>OX371225.1:120170971-120894165 GCA_947310385.1 Nephrotoma appendiculata | reverse complement strand
ATACATGTGTACAATTCTATTTATTGAGTTTCGTCTAGTTTCGAATAATCGCGACACTTTTCATATAGGATCTTATTCTAAGTCGAAAGCAAAACTATGTCAAAGTCGAAACTAAATATAAGTTTTTTACTTCGAAATATGACAAAAAAGTCGAATCTTGTTATACTTGGGAAGACGAATCTCAATATTGAGCTATCGTATTTGCCTTCGAAGTATTATAAAAAAGTCGAAGAATCAATACTTTAGTATTGGTACGTATATGTATACTGTCCCAAGTATAACAAGAAGAAACTCAAAATAGAGCTACGTCTGGCTTTTATTTTACATGTTCTTTGTTCACGACATCAGTTTGGTAATTTTATAAAAGTGATTGTCTTTAAAATTTAAAAATGTGCGTTAATTTAAATAAAATTACACCAAAATATATTTTTATAACTATTCAAAAACTGTTTGTATAAATTTATTAATTTCTAGTACAGTTTTAAATTATTAAGTGGAAAACAAATGCGAAATAATAAACTTGATATGAGCTATTTGAAAATTATTTAAACTTTTAAAATTACAATCAAAGAATAATATCAAATCATTGTGTAATAATAAAAAATAATTAAAAAATTAATTATAATATAATTTAGATGTGTATATATGTATATATTTTTTTTATACAATAAAATATTCATTGTTCTAAACCTAAATTTTTTGTTTTGCTTTACATTTGGACACCATCTTTTTCCTCTAAAATGTATTTTCAATTATAGCCTTTTACATATGCCGTTGCACAAGATCGTCCCGCCATATTGTTTTTTGTTGATATTGTTTACACATACATGTATGCAATTCTATTTATTGAGTTTCGTCCAATTTCGAATAATCGCGACACTTTTCATACAGGATCTTATTCTAAGTCGAAAGCAAAACTATGTCAAAGTCGAAACTAAATATAAGTTTTTACTTTGAAATATGACAAAAAAGTCGAATCTTGTTATACTTGGGTCGCTCAATATATTTTTTCAATACGCGCGCGACAAATAAAAATTTTATATTTGTGTATACAGTAAAAAAGAAACAAACGGAAAAATAACAAATTCAACTTATTTTTTATTTTCGTTTGAAAGTATCCTTTCTCTTATTCTAATAATATATGTATGATTTATATTTTAATAAAACAGAATGAAATGAAACTAAAGCGCACGTATTATGTATATACATACTCGTATATACATATGTACTATTTAAAATAATGTTTGTGCACGATCGATAATTTCTTATTTAGATATATAGAATTTAAACACGTGGTGACCATGAAAAGGAAGAGGATCTATTTTAGGTGTAAGTATGTAGCTACGATGATAGTTTTGGTGTGCTGCATGAAGCCGCAATTCCACTACTGCGGCTTTTTTTTGTGCAGAAAACCAGAAAGAGATGCAATCAAAAATCTCTATCTGTGTGAGCGGCGCAACAGGAAAATTTATTATACTTAAATTTTTTGTTGTTGTAGTGATTTGGTTGCCATAACTATAAATAAAAAATACAAATCGAAGTATTTTTTATGGCAACCAAAATGAAAAATACCCCCCACTCTCAGCAAATTTTAGTTTAGTAATATTTTTATGGTGAGCACTTGGCTCATACATTTTATATGTGTGGTGGAGTGTGATATAAATCGCGTTTTCATTATAAATTTGTATTAATGTTCAAACTAAAATATTTTACAATATTTAATTTTTATTATTTATTCCGCATTAAATAATTTTAATGCATGTGATATTTTTTAGGTTATGTTACAAACGCGGTCAAATATTCCCCTAACTTTTTTATAGGAAAGCGTTTTCTTAGTTTTTAATTATTGAAAGGAAATAATTAAAAAACTTAATAAAATGATGCCTACAAATAATATTTAGGATTTTTAGTAATGTAGAGATATAAATGAAATTGATTTAACAATAATTTTCATTTTTCAACTAATTTTTGTTATAATTTCGTAGTTGTCAAATATGCCCCTTAAAATTTCGCTATAAAATAAAAATAGTCTGTCTCTGTCGGATTTTGGATATTATCTCTTTCTGGTTTTCTGCACAAAAACAAAAGCCGCAGTAATGGAATTCCGCCTTGAAGTATAATTTAAAAAACGAATATTTGGAGGAGATGATAAGAAACATCAAAAATTTATGAACGAAAGGAAAAAATATTATAATTAAATGGTTTTTTAATGCCCGGTTTACATGAGAAAATTGTTTTCTTCTGCAAATTTTTGCAGGTAAATAAGAAAGAATCCGCTATATAACAATAATCAATGTGCCAGAAAGAAATAAACATATATAGTAATGGCGTAATTTTTTTTTATAGGATCATTATTAATTTACTTTCAATGAATTCAAATGCGAAATTTACATTTTTATCTATGGCGTCTGTTTTTATTGTGAATCCTCAACATTTATAAATGCGAAATAATTTTTTTTCTTGTTGATTTTAAAAATGTTGCCATAAAAATACTCGGATCGAATATATTTTATGGCAACATTTTCATTTTTATGGTCATTTTTGCTCAAAAATTCTTCTGCAAAATTTTGTTGGGATATATTGCTTTTCTTGTCGCTCATGTGCAAAAAGTCAATGTTATATCTTATTCATTTTGCAGAAGAAAAATGTTGGTCTTATGTAAACCGGGCATAATGATCGCACAAAACAATTACATATACATATTACATATTTGTGTTTGGTTACATTATGTATATTTTATATGCCTATCTATACTGGTTTGTCCAAATTAAATACATTCATGACTAAATTTTCCCTAAGTATACTATTAAGGATGATGCATGATTTATGCTTGGTTCACGTATGCGATCAAAAAATGATTCGCGAATCAAAGGAAAATTAAATCAGTGAAAACATATACAAATTTCCCCGCCCGAGATGAAATAATTTTAACTTTGGGAAAATTTTGATCGGAAGCATCCAACATAATAAAAAAATAACAAATTATGAGTAATAATGCGAAATAATTACGCTCAAAGATTGGCTTGATTCGCGAATCATTTTTTGATCGCATACGTGAACCAAGCATTAAATTCGATAATTTTAAAATACCTAATAATTTTATAAATGATTTTATTTTTGAGAAAATGAATAAAATCAGCTTACACCGGAAAGATGTCTTTGGGAAAATGTAAAAACAGAAATATTTTCACGGTATTTGTGATTTTTACAGGATCGTGAGTTACATTACCTCTCAGAATAGCAGAGTTTACAATGGCAACTGATAAACAGCACATTCGGCACTGCATTCTATACGAATTCCAATAAGGAAAAAAAGCTTCTAAAGCACGGGAATCAATTTGTAGTGTTCTTGGTGCCGACCTTGTGTCTTATGAAATTTGTAGTTATTGGTACAAACATTTTAGAAGTGGTGATTTCTATCTTAGCGACAGCCTCGAAAGTTTGAAGATGTGCGAGCTAACCTGGAATCTACAACAGCAATAGGCATAACTCAGAAAAAACCTAATACCTCAGAAAAAACCTAATCTTTTCATACTTTAAAGTTGCTGGTCCGATCAAAAAAGGAAACAGATGAGGTTGTTATTGAAAATGTATGCTTGGATGAGTTGTCCATTCATCCAAAATGCGAGTATGATTTCCACACCAATAGAATACAGGTAACCCTCCAAGAACACGGCGTTCAAAGAACACGGATACCCATTTCCTCAAATTCCACGGTTTCAAACAACTCGATTTTCGTTATTCTCTTTTATTTTGTGTTTTGTATATCATAACAAAAAATAAAACGTGACGTTTTTTTTATTTTATTTTTTGTAGTATTGAACAACACGATTTCAAAGAACACGGAACGAATTAATCGTGTTCTTGGAAGGGTTCCAGTATCATGATACGCCTAGTTTGAAGGTAGCGACCCAAATGATAATACTTTAGCTACCCAAGCAATTGTGTTTATGTTTGTCAGTTGCTCGTCGGAAAATTACTCTTGGATATTTCCCTATTAGTAGCTTAACATCTGTACAAAAGAAAAATATGATAGAGTTTCATTTGCCTTTATTACACAATATTGGAGTTGTAACAACTGAAACAAGCATAAAATTATCTATCCTAGTTTCACTGATATTCAAAATATTTTTCTTTCTTCTATTTTAATTCTAAATTGTGAACCTCTAAAAAGACACCTTTTATGTTAGTGCGAAATGTTTTTTATTTTATTAAATTTAGACTGCGTGTTCCGTTTTTAATTAATTTTGTTTGAATTGGGTTCGAATATTTTCTGGGACTTCCGTGCAGCGTTCGTGATCCTGCCCTTGATTTAGGTCATCAGGCAGAAGTCCTTATTGATTTTATATACAAAAAATATTTATACTACGAACTCTTTAAACATGTCGAGCAAGTTCAGCCCACTGAAGTCTTACCGAAAACAAAGACATGTTTCATATAAGGTTTAATGAGGCCTCACTAAAATCTGTGACAACACATTGGACTATATACGATTAAAGTATGTATGACTAATGATGATGGATTATTACACATTAATTAAATACATTTACATAACCAGTTTTAGAAAATTCACTTGGTACTGGGCATATTAATGCAATAAATTAATATTTAGTACAGGAGAAGATACTTACTGAAAAATAACTGTCCAGAAAATATTTTACTCTATTTAGTTAATTTTTATATCCTTCAAGTCCATAGTACATATTTCTTACAATTCATTTAAATTTTCAGAAGTTTAGGAGAATTTAAACTATCAAATGTTTATCATTTTTATAGGAATTGAAAACTAATGTGAATCCAATTATTACACATTATTTTATTTAGGTATTAGGGTTTTTCTGAGTTATGGCTGTTGCTGTTGTAGATTCCAGGTTAGCCGGCACATCTTCAAACTTTCGAGGCTGTCGCTAAGATCAAAATCACCACTTCTAAAATGTTTGTACCAATAATTACAAATTTCATAAGACACAAGGTCGGCACCAAGAACACTACAAATTGATTCCCGTGCTTTATAAGCTTTTTTTTCTTATTGAAATTCGTATAGAATGCAGTGCCGAATGTGCTGTTTATCAGTTGCCATTGTAAACTCTGCTATTCTGAGAGGTTATGTAACTCACGATCCTGTAAAAATCACAAAATACCGTGAAAATATTTCTATTTTAAATATAATTTTAAGCTCGAAGAAACAATCTGTAGAAATTAAGTTATACGCCTAATAAATAAAGTGGGTGGCTAAATAAATTTGTGTACATGATTTAAAGTTACAACTTAACAATCGAATTGCATTTCTGATGTGGATTATAAAGCGATACCCATTATCCGATATTGAATAGTCTATTTTTTAAATTTTCAAAGAAGTGGTCATTTATTCTAGAGAAATTTGGGGTAGTTTTCATGATAAGGGGTGGTTGGTATCTGAAAAATTGCAGTGTACTTTTAATGTGAGCTTGTAAATCAATTGACAACAACGAACAACGAAATATTTAAATATTGTCATTTTAAAACCTTAAGATGATTTTAATTTGGGGTTAGCAGATTAAAAATGGAATTGCACGGATATTGTGTATACTCATAATTCTATAAATGTATATACCACAACGACAATCGAAATATTAATGTTTTTGCAAATTTAGTTAAAATCAAAAACTAGCTTTTATTTTCGACGTCTTAAAATGTTTGCAAAAGCTAGTTGAAACAAACCAAGTCCTACCATGCTTCAGATAATATGGAATAAGGGGAAAACGTCAACAAAAATTTGTATGCTTGACCAATTTTTTGAAGACAAATCCAAATACATAGTATGTACATTTTTCCAAAGACATCTTTCCGGTGTAAGCTGATTTTATTCATTTTCTCAAAAATAAAATCATTTATAAAATTATTAGGTATTTTAAAATTATCGAATTTAAATCATGCATCATCCTTAATAGTATACTTAGGGAAAATTTAGTCATGAATGTATTTAATTTGGACAAACCAGTATAGATAGGCATATAAAATATACATAATGTAACCAAACACAAATATGTAATATGTATATGTAATTGTTTTCTGCGATTATTAAAAAACCATTTAATTATAATATTTTTTCCTTTCGTTCATAAATTTATTATGTTTCTTATCATCTCCTCCAAATATTCGTTTTTTAAATTATACTTCATGCAGCTATATTTGATGCAGCACACCAAAACAATCATCGTAGCTACATACTTACATCTAAAATAGATCCTCTTTCTTTTCATGGTCACAACGTGTTTAAATTCTATATATCTAAACAAGAAATTATCGATCGTGCACAAACATTATTTTAAATAGTACATATGTATATACGAGTATGTATATACATAATACGTGCGTTTTAGTTTCATTTCATTCTGTTTTATTAAAATATAAATTATACATATATTATTAGAATAAGAGAAAGGATACTTTCAAACGAAAATAAAAAATAAGTCGAATTTGTTATTTTTCCGTTTGTTTCTTTTTTACTGTATACACAAATATAAAATTTTTTATTTGTCGCGCGCGTATTGAAAAAATATATTGAGCGACCCAAGATTCGACAAGATTCGACTTTTTTGTCATATTTCGAAGTAAAAACTTAACAGTGCATCCCCAATAGAATTTCTTATGACTTTTTACTTACAGAAAAGTATGAAAAAAAAACTTGACAAAAAATATTTTTTTTGTCAAGTTTTTTTTTCATACTTTTCTGTAAGTAAAAAGTCATAAGAAATTCTATTGGGGATGCAGTGTTACACTGCATCCCCAATGCAAAATAATTGTTCCTTTAACTTTTTCCTTTAACTTTTTCCTTTAACTTTTTCCTTATGAAGAGCATACCCAATGAAAAGGCAAAAGTCAAAGTAAAGCTAACTTCATTTTACAAAATTATTTTTTGTTTACCTGTTATTTTATATTATTATATTATATATTATTTATTACTTTTTCACAGGACACAAAATACAACACTAATTGTTAAAAGAGAAATATGCATTGTATTTTTTTAATTTGTGACAAGCAGAAAAACAACAACAACAACCAATTTTGCAAATGCGGTTTACTTCATTGTATTTCTCATAAGGAAAAAGTTAAAAGTTTGATAACATTTTTCATAAGGAAATCACCAACCTAACAAAAAAATAATTTTTTTTCTCAAAATTTTTTTCATACTTTTCTGTAAGGAAAAAGTTAAAGGAATTTCATTGGGGATGCAGTGTTATATTTAGTTTCGACTTTGACATAGTTTTGCTTTCGACTTAGAATAAGATCCTGTATGAAAAGTGTCGCGATTATTCGAAACTGTACGAAACTCAATAAATAGAATTGCATGCATGTATGTGTGAGCTGAAGACAAGAAACAATATGGCGGAAACGATCTTGTGCAACGACATATTATTTAAAAGGCTATAATTGAAAATACATATGAAAAGATGGCGTCCAAATGTAAAGCAAAACAAAAAATTTAGGTTTAGAACAATGAATATTTTATTGTATAAAAAATATATATACATATATATATACACATCTAAATTATATTGTAATTAATTTTTTAATTATTTTTTATTATTAAACAATGATTTGATATTATTCCTTGATTGTAATATTAAAAGTTTAAATATTTTCCATAGAGCTCATATCAAGTTTATTATTTCGCATTTGTTTTCCACTTAATAATTTAAAACTGAACTGGAAATTAATTAATTTATACAAAAAAAAATTTGAATAGATATAAAAATATATGTTGGTGTAATTTTATTTAGATTAACGCACATCTTTAAATTTTTTTAAGAAAATCTTTTATAAAATTACCAAACTCATGTCGTGAACATGTAAAATATAAATACGATACGCAGCTCTATTTTGTTTCGTCTTGTTATACTTGGAACAGTCAATGCCTTCTTTACTACAGGGACAGGCCTCTTACTACTCTCATTTTTTGCACATGACGTCAATTTATGTCTAAACTGAGACTGCGCATTAATAATTGCCGTATTTCTTGATGCTCATTGATCCGGATCAGTTCAAATTTTATATGGAAAACATGATCCAAATTTTATTTTAGATCACAAATTTTGATTTTAAATCTAGCAAGCGCCTTTGTGTTGTTTCATGAAACATGAACTGAACTGGATCAGATCAAGCGTCAAGAAACACAGCTAATATTAAGATATTTACACTAACAAAATAACTAGAGAAAGCAACAACAATGTAGACATAGCGTGTCGTCATCATTTGGTGTATGAGGCCTGTAGTTTAGGAGGCATTGGAACAGTATACATATACGCACCAATACTAAAGTATTGATTCTTCGACTTTTTTCTAATATTTCGAAGGCAAATACGATAGCTCAATTTTGAGTTTCGTCTTGTTATACTTGGGGATGAGATATGTATATTGAGCACATAGGGTTTGAGTATTAGCTAAGCATTTCTGCTAATAGCCACTAGAAATAATTTTCCATTTGTAACGACTTCGAGAATTTGATTTAAACATAAATTTTCCATTGGTTTAGGGGTCTTATTTTCGTTTGTCTATGGTATAATCTATTTCTATGACTTGGTCTTTGGCATAACTTATTTCCCGCGCATTTTTAAGTACATAACTAACATAACCTTAAACATAAGCACAAGCGCAGAAAGACAATTTTCTTGAGTGAAAATATGCCAATTAAACTTCTTCAATAAAGAAAAAAATCCAGTTTCCCGTTTCCTATTAAATTACATCATTTATTAGGTGAATTATATTGTCGAGATTCGTTATGTATTTATCAATTCATAGTTTTTCATATATTTTATATTCATACTGAATTCCATTTTCTTCTTGAATGCCATCGGGTACATCTGGATCTTTAACCAACTTAAATTGTGTTTTATCAAATTCTGGGAAAAATGCATCACATTCAAATGTCGCCTTAACCTCCGTAAGATAAATACGATAGCATAATTTTGATGTCATTGCCTCCTTGTATACCGCAAAGCCTCCAACAATCCAAACATTTTCAATTTGCTCATGAATCTCAGGCTCCTGAATTTTTGCCATCGCGTCATTCAAGCTCGAACAAATAATTACATCACTTGGGTATTCAGATTCGTCCGAATTTCTTGTTAATACTATATTTAACCGGTTTGCCAATGGTCGTTTTGATTCTGGTATTCCAAAATATGTTTTCCTTCCCATGATGACAACATTTTTTTTGGAGGCATCATTCACTTTAGTTGTCATTCGGTTAAAATATTGCAATTCATTTCTAAAAAAAAAAAATTTCATATGTATAATTACATAATTAAAATATGTAATTAAAGTTACTTCAGGCGCCACGGTAAATTTCCTTTGTATCCAATCCCCAAATTTTCACTCACAGCAACGATCAAACTAAATTTCAGATTTGACTTCATTTCTCTTTCCAAAGATGCACTAAAAAAAGTCGTTACCAGCGGCTTTCGGTTTATTATTCTTGTTTTCAGATAATCTAATCGTTTTGTTGTAAGTAGATCTTAGGTCAAAACCTCGCTTGATAAAATCACGTTATCACGCGCAATATAATTTACTTTAATTTTTGAGATAAATTATAAGGTGGCAAGTTCGTACGAGTAATAAGAGCAAATCTATCATTTGCATTTGGTTGGCTAATTACCTACTATACCACAAGGTCTAATCCTGATGTAAATGATGTAGAGTGTAGACACGCTAACGTTTGTACAGCGTAAACTGGCCCATTCAATGCTTGCATGCACAATATTTTGTTGTAAAAATATAAATAGTAAAATACAAATAATTTTGGCTAGCCTTTAGTATCGCAGTCAAAATTGACTGCCGCGACATTTTATTCAAAATGGTCATAATTTTAACTAAAAATGTAAACAATTCAGACGCCATCTTAGATAAATTTCAATTTTTTATATATTATTTATAGTTTTTTCCGCTTTTGGAATAAATTTTTCTACATTTATTTTAGGTGGTTATAATTTTAACTAAAAAATTGTTAATTTAATTGACTGCCATCTTAGAGATATTTTTATTAATAAAATAAATTTGAATTTGTAACATATGAACTATTTTTAAATGTTTAGTAAAATAAATAATTTTAAATTATTAATTTAAAATCAAAATGTAAATATATGGTTTATAAATAAAATTAATTTTATTAAGTCACATGCGATTATTATTAAATATTCGTCATTTAAATTCGTAATTTTTGAGACGGTTCACCCTTCACCCCAAGGAATTTTTGTATTCTGTAGATGCAAAATAATTTGAAATAATATAGGGACTTACACAACGAATCAAGCTAGAATTTGTGATATATCTATCAGCAGAAGCGATATGCGCGATACTTTCTCTTTGATCTGTGTCTGCAAGGTTGACGAAGCATACACAAATTCAAATCAAATGCTTAATTCGATTCTATGTATTCGTAGATTCCTCTCTTACACAACGAATTAAGCTAACATTTGTGGTACATCTATCAGAAGAAGCGATATGCGCGATACTATCTATTTGATCTGTGTCTGCAAGGTTGACGAAGCATACACAAATTCAAATCAAATGCTTAATTCGATTCTATGTATTCGTAGATTCCTCTCTTACACAACGTATTAAGCTAACATTTGTGGTACATCTATCAGAAGAAGCGATATGCGCGATACTATCTATTTGATCTGTGTCTGCAAGGTTGACGAAGCATAAACAAATTCAAATCAAATATATGATTTCAATATTGCCAAGCAGAGATTTGCCTTCACTTAAAACAAATTTTGAAACTTTTAATCGTTTAATTGTTGTTTAATTTATTGAAAATTATTTTAACACGGCTTAACGTAAAATTTTAAATTTTGGTTCATTTTTATTCCAATAGATGACGCTAGGTTCAAAAGGGCTAAGCATAGACACATTTTAGTTGTAAAAATATCCGCTTTTGGTCAAAGTGGCGCTACCGTCGCTCAGACTGTCAAAAAAATTTGACTGCGATACTAAAGCTGTTCCATAATTTTTAATTACAATTCGTAAATTAAATGAACACTTAAATTAATATAATTGTTCAACTAATATTATTTTAGGATTCAATGACCCGGTACTGTGTTTTTCTTTTTTATTTCCTATAACGAAGGTTAATTTTGAAAAATTAAATTCTAAAACTGCTTATGTATTTAGTTTGACGTTTCTTCTAGTACAATTTCGCACTTATGTATATACCCCATTTACACCGGAGGCTGTTCATAAACTTATGACACAGAATATAAAATACTTTATAATATATGCTTATGACCAATACCAATACAATAACAGGCCATTTCTTGTTAAAATCTTGTTGCTATATGTAAATCCAAAAAGAAATGAGAATTCCATACAAACCGAAAAAAAATTACATGGCTATAAAAAAACAATTTCATTATTTGTAATAAATAATTTGTATCGTTCAAGTTAAATTGAATAATACATTGCAAGAAATAAATAATGATATTTTGTTATTGAATTATTTAAAACAAAAATTGTTTTCAGAAAACTTTTCATTCAGTAATATTTCAATTAAACTAGCAACTTATTTTTACACCGTAACAACAAATAAAATAAAATCAAAAATACACGAGATTTTTTACTGCCGCTCTTACATGCTTTTTTACTTTTTTAGTAAACCAAAATATGTTGAACGGTATGGGTGCACGTCTTTGCGTATGACAATAAAATATTTTGTTTTTATTTTTGTTCAAATAAAACTTGATTTTTAAGTAATGTGGTGTAATAAACCAAAATACATTTTAATAAATCAATACTAATGATAAGCCCAAATGCGTGATTTAGTTGGTTGTACATAATGGCTCATGCCACACGTAAAAAAAAAATGCCGCATTTTTCTTCGTTTCTTTCCCCGTTTACCTATGATACAAGTTTTAATTGCGACTTAAACAAATTTTCTGTTCTACCACACAACTCAAACATAAATGAAATAAAAAATATTTCAAGGACATTTTTGACTCATTTTAGTTAAAATTTTATTTAAGAGAGAGCAGAACAAAACATTGGTAGAAAAAAAATGCCAAATTCAAAAAATGCTCATGTGGCATTGTTGAATAACTAAAAAAAAATCCAATTTGATCGACAATTGGATTTTTTTTGTGGGCTTGTGTAAAATTTACAGTAAAGAATTAAAATTACGATACCGATATTGAAACTTGAGAAGGTAAAATATCACACATAATAATTTTGTGTATTATGTGTACTGTGGTAAAATCATTCTATGTTTTACACTACATAGCAGGTTACAAAAATAATATACAAAACACAAACGAATATAAATAAAATTTTATACCCTTTAATCTAAAATTCATTACACAAATAAAATGTGTGAAATTAAGTTCATTATTTTCTTCGGTACTGTATGTCGTGAAACAAAACCAAAACAAATAATACAAGAGAGCCAAGAGAAATTAAAAATCCTATACGCGCACGTGTCATTGAAAAATTGTGTTGTTACTTTTATCAGTAAGTTGCTAAATGAAAAGTTACTCAATAGGGAAATATTTTTATTGGAAATGTTTCTCAAAATATCAATATTTATCGTGATCCTTCAGATAAATTATGTTTGTAGATAATAAAGCAGATTTATTGGGACAAATGAAGAATTTTTTTTGTCCCATGTAATTTTTTACTTACTCGTATGGCACCCGCGTTTTTGTTTGGATTTACCTATACAAGCTCATGGAATTTTTTTATTTAGAAAAATGACCTATTATGTAGTGGTATTGTTATGACTAATAAACTTATTTTCACTACATTTACTACGTTTGTACTAGAGATTCAATCCGAATCCGCGGTTCCACACTTTAATTCTTTCAGCGTGATTGTTTCTTCGTTTCTTTACCCTTCACCCACAAACTAATTTTTTGGCGGGGATATTGTTGATTCTTTTTTCGTCAATATTTTTTTTTTGATTAACTAATTTATTCGCACTATTACCTAATAAATATTCAAAGGACATCTTGTTTTTTCGTCGTTTTTGGGTTAATTTTAGTTTAATGTTTGCTTCGAGTTCAAAAGATATATTTTTTCAACCAAGGAAGCAATTTTCGCAGTAAATAATAAATATTTTTTACTATACGAATAAATCAAAAACCATAATTTTACGCACATACATAAAAAAGAAAGGCTATAGTAAAAAAAGGGTGTACCAAAAAAATTGTTCGGATTGTTTTGTTTGCTTATAATAAAAAAATAGAAATAAAAATGATTAATTTAAAATATAATTTATATTTAATTTAATGTATAATTTAAAATAAAATATTTTAATTAAATATTACAGATTTAAATTAATTATTTTTATTTTTAATATGTATAAGCAAACAAAACAATCCGAACGAATTGTTTGGTACCCCCTACAAATGCGCAAAGAAATCAAATGTGGACATCGATTGATTTTTTGAAATCAGAGAATCACGCTGAAAGAATTAAAGTGTGGCGAGGCCCAATCGTATCATCTAATGGGGCATTTACATGTAAAAAAATGTTTTCTTCTACAAATTTTTTCAGATAAATAAGTAAGGATCCGCTATATCCCCCTTTCTGCCAGTTAACACAATTGTGTGGGTACCGCAAAAGTTCCATGTCAAAAATGTATTTTTGTATGTTTTTTAACCAACTTACACATTTGTGTATTCCTTTCAAACTTATTTTCGTCCGAAAAAACACTATAACCATACACACAACCGTGTTGGTTTTACTTCAAATCAAGCGAAATTTTTTAATCAAAAACACCATTACATACTATGGTTTTTTACTCACATATTTTTGTGGTTTGGACTTAAATACAGCCAATTTTTTTTTTTTGGTTGAAAAAGGGATATAAAAATATTCAATATGCCAGAATGAAATAAACATATAAGTAGTAATGGGGTATTTTTTTATAGGATCATAATTAATTTATTTTTAATTAATTTAAATGCGAAATTTACATTTTCATCTATGGCGTCTATTTTTATTATGAATCCTCAACATTTATAAATACGAAATAATTTTTTTTCTTATTAATTTTAAAATTATTGCCATAAAAATACTCGGATCGAATATAAAGGGTTATCCAATTCAAGCTTGATAAAGTAAACTTAAAAAAAACACACAAAATATTCGGAATGTATTGTAATTTTTATTTCATTTTACAGATTGATCCTTGCCATTTTTAGTTAAACAAGATATCATTCAAATGTCCTCCACGGGACTTCTTACAGGCCTTGATTCTTTTGAGGTAATTTTCAATGACTTTTTGGCACATTTCGGGCGGTATCTCGGCCATTACCTTACGAATATTAATTTTCAATTCGTCAAGAGTTTGAGGATTGTTTGCGTAAACACGATCTTTCGCGTAGCCCCACAAAAAGAAATCCAAAAGCGTTAAATTACAGGATCTTGGAGGCCAATTGACATCAGCCAATCGCGAAATCAAACGTCCAGGAAATTTCTCTTGCAAAAGATCTCGATTTGCTCGTGTTACGTGACTGGCTGCTCCATCCTGCTGGAACCACATATCGTCAAGATCATAATCTTCGATTTTCGTAAAAAAATAATCGGTTAACATGCGGCCATAGCGCTCAGAATTGACGGTAACGGTTCGTCCATGGTTGTTCTCAAAAAAATACGGCCCAATCACACCACCAGACCACAATGCGCACCAAACAGTGACTTTTTCCGGGTGTAATGGCTTCTCTACAATCAATTGTGGATTTTCTGAGCCCCAAATTCTACAGTTTTGCTTATTAACGTATCCACCAAGCGAAAAATGAGCTTCATCACTGAAGAAAATTTTGTTCGAAAAATCAGCATCGACGGCCTGTTTTTCCAACACCATGCTCCATATTCTTAAATGCTCCATATTCTTAAATGGCAGAATGCCAACTAAATAAATGACAGCGTACTTGACGTTTATCTTTGACAGATGTCGGTATACAGATTTCTACTTTATCAACCTCGAATTGGATAACCCTGTATTTTATGGCTGAATAGTGACATAAAAATTTTCTGCAAAATTTTGTTGGGATATATTTCTTTCTTTGTCTCTCATCTGCAAAATGTATATATCTTTTCAATTTGCAAGAGAAAAATGTTGGTCGCATGTAAATGGGGTATAACAGAGCATACCTAATAGAATTTCTTATGACTTTTTACTTACAGAAAAGTATGAAAAAAAAAAACTTGAGAATTTTTTTTTTCTCAAGTTTTTTTTTCATACTTTTCTGTAAGTAAAAAGTCATAAGGAATTCTATTGGGTATGCTCTGTAAGAGTTAACTTTGGATTGAAACAGAGTTATCATTTTACCGTATATATTGGCGACTTATGTTGGGATCGAATCAAAACCGAGTTGAGATAAACGTCAAAAATATTAATCTAAATACAAGCTTCTAAATTTATTTAAATTCAAATAAAAATTAAAATATTTAAAAACAAAATATATATTCGCAAATAATCGTAAAGGAAAAAAATGGCGTTGTTTTATTATTAATATTTTTATAAAAAATTGTTGTTGTTTTTCATCTCGATTTCGTATACATTGGTGTTTTTGATGATTGAGTGAACTCGATTCTACAAATTTGGTGGATCAAATCGAATAAACGCGAACATACTGTTTATGTTGGAGGTTGAACCCAGGTCGAGTCAACTTGTAGTTATCTTTAGGTTAACCTTGAAGTTAACTTCTAGTGTTTATATTGGAGAGTTATCTTGAGGTTGAGTCGAAACCAGGTTATGAATGTCAAAATCATTCAAATTTTTTTCTATCCAAAAATCATTCTAATATTTTCTTTCGAACTTCCAAAAAATTAAAAATCGAAAAAATCACTAAAAAATGCTGCCGAATTTAGACACAGACGAGCTCGTACAAGAAAAATATGAAAAATCGCCATTTTTATTTTTTTACTTTACTTATTATTTTTTGTTGTTGTTTTTCGACTCGACTCTGGGCGTTTATATTAACCAGAGTTAACTCGACCTAAGAAATTTTTTGGATTGAGTCGAGTTAACTCCAAGTTAACCTTTGGTGTTTATGTTGAAGGTTCAACCCAGGTTGAACCTAGGTTCAACCTCCAACATAAACAGTATAGAAGTTGACTCAATCCCGAATATATTGAAATTTCAATCCGGGCTCAATCCGGTTTGAATTCTTAATACATATATACGTAGTAATTGTTACTACAGGCGTTTTCGGAAATAGGCCATGGCAACTTTTGTGGTAATTTTACTTTTTTTAATAATGGTAATAAAGTTACTCAAATTACCCTGTCTACCACTTTTCTGGCCCGCGATCACAAGTGTGCGTATAAAAATTATGTACGAAAGAGAATCATGTCAATCAATTTTCTCATGTATTTTGAGCCAACATACACATTTGTGCATACCACTTAAATCGTTTTCATGCGAAAAATAACACTATTGTAGCCACAGAATAAATATTATTTAGAACCGCCATTAAATAGACCAAGAAAAAGTTACCTATCGATCATTTTCTTACCTTTTTTAACGTCTCTGAATTATAATTATTTTAATGGAATCATTATTAATGATATTTAGAATCAATATATATGAATTTAAATTTATGAATTTATTGCTAATTTAAAACCTTATTTTATATTTAAACACAAAAATTTTTTCTATTGTTTTATTCTGCTCTCTCGAAAATAAAATTTAAACTAAAATCTACATCTCAAAAATGGCCTTAAATTATTTTTATTTCATTTCTATTTGTGATGAAGCTGCTTCACAGAAAAAATTTTTGTTGAAAAATGAGTCGCAATTAAAATCGGTATCATAAATAAGCAGGGAAAGAAACGAAGATGAAGCTGCTTCATTTAACGTCCCGTGTGCAACGGCTGAACGAATCATTCAAATATTCTGGCCGGAATTTTTGCTTCAATTTAAGTTCACAATACACAAATATGTATATAACAGGTTGTAATGTATCCGGATTTTAACGGATCTTAGTTAAATCGGAATTCTTTTTTAACAAAGCATACTAATTTGATAACATAAATTATATAACATATTAATTATTTTATTATTATTATAGTTATACATAAATTAAATATACCATTGCGACCTATAGTATCTACAATAAATTCCCCGGCATATAAATTTTCAAAATTTTGTTGTGAAATTTTAAAACCTGTAGTGCAAAAAATTAAATTTAATATAAAAAATTCTTTAGTATTTAAAGATATTATTAAAGATTTTACATTGGATGAAAACGATATATTAGCTTCGTTAGATGTTGTTTCGTTATTTACTAACGTTCCATTAGAATTAGCTAAAAATGCAATAAATGAAAGGTGGAATGAATTGGAAAATGATTGTAAGCTCACTAAATTAGAATTTTTTGAAATATTAGACATATGTATAAGTGACAATAATTATTTTAAATACCAAAATACATTTTATAAACAAAAATTTGGACTAGCAATGGGTAATCCATTATTACCAATTTTAGCAGATATACTGTTAGAAAAATTATTTAACAATAAATTGAATTTACTAGAAAAACAACCACTTTTTATTTATAAATATGTTGATGATATAATTTTTGCCACTGATAAGGACAATGTTGAAAATTTGCAATTTTTGTTTAATTCATTCCATAACAAATTAAAATTGACGATTGAAAAAGAAAATAATAAATCGCTTGCATTTTTAGATATAAAATTAAACAGAATTAATAATAAAATTAAAACTAAATGGTATAAGAAAGAAATAGCATCTAATACTCTTCTAAATTTTATATCAACTCATCCATATAGAATGAAGAAAAATGTTGCTCTAACATTTATAAAAAAAGCAATTTTCCTAACAGATATCGAATTTAGAATTAATATCATTAATAAAATTACTAATATACTAATTAAGAATAATTATCCGATAAAATTAATAAAAGAACTTTTGATTAAAACATTATATACATTTAAAATTAGTAAAAAACCAAATAACAATCAATTTAAATATGGATGTTTACCATACATACCAAAATTAACAGAAAAAATTACTAAAACTTTAAAAAATAATTCAGTACATTTATGTATAGCTAACAAAATAATTAAAAAAACTCATAGTATGTACACCATGCTGAAAGATAAAATCTTACCAGAACAAAAAGATAGTTTGGTTTATAAGGTTTTCTGTAAAAATTGTGATGGTTGTTATGTAGGCGAAACTAGCAAAACTAAAATTGAAAGGATAGATCAACATAAAAAAGATGAAATACATATTAAAAAAACAAGTTGGTAAAACTGTCAATCATTACAGATCAGCTTTAGCTAAACATTGCCATGTAACTAATCACAATTTTGACTTTGATAATGCGATTACATTAGCTTATGAAAAAAAGAAAACAAATAGATTATTTAAAGAAGCATGTAACACTGCATTCCCAATAGAATTCCTTATGACTTAACTTACAGAAAAGTATGAAAAAAAAACTAAACAAAAAAATATTTTTTTTGTTAAGTTTTTTTTTCATACTTTTCTGTAAGTAAAAAGTCATAAGAAATTCTATTGGGGATGCAGGGTAACATATGGGTATCAAAAAATCCAGTTAACTGTAAAGTTGATACTAAAAAATTACATAGTTGTTATATTAACATTATTAAAAATTACACTTGATTAAAATAATTTATTTTAATAAGTTTTTCTCAAAATATACTTTTGATTTTTTGAATGGCATATTGAAAAGTTTTTTAGGTCAATTATTCATGTTTTGTATCAAGGTTGGCTACATAATTTAATTACCATTATTGTTTTTTTTCTGTATTTGAAGTTGAAAAAACGTTTATTTTTATTCAATTTTATAATAATTTGTGACGTGAAAAAAGTTTAGTATATATTTTCTTATATTTAAAATGTAAGTATTCTTTGGTTTTTATATTGTTATTCTTAATTTTTCATGTTAAAACTTTTTTATTTTTATTTTTATTTTATTTTAAAAATACTTGTTAAATAAGGTCTATAATTTTGCCACCAAAAAATTATATATAAAATTTAAAGACCTTAGTTTGATTATTTAAACTAATATAATATAGTTAGTGTTATTTTTCGGACGAAAACAAAATTATTTGTTTCAATTAGAGAATACAACATTTTTTTTGTATTTTGTTTTATTGTGCTCTTTTGAAAATAAAATTTAAACTGAAATCTACATCTCAAAAACTTCTTAAATTTTTTTTAATTCGGTTCTATTTATGTTAGAGCTTTTTCACCGATTTTTTTTTTTTTTTTTTTAATAATCCGCCATTCCACATTTTGATTCTATCGTCCTGAGTTTTTCCTCATGCTGAATCAAACTGCCCAATTCCCATAGTCGTGTCACTTCATGTGAAGTGGCAATAGTCGTGTCACGTGTCATGAACATTGATATTCTTGGTCGATTCAAGTGACGCGGGTTAAAGGGTTTAAAAACACAAAATAAAACTATATTAAGACACGATGTAATTGAAAAATAAAAATGCTATTTACTTTTGATTAATTCGTCAAAAAATATTCTTATCACGTGAAAAAATTAGGTGACAGAACGTCACATGAAGTGACTATAGTCGTAAGTTGCGATTGTGAGACTGCATCCCCAATAGAATTTCTTATGACTTTTTACTTACAGAAAAGTATGAAAAAAAAACTTGACAAAAAAAATATTTTTTTGTCAAGTTTTTTTTTCATACTTTTCTGTAAGTAAAAAGTCATAAGGAATTCTATTGGGGATGCAGATTATCATAGCATCCCCAATGAAATTCCTTTAACTTTTTCCTTACAGAAAAGTATGAAAAAAATTTTGAGAAAAAAAAAATTTTTTTTTGTTAGGTTGGTGATTTCCTTATGAAAAATGTTATCAAACTTTTAACTTTTTCCTTATGCGAAATACAATGAAGTAAACCGCATTTGCAAAATTGGTTGTTGTTGTTGTTTTTCTGCTTGTCACAAATTAAAAAATATTCAATGCATATTTGTCTTTTAACAATTAGTGTTGTATGTTGTATGTTGTGTCCTGTGAAAAAGTAATAAATAATATATAATATAATAATATAAAATAACAGGTAAACAAAAAATAATTTTGTAAAATGAAGTTAGCTTTACTTTGATTTTTCCCTATTCATTGGGTATGCTCTTCATAAGGAAAAAGTTAAAGGAAAAATTAATTTGCATTGGGGATGCTCTGTAAGAAATTGTAGGCGACGTGACTGTCACTTGAAGTGACATGATAGGACTATGGGAATTGGGGTGAAAGTGTGGAACGGTGGAATGAGTCGCAATTAAAACCGGTTTTCTGGGTAAACGGGGAAAGCGACGAAAGAGAACTAACCTCTAAGAAGTAAAGTGTGTAAACGGGCCTCGTTTCTTGAAGTCTAAATTTACATACACAATTGTGTATACGGGCCAGGAAACTGATATAAGATATAAAAAAATAAACTAAAAAAAAACGTTTCAAAAAAAAATTCATAGCATTTGTATGAAAATGTTTTTTGTGTTTACGTTATGTGGGCCTGCGCCCTGCATACATACAATGTCAATAAATTGCGAGGCGGCCGTATACACATTATAGGCACTGTTTTACTCTTCATTTCTTTTGGCACACATACTATAAATTTTCCAGTGATTTGGCTTCTAAAATATCGTCCGCACGCAGAAGTACGACGGCAAATGTGTACGTGCCGCATACTGCCATTCAAAATCTAGTACTACATTTTATTGAGTACTCATATTTTTTTTATTTATTTCTCACAAACATCACTCGAATGATGGTTGGAAGTTGATTAAATTTATATTAAATTCAGACAGTTTCTTGATGAAGTGAAATTAAAATTGAAAGATAATAAAAATAATAATAAATTAGCAAAAAAAAAGAAGAAATTAAATACAAATATTTTATTATGTTAAATTAAACAATAATCTTGGTTTTATGGAAAATTGTTCGAAAATCAATAATTTTAGCTATTGTGATGGGAGTTTTTATCTAAATTTTATACCTAAATCAGTGAAAAGTTTATATTAAACAAATCCTTATTAAATTGTTTTTTTTATTTGGTTTTGATTAAATTTTCTGTGATTCTTGCATTTTTAATTTTTGTAATAAAGTGATATAATAAATTTATCCAAAATGCGGTTATTTCCACCAAGATTTTCCAATATTCAAAAAATGTTGGATTTCTATTCACAATTTAATCCATCGCCACTTTCAATTAAACAATTTATTGATTTCGGTAAGTTTAAATATTTTGTAATTATTAATATTTGGTTTTAAGGATCATTTTGAATGCTGTTTTGTTACAATTGAATTATTCGTCGGCTCATTTTGGGGTTGTTACAAATTGTCCAGCCGAATATATATATTATTCCATTTTGTTTTATGCACCCACAAATGCCATTTGGTTTTAATTTATGTTTACACATCGAAATGTAAATAAATAAAAACTGAATTGATGTAAGTAAATAATTATGTATGTATACATAAATTGATTCCAATATGACTTGTTAGAAAGAGATAGTTACATAAAATAATAGGTCCCTTTCATTTTTATTTACGATAAAAACAAAAAATGTAAACAACATTTTTTACCGGTTTCACAATCGTTATGCTATTTTTGACGTTTAAAGGGGACCAAACAGTATGTAAAAATTATCTTTTATGTAACAAAATATCGTTTTGGGGGCCATCGTCGAAGGCGTTTGTAATTTGATAGAGAAGCTTGTGTTCGATTTTGAGTTAAATTCTAATCAAAATAATTTATTGATTATCCAACATTTTAGTGACGTTTCGTGTGTAATACAAATGCATTTTAAATTTTATCGTCTTTATTTTCAACACAAACACACAATTTAGTAATGGAATGAGTGCGCCGAATTGATTTTATTAAATCTCAAAAAAGCACACATACTAACTTATTTTGTTGTTCAGCTAGCAAATAGTTGGACATTCATAAGATTGTTTTATATATCTAACAATACAACTTTACGTTATTTGAGCGCATGAAACATAGGAATAAGATTTGGCTCCTCATCCGCCCTCTATTTAAACCACCTCTTGAAAACTACTAGTTTAATTATAATCCATCCGTTGTTGGTTTGCAACGTCCATTCCCTTCAATATGTATTTGCAAACTTTATAATCACTCCTCTTCGAGTCTAGTTCGTCATAAAGTAAATTGGGATATTTTTAACCTATTTCATCCCATAACTATTTTTAACCCAAACGATGGAAAACCGTTTGCAAAACTCGTTACAAAACTCGCTACAAAAACGTTTGCATATTCAACTTGAAAACTTGAATCAACTAAAATATTCGAAAATAAAATTATCCGATAAAACAAAAAGGTCTGGGAACACGGGCGTATGATAAATACTTGCAATGGTCGTTTTCATCCATTTGGGATGAAATAGGTGGCGTTGGATAAAGCTATTTTATAAGATTTAATCACATGCATAACTATTACATTCGTTTTTTACTCATACATGATAAGTAAAAGTCAAAGATCCGTCTATTTCAAGGGAAAATTCAAAGGAATAGTATGATGCCCAAAGGCAGTTGGGCGGGTTTCCGTTCCAATTGTAATTTAAAATCAAACTGGACAATTTAAAGATTCAATTATTATGCAGTACACTCAAAAACGTGTTTGACCAGCGATGTTCAATAAGTTTGGTCAATCTATATGAAATAACGTAACGGTAAGAGAAAATTTTTATTTTGTTTTTTCATTCATCTATTTATTCTACCAACAGCAATTCCGAATCACAAGATCGCGTTTGACACAAGTTTATTTCCAACATTTTTAAATTTTCAAAACACGTGATTGAATTACCGAACTTATTGAACACCACTTGTATAGTTGTTTAGTAGATACATCAAGTAATATTAAATTTTGATTATACAGTGTCCGTGAAATCTTCCACAGAGCACGTATCTTAGAAATAATGACAATGCTTAGTAAAATGATTTAAATCATTGAAAAGCTACATAAAATCTCTTTAAAAGCGGTTTCACGAAATTTGATTCAAGAAATGACCTGCAATAAGCTATAAAATACTTCGGTAATAAATAAAAAATAATCCTTTCTTTGCAAATTTGTAAATATTAAACTTCTCCAAATTTAATGTACTCCTATTCTTGGAGTGTTATTTTTAGCGAAAGAGTAAGTGTTCTCTTTAATTAGGATTGTGGATGGAAAGCCACTTTGTTGTGGTTGGCAAATATGTAGTTCGTAATCTGTATATATTTCTTCATCTAGCTTTTATTGGTATTCAAATAATTTTGCTTTTAAGTTTTCCTATTACATATACAATTTGTTATTTTTTTCTGTAACCGACCTAATTCTATGAAGAGTTTGGGCTTTGAAAAGTTCTCCTGTACCACAAGCCTCGTGTATTATTTGTAAACTGTGACTTTAAAATAAGTTACTTAAAAATGGGTAATAATAAGATAACTTGTATACTGCGTAATAAATATGCTTCTATTAATACTAGGAACAGAGATAAAGATAATCAAAGAACTAATCACACAATAAGTATTTATTTACTGTCTTAAATTTCATCTTTGCTGTGCAAATTTTTGAAGGTTGTAGGTACGATGTGTCGTTTTAAATGATTATAATTAGTGATAAAGTGCTCTAATGTAACGCATAGTAATTATTTTCATAATCTGTTAACTATATCAACTAATTCAAATGCTTTTTCGTTTTATTTTTTTAAAGAACATAATTAATAATTACTCAAAAAACGTTATTTGGTTGGTGTTAAAGAATGATAATTGGTATAAACGGAATTGAAATGGTAATTAAGCTATGATTTTATTTATGTGACAGTTTAACAAAAAAAAAATACGATACTAGATAGTTTAACGATATTTATAATAGTTCAATTGAGATAGCAAGCACGTTGCATTTCCAGAACTCCATCATTAAGGGCCTATATAATACCATGTGGTTTTCCAGAGTGCAATCATATCAAAAAAGAGTATTTAAAAAATGAAAATTTATATTAATAAAATCATCAGTCTAATAGTACGACATACTTTTTTATCGATATCTAAAGATAAGTTTTTAGATCAAAGTTATTGGTGATGTGATCAGCAATGGTCAAACCAAACAAATAATTTAAAACGAAATGAAAATTGATTTGATTTAACTCGGTATGTCCGCTTGATTTAGCTTAACTAATTATTATACAATAATTTCCACATTCATTTTTTTAATTTCCGTTCATTTCGTATTTACGATAACCATGCTTTTTAAAGTGTTAAATTAAAATTTGCTTGTTGCATTTAAATTCCATAGTGAAGTTGCGAGAGAGAATTCTTTATATCTTATCTTAAACTATAGTTACACAAAGTGATAAAGAAAATGTATATTTTTCAATATAAACATTTTGTTTGTAATGGCCTTAGCTTAAAAGTTCGTCTGGCACTGTTGACTGTTATGACTTTCAATATTTAACCGTTTTTTTTCTTCATAATTATTTTTTAGCCAGTCCATATTAATAAAGTATTGTTACTAACTTGGTTAACATGTTATTAGATAGTTAAATAATACCAAAACAATGCATGACTCAACTCCATATCAGAAAGATTTCAAAACATCAATATATCGCCACAAAATCATGATAATTATATAGATAAATGTTTACAACAAATAAGCGAGGCATTTTGTTTTTAATTTTTTGCGTTTTCTAAGAAATATTTATCGTGTGTATTTTTAAGTTCGTATGTTCATAGGAAAATTTTTAAAAATAAAATTAATAAAAATTTGGGTAAAACAACAACTGGTGGTGCGTTGTGCGAAAGTAATAAATTAAATGTTTTTTAAAATCATATGATGATTTTTGAAACCGCACCACATATACTGGGCAAAAAAAGTAAAATCATGTTACGGGTATTTATATTTTTCTCGTCAAGCGACACAATCGAAATCGGGGGAGGAGTGTCATATTGTGACGAGGAATCGTTATGTATATACAAATTAATTGATTGGTGGCTTAAATTAGTCGAATCAATATAAGCATTATTTATATAGTTAAGTCTAACCTTTCGTTATAATTATTATTTTAGTCAATGTGCATACAACATAACACATATGATTGGGCATTGTGTTACTTATACTTTTCAGTATGTACACTACGTCATGTCTTATGTATACACACACGTGTTATTTTGTGGGTCACCTTAAAGCACAAGCCTACACCCACATGCCTACATGTTTGTTAAAATATTGAAAATTGTACGTACTATTTACTAACTCATCTCGTTCCAAAATAAATGAAAATATATTTAGTATTTTTTTCTTCTATTTTACAACTGACATTGTAAAAGGTGGCACAAATTTTGTTCGATATTAAAGAAAAAAACAGAACATTTTTATCTTAAAATTTAAAGCCGATGTATTTATTTATAGACGTGACTGCGTGACAACAATAAAATAACAGTAAAGTTATTAACAAACGCTTATTTATTTTTAAGCATTGCAAGTGAATAGTCACGTAACGACAAAACAAAGCGGGACTACTTAATTATGTACTACAACTTATTCGTAATATGTAATACGATCTAAGCAATCACGCCGAATGATACGTATTTATTATACAATAATAAGTTTATTAACCTAATTAATATAGAAACGACTTTTTATAGAGTTAAATATAACTTGTAAACAAGACTGACAGTATAAAGGAAAACGATTATTGTTTATCGCATATGTTCTTATATGTTCTTAATATCTAATTGAATACATTCGTAAAAATGGGATGCAACTCTCATGATTTCAAGGTAATGATGCTAAGCAGTAATATGAAAAATGTAGTTTCTTTATATTTTTTAATATACTAAAAATTATAAATGAACTACACCATTTCGAGTGTCATCAATTTTTGGGGGCATATACATATTTTTCAAAATCATATGATATTTGTAGCTTAGTTAAAATGTCAATTATATTGGTTTGGATATATAGTACATACTTATTGCGCCAAGAATTATTTTTGGAATTAATTTTTTATTTTATGTGTAGGCAGGAATGATTTTTTTTCCGCCAATAGAGTCGTCATTGACTGGCAAATATTCGTGTAAATAAAAATAAGCAAACAAAAACAATTTTCACTTTCGCCTTGAAATTTGCTTATTAATGACGTATCCCTCACATATCAAATTATAAACTGTGTTTATTTCTGATGTCAATTATTGTAACTTAATTTTGAAAATAGAAGATATTATACACGTTATTATTTAGTTACAGTACTTATTAGTTATTAGTTTTATTCTTTCATTTCTTTCATATAACAAAAATAACAGTATGCCCGGTGTAAGAGCCCATTTATACAAGTTTTACTTGTTGGACACGCGCCAAATTGTTTGAAAGTGTCATACTCTACCTAGCCATCGCAAAATTTTAGTAGCCAGATGCATTTGGCTAAGAAAAATGTAATCCGTATTACATTCTATTTATCTATACCCCATCCCCTATTCATTATACAAATAGGAATAAGTAGTTCTATAATTTGTTACGGTCGATTATGTTAAAACTGTTGTAAAACAATTTTGATGACCTCTACGTTGGTGAAAACGGTTAATTTTTTAAATCAAATCAAATTATTTAGTTTTTTTTTGCAATAGTTTGTGGTGTTTGTGTGTGGTGGTGTGGTAAAAAAATGTGTTTTTGCGAGAAAAGAGAAAAAAAAACTTTATATAATAATATATGAAACTACGGTGGCTCACTACGATTCCTGTTTGATATAATTTTGACAACAAATTTCCAAATAAAACGAAAAAAATAACCATTACAGGTTTTGTCTATGTTTTTGTATAATAGGCTCAATGCGGGATTGAGTACAGAACATTTTAGATGCCAGTCAATTTTAATAATATGTTCTTGGTCTGTATTATAAATACAAGTACGATCTATACCCAAACTGCTATCAAAAAATCGTACCAACATGTACAAAACCTTAAGCATGCAGTAAGTTTTGTATTTTAAGTTTTTTGTATTTATATATTATATATTACAGTTGATCCAGAGATCTCAGTTGATGATGGATAACCTATTGGCTGGTTTTAGTATTTGTTTGTAACGAAGCAATTTGTTATGTATTGTGAGCTCAAAATTTTCACCCATGAGCTAGTACATTTTCTTATATTTGATGTTCTACTCTTCGTTTTTTGTTCTTATTGTGCTCTTTACATCTTAGCTTAGCATCGAGGATTCTGCCTAGGTATTTAGCTGTATTTGCATACGGAATTTGGGTTGAGTTAAAAACGACAGGAATTCAGTTACATTTTGGTTTGTAACGTTGACATGTACTGATTTGGCTTCAATTTAATAAGATGCACCACGTTAACTGCATTTTGAAGTTTGCTTGATGCTTCCGATATATCTTTGCCAACCGCTAGGATAGCTGTATTGTCTGCAAATGTTGCTACTGTAGTACCTTGAATATTCGGTAAATCTCTCGTATAAAGAATGAACAGAATATAGGTCCTTTTTAGTTAGAGTATTCATTTGCAAGTTTAACTCAAAAGTGTTGATCTGCAATGTAGGATTTACGAATTTGATAAAATTGCTTAGGCCGGCCGGATGCAGTTTAAACTTGGCTCTTGATGCCAAACTTTATCGAAATCTTGAGCTCTCGGATTTTGCCGCCTGCAATATGGTCCTCTATCCATCTCGACCCATCGCTCTCGTTCTCCAGTTTCGACATCCTAATATGCGTAGATCTAGTTCGACGTCATCACGCCAGCGTAGTCGGGGTCTTCCTCTATGACGTACTGCGGCTGGTTGTTGGTGAAACACTTTATTGGACATCGGTTGTTGTGTGGACCATGTAACGTGGTCGAGCCATCTAATTCAATTGGATTTGATAAATCCCATGATTTAGCGTCAATCTGAGTGACAACAACTATGATAATCGATATACACTTACCATATACACAATCAACTTCCCACCACCCCATAATTTTTCGTCCCTTAGCTCTGGACCACGGATGAATTTTACATTCTATGTTTTACGTTCTACGTTGAGTTTCGTCATCGAGCAATAAATATATAAGAGAAATCAAGTAGTGCAAATTTTATAAGCAGGTTTTTCCGAGGTTAATCTTATTTTATAGTTTTAATATATTTATATATACAAATTTAATTTTTTTCTATATTTAATCCATACATACGTATCTTATAAACATATCGGCATAGTTATTTTATAGTTTATTGTTCTTGTTAGACTTATACAGGTTGTGTAAAGTAAGATAGATTAACCTCGGAAACTCTACATGAGTCCTCTTATGTATATTTTGCTTTATGGTTTCGTCGAGTTAATAACATGGCGAGCTAATCCCTATCGTTTCCATGCTAAATTTGTTTTTACAGTTCAGGCGGTGTTGTGTTTTTGTCAGTCTTTTTATATTTTAATCTGTTTCGTGAATATTTTAACCCGTATTTATTTTAACTGTATTTTTTCTTTATAATAATACTATATATAATATATTTTCTGAATACTGAAATTTTTCTTTTGAGAGAGAGAATGTCATTTAACCCAACTACTTTCGTCGAGTTAAGGAGGATTAAGAAATTTAACGAAAACTCTAAATCCGACTCGTTTCCATGATGAGATAATCCGAGATAATCCCGGTTAACTCTGTCATGGAAACACCGTAATGGAGATGTTCCTGGGTGTAGACCAATATGTGAGTTTATCGCCAGAGTGAAATTCACAGTTGTTCTGACGAGCTGCATTAACCTATTTCATTTTGCATTCAAATCACCGCCTATAATAAAATTTGGTCTTAAAAGGTTGACTGTAAAGATAGAAAAAAAGAGATAGAAGAAAAAAGATAGAAAAAAAAAACTTTTTATCTGATGACGATGGGGCAGTAAATAGAGGAGATACTGAAATCCTTATTGCTTGATTCATCTTTTATGGTTTTAACTTCCATTATTTCTGTTTCGGGCTCTTCGTAATGTTTAATATTATTCTTAATAATTACGATAGATCCACTTATAGTGTTTCTTTTAAATGAGTTTCCGATACAAGATATATATCTATGTTTTATAAGTTTAGTAAAATGTTTGCTTCTGGAACATGCTGTGGTAATCCACCCGCGTTCCAAATGACAATTTTAAATGTCTTGTTCATTTGATTAGTAAAGCATGTTGCTTCTTGTCGTTCTAGTCGCTTATATACCTTCTAGACCACGTTCTTGGTTGCTAGGCATGCATTTATCGTTTCTATACTTTGAAATATCCTTCCCAATGGACTTTCTCTAGTAGTATTAATTAATTGCTGCGTTATCTGCGAGTAGGATCTCCTCTCTCGTCCTATCGGCTGTGGTTGTGGCGGCACACTAGTTGTAGTTGGAATCCTGTCTCGCTTTGTGTCTGCCGGGATATTTTACGCACCTAATATCTCGCCCTCTATATCTTTGGGTGTGGTTATAATCTAGGCATTTCTTGCATTGAGATATGAATCTTGTGTACTTTCTTTTTCAGTGGTTCTATTTTAACCCTCATTTGAGCATTGCTTTGATATTAAATAAATTTTCAATATTTTCACTTTTGTTGAATGTGAGCATGAATAGCAGGAGCTCTCTTTTAATGATCTTGGTTTCTTGACTATTTTCCATTTTTCCCGTTTAAGGATGTTTACTGAGTCTTCAATTTGCAGTTCTTTCATTTTGAGGTATTCTATTATATCCTTCTTTGCCATAACCTGAAATTTTTCGGTTACTTTTGTCTTCATAGATATACCACTATTTACTTTCTTCAGTGAGCTTTGTGGCTAAAGCTCTGTATGCATCGGGATCTCTTGTCTTTATCTTCCAAACATTATTGTTAGGGCCACTACTCTCTAGTCGTTTGTGAACACCGATTTCATTAGAGCTTGGATGTTCGCAAACTGTAATATCTATCACATAAATTGCCGATGGTGCCCTAGTCTTCATAGCAACCTTGTTGCTGGTGTTGTTGAGATACAGGCACTGGTTTGGAAATTTCATTAAATTTTGCTTGCGAGTGCTCCCCAACTTCTGGTGAGAATTCTGTTTTTGGTTTTTTCCTTGTTATTTTATTTTGTACGTCCAATCAGTTTCTCTTGCAAGTTTCTCATCATCTGTATGCTAGTAAGCAAGTTTCTCATCATCTGTATGCTAGTAAGAGGAGTTTTCACAACTTCTATCAGTCTGGGTTTCTTCACCTCCTCATTTTCTTTCTTTAACTTAGCGATTTCAGTGCTTGATATTTTTGAACTTCGACCGAATGGGCATTGCAATGGTTGGCTTACCCCAGAATCCTTTAAGCCGGCGTCGTTAGTTGGTGTATCATCCAACTGAGAAGTTGGAGTACCACCTGGGGTAAAAATTACTTTTTGTTGTAAACTCATTGCTTTAAGGATATTGAAGCAGTTACAAACCTATCCAGTGAAAGTGGTAGTGGGACAATGGAGAGAACATCATTTGCTAGGTTCTCGGTGTTTGGTTATCCCACCGTTTCCCGGTTGTTAGTGCCTCGTTGGTCAATAGCTTTGAGTACCACGTGCAGGTGAGGTTGACATTTGGGCTGGTATAATGAACTTTTAGACCAACGCCCCTTACCCTCCTCACGTCAGCAAAAAAATTGTTTTAGAAATATCAGTTTATATTTTGGGATCACTGTGCAGATCCGTTTCATTCCTGTCGAAAATGTCTCAGCCTTTAAATGTTTAACTATTTGAACATTTAAAAAAGACTTTATTTTTTTAAAATTTAATTTATAATCCGTGTAAGAATATTTTTCACAAGCATCGCGAGCTTGGTGATAAATATTGTACTAACATAGATAGATACACCCATCCCCCGATTCACTCGGTAGATTGTTTCCGCAGAATACCGTATAAATCGAAAGTGGGATTTTAATAAGAAAACCCGTGTAAATCGAAAAAATACAATCGATTTCTTAAAATTATCGTTTGGTTTTTAACCCTAATGTGATTGATCTGGTACCCGAGTACCATGTACTTTTGGACATACTTTTATATGTTTCAGTCATAATAAAAACTTTATATTTTATGAGAACTTCTAGTTCAACTGGTAAATTACGATCACACTTGAAAATGAGAAATTTTACAACTTGGACGAACGTGAGAGCAAAAGTAGTTTTATTGTACGAGTTAAAGTAACAAAGACTAAGACCCGGTACACGGGTTTGTTACATATATTTTACACGATATTTGAACGAAATGGTATGCAAATATTGCCGCCCCGGTGGCAAAGTGGTCAGCATGCTTGCTCCAGCAACCGGAGGTCCCGGGTTCGATTCCCGGTGGTGACAAGGAAACAATTTCACGGCTGGTTTAGGATCAATGAATTAATCACTCATTATCCGAAATGAAAGTGTGATTATGAAACCTCATTTGAGGCGGCCAATCCCTTGATGGGATGTATAGTGCCAGAGAGAGAGAGGTATGCAAATATTTTATAGTTTTGTGTTATATGTCAATGTATTTCGTTGTTTGTATTTCTGTTTATTTATTTCATTTGATTTATCTTTTATTTCGAAGCCGTTCACTATGGCACATTTCAAAACAGGATGTAATAAAACAGGACATCACAAAACAGTACATGGTACGGAACAGGACCGATAAAAATAGTACATCACAAAACAGTAAATGGTACATTAAAGTACATGGTACGAAACAGGACCGATAAAAACAGTACATCACAAAACAGTACATGGTACACTAAAGTACATTTTACTGAACGTTAAGCTGGAGGATATTTTCAGCTTGATTTGTTAAATATTTTTTATTGAATACGTTTAGTAATTAGGATATTATCAAGTGGATATTTGCCTTCACCTAGAGTAACAGTATACTATATAGAATTATAATTGCTTTAAGTTATAATAAAATATCCCTTCACCTAACAATATATAACATTATTTTTATTTAAATCGCTTGATCGTTGCAAAATAGATCAAAAATTAAAATAAATATATAAATAAATATATCCCTTTTTAACCCGAAAAAAATGGCTCAATTTAAGTCCAAACCACACAAATGTGTGAGTAAAAAACCATAGTATGTAATGAAGTTTTTGACAAAAAATTTCACTTGATTTGAAGTACAATCAACACAATTGTGTGTATAGTTATAGTGTTTTTTCGGGCAAAAATAAGTTTGAAAGGAATGCACAAATGTGTATGTTGGTTCAAAAAACATACAAAAATAAATTTTTGACATGGTACTTTTCCGTACCCACACAACTAGTTATTAAAACCGTAAAATTTACTATTAACTATTTTGTGGTGTTCTCTTTTAATATGTACTGTTTTGCGATGTACTCTTCCGTACCATGTACTTTAGTGTACCATGTACTGTTTTGTGATGTACTGTTTTAATCGGTCCTGTTCCGTACCATGTACTCTACTGTACCATGTACTGTTGTGTGATGTACTATTTTAATCGGTCCTGTTTCGTACCATGTACTGTAGCGTACCATGTACTGTTTTGTGATATCCTGTTTTGTGACATCCTGTTTTAGCACATCCTGTTGTGAAATGTGTCGTTTCGTATGAGACCCCTTTTATTTATTTCAAAAAATTATTCAACATTTTCGGTAATCTATTATCTGTTGGTCTATTTAAAGAATGTTCTTCGTTATACATCATAATTGCAAAACAAAAATTTTAAAAAATTAGTTTCCATATAAAACAAAATGTATGTACCGCGAGGTATCTTAGTCAGTCAATTATGATATTTTTTCTTCACTCACTTGAGGTTTAATAATTTATTTATTTTAACGTAAAATATATAGAATAAATTAGAAATAACAAATAAAAACTTAAAATATATTTTTTTTTTGCTTTGTTTTTATCAAACCGTGCAAAAGTGAAATCATGTGAAAAAAGTACCGTGTAAATCGGGGGATAGGTGTACGTTCAAACTGAATTTTAATGCGCCGAAGAAGGTCATTTAGCAATAAAAATTATTTTCATTGCTATAGTAAAATATCTAATTTAGACCGAATTATCATGTTAAGCACTCATTTTTTTATGAGATTATGTTTTATGTGTTTATAAATTTTGTTATATGTTTCTATGTATATGTATATGACTGCGTTGTTCAGATCCTGTGTTGTGTATTAGAAAATATTTCTAGATATGTACCTAATTCTAGATACGAAACACTCTCAAATAGTATTTATTCATAAGCATTAAAAATATAATTAAAATATTATGAATTTTCAAAGCCAAAGAAAACTTTAATCCCTTTTGTTATTTTTTTGAGTTAGCATAATGAAATTCTGAAAATTTTTAGCAATTATTAAGATTTTTCATAGCCTCTAATTTTTTAGTAAATAATTTTATGCATTCAAGGCCACCATACGTGATAATTTCTTTACGACGATTTGTTTGCAATAACATTTTTTTTCGTGGTGTTAATGATTAATGAATTTCTGTATTAAATTATTAATGGTGGATTTATACTATCTGCCCAATTACATCATTCTTCGTGACCACATTCACGTAATTCATTTTCTCTATCGTAGTCGTTACACATAAGTAACGTCACTTCAAACGATTACAATCACTTTGAATGTCAGGTCTTTTCTTTAAGCGTAAAATGTTTTATGCGACTTTATGTTCATTAATTGAATATTATGAATGTGTATCAAAATCGACAAATGGATAAACAATTAAAAATATGTACATATCTTCATACATAATAATAAGTACCAATAATATTAGTGTTTACTGATTACTTTAGGAATAAGGACGCACGATGAACCTCAATATATTCTCATAAATTTTTTGAGATTTTTTTATGAATTTGCTCAAGAGTCAAGGATAATTTATTTTTTCATATAGGCGAGTAAAATCTAAGGCCACCTATTGTTTGGGCTGATGTCTGTCATACATATATGTCTTCGAATTAATATTACTTTTAGTGTATAGTGAAGTTGTATCGTGTTACTTCGAGTAATATTTAAATGGGCTCAAATTGACGTGCTTTTCAAAAAATTTATTTCTCTTTGATTGGTTTTTTTCAAGCATGTGATACGTAAAGAAACCGTCCAGCCACACGAAAACAATTGCGATAAAGCTCGTCTAAACCGGCCCAATATGTAGACTATTGTGAAATTTTTTTGCTGCGCATTATTATTATTAACTGCTTTTAAACTGTTTGAAAACTTTATCCATATTTTTATATAGATCATAAATTTTGATTTGAAATATATTGAGCGCTTGTTTTGTTCTTTCATAATTTCGGCTAAATATGTTTGCTAAAATACGAGTAAAATTTTAATGCACATACTGTTTGGGCTGACAAATGACTTTCCATTTAGTGAAGTTAACTCGCGTTTCTGTGATAATGGTAAAATCAAATGAAAAGCTAAGCTAGTCTTTTTGTATCATTACCGTTATCTTCGGAACAGAATTGCAACACAGGTCCGGTTTAATTGTTTACGCATTCGCCAGTGTTTCTCGGAACGATTAGTTTTCCCACTTTTCATCATTTTAGCGGAAATTCGGATTTAAATTTAATTGATTATGCCAATGACTTACAATAATTCAAAAAAGGTTGCAGGCTACCATAAAAATTTACTATTTTATTTTTGTTCGTGTGTTGTGTAAGCAGTACGTCATTCGATCGAAACATTAAACTTCACTGAAACGTTACATGCGAGTTACTGGATTGAAGAATTTAATTAATGTGATGGAATTCGCGTTGACTGATATACCATTGGAAAAACTAGTTTAAAATATGTCCATTCGAATAAGTTTTTAATCTTATTAGAATTTTACTAGAATCGTTAGCAAATATTTTCATATCTTCAATTACTTTTTGTTGATAATATAATTGTATAGAATGCTAATGTCTGAGTTTTATAAATTTTTTAAATTTCCAAAATTCGACAAGTTGACGAAATAACCGCATGTATATTAGTAGTGGTTCGTACGTGTATTTGGATTAGTACGAATGTGTGCCATTTAATTGTTTTGGATATGACATTTTTAGATATCATTTCCCATTATCATTTAAAATTTGTAAATGCAAATAAATATGCTTTAAATAAAACTAAATTTATTTAATTTTAGTTTTAAAATAATTTCTAGTTCTGTGTTTCTGTGAAAACAAAACATTTATTCGACATCACATTGAAAAAAAAAAATTGAAATGTGTAGCTAAAATACTTTTTCCTTAACACATTGAGGCACACTTTCTAAATGTGTGTGCTACTCAGGAACACATTTGATAACTTTTGTAATTGCAATGATATTTCGTCGTGGAAAGGAATGTATTATGAAAACTGCAAAATATGTCGCGTTATTCCTTAAAATGTGTTAAAAACGTGTTAAAAAACAAAAAAGTTGTATGACCGCTATAGCAGTAATTAACGCGAACGTATTAACTCACCACTCAAATACTTGGTGAGATGTCAAAAAACTGAGACGACGAAAGGACATAAACACCAAAAAACTGAACCGATTTGTACCGATTAATAATTGTTGATGCTTACATTCGCAGAAAACAAACAAATATAAACACAAAAAAATTACACACACTAATATAAAAATGTATACTATACTCCTTATACGTATACGAAAACGTCATTCGTCATTCGTCGAATTTTGGAAAAAATCGACCCCCAGATCATTCAAAAACAATATGAGTCTTTTCAAAAATATTTGTTTAATTTGTTTGATAAACAATCTTAGCACTACTCTGGTCTAATTAGCTTAAAGGTGTCAAGATACTCCAATCGCCTCCATCGATAAGAAAGCCGTTTGCAATTGATCCTGGGCTCAAAAATTGTTAATATCAATAAAATATTTTGAATTGCAGTTAAACCGACAAATCTATTTAACAATGTGTTCAATTATTAATTTTTTATTTTAATAGAAAATTTTTGGTACCATTATTGTAAAATTTCCATGCGATTAATTTTCAAACACGTCGATAATAGTTGCTTTTCTCTAAAAGCGTTGTTTTGCTGTATTTAATTGTATATTAATGGTGACAACTAATTACAATCCAATGTGTGGAATTTTTTTTTTTATATTAGTACACTATTCCTTTTAATTAAAGTTACTTTACTATTTTATATTAATTTACATACTACGATTCACCTTCAAATTGTCGTGTCATTTTATCGCCTATCAACTTTGTATTTTTACGATTGACAAATTTTTTTGGTAAATATTACAATATCGTGTAATGGCAATTAAACATGTGAATTGTGAATGATTCGTTTAGATACGTAACTTAATATAACTTTTTTCGAAATTATAAAAAGATTAATAATGAGAACTGTGTAATATTTTCGAGTCGATAACAAATAACTTCAGCAATAAATTGATGAATCGATTTTAGATAGCTCATTGTCCAGGGTGAATTAATTAGTTGATATTAAAAATAACCAAGTTCAATGGGGTTTTCTATGTCGATTAGGCAATCACTTAGAGTATCTTTATTGTAAATAAAAATACTTTTGATGCAACACAAAAACTTATCGCTATCGAGTATAGAATATCTCTTGTATATTATACGTTTTTACATTAAATAAATTTAAATCTTTAGTTCATTGTAACGAATACACCTGTAGTTAATTATTTGCTTCTCCATTATTTACTTTTCGTCCAGGAATAATTCGAACAATTTTTGCTGATCAAATGGGGAATCATAAAATTTATCAAAACAATAAAAAATGGCCACTAATCATCATTAATCCTCTCCAACACTTAATAATTAGTAGATTAAATCTATTATTACAAGTTGCTATCCACAAAATGTTTCCAAAACCATAACGACATTTAGCAAAAAATATCAATTACATCTAGTTTGTTTCGACAATAGTCTTCTGGCACTTCGCTATATGCAATCGTAAATGTCAACAATTGTTTTGAATATGCACTTTAGATTTTGGGCTTTGTCATAAACCGATTGACTGATAAACGGTAATATTAATATGATAACAATTAAAGGTCATTAGCAAAGATATGGTAAACCTAGAAACAGTTCTAAATAATTTTTTAAGTAGCACATATCAACAGAAAATTAAAGTGTATCCTAAATAACCATGCCATTATTGTCTTATCATAATATAAAAATTCGTAATTTTAAACCGGTTTGGATTGCTCATAGCTGTTATCTTATGTATTCTTACAAAATCTACGCGTGCGGTAATGCCATAAAACCTATATATTGTTCTAGCCGGATAAGCCTAGGTATGAGCCAGATAAGCGTAGAAGGTTACAAACAAAACACCACACATTGAAAACAATTACATACAATTAGATTTAGTAAGTTTTGGGTACGCTTATCTGTTTATTGTTTTGGGTTTCAGGAGTTCGTCGCATGGTTAATTAGTTAATTAGTAAAAGCCAAGTAAAGAGTGCGAAGCAGCGCTTTACATAAATGAGTGGCATATGAAATTACATGTCCTAATTTTTACTCAGTTCCAGAAGAACAGTTTGCTACTTATAGCCTGGTGTTAAAATCTAGTTTATTTACTATTACTTTCCTCTGTAGTGAAATAATTTAATGTTTACGATAAGGTTGCTTTAATATATACCACTACTGTTGGTTATATCAGATTATATGTTTGATTCCATCAATTTTTGAAGGATAAGTAAAAAAACCAGATACGCCTGTATAGCTAGTTTACTACGTTACACAATTAAACTTATTTCCTCTAAAAATAATGAATAATTGTATACTATGGGCACTGATCTATCTATATACATGGATACGACATGAATGTCAGAAACCATATAAAACAACTGCAAAAAATAGGAGCACTTTTTTATAGTCATATCACTCGTTTATAAACACCTGTTGCTTTAAAAAAATATTTCCGAAAGATAGGACCGTACCGAAGATAGATTTAATTTCGAAATTTTCTAAAACTGGTTTTTTATTAATATAGTCAATGAACAAATAATAATATTCAAATGACTTAAATTATAAATCACATTTTATTCATTTAATTCATGTGGTACCGTTTTTGTATGAACATTTCTTCTTGCGATTTCTCTTGATATTTCAAATGCGCATCTGCAAATATTTCGAATAAAAAAAAGAGTATCGTCAAACCGTCAAACGTCAAAAACTCATAGGAACCAGGGGTGGGATGTTATAATATCCCTTTTTTTCGATACTATCGAAATTTACATCTCTTTCATCACAAATAAAATTTAGCCTTTTTCCTTTTTTCAATTACGTTGCTTCTATTGCGATCTCTACTTATTCGAATAAAACATTATGTCGTTCTACTCTTATTGTATCACCTACTTATTTTAAGAGTGATGCTTTATCGAAAAACAAAGAAGAGATAAATAAAAAATTTATCTAGTAGTGTGCGATCGCAATATAGAAAGCAAAATTGAAAAGTGAAACGACAAGTAATTTTATTTTAGGAAAAAGAGAAATAATATTCGATAAATATCGAAAAAAGTGATGTTACAACATCCCACCCCAGTTTTCTGTTTATTTCATTTTTAAAAATTCAGAATTCAAGAAAAAAAAGAAAATTTTTCTGTCGCTGTCGCAAAGGTAGAACTATTTTTTCACTACCATATAGTTTTTGTCATGTCGTATCCATGTATAAAGATCAGTGTCTATGAGCCTATTTTTTAATTCAACCTGAGCAAGCAGTGCGCTGTCAAAAAATACTCTTTTTTTTTATTCAACCTGAGTAATTTTACTCTGCACACTGTGTTTTTATTTGTGAATTATGCGATACTCGAGCATACTCGGTTCTTTAAATTTTACTCTGCACAAAATGCCAGTGTACGAAGAGTATGTAAAGCAAAAATCAAATTATTACTCTATGCACACTGAATTATTTGGCCCTGCACAACCTGTGCTCGGTGTACAATACCCAGGGCAAGCCTGCTTGCTCGGGTTTAATTAAAAAATAGACCCTCTATGTATAAGGGCATTTTAAGCTAAAAAGTTTTACCTGCGATATGTTGTAGGTAAATCATAAATGATTTATTTTCTATTGCATTTTTGGTTCATCGCACACTCCCTCCAGTTTGGGCATCCTATTGTTCGCTGGTCTTGTTCGATGTTGTCGCGCCAGACCTCTTCTCCTGCGACGTACACCGACTGGTTGTTGATGGGACACTTTTCTTATTATTCGTTGGGATGGGGATTGGACAACGTGGCCCAGCCATCTAACTCGGCTGGATTTAATGAATAATGTCACAATCTCCAATGAGACGTCTGATCCCCAAAAGCTCACACAAGTCTTATAAGAGCTTCGTAAAGTGCGAGCTATAGTATCTCAAAATAATCCACAAAGTCATTCATTTTCATAGTTTATGGTTATATCGTGGTGCTATTCTCTGGGTATTTAAAGTGAGACGTCCTATATAAGTATCCTCAAAATAATCCGCAGTCATTCAGATCGGCTAGTAACTTATTTATAACAATAGCTTTGAAGGTTTCATGAATTTTATCGATAGTAGCAAACGTAACGCTACTTCTATATTTACACTTATTCAAATTTTGAACCTGTATCGTAATTAGTTTTATAACCAAGACGTTGTAAATTATGATACAGACTCCACTTTTAATGAAAATAGCAACCTTTAATTTTGCATGTCGGAAACCTTACTTGAAGTGCGTTAATTTCACCAATTCAAAATCCATCATAATGGCATCTGAGCATAACAATCCAAGTATGTTGTTTTTTATTAGACAACAAAGCATACACTTGCTGTGTTTTTTTATTAGCGCCCGATAGCTGTATCTGGAGCAGCCAATTTTCTATGTGAAAACTTATATTTAGCGCTAATATTGCATTTAATTAATTTATTTAACTCTAAACTAAGATTTTTAATTCAATTTTTTAGGTAAAAATCGATAAAAAAATATCTTGGCTCACTTATTTATTGGGAGCCGCTATCGGGAGCGCTATCCATTTCAATGGGAAATTTGAAAAGGCTTTTATTTTTGTAAACCCCTGAAACCATTAGAAACTAAATCTTACAATAAAAATTTAAAACGTAGCAAAATGAATTCTTGTTTATAACGTCATGTCAAAATAAATGTCAATTAATATATTTCAGGTGATAAATATCTGTTTTATTGATGAATTTAGTTTTAATTTTTATAATACAGCGACATCAGTGAATAATAGCTGCAGTTTCAATAGAAAATTGCCATTTGGCTCCGGATAGTGCTCCAATATTAAAACACAGCAACTATAGGGATATTTACAACACAGTACAGAATGGTGAAACCAGATAAAAAATAGGAGCATACCTCATAGTTTTACTTAAAAGTCAAGCCAAAGAATATTTATTAGATATTTTTGTGTTGTTTGAACAAAGATGAAACTCAAATTTATATTTTTATCACAGTTTAAATATTTAACTATTTATCCAATTGGCCAGCTACCTTTCGTCAGATATTATTTAATGCTTTTAATTTTTTCATGACGAGATAAGGCTTATTTTTCTGCTTGGATTTAGTCTTCACTTTAAAAGTACATCAACTGCAATAACCTTGAACTTTACTAAATTAACTCAGATTCGAGTTGAATTTTTGTTCATATTTATTCTCGAAAGTTTTTCGAATTCCCTTGATAGGCTATAGACCAAAGAAAATGTATAAACAGTGACATGACATAAATAAGCACCCTAAAATATGAAAGCACCGTGATTATTTTTGTTTATCAAAACAACAAAACCAAAACATCAATTCAGTTATTGTTGTTTTTATACGTTCAAAGTACACTAGTATCTGTATTGTTGTTGTTGATTAAAAATTCAGCAATTAAATTTTTATTTACATAATGTATAATAAAAGTGTATTGGTAAGCGCGTATTAAGATAAAAATTATTTGTTTTATATGTATAATAAACAAATATTAAAATGTAAACAAAATTATATGAAAACAATACCAAATTAAGATCATTATTATTAGTACAATTACATAATATTTTGATGATGCACTAGTGAAAAAAAATTTTTAAACACAGATAAACGCATATAATATTTCCGTACATTAGTTAGATATAATTATTATCTCAAGTTCTTGTTTCATCTGTGAAATCAATTAAAAAAGGTGTCAGTAATATAGATACAAAAACACTATCGGTATAAACGTATTCACTCGTTTGGCCGTTAGGCAGCTCTACTACAAATCCGTGTACTGTAGTTTTAACCAGAACATAAATTTTAGTTCACGGACAAGCACGTACACAGTTTTTCGCTTATAAAATCTAAACTGTTCGTCTACACTTACAACTACAACCGCGGTTTTTAAGTAGGTAATGCAATAACAAATTCATTCTTATATAACATGCATGAATGTATATAAAATATTAAGCTGGTAGGAAAGTTGTAGTGTTTACATATCGATTTGATTCCATTTTGTCATTGATTTAATTTAAACTTTATCTTTACAAATTGATAAAACAAAAGTGGTTTGCCTAATTTAACAATACTGAGACCACCTGCACGAAGTAATGTTATGAAATGCAATGACGATGTATCAATATTGAAATTTAAGCCAATCCTGCGATGCTGTGAACTTTTCTGACTCCCTAATAATATTGGTATGGGCTGTTGCACGTTGTTTTAAATAAATTAAGTTGAATGTATTTGTCAAGATATACTTGTGTGTAGTTTAGATACGATCTGTGTATTAGAGTATTAGATCAACACTTATACAGTTGTTAATACATAATAGTAACTAATAGTAACATTATACACTTATATAATATAGGTCAATATTTTGTTGCATATATAGTTACACTATTGTCTAGTTAACTTTGTTCATTGTTTATATAATTTATAGTCTTATCATTATCTGTTAGATTTCAAATATGATGGATAGGCTTACTACGTTTAGAGGTTTCGTTTATGAATTGATTATATATATTTTTTTAAAACGCATTCGCTTATCACAGTTTTCTGTGAATTAAAAATGTAAATAATCAAGTTGATCGATATGCAGCTTTCCGAAGCATTTAACGAATTCAGATTTTAATCATAAGTCAACTGGTTTAGTAATATAAAGTACGTCGTTCTGTTTTTTGTTCGCCAGGTTATTTTGTTTTTCACATAGGTCCTTTCCGAAAACGAGATTTATTTACGGCTTATGTTGGCCACCATCTTAGGTGATTATGCAAAACTATCCGAATTGAGTTTGTTTCTTTAACAATTTATACAAGGATCGCTAGCGTACTGGTAATTATATATAGTAAAAAGCCGCGTTTTTTTAAAAACAATTGTTCGAGATCACGCTAAATGAAATTGTGCATTAGAAAAAAAATCTATCATAAAAGTTCGATAGTTTTCTTGTAACATCGCAGGATATTACAAGAAAACTAACGAACTTTTATGATGAATAATTTGTGATATAATAGAGGAATATTTTGTCTAACTCATACATTTAAAATTGTTGCCTAGAATTAACTAACATTCGATAAAAGCTGATGACCTTTAGCGTCTTCATTTGATGATACGAGCATTTTAAGATTTGTTTTCCTGCAATTTTTGGTGTTTTTTGTTTTCACTTAATATATTTACTTTTCAACTATAATAACTATGGAATGCTAATCCAAATAGCTTTCTTGCTAATTGAGGCACTCAAAAATGTTGGAAACAGAAAATATACACCGCTATCAATCCACACTATACAAGGGTCTTCGAAGTTTTGATACTTCTTTGCTCTGAAATGACAAAACAATAATATCCGTTTCGGTTGAAAGGGATAATGAGAAAAAATTTGTTCATGCTTCATGTTTTTCCGAATCAAATATTTATATGTCGACATTTACTTAATCAAATAAGTCACCTCGTGACATCTCTTATTCGAATAAATAGTCTAAGCGTATTGCAATTTACATCAATAACTGCATTACAGGTAGCCCTCGAAGATCACGATATTTGAAGAACACGAGTTTCAAAGAACACGGATACTTCCCCTCGAATTAGCGGTTTCAAACTACACGATTTTCGAGTAATATCATGTCGCTCCTCTTTTATGTTGTTTTTTGTATACCATAACAAAAAAATTGCAACGCAACGTTTCATTTTTATTTTCACACTTCCGTTTTTTGTAATCTCGAACAGCACGGTTTTAAATCCAAAAATTTTTGGATTTACGAAATCCATCTCAAACTTTAAAGGTTCGTTCTAAAATGTTAAAATTGGTATTTCATACAACTTTGAAATATGTAAATACATATACAAAAAACATTATAATTTGTCAACTTTGAAAACAAAAATTAAATCAGAAAATGGCAATTGATTTGGAAAATTAAATCCAAAACTAAATCTTAATCCACTTTTACCAATACAAAATAATCTTAATAGTTGGGAAAATCTGAAAAAATACTAGGAAATTATAAAGCAAGTTCATGTTTCTAGATAACTTCAGTTCAATATTTTGACAACGAGATAGTTTACATCCTCATATTTAGTTAATCCCTATACAATACACGAGATCTAAACGCTAGTTTCCTAAATTAGGTCGTGTAACTTATTTGACTGGACATATGGTATGTAGAATTGTACACATAACCATAATATGAATTAAATTGAAACCTATATTTTTGCGACGTAAGCGGATTTTAGGTGGACTGTGGAAATGGGTCGCTTTTTAGGTCAGTCCACTACATTTTGTGGCGATGTAATTTTGTTTCAAACTAATTTTACTCTGCACACTTCGTTTTTTTTTCGTGAACTGTCTCTGTCGTGAACATCCCACCAGAGGCTGTATGCAAATGCAATACGAATTTTCGTCATTGATTACGATCGTTGATGTTAATTAACACAACTAAGACCCTCTGTTGGAGTGAAGAATTTAGCATCGACCCACTGTCCAGGTACAGGTGTACAGGTTTTAACATGAAGCTTGCAATGTGCAGGTGGTTTACTGTAACAGAGCATACCCAATAGAATTCCTTATGACTTTTACTTACAGAAAAGTATGAAAAAAAACTTAAGAAAAAAAAAATTTTTTTTTTCAAGTTTTTTTTTTCATACTTTTCTGTAAGTAAAAAATCATAAGGAATTCTATTGGGTATGCGCTGTAATTGTTTGTGAAATGGTGGTGTGTGCGTAAATGAAAAAGGGAGTATTAATCCCCTCCCTTCAAAGACATTAAATCCACTGGACAATTCATACTTTCTATTATCTAAAAAAAAAACTACTCGCTTGGATTGAATTGAACAGACCCATATAACCAAAAATTATTAAGAACTGTGAAAAATTCTAAAACTTACGAAACACAAAAACATATTTCATGATTTTGAATTAGTGTAACCCGTTTATTAGTAGGTTCTTCTAATTTTAAAGAAAAGAGGAGGAAAATGTGCGGCTAAATATTAAGACGCGTGTGTTAAGCTATTTTTCGAAAATGAAAGATACTTTATCACAAAGTTTTAGCCTGAATCCAATTAAGCACTTTTAGGAACATTTGGGCCGAAAGAAAACAGCCCTTTATATGTAAACAACAAAGTTCAGCTTAAAAATGGGTCACAAAATGTTTCACCTTCCTTTCCAGAACCACCTCTGAAAGTACGGTTGATGACGATTATACTTTTATCAAATAAGAGATCAAAATATTGGATGCGTTGCTAACCGATAGTTAGTTAGGCCAGGTTTATTTTTACCTTGCAAAACATACAATTGAACGTTTTCTATTATTTTTACAAAATAGGGACGTGCTTATATCGGTTTATTTAAAGTGTTGCTATTAATTTTTATAATTAAACAAATACACGAACTGAAAGTAAATTTATGAAATAATATTGCTAATAATTAACATATCATTTGTTTTATTTTTAGTTTTATATTTTCTTCTACAATTTGTATCGTATTCAAATCAATGTTTCTTTTTATAGTTTACGATGGTGGTTTAGAATTTACCCCATAAAGGTGAATTTTTTATATCTGGCCGTAAATTAGGCATTAGTTTAACTGCTTCAAAGAAAAGAGAAGAAAAGGTTCACGTATCTTATTTTGAAATGCTATAACAAAGCCTAATCTTACTTGTTAATGGTCCGAAACATACGAGCTGAATTTAGCAAGAAGCGGAGCGTTACTAACAGGTATTTCCAAAATCTATGTGAATAAAAATATACGGCGGGTGAATAAAAATATTTCCAGACGTTAAATTTTACATGATTCTATAGTGCCTGAACAATTAACATCATTGGATTTGAAGATTTGGTTAATAGAGAAATTCGATGATAAATTGGGGTAGAACTATAGAGGAGCGTAGTTCTTTATTCAGATGGATCATGTTCTGTTGTTTGTGCAGGCTTCGGAAACTACTGGCCTACTTTTGCTTTTAAAATGTCGAGACGGCCAGTGACTATCTTTCACGAAAATAACCTAATCTGAGTATTCCTCTTAATGTCATATTGCTAAATTTGCAATTAAGGAGTTCATTATAGGTGTGTACTTTAATGTGTGTGGCATTGAGTAGCAATTGCCTAACACTCCTAAGTAAAGGATGTAAAATTAAATACTTTATTATTGAAGCAAGCTAAGATAAATATGTGCTCATTCTAAAAAAGGATCATCTACTTGGACGAGGAATCTCGTTGATTGAGAATGGGTGGTATTAAAAAGTCTTGTTGGTTTCAGTCTGTGTAACTATTAGTTTATTTAGTTTAATTAGAAAAACTTGCATAGTCTGGATACCCAGTTGTTGTATTTGTTGTTATTTTAAATTTCAAAAAATTTTAAAGAGGAATTTTTTTTAATTAAGGAACTAATGCCTATTGAATTACTATGGGACTACTTTCATTTTTATGAACCTAGATGCAAACAAGAGTTATTAAATAGTTTCGTACAGGCGAAATAATCAAATATGTATATAATTGATTTTCCATTATAATTGTATTTTTAGATGTTAAACGATAATTGTGTGATGTATTCCTAATTATATCTCTTGAATCGTAATTTGCTGCCATTCATTGACTGTTTATAATTTTGAATATATCTATCAATTCAAAATGTACTGATTTGAAGCTTTAGAAAGTAATCCTCACTGTTATTCTGTTATTTCAGACACTACACTCCTATTCAGATTTTCACGATTCTACTGATTCTGTTATGTTTCGATAGTAATAATAATCATGAAATGATCAATAGTTGCACACATTTGACATTTTGGAAATATTTTAAGTAATTTGGCAGATAAATTCCATTGCGTTGAGAGTAAAATATTGGTAAAAAATGATAGTGGAAATCTTTTCGGCAAGGTACCCCAGGATTTGATATTTTACTGACAAAAAAGCCGGTCACATGATATTGTGTGTGCAAAACGAAAAATGCCTTTCGAAGTACGTAGTTTGGAAATAAACTGTCATTCATATAATAATCAATCGAATCATAATTAACATCCTTCTCAAATGATTCTTCATTAAAATCCTCGTATATTTGTAATATACCTAACTAATAAATTGAGTTCTCATCTTAAACCCAAGATGTTTCAAAAAATATTTAAAGAAGAAAAGTAATAATTGAAAAATTGTATCAGTAGCAAGTGTTAACAAGATAATTTCCAGTTAGAATTAGATCAATTCAACTGTTAATCCAACGACTTGTTGTTAAAGTGGTTAAAACTGTATCAGTTGAGGAGAGGTATGAACCCAACAGAGGCAGGATACAAAACGAGGTTTTATTGCTCTTTCACCCTGTTTTTTACAATCAATATCGCTTATTTTTTGTACAGTTGACCTTGAAAGTTGAAAATTTTCGCAATTTTGATAAGACGATTTTTTTTGTTCAAATAAGTTTTGATTATATTAAGTGACGCTTATCGAAATTGTACAACAATTAAAATAATAATAAGCTCGTGCTCTTTTTCTGTTAATCCTATTGCTTTACTAACTTTATCAAAGCTGAGTTATTAAGGAGTATGAGTGAACTAGTATGTTTAAACCATCAGACAATCAATTACATAACTTTAGTTTGATTTTCCGTTTACTCTTTGTACATTACACACTGAAAACTAAGAACGATGTTCTGAGACGCCTTTGTGTTGTAGTCGTAATAATAATCTAGGCTAAACAGTTTGATTGATTTGATTGAAAATCAAATCCATCGCAAGCTAAGGACGTGTATCACCGTCACAGTGTTTGCTTTTCGTCGATTCAGACAAAGCCAAACTATTTTGTTGGTTCTGTTACAAATTTAATAATGGCAATTTTTGCTTTCTTCTATTAGTGCTGGGTCTGTGGCAATAATGCAAAAGGGAATAACTCATTTTACAAAATTTTTAGGAGACCGTTTTGAACTTGAAATTGATTATGTAAATAAGGTTTCAGCATATTGGAAAAGTATTTAAGTGTTACGTGATAGTTAATTATTTACTCTACCACATCGAATAGTCAGATGTACTATACGATTTTCGCAGTTTTTCCCTATATAAAACAATATTGTATAATGGCATAACTCGAGTTATTCCCTTATGCATTTTTACCACAGTATTAATGACTCTAACCCGAGAAAACATTTATATGGATTACTAAAGTGTTCATCTAGAAAGAATTTGTCGTGTTTTTGGGTTTATCTTCAACCACTTCTTCACTTCATGAACATTTTCGAGATTTACCATGATGGTGAGAAAATGAACATAAATTTCGATAATATAAATAATAATTTTTCTCGTCCCAAATTCAATGTTGAGAAAAGACGTTCCACCACAGGTATATTACTTACAGAAAAGAAGACAAAATCTGATAATCACTGATTTAATAAAACAATACAATCAGTGCTGGAACAGTAATCATATAGACTCATTTATCTAACTCTAAAATGTAGTAAGTTTCGTGTCACGTTTCATACCACCATAAACTGAAAGAAAAATCCGCCCAAGAGAACTATAAATCCAAGAGTTAATAAATTAGAATTAGACATGTAAATTTGTATGGATAAATGTTTAGATGTGTACGAAGTACATATTTTGAATATAAAAATGCAATCACATTTTATTTAGCATTTAGCACGTAATGTTTTCAAATTAGTTAAAAGAAGCTTACCTAAACAATTAATTCGAAAAAAAATCAAATTTTCGGTTTCAGAACCTTGTTGAATTCGTGAAGGTCAACCAACATTTTCTATAGATTATCTTTCTTATTGAATACCTGTAGAAATTTAGCAAACTGACTTGGACATTATTAAAATATCCTAATAATTTGATTTGTTTTTCTATTTTCAGGTTTGAACGCATGTGAACAGAAATCCTATGTATTTTTGCGTAAAGAACTTCCAGTTCGGTTAGCAAATATAATGAAAGAAATTGCCTTATTGCCAGATAATTTGTTAGGCACACCATCGGTTAGTCTAGTTAGTAACTGGTACGTTAGAAGCTTTGAAGAAGTAATAGAATTCGAAAAAACAGAACCGTCACAATCAAATCTAGATAAGTAAGTTGTATTAGTTGGTACCTTTCATTTATGTTTTATTGCTTATTCTATTAAATTAAATTATTTTGTTTACTTTGCTAGATTTGTCGAGACGCTAAATAAAATACGTGATCGCCATTCAGATGTTGTTCAAACAATGGCACAAGGTATACTAGAACTAAAAGATTCACGTGCTGGAATTATTGATCCCTCAATGGAAATTTCGATACAATACTTTTTGGATCGTTTGTATATGTCTAGAATAAGCATACGAATGTTAATTAATCAACATAGTAAGTATATTAAAAAATTCGTATTAATCAAGGTAATTAATTATTTTATCTATCAATATTTTAGCATTACTGTTTGGAGAGGAACAACGACAAGGTAGTCGTCATATTGGTTGCATTGATCCAGTTTGTGACCCATGCAGTGTTGTTAGAGATGCATACGAAAATGCCCGATTTCTCTGTGATCAATATTACTTGGCTAGTCCAGAATTAGAAATTAAACAGCATAACCATTTAAATAAAGATGAACCAATTCGAACTGTTTATGTCCCATCGCATTTGTACCACATTCTATTCGAATTGTTTAAGAATTCAATGAGGGCTGTAATGGAACATCACGGACAAGAAGACAATATACCACCAATTGAAATTACGGTTGTACGCGGTGAAGAGGATATATGCGTCAAAATATCAGATCGTGGAGGCGGTATTCCAAGATCCCAAGCCGACCAATTGTTTAAATATATGTACAGCACTGCGCCTAAACCATCCAAATCAGACCTTCACACAGTTCCACTTGCCGGATATGGTTATGGATTGCCAATATCCCGCCTGTATGCACGATATTTCCATGGCGATATTGTTTTGTTATCGTGCGAGGGTTATGGAACTGACACTGTGATTTATTTGAAAGCGTTATCTGACGAAGCGAATGAACTATTGCCAATTTTTAATAAAACTAGTACAAAATTCTATAAGGCTAGTGTACCCACCGGTGACTGGTCGAATCAGGTAAGGCATAAAAAACCAATTATTATTTGAGAAAATGAAAAATATTGTTTTGTCCGAATCGATTAACGTTACATTGTAATTTAACCAAAACCAAACGCAGAGAATCTAAATAAAATTATGTTTATAATCATTTCATATGTGTAGTTTCTTTTTCTTCACGCAATCAAATCATTCTATAAACATGCTCCTCATTCCGGCAAATTTTAAATATTACTGTCATTACTTCTCTATGTCGTATTTTCTTATCAACTAAGCGATTTAATTTTATTTTGTATACATTTAAGAGTAATCATTCCCCCCCCCCCCCCCCCTCTCCCCCCACTTATCAAATCGTGATAATAAATATGTACAGTTAAACCACAGCAAACACCAACTCTGACAAAATAAAATTATTTCTTTTTATGTTTTGCAGAGTTCGGTCATGAATTCAAGACAAATGAACTGTTCACAGCCGAAGCGAAGTAACGGCGGGTCAAGTAAAATGAAGCAAGAGATGAAAAGTTAAATAATTTTAAGATGTTTTATTTTCATATCGTTTTATTTTTTTATTTATTGTTAATTTATATAAAATATAATTAAACAACTGCTTTTATTATAAATAAAAATGGCTAGCACAATACATGCTAAGTTATTTTTTATAAGTCATTTTTATTTCACTTAAATATTTTTAAATTTTTATTGTTTTGTTCGCAAATAAACAGAAATATAAATACATATATTTTTTTATAAAATTTAAACTGATTGAAAAATAAAATTATAGTTTTTACTAGTACTTACTACTTATAAATATAAGATAATTGTTTTTATTGAAAAAAAAGAATAAACAAACCTATAAACAAAATAAATTAAACATTGGTTTTATAATAAATTGTGTAAAAATTGATAGCAGATATTTTATTTCAAACTACATAAGTAAAAGTTGGCTTTCCATAGCAATAATTTTAATGGCCAAAACCCTCATTGCTACCTGTCTAGTTAATATTCATCCAGCTTAATTAAGTTATCCCACCATAAAACCTGTCACGTCACTTAATTTTTTGCTTTTTGCTTCGCCTTTAAAGTCGCTTTAAATTATAGACGGCTTAATGTCATATTACTGCATATTGATCAATACATAGCATGTTTTAATTTTATTAAAATTTTAAAAACTAGAGGTTGGATTATTTGATTTGATCGAACAAGAGAGATCGTTGTTCCTTGTTTAATGCTTCGATTTTCTATAAATTCGTATCTCACATTTCACAGGCCAACTGCATCTGACGTTTACTGTTCTCTATCTACTAGGCACTTCTATACAACAAGCATCGCCTTCCCAAAATAAAACACTTTGATTACATCGAACAACCAGTCGAAGACATCTGGTAAAAAAAACGCCCGTGGTGCTATTCTGGCTTTCCCTGAGAAAAGGGAATTGGGAAAACCATTTTCATAGCATTTCTGCCTGATTCGTAATTTTCTGGCGTACTGATGCTATACAGAAAAAAATTTTGGGAACAAAAGTTTTACAGTTAACTTTGTTTATAAAATATTTACACCAAACTTATTTCGTTAGCAGTCCAGTGGATGCTGCCACTGCTTCTGGTATTTCCCTGGGAATATTGAATAGGCTAGGATTAGGGGCTTATCAATCCTTGGTCAATAATGAGTCTGATGTTTGGCTATTAGATATATCGTATAAAATTTGAGAAATCTGAAACATTTAAGGGCTAGTGCGTCACATGATGTGAACAATCTATTATTTCCAGGTGGCCGTGAAATACGCCGTAGCACGTTATGTAGGCATCTCAATGATTGGCGGTTCAACTTGACTACTTCGTCTAGATATCGAACGATGTTGTAACTATGAAGCATTTTAGTTTGTCTCATCCCAAGCGAGATTTGATGTTATTTTTCAGACAAGTGAAAATTTTATCTAACCCCTGGGGGGTCGGCCGACAACATTATGGTAATTTTATTTTCCTTGCCCAATTTTATTAAAGTGCTCCAGTGAACAGTTCCATGTCAGCAGAGAACACAAGACCGGGTCGACTAGCAATATTACTTGCCTCTGATGATTTTTTTATATACCTATTAGATTAGAGATTTTTTTTTATATACCTATTTATTGTTCAGAACTTTATACAATTACAATTTTGTTTTAAGACTAATGAGCAATTGTATTCTAAATTAAATTACTATTGTTATTTTAATTTAGAGGTTTATTCTTGATGTTCTACCTATCTTTGGCACTGTTGTTTGGTCATGCTTTCAATGTGCAACCGATTATTTTGGATTACATATACTAAACTAACTCAAAAGGTTTTACCACAGAAAAAAATAAATATAATATTACTTTTTTTACTTTTTTTTATATTACTTTTCTCTATGGTTTTACTCTTTTCAATATTTTAATATATTCGTGTCGTCCTGAGTTGAATAGTCTCGACCTTCACATGCTCCAGTTGTCGATGTTCATGACATATTGCGATTTTTGTAATTTCATTTTTAACAGGATCAATCCTCAAATTCTATTTCCAAACATACGACACATCGTTGACAATGTTTCTCAGTACTTTATTTTGAAATCGATGGATTACTCGTATCACTATGATTGGTACATGTCGAACCTGTGCTGACATGTTCTACCATCACATTTTCGATACTTTATCGAAGATTATGTCTCGCTTTCTTAAACTAAAATGGACAACTGTTTCATTTATGAATTATTTCTTTCCTATTGCTATCACAACCTACTAGTACAAATGCGAACAAATTGTTTCTCTAATTTCGTTCAAGTATCGAAAACAAATTATTTCGTGATAGAAATGGAGTAGAATATCACAATTTTTCAATCTAGCAACCTGGTAAAGCACTTGTGCAGAGCACAAGTTTAGTTAAAGATGTTAGATAAATGACAGTGACTTCCAAGTAACGATACTACGATAGTCTGTTGTTTGTAAAATCAACGTTTACCGATTTAGTTTCATTAAGTTTTATGTGTCATACACTGGTTCTGTTCTGTATTTCTTCGAAGGCTGTTTGCATATTCCTTGTCGTTATTTGGTTGTTGATCACCGGTTTATAATAGATTGAAAGCGGGACCGAGAACAATTCCTCGAAGAACACTCCTGCGTTAATTTCTTGAACTTCAGAGTATTCGTTATCTTTCTTAATGACATATCTGTGTTTTATGTAGCAATCAGTATTTGACTATACAAGAAACCCTTCAAGAACACGGTATTAGAAAAACACGAATACCTTTCCTCGCATTACACGGTTTCAAACTACAAGATTTTCGTTGATTCTCTTTTATTTTGTTTTTTGTATACCATAACAAAAAAACACGTAAGATTTTTTTTTATTTTCACACTCCCGTTTTTTATAGTCTCGAATAACACGGTTTCAAAGAACACGGAACCAATTAATCGTGTTCTTCGGGGGTTTCCTGTACTGCTCAGGATTCTCTTGGTTTTAGTGAAAAAGCAGACTTTCAAACCAGACTTTGTCGAAGGCTTGCGCTACATCTAAAAATAATACGGAACAATTTTTTTCTTCCTCGACCTTATCAAAGTGATGATTCGAAGTAAGGTTATTTCTGTCGAGCATCGGTTTGTCTTTTTAATAGTAACTTTTCAAATAGTAGTTTAGGCATGTTGGCAACAAGAAAATGAGTCTAAATCTGGTGTTTTATTCAATTTGATATTGTTCTTGATTTCACTTATTATTTCAGTTGGGAAGTAGGTGTAATATTTTTAAGCTCCTGTAATACGGTTACATCAAACATTACATCAGTTTGATGTTCATGTGGTTGAAATACATTTTCAAGGTGCTCAGCAAATCTTTCGGCTTTTCTTTGTTATCCCTTGACCAAGTTCCACCAAATACCCTGACAGGATGAAGGTGCATTGTTGGGCTTGTTAACTGTTTAGTTGCTTTCCAAAGTTAACTTACTCAAGTAGGAGTTAATTGTTTCATTTTTTAATTTCTGAATTTTTTGACAATTGCTGAGTGAGGTTCTTTAATCTTTTTTTTTCTTGTTTAGCTAGATTTCATGCCACATTTTCTTTCACCCGTCAAGAGATCCCTTTTGAGTAGTTATTTCCTTTTAACCTTTTTTTTATTTCTAAAGTACTTTCCCCAACCGATTGTTGTATGTCTATGAGAAGTTTTTCTGCTTCCATGTCCAGTTGATGATTATTTAACATTGATACCTCGCAGTATTTTATCTTCAATGGCTGCGGGCCAATAGTCGGGTAAATCATTTACTATGGTAAAAATCGGATTTATAACAGATTATTCGATCAGTTTGCCATAGAATTTTTGAAAAATAAATGAATATACCGAAAAATTTACTTAAAATTGACTTTTACTCGACAATTGGCCCGCAGCCAATGTATATTTTTAAACTTTCCCAATCGGTATATTTATTAACTATATAGCTAGTACTGATTTATTCTTTTTTTGGATGATATATTCAGGATTTTTGTGGAATGATCTAAACTCAAATCCTGGTTCTCCTCGCCCTACAAAAAGTTTCTAGAAATATTTTTGATTACAAAAAAATCGATTAGATCACATATTGTTCCTCGGCCAGTAGCCAGTACGTTGTGTATCCTCTTGAAAGATATTCACAGTTCTTATCGAATTATAACAGCATTTAATAATTCTTTTCCTTTTGTTGCGGTTAAGCTTGATCCCCAATGAGTATTCTTTGCATTGAAGTCGCCACATCAACCTTTTGCCCAAGAGCTTGCAGAATCAGAGTATTGGTTTTTCTTTATAGAATATCGTAGTGCAGAAGATAAACCTGCCACTACATACATACATTTTAAGTATTTATATTTACAATTGTAGCTTGTATTTCTTCTTTTTCCAACATTCCCTCTTCAAAATGTCGTATATTTTCTTTTATGATAACTGCACTTAAAGATTTGGGTGGGTGGATGGTATAATACACAAGATGGCCTCAAAATTCAGTGTGGGAATGCATAGTAAAGTGAGTTTCTGAGATAAGGCATACATCAACGAGTATGTTTTCTATATCAAGGACTGCGTGTAGTTCTTGATGATGTCTTAGGAGAACATTAACATATTTTTATTGCACTAAAGATATTTCTAATTTTGATTAGATTTGGTTTAGTTTCCAAAGCTCTATCTTCCAACTTTTGCAGTTTTTCTCCGGATGTCCTTAACTTTTGCGAGTTAATATCCTGCAAGGTTTGATTGATGTCAAGAACTTAGTTCTTTTCTTCTGAGATTTTATTTCAACCTCCTAATTTACGAGCATAGTTCTTAATTGGAAGGGTTGTTTGTATGGTAGTGTGCGTGTGCTATTAATTTTATTGTTTCTCATTTTTTAAATTTATTTTGCAATCATACGACCTCTACTGCTAACGAAGTGAGGTTATACGCAATGTATACCCTTCAGGAATTAATCTTTTGAGTTGATACCCTGCTGCAGTTAGTTGTGTCCATATGCTCGAAATCTTTTTGCATTTCGGAATTAGTTTTTCTATTTTCTTAGTGGTTCTATTTACAATCTACTGAGGGTTATGGAACTGAAACTGCTGAGGGTTATGGAACTGACAAATAACTTCATTTGCCAGATACAGTTTGGTTAAGATACTGACAATATCCTGGTATGTTTGCTTTTATTTGATTTAATATTTTTATTTTGATGGCCCTAGGCCCGACCATGCCTTGATAAGTAAGTGCAAGTCAGCCCCAAAAGCTTTTCGAGAGCTGCAGTGGGACAGGTTTTCATAACGACTGTCGCACCTAGACAGATTAGTCTCTGAATTTTATTTAGCGCTGTGCTGGTGTTTTCTGGACAAAGAAGTACACATGATCTAGGAGATTCATTGCGTAGGCTCGTTGCCGCTTCTTCGTTGTCCGGTTTGCTCTGTGGTTTGACCGACATTACCAAACTTGTAGATTTTCCTGTTGTTCGGTGGGATCCTGGACCTTCTCTGTTTCTTTGTTCAGACAAACGTATTCCGACCAGAAGTATGTATATAAATACTTTATAGCTTATAACCAGTAAGCGGTCAACCAACTGTTTCTTATTCTGCTCAAAAAATTATGATTTACGACATCGGAGGGTCTAATTCTGGGGTCTAACTATTAAATTCGACCTTCATTTTCGAAAGCTATCGTTTTCCTATAGTAGACAAAAGAAGCAAAAAGAAAAATGTATGTAATTTATACTATTCTGTTCTCTTTTGTTTCTGCGCTTGCTATAGGACAACGATAGCAGTATTTTACGTACCTGTTTGTCAACGTTGCAACCCCAATAACTGATTGTCTGATTAAAACCTTGGCAATTTTTGCCTCGTGAAATTTATATCGTAGCCTTTCTGATCGCTTAAATTTTTACTACCATGTTGAGAATGCCAGTCAAATTGGTTATTTTCGGAGTTATCCAAAAACGGAAATTCTCTCCTTCAAACAGCATATTGGTCATCCTCTGCACTGACCTTTTCTTTTTAATAATGCACATCATCCAGAAATTTGAATCCTTCATTAACAAGGTCCTCGCCGAATATTAAGATGGCGGATAAGCTGAATAAATTACTAATTAATAACTCAAAACCTCGATGAAGTTTCTCTAGAAAACTATTTAGTTATTAAGTATTTCTAACGAAGAAAATCAAGCAAAGGAATAATTTATAAATTAAAGAGGAAAACCCGCCAAGACGTTAGTAAATTCCAAAAAAAACTTTAGTTGGTTGCAAATATAAATGTGCAACATTTGAGCGAGTGAGAAAGATCAAGAAATTATTTTCAAAGAATTGATAACAGAAAGATAACACTGTGCTAGTTGAAAAAAGTGACAAGCTGGGCACCTAGAGGGTAAACCTAATTCGAGTATGCTGGATTCAATGGAGCTAGTCCCATTTCACAGTTAGTCCCTATTTTTGAGATATCGCTTTCGACATGTTTTGGCTCTGAGTCAAAAAATTGATAAAATATACACTCATTTTCACGTTGATATAGCTCTTGAACCATTAAGATTTAGGTTTTGTTTTTTTTCGGCAAAGTTGTTCCTAATATTCCGGCCAAATAATTGGACCCAGCGGATTTTTTTATACAAAACGTCGCAAAAAACAGGCATTATTTTCGTTGCTCATCAATAGTATTTGAACCATTAAGATTTTCGTTATGCTTTTTTCAGCAAAGTTATTGGGCAATTCAAGATCGAAGAGTAGGTGGAGGCTTAAGCTGAATACATTCATGTTCCAAACTTAAAATCCTTGTCATATTTCGTGGCCGAGCTCTTTATTGTAATTCCGAGTTAATTATTCAAGGCTTTTGTTGAAATTTCATAACACTAATTTTTCCTGAAGAGCCCTCTATTCCTGAATACGATACGAAATCAAAAGTACAAGATTCCTGTTTAATTTTAAATAAGAATCGTACGATTCTGATTCAATTCAAATGTGAATTTTGCACTTTCGTTTTTGTATTGCACTCAGGAATAGAGCTGCTGGTTGGGTTGTTAGCCCAACTCGACCTTTTGTAGAAAGACCACAGCCCTCACACACCTAGTCTAGCCTTGTTAAGGGATAGTTACCGGTAGGCGTTGTGAGGAGGCGGTGTGAGCACTTGTAGTGATGTAGCATACAGAGGCGCCACACGAGGTGACTCACGGTATTTCCTCTGCCTGTACTTTCAACCTGAAATGCGTTATTATGTTGAAGTTAATGTTTGAAGGATTTTGTGCTTGAAGGACTGGACCACGCTCGCAATGAAATAGAAGAAACAGTCAAAAAAGTAAAGAACTATGTGTATTGAACCTTGGCTAGGCGCATCACGAATTATTTGAGTCCTAAATGCTCGAGTATTAAAATAGGAGATTTTTGGTTGCGCCACTCGAATTCTATCTACGTCTTCAACCCTGTTCATTTAAAAAAAATTACACATATGTATACCACTTTTTATTCTAACGGAACAGAAATAAACAAAACTTAAAAATAACAGAAATATTCACATTTGTCTTCTAGCAAAATTCTCGATCTATACTGGTAGCCTATATTTCTTGACCTTAGGGGCTATCCTGATTACGATACGAAAACGAAAGTACAAGATTCCTATTCATAAGAATCGTACGAATCTGATTCAATTCAAATATGAATTTTGTACTTTCGTTTTCGTATCGTATTCAGGAATAGGGCTGCTGCACTAAATTACACTAATGTGGCAGAAGCACTAGTTGTATTGCAAAAATATTTAATTTGCTTATGTGTTCATACAATTTGGAAATATGCCATTGCGCATGAATCCCAAAAAATATAAATTCAAAGAGAGGATGGATTTCATTTTATAAAATATATTTGAAGTAATATTGATGGAAACGAAATACGAATAAAAAAGTACCGATGGTTCATGTCTTTGCTGGCTTATCTTACACTGGAAACATAGAATACATAGAACAAATTCCTACAGAATTTTTACTGCGAGCGAAACAAAAATTAATATGTATTAATTATATTGTTTAATTATTAAGTATATTTGTTTGTAAGATTAATTTGTTTTAAACTATTTTTTAAACATCGTAGTATAACTATTTTGATTTTAACTAACATTGGCTAGCGAAGCGAAGTAACTTTTATAGGAAACTTGTGATTTCAAATTTTAATAAGTTTTATTCAATTAAACCACGTTATGAATCATAAGTTTTACTTTCATATTTACATTTGATTTATTCCTTTTCCCGTTATAACTTACAAACATACAAATTTTCACAGAAAATAATTTTACCTACGTAATTTTTAAATTTTAATATTTATTTAAACCGCCGTATTTCATCCAATTCGATTTTTAATATCGCATTATCTCGCATTTATCAGGTTTTATTAGTGTTGTTAACATACAGGCAGATGAGAAAAATATGATGAGAATTACTAAAATATTTGTACCAGTTTCATTTTAACTATTGTGAATTTCTTATTTGACAAAATGACAAAACCAAAAAATGGAAAGAGATAAATCTACTCGTTTAGTTTCGTTTCACATTTGATAAAAAAACCGACTCTCTTATCTTTTAATTTCTCTTCTCATTTGCTCGATTCACAGTTTCACACAAAAGCAAATTCAAAAGAAATAAAATAATTTATAAATTCAATTCAGTCATTCGGCAAATGTCGAAGGCGGTAGTTTGGAACTTTAGTTAAGCAAAAAGATTAAAGTAAAATAAGTAAAATTATTAAAAAATAGAATATAAAGTTACAGTATTTTTATTTTAAAGTTTTAAAAACAAAATCGCGCGTGGAAACACATAGCATAGTGATAGTTTTTTGTTTTGTTATTATTTTTTTTGTAAAAAATACAGAAATTGTGAATATTTTTTTTGTCTACGTTAAATAAATGTTTACTAGTGGTTGTTTTTTGAAAAAATTGTTTTACTATTCCTAATCACAATACAAAAGTTAAGAAAAAACAAAAATGTTGAAAATATAAAGTATAAATAGAAACAAAAGAATATATTATAGAAAGAAGGAATTGTGTGTTGCTAAAAATTGAAGTGTGTGTATGTGAGTGATTAGAAACAAAAAGAAAATTAAAAAGTTAGTGGAAAAAATCTAAAGGCAGGAGATTATAACATGGATGAATCTCAACTCATGTTAACAGAAATTCCGGGTGGTGTGATAACACGGCATCATCATCATTTACATCATCGTTATGCGCCATATCACTTACATCAGCCGCATTTATCTAGTGTACTGTACCATAGTCAAACAACAACTGGATCAACAACATTACCATCTAGAATCACACAAACAACAATAATACCAATAAATCGACCGAAAACTCCGATACATTCACCGCCACCGGAGGGTACACATATTGGCCATTTACTGCCCGAAATTCTTACAATGATATTTTCAAAATTATCGGTACAAGATCGAGGGCGAGCAGCACAGGTGTGTTCAACATGGCGTGATGCTGCCTATTCGAAATCTGTGTGGAAAGGCGTCGAGGGGAAATTACACCTGCGACGAGTGACACAAAGCTTTTTTCAATCGCTTGTGATACGAGGCATTAAGAAAATTCAAATTTTATCGTTGCGGCGGTCACTAAAGGATGTTATCTTGGGCGTACCAAATCTAGAATCACTAAATTTAAGCGGTTGCTACAATGTGACTGATATAAATTTGTCACATGCATTTTCAATGGATCTACCAAATTTAAAAATACTTGATCTATCGCTTTGCAAGCAGATCACAGATTCAAGCTTAGGGCGTATTGCACAATATTTAAAAAATTTAGAAATATTAGAATTAGGCGGATGCAGTAATATTACAAATACAGGATTACTCTTGATTGCGTGGGGTCTAAAAAAACTAAAGCGACTCAATTTACGATCGTGTTGGAACCTCTCCGATCAAGGTATTGGCCACTTAGCCGGATTAAGCAAAGAGACCGCTGAAGGTAATCCGGCATTAGAATATTTAGGATTACAAGATTGCCAAAGATTAACAGATGAAGCTTTAAAACACATTGCCGATGGTCTGACGTCACTAAAAGTAATAAATCTAAGCTTTTGTGTTTCGATTACGGATAGCGGACTGAAATACCTGGCCAAAATGATCACATTAAAGGAGTTAAATTTACGCGCATGTGATAATATATCCGATATTGGTATTGCGTATTTAACGGAGGGTGGCAGTCAAATTACGTCCCTTGATGTGAGTTTCTGTGATAAAATTGGTGATCAAGCATTATCTCATTTGTCCCAAGGATTGTACCATTTAAAATCATTAAGTCTGTCTGCGTGTAGCATCACCGATGATGGTTTAATACAAATATCGAAATCGTTACATGAGCTCGAAACGCTGAATATAGGACAATGCCATCGGATCACAGACATCGGACTCAAATCAATCTCCGAACAATTAGTGAATTTAAAAGCCATCGATCTATACGGATGCGTTCGATTAACAACAAATGGATTAGAATTAATTATGAATATGCCAAAAGTTGAGAAATTAAATTTAGGGCTATGGCATCGAAGGTGATCAGATTAACAACGATCAACGAGCCGCAGCAACATGAAAAAACAGTAAACCATTCATCTTTATAAACTTTATTTGGATATCTCTATAGAAATATACGTATACATATAAAAATTTTATTCAAAAGACTAGAAAACATCTGTTCGTATCGTAATAGCATACTGTAATAAAGGGGTTTCATCATTATTCTTAGAAAAAGGACATTTCCAATATATTTTTCTTCTTTTTTTGTTTAATTCTCTTTTCGTTTCTTACAAAAAAATAAAATTACTTAAGTATACGATCATTAAAAGTGTTGTGCCATATTTGATGGACCCGGGGAACTTATATGTTATACAAGCCGAATATTTCTATAAAGATACTTCCATTTTTTACTTTAAGAGATCTAAAATTTAAGAAATACATACTAAACTAAAAAACTACAGTAGATTCTATACATATTATAAAAAATCGAAAATATATTTATTGTAACTTTTAGAAATTACAGTCAAACCTAGATAATGTATACTACAAACCATATTTGGCTATTTTAAATGAAGAGATGTTAAGAAAAAAGTAAGAAAATCAAAAGAAGTGCTTATAATTTTAGGCATTATTATTATTGTTTTAAGTTTTTATTATTTTGTTTTTTTTAATTATATTAATAATTATTATTTTTTCTTGTATAAGGAAAGCAAAAAACTGACAAAAAATGGAAAAAAACGAATAAGGAAAAATTATTATATTTTATTGAAAATACATCAATTTTTGTGATGAAAGTGATAAGAAAGATAGAAAACGTATTTTTTACTTAATTATGATTTTTTGAGAAATGTATGAAACTAACAATTGAATAACCAAAATGGTACGGTAAACAGTAAAAGTAATCTTTGTAAGTAATTAAGGCCAGGTAAAGTTTTGGTGCTCGTTTTTAATTGGGAACAGTCTTCATGTAAGTAACCAGGCAATTTTTGGTCCAAGTCCTACTCCCCATTCACGGTATTTTATCGTTTATTTTATATATACTTTAGCAAATTAAACGACCATAATTATATGATAATAAAGGTTGAAAATTATTTATAATCCGTAGAATCGCGAAGTATTAATAACCAAATAATTGTCTCAAAATAAATATTATTATTCACAGTAGGTACAGTGAAAGGGTTCATGGGCGAAATTTATCCAATGAAAATATTTGTAACATGCCCTACACGCAAAACTAAAAAAAAATCAAATATGAATCCCTGATTTCTGAAGCGCAAACTCATTAGATTCGTACACAATTTTTGGATTATATTTTATATCAACATTTTTCGGGCTAAATTTTTGTTGTGGGGTGTATTTCGACATTAGCTCGAATTCGAATACTTATAACGATTGTCTGACAATTGTAAAATAATGTTGTTGCTAGTGAACAAATCTTGGTCAGTGAACAGAAAATTTCGAAAATATTTTACTGTAATTATAAATATTTTCGATTCATTTTTCGTCCCCAAAAGTGTTTTCTGGTAAATAGGAATACACATTTTTCAGGGAAAAAATTGTTAGTCTCAGTGCTTCTAACATAAATTGCGACTTTATTTAAAAGTTATTTTTAAATATAAGTTAATAAGATTTATTTTACAATGTTTACAATTTCAAAAATACGCGAAACTCTTATCCCTATAAAAAATACAGAGATTAACGTAAATCTTTCCCAAAATGACAAGTTTTCGTGACATTCGTAATTTTCAATTTTCAGGAAAAATGTTGATATTTAGGCCCGTTGCACATTTCAGCTAAGCTAAGCGAGAAACGTAGTTTCTATTAGCATGGTTTAAACCTCAACCAGTCAAACTTAAGAGCTTAAGTTGTGCTCCGTTTTGGACCACTTAGGAGAGCGGTACGACCACCAAAACTTTAGAGGTCAGTTGTTTGTTTGTGTCGAGAAGCCTATACAATTTTGGTGATTGTAGCACTAACCGAAGTGGTGCAATCGGCGTGTAACTTAAGCTCTTAAGTCTGAATGGTTGAGGCATTAGCTCGCACAGCTCATTTCGCTGCACATTTGAGCTAATTACATCGCTCACACATACATTTCAATACAAGTAGAATGCTATGTCTGCCAAAATTTTATTAGAATCACATAGGCGGGAACATCAATACTCAAATGTCATCCGAATTTCAATATGTTATAAATATGTACACAATAGCAATGTATGTGTGAGCGATATAGCTAACTTTTGCAATCCAAAGACAACCCGAACTAAGTTACAGCGCATACCCAATAGAATTGGGTCCAGCTCTTTATTTACAAACAAGAGCGATGAACTTAGCTAACATCGCTTAGCTTAGCTTAGCTGAAATGTGCAACGGGCCTTATGCGGTAGTTGGTAGTAGTAGCACTTGAAGATTGCGGTTTCTTACATTTAACTTAAAAACACTACAATTTGAAAATGTTCCAAGAATAGCAAAGAGAATCACAAACGTAAAACAATATTGTTTAATTATTTAGCTTAGAATTTCGTAGTTGAAAAAATCCAATATACAATATCACAAAAATCATTTAGATTTATTATACCGTGAGCTTCGTCTCATATATTCTAATTTTCTCAAAAACAAAGCTCTGACAATTTCATAAGGCATTACCTTTTTTATATAGAAATAATGAATTATTTGTCAAATTTTGACTTTGGTCGCAACATGATGCTATTTCATAATATTGAAGTAGAGTATGTATATGGATTTATGGAACCTACTTCTCAGGCTTCATAGACGACTTCCTTCATTACAATTATTTTATAGTTTTTCCAATTTACAATTTATTTCGTTAAAATTAATCTCATTAAATCAAATTTATTGCGTTAAAAGATCAATAATACGGAAGGCTCAAAAATTATCGAGATTTTATCCAATAATTGAACGTCAAATTGAATTTTGCCAAACGCACAAATTCTTATTTAATTATTGAAATAATACAATTTTAATACGAATTAGCTGATTTTGAATTATGTGATTACGATAATTTGATTTAAACTATATAAATAATTATTGTAACAATTAACAAAATTTTTTTAACAACCGCTTAAAAAAATACGTACATATTTACGTTGACCTATCAAATCATTCGCTTTTTAAAGCAAAGCTGCCGACTGCTACTTAGTGATTTTTGTACTACCACACAAAAATTATAAAATTAAAAATACACTTGAACCTCGATTATCCGGGATGAGTGGGACTTCCCGGATAATCAATAATTCCGGTTTTGTTCCGGTTAATCAGATGAAATTCACATTAACAAAGAAACTAAAAAATCCCGGATAATCGAGGTTCACGGATAATCGGATCCCGGATAATCGAGATTCAAGTGTATTTAGAAAAAACGCGTATCCCCAATAGAATTCCTTTTACTTTTTCCTTACAGAAAAATATGAAAAAAAATTTGAGAAAAAAAAAATTTTGTTTTCTCAATTTTTTTTTCATACTTTCCTGTAAGGAAAAAAAGGAAATCTATTGGGGATACGCGTTGATTTTTTTGACGTTCCAGCCATATACCATGTTTCCATGACAGATATGGTGTTTCCATGACAGAGTTAACCGGGATTATCTCGGATTATCTCATCATGGAAACGAGTCAGACTTAGAGTTTTCGTTAAATTTCTTAATCCTCCTTAACTCGACGAAAGTAGTTGGGTTAAATGACATTCTCTCTCTCAAAAGAAAAATTTCAGTATTCAGAAAATATATTATATATAGTATTATTATAAAGAAAAAATACAGTTAAAATAAATACGGGTTAAAATATTCACGAAACAGATTAAAATATAAAAAGACTGACAAAAACACAACACCGCCTGAACTGTAAAAACGAATTTAGCATGGAAACGATAGGGATTAGCTCGCCATGTTATTAACTCGACGAAACTCAACGAAACCCTTAACTCAGTCCATGGAAACGTAATGAGTTAATCTAGGTTAACTCGGGTTTACGTGCATGAAAGCGCAGATTAAGGTTGATTCGTTAAATCTGTTTTAACTAAACGAAGCTAGTACGGTTGGGTTAGTTTCTATCTGTCAACATTTTTCACGTGTATTTTAAAATGACGCTCATTGTAAAATATTAAAATACAGATTTTGAATAAAAATATTTTAAAATTAACCTTGAAAATGAGTAAACTATTGAAATAAATATTAACATAGCGGTCAACTTAACTCGGTTTCATGGAAACGGTACGAGTTAACACCAACAGATTTTAATTCAATGAAACCTAAACCAGTTTTAACTCGGTTCATGGAAAGGTAATACATGTCGTAAAATTTGTAGTGATTGTCAGAATCAAATCAAACACACATCCGTTATTATATTTCACACCTGTGTTTTTGTCTTTCTCAGTGGCCCTATTCTGGTAATTATCGGGGAATAGAAATTTTAAATTTTGTAGCCGTTTTATTCCCTTTTTCCCAAAGTGTGTATTCTGGCTTTTGGGGAAAAAATATTCCAAATTATTGCAGTTTTGACGTTTATTATTCCATACCTATTTTTTGAACGTATTAATTAGGAATATAATTTAACAGAAATTTATAAGTGTATCAACTTAAAGCTATATTATGGCTATAAATTTAGACTGAAAATTGGAAATTTGGAAGTATGAATTGGAAATATCAATATCCATTTTTCATTTTAACAAACAAAATTTACTTTTTAAGAAAAATCGATTAAAATATCAACAAAAATCAATTAAACGCCGAAATTTATTCCCCAATTGACAGAATTAGCTTTTAGAAAACGGGAAATTGGGGAAAAATGTCTGGAAATAGCTGCTACAATAACAATTATTCCCTATTCCCGCGGAATTACCAGAATAGGGCCGCAGATAAGGATTTAAATTTTTTTTAAGTTTGAACCCCAAATTTCGCTCCAATAATTTTTTTTAAGTGACAATTAATATTTAACGAAGCTTCGTTATCGCAGACAAATATTTATTGCAATCCTAATTTTTTAAAGTTACGATTATACTTTTTTAAATTTTAGTATGGTTACCACGTTTAGGCCGAGAATAAATAAAATAAAACCAGAATGAGTGTTTTGCGTAGATCAAGAAATTTTTTTCTTACATTAAATTTTTTGTAGCAATGTTGATAATTACAGTGATGATTTTAACTAACTTTCTTTTGTCTAAATGTGCTGTCAAAACTTCATTTATGGGTGCATAATTGTTTTTCTGAAATAAAAATATTCAAAAACTATATTTTTTTATAATCGGTGAGTTAAAATCAAACAAATAAATTGATATTTTTCCATACAAAACAGCGTTATGACGTTTCTGTAGTTATTTTGTGGTTTCGGTGCTTATTTGCATAAAAAATTCCGAGTAAAATGAAAACTATACAATATGCTTTGTAAACACTCCTCTCCATATGACAATCACTTTATGCTATTTTAAAATCATTCATTGCAGGGGTAAAACAACACATAAACATTTAGTTTAGTAAATTTGTCTATTGGTGGTTTCTACATTTCGCGTGATTCGCATTTTGTTCAGTAGATGCCATCTACTTTGTTGGAAATCGCGAATACTGGATGAGAGCCAAGCACAAATTTTATAGATCAAAAGATCATTAAAATATTCATGAATTTTGTAATAAAATTGAAGCAAGCGTTTGATGTTATTGGGTGAAACATGGTGAAACCCATTTAGCAAATAAATAAATTTAGCAACTTTGATTTGTCCAAATTTCAATATTTTAAATTTCAATTTAATTTAGCAGCATACCTAAGTAGCATAATCAACATCTGAATATGTGTTAACTTGCTAATATTTTTATTAGATATTATATCTCCTCCCCTTACCTTAAGTAATCCTTTACTGCTATTCCTTAAAGTAAAAGCCGTAATTAGCGTCGGAGCCGGATAGTTAGTTTTTAAAACATCGTTCGCTATACACTGCGGTTCACTTGATTAGAGCCACATGTAGTTTTACTTTTAAATGTAAATTTTACTGTAATTTCTCGCGGAACCAAGTTCAATTTTAATGCTATTTTTTCGGTTCAGTGGATTAGATTCAACTTAGAAATATAATGAAAACAAAGTCATTTATATTTTTGTTTTAATATTTTATTAAGAAATCTTTACACTTTCTAGCTATTTTGAGTAATGTGAGTAGAAATTACTTCAAAGATCCTGTCCTTGAGAGTATCATATAAAAATGTTAAGTAGTTCAACGAAATCTCTGCCCAGGCAGCTTCAATTCCTGAATTAGCTCTTCGTTGGATTCGTATTGTTAGCCCCTTTCATAAACATTGCGAGTGAACCAGCCCCAAACATTTTCCATGATTAATGTTTTGATCCGCAATCCACGACTTTACAGCATGGAAAATCCACTAAAAAGGCCCAAATAGCTCAAGAATCTCTGGAAAAGTCTGATTGAAGCATATCCTTATATGAATTTCTAGTGATTTTATTGGTAACAATATTCAAATTAATAGCGCCCAATATGAAATTGTACTCCATACCATTACTCCATCCTTTCTCTTTTCCTTCTCCTTCTTTTTCCAATTATTATTCATTATTTGCGGATGCACATCCCAAGTCATGTGCTGCTTGTCGAATTCCAATCTTTTTTGCTTGCGAGTTTAGTGTTTTTTTTTTTTTAATTTATTGAATTTTAAAAATGAAGTAATTAAAATTGCTGTACGAATTCTTGATTTGCGAGCATTAAGACGAGCTGCCGTTCCAATTTTGTTGGTGGAAATGGCTGAATTGGACGCTGTGGTATGAATTTTTTTTTGTATCTTACGGCGTTAAAACTGTCGCCGATATTCCTTGGTATTTGCTTCAATATGATCCACTGTCTTTTAAATAATTTCGCACAGCATGCTCTCGCATAGCAATAGCGCGGTTGGAAAATCCCTACAAGTGGTAGGTTTAATTCTTGATCAGCTATACTGAATATTTATTTTGAAAATCTTGAACATTTTTTTAACAACTTTTACCGAAATTTAGTCACAAATACTTACATTTTCCAATGCGTCTATTCAAGTGAACCGATAGTGCGTTTAATATAAACTATATTCCAAAAATAATTAATTATTGATTGCTGTTTTACTGAGTACTAATTTCTCTCTCTTCTCAATAAAAGATTTTCTTGATTCCTCGAGAAATTACAGTAAAATTTAAATTTAAAAGTGAAATTGCAAGTTTGTCTAATCAAATGAACCGCAGTGTATCTACGAATTTATACCAAACAAATACTCTGGGTTTGAGACAGTTTGAATTAAAATTTCATTTTAGATATTTCTGGAAATTTTATAAACCAATTAAATGTTATCGTAAAAATAATTTTGTAGTGTTTTTGTAAACACAACTTTATCCATTGTCAATAATCGCTTTTCTTAGCAGATTTGGCCACAAAATAAAATTGACGTCGGCTTTAAGTAAACGATCCCGGCTGCTCGAAAAAATAGCGTTAAAAATAATTATTTACCGATTTCGCTTATGGTATGCTTACGGTATGCTGCTCTACTATAGTAAAATTTAGGCGTTCTCATCTAGATGACAACAGTTTCAGTCTCCACTAAATTTTGTTTCAAAAAATATTTTGTATATTTATCATTATGTTCCGAAAATTTCTTTTTGGTCAAAGGCAAAAGTATTTATAGACAACTTCAATGAATTCTAACACTATAAAATAGATTTTTCATTCATAACACCTAAATAAAAGCCATAGTCCTCGGTTCAGTCGACGAATAGTTTTATGGTGCAAGTGGGCATAGTGTGGGGTTTATTGTTCATAAGTGATTCATTTTGAATATCTTTTTCACTGGACCTACATCTCATTAAGAGATGTGGTCGCCTATATGAGGTTTCACCGATTCTTTACTTCGATAAGACATAATAGCGAAGGTATGCGTTGTCATTTTATTCCATCGTTGTCCGCTCTTCTTTGTATCCCCTTATCGTCTCGTAATGGTTATTTTACCAAATTGTCTTACATCTAGTGAATTTGTTTTTGTACTACACCAAAGGTTGTTACTTCTTAATAAAAAATAATAATTCTAGGTAGTAGGCGATTTCAAATAAAAATAAATTCAATTAAAAATTTAACAATCTTTGGCTCATGGTACATGTAGCGCTCGCTCCTAGCGACACTTAAAGTGCGAATATAATCGAAGTCCGTAAATATCGTTTTCAAAAAATTCTGTGTATGCCTGTGTAGTACAGTGCAGATTAAAAAATATCTGTTCCCTCTTTGGGCGATAGGAGAGTCAGCTCCATAGGGGCTCTTCCGTTTTTTGCATATACGAAAAATGATTAAAAACAAATAGATTGTGAATTAAATTTCAGAAAGTGTTTCAATTCATTTTGTTAAATTTTAGCGGAAATGATGAGTTTTGATAAAAAGTTTATTTCACCAGAAATCAGCATCTCTACAGTCCAGTGGCGCTATTCTGTAATTCCCTAGGGAACTGGGGGGAGATTTAACATAGCTTTTATCTATAAATCAGTTTTTTCTGGCCTACTGAGAAAAAAAGTTTGATGTAAATATTTGTAAATTTTTCCATAGAGAATTTACCAGGGAAATTTATTCCCAATTTTATTTTGTTTTCACAAAAATTACCACTAACTTTTTACCTTAGTATTTCAGAAAAAGTTATTTAAAAGAATTTATAGGTAAATTCTTTCCCCAATTCCCTATTCTCGGGGAATTGCCAGAATAGGGCCACAGATAGTAAATTTTAGTCGCAGTTTGATACAATGAGAGTAGGAAAACTGTAAATTACCGATAGTTGTAGACACGTTCATCTATGATGATACATATTTTGTTAAGCAGATTAATGCTTATTAAATCCCATACTATCAATAAACGACCAAAATTTACACTCGATGCTGATTGACTAATCGGGATGAAACTTCAACATTACCTTTTCCCATAAATTGGAAGATCGTTGCAAATATGGTGTCTATTCGTAATATAGAGAGTATCCAAAAGAAGTTTGTACGTCACTTATCTTGGAAGGATAGCTGTAAATACGCCAAAGACTTACCGTATCACGTTAACTTACAAGAACTAGCACCATACCTCACTGGATGTAGAACCTATAATCTGACAACCCTAGAACATATAGACGAGAGGTTTTGAAGTGTTCGTTTATTGGATACATCTTACTGGTTGAAATCGATTCAACGACAAAAAAATAAATGAATCTAAAAGAAAAAAAAATTGTTTACCGGAATTTTTGCAAATATTTTATTGAAAAGTATGACATTTATAAAAACGACCAAAAATTAAAGATTCTAATAAATTTAAAGATTAAAGTTTCAATAAGAGTTAACCATTTTGGTTTTCTGAAATTTAAGCGGGAAAAACGTTTCACTATACAAGAAAGACATCATGGAATCTCGAGCGGGACAATCTTTGATTCAGAAAGTTTCTATGAACAAATAATAGTTTATTATATACCAAGGTTGAGAAGTATAAGTTTAGTGTTACACAGGTCCATAATAAAATATTTTATTATCCTGAGAAACAAAACTTTTCAGCATACTAATGGCAGAACCAGCGAATCAATAATACAGCATGTCAAACCTGTACGGAAAACGACGAAAGTTTTTCGTTACGGAAAATTTGACTAAGTAGTTGGCTAGTGCGGCTGTAACACAACTTGTCAAATGCGCTACGCGTACAAATGGTCGGTAAATTTTTTTTTTATTGGATGTATATAATATATACCATGTTTCCATGACAGAGTTAACCTAGATTAACTCAGGTTTACGTGCATGGAAACGCAGATTAAGGTTGAGTTTCGTTAAATCTGTTTTGACTCAACGAAACTAGTACGGTTGGGTTAGGTTCTATTTGTCAACGTTGTTTACGTGTATTTGATTTTAAATAAAAATATTTTAAAATTAACCTTGAAAATGGTTAACTATCGAAATAAAAATTAACATAGCTGTCAACTTAACGCGGTTTCATGGAAACGGTACGAGTTAACACCAACAAATTTTCAACTCAATCAAACCTAAACCTGTTTTAGCTCGGTTCATGGAAACATGGTAATACATCATTAAATTACATTGTAATTTTAACGAGGTGATCGGTTAAATATGGAGGGCGCTTTTATTTGGTATCTGACTTTTCCTTCAGTTTGTACGCAATTTTTGGGTCTGTTAAGTGACAGACATATTTTACGAAACTGAACGAAAAGATGTTAACGCTTCGCTGGCCAGTAACCAACAAAACCTAAGGCAGACAAAAACAATAAGTAGTAGTGAGAAAACAAATGGTCTAAGTCGGCTTAAATATTTTATTAATACAAGCTATAACCAGCGAGTCTGTAAGAGTCAGTAACGAAACCTTACAGCATTTAACGAGAACGTTTTGTTACAGAATATTTGACAGTTTGACCAGCGAATCTGTAACACGATTATTATTGTCAATTGAATTTTTAAATGTCAATTTGCAAAATAACAAATTAACCATAGCACGATTTTCGTCAAAAATGAATCTATTTGAGAAAATTGAACAGCTTCTCACCCTAAAAAAAAACGGTCTTGATGGTACGAAAAATAAATCGCACCAGAGACAGATTCGGATATTACAAGGTATTTACATATAACTAAATACAATAAATGTAATTACTAGAGGTATATGTACATAATTTATTTTAGGTAACGATTTTAGAAATTAAGAATTGTCAACAGCAATTTTTTATCCACACTCGCATGACATGTGAGGTTTTCAACATGCTATAGACCTTGTGCGGCCACAAATGTTGGTGAACAATCGGAATCTATTGAGCTGAAAATAACTGATGAAAAATGTACATACCAAATTATTTAAATTATTAAAATATAAATAAATATTTGTACACATAAATTAGAAAAATGTAACACACACCAACATACCGCCATTTCAAATATACAATTTTGACATTTCCTTCAGTTTGGGCGATAATTTTCGCTCTTGTTACAGATTGCTAAGTGACAATTCACTTTTAACGAAACTGAACGAAAAGTACTTCGAGTTTCGCTGGCCAGCAATGTCAATAAACATACATTTTTCAGATGTCGCTTTGTTACTTAAATTTCTTACAGATCGCGCGGTTATAGCTACACAAGTAAACAAAATTTTAACAAATTTTTCCCCCGACTACTACAGATTAACGATCATTTTTGTGCATCTACTATGGCTAGAAATTGAATTCAAAATTTCCTAATGTATAAATCATTGCGCAGCTTATATTAATTGGAAAATTAATCCATTAAAAATTGTCGGTCTGACGATGATTTCGCTCTGTTTTTATCAAAAATGTTGACAAGATTTATTTTTCTGTTCGGAAATCAAGTGTGGTTTATTCGAGATCTATGTACGTTCGTGGTAAAAGAAAGTTGGGCGTTGGCCACAAATAAATTCATCTCTTCGTGTTTTTAATTTAATTGAGTGTTCAAAACGAAAAACTAAATAAGTTGAAAATTATTTAGCTTGGAACCACTATCAAGGAACTCGTTCTAAAAATTAAAAATTAACAAAACTGAATTCTTGTTTATACTGCGGTAGATACTCGCTCGGATAGCAAGCAAACAATTCGCTAGCCAAAATTCTGATTTAGTCAGGAACAGTAATTTCACCAAAGAATATTATTTAGTTATGTATTTAGTTTTTTTTGCGATTGTACAGTAAAATTTGCGGATTCAAAAATTGTACAGCAAATTTTTGTGTTGTGGTACTGCGCATTCACAAAACTAAACAAAAATTTTAGGAAAAGTATAATTTGGAATTCAAATTTCCTTGGTAAAATTGATTGGGTAGTCAGGATTTCGGCTGGCAAACTACTTGCTTCCTAGCCGCTCGAGTATAATGCCATATCACATTAAACGTCAATTGACATAATTCAGTGGCATAATTATGACTTTATCTTGATATGGGGAATTGGTAAAACTGTTTTTCAGCATGCCTGAGTTATTTTTCAACCCTACTATAAAGGAAATATGTTTGGGATATATATTTCCACAACAAACTTAAACTGGGAAATATGTTCCCCTCTAAATTTTTTGGGATCAATATTTTCTCAACTTTGTTACGACAATATTTACGCCAGACTCATTCAAAAAAAATGGAAGGGTGAATATGTTATGGCCAACACCCGACTTTCTTTTACCATGACTGTATACCACGAATGTATAATCTAAAAACATGCCTGCTTAAATTTCAACGACCAATAAGGTCAACCCTTCTTGGTTGAAAATTTAATCTTTAACTTTATTTAAATCTGTTAATTCTTTGTCGTTTTTTGTAAATGCTATACTACTCAGATTTGCATCAAACGTCTCAAACTTTTATTTCGAAGTAGACTGTAAAGATGCCGAATTTTGGTAATATAAATTTTTTATGAAAACTTGTCATTTCCGGTAAAATTTAAAAAAGATCTGAACTAATTTTGTTTGAAATCTAATTTACAATCTTTACGTTTTTTCATAAATTGTATGTACTTTGCAAAACATTTGCAAAAAACGAAAAAGCTCTATAGTTTATTTTAAAAGTAAAAAAAACTAGGAAAATATTTTGTGTAATTCCCTATTCCCGGGGAAAGCCAGAATAGAGTCACAAGTTAGTGTACATTCCGCTTTATGGCAATGGAGTTTTAATTTTCAATTTGTTGTAGTGATTCCCCTAATCAAAACAATCAAAACTTTACATTAAATTTTATAAGTATTGTCAGACAGCTCGGTTTGACTGTTCGAAATTATTTATTAGAAAAAAAATTAAAGTCCGATTGGCAGCTCGAAAATTCACGTAATCGAGTGAAGCTTCATTTAATTTAAAAGGTAGAGCGACAAATAGGAGGCGAATTGTGGTTTGATTGTTATCGTTGTTTATCTTACTTGACTTGACTCTGTTATTGCTCATTTTTGACATTTTCACGTTTGGTTTTCTTTGCTAAGTGTTAGCTAGCTCTTAACAATAAAATTGTTTCGAGTTCTGCTCTTCAAATATTTAATTTTAGTTTATCGAGTGCGACTGAACTAAGATTTTAAAGTTAATCCAATTGGTAAGCAAATAATAAGTTTGCAGTACACACGATATTCTTGAATGGTGCTTTAGTAGGTTGATTGTATGCTGAGTGCATGCGTTCATTTAAGGAACTAGGATATTTTCCGAAGACCCCAAAAGCAACATCACCTGTCTATGAAGCCATCCGGAAACCGAACGCCTTCTGACTCAGTAACAGGATAATAATGACTAAGTTCCAAAGAAGGCGGAATGGCGATCTATCCATCCTACGAGTGACTCGCCTATACACACAGACATGTGAGTGGTCGAAGTTGTTAAATTGTCCCTCTACATCCAAAAACGTTATCAAGGAGAATTCCTTCTTCAAGGGGTTACTCATCAGGGCAAATAAAGTAGTGAAGAACAGTTTCTATAGAATCCCTCTTAGAACACGCGTGTTAAAACTCTGACAGCTTATTCGGCTCAATCGGCTATCTGATGTGAGATTCTAATAATGTCCTTTCAACAATTTAAGGAGAAATGACGATAAATGTGGAGGTTTAAGGCTTTTAGGAATGTAATGAAAACTTTTTCTGTATTCTTAGTTAAACTTAACTGCGGTCCATTTCCGAGAAAATCGACAAAGTTCCACGCGAAATGTACTCCAAGCTTAAAGCGGTTTATTGGACACAGCTCTTCATTCCTGTTTATTATTTGATTTACGAGACCCGGAATTCTAGTGACCGTTGTAATGCGATTACGGAGCAGCAATGGGTGAGTTTCAATTAGGGGGGCCTGTAGCCGCTCAAAAATACCTTTTTATTTCGTGGCATTCCTCGTAGTAAAAATATTAATACACGCGCCGCTTAATTACGAGGGATATCTCGTTTTGCTGAATAGAGCTATGTCACTAACTACCCATTATATTCGCTAATCTCGTTTATCGATTATCGATAGATATAGAGAATTACACGAGAAAGAAGAAACGAAAGAAGCAAGAAACGAAAAGGAAGATCAGTGAGGTCTTAGGAGTTCATGATCAGACACAGTCTAGTCAATAAAAGTGAAGTGTCGTGAATAATCGTCCACAAGCCTAACCAATTTTGTAAACCAATTTTAAAATAATATTTTATACCAAAAATTTTATACACATAATTTACGGCCATCGAATTTTTGGCGCAGTTTCGCTATTGTAACGCCCGATGTGTGGCATGGCGCACCATCTAGCTGGAACCAAAGGTCGTCCAAACTAATATCTTCAATATATGGCCACAAAAAAGATGTTGACATGTGTCACAGGTAGTTGATTCCGTTCATCGTAACGGTCGCGCCGGCCTCATCTTCGAAGAAATACGGCCCAATAATGCCGCCACGCCAGAAGCCGCACCAAACAGTAGCACGCAATGGATGCATTGGCTTCTTCACACATCCTTGTAGATTTTCCGATCCCCAAATGCGACAATTTTGTTTGGTTACGAGCCCACCGAGATGGAAATGGAGGAAACATCCTCGTCAATTTCGAGTTTGTCACAGGCCCACCCAGCAAATCGTTGATGAGGAGTTAAGCGACTCATTTCAATAACTAGAAATAATATACTGAGTTTCTGTAAAAGAAAGAATGACATTAGTGTTGCCAAGAGCCACAATAACCGCAGTCAAATCTGAATCGGTTATTCTAACACCCGATATATATATAGTGAAAACTTATGTTAACTTATGTTAGTGAAAACTTAGTGAGTATTAATAATTTAAATAATAAAACCCGCTATCCTCACTCACTATAGGTCCTTCGTGAGTGTGGAACCCTGTGGGTTTTTTATTCTTCATTATAGTTTTTATTCTGGACCAGGCTGAAGATCGGTTATCTAGCCAGAACGATTAATACCTTAACCCATAGCCAGTACCTAATTCAGTTTAGCGTTACTCTGAGAGCACGCGTTAAGGTTTACCTTGTCCTTTGGTAAGTGTTAGATCGGTTTTTGTGATGTACTTTGATTTATTGAAACTATTAAGCAGCAGCTCATGCTCTCTTGGATTTACGTTTCTTCTTATCAATAATTTCAATCAAGTTTTCTGAAATCAGGTTTCCAGAAAACAAAACAAGTTATGTAATGGCGTCGATTAAGACTATATAAAGTCTGTGTAATTTATCACCCCAATTGTCGGGGTCGCCTCACATAATTTTAGACGACTATAGTCACGTCACGTCATTTTTGCTATTATCGAAGTCGTCTGCTACGACTCTAGTCACATGATACGACAACAGTCACCTAATTTTTTCAAGTGACAAACTGACAAGAATATTTTATGCGACGTTCATTAATGAAACACATTTATGATTTTTTGATGTGTAAACATCTTTACTCGCGCCTACCAAAAATTTTTGTATTAGAGTAAACTTGTAAATGAAACGAACGGAAATGACGTACCTACTTCGTTTGAAAAAAAGCAACAAATTCAATAAAAACAATTTTGTACTATACATGGCATGCTTGTACGTATATGTATAATAGTAGGGGAAACAAAAAAGTAATTTGAAAAATGAAATAGAAACCATCGACATTTCCATCGATCAGAAAAATCAGAAAGAAAATTACGATACGAAATACGAATTACGATTACAAAATTACATACTCTTACGATTAAAAAGATAGTCAACAACTTGTGTATGTTCCTTTACAACGAGTCTCTAGGAGCTGTTCATCAGGTCGGCTATCATTGATCATGTCTTCTGGGGGGTGGTTAATTATAAATGGGGCTGTAATGACGTTGACGTCTCATTTTTAACATTGAACCGCCAGAGTCTCAGGTCACAGTCACGCAGGGATGCTCAATTGATATGCTTTTCAAACCTGGCTGCGCAATGACGAGCATGTTAATATTTCTACGTTTGAGATGGTCAGCGGACTGCGAGAGTAGCAATCCCGTTAAAAGATCCATAATTTGAGCATTACTTGTCATAGCTCGGCCTTACTGATCTCAAAACCAATATTGACGTAACAGATGGACTGGCGAATAGAACTATGGGCTGTCTGAGGTATAACGAATGTAGCCATCCTGACCGGGATAACGAGAACGATGAAAACGTCAACAGTAAAAAATGTTAAGCAACTCTGGATGGATTTCAGTAAAAATTCACAAATTGGCAAGAAGGTCAGGTGGCTTGAACGTGGATGGGCGCAGAAAACGAATATAAACCGATGTTTGGTGCCCATTTCTAGAAAAAGCTCAACTATTAATCGGAACAACAATCGGGCAATTACCTCCATGTGCCACTTCAATTCATGCATCACAGAGTAGTACCTTTAACGAGATAGTCAGTATATATTCTTACGATAAAAGACACAGTCAACAACTTGTGTATATTGCTTTATCACTAGTAACGAGTCTCGACTCTCGAGAGACTGTTCATCACGTGAGTTATCGCGCATCACTACAAATCCGCTAAGTATAGCCATCGAGCAATAAATATATAAGAGAAATCAAGTAGTGCAAATTTTATAAGCAGGTTTTTCCGAGGTTAATCTTATTTTATAGTTTTAATATATTTACTAGCAGATCTGTGACTGAATAATCAGTCACGTGAATACATTTTATTGAGTTTTTGGTTAAGAAATGATTAAGTAGATTTTTTAAGATTTAAATTTGATGCAGTTTTATCAAAAATAAAGTAAATTCATATACGCGGTTAGTTTTTAAATCTTAAACGGCAAGCACGCGCTCAAACACACACAGCATGACTTACGTGCCAAGTCAAATATTCATATCTCAAACGGGAAGCTAGCGCTCGGGATCACATGACCACTTATGCGTCCAAACCAAAAATTAAAATTTCAAAAGAAAAAAGCACACAATTGCCGAGGCGCGCAATTTTAATCTATCGTGATGCGCCATCCCGATCATCTGTTTGATCGCTTGTCTCAACGATAAACACCTTGAGTCCGTCAAATGAGCGGTATCGTGAAAAGGCCACATACACCTGACCGTGCGTAAATACGGGGGCCGGTAAGTACACTCCTATCTTCTTCAAGCTTTGGCCCTGACTCTTGTTGAAGGTCATGGATGGACCGGAAATTGGATGCGAGACATTTTAAATGAGAAGATGCCTTCCAAGGATGAGAGTTTATTGTGTGGGATGGGAACGTACTCGACTTTTGAGAAGCCAGTCATCACCTCACATTCCAAACTGTAGCGGTTTATTTTCGCGACGTGCATTGATCACTCTCAACTTTATCAACACTATGTTTGACTTTTTGTTCGCCGGGCAGGAGGTCAAGCACCTGCTGATTGATTAGCGCACAATCGTCTTTTTTGGGTGCAAGGATGACGCGCTCCTCGATGGTTCCGTCGGCTAGTGTTATGTTGATACCAGCATACACGAAATCGTGATCGATTCGGTTCGAGCATTGCCGTTTCCATCAGAAAGCAAGTATTTCGGAAACTCGTCCTCATCTTCATCGACGCGCATGTTCTTGGTGAGTGTAAATTTGTTTACCAATTTCCAAAGCGAGTTCAACTTGATGGTCGATTCGCAAGTTCGCGCATTACACCTTTGGTACTACAGGCAAACACTGTCGGAAGTCACGACACATTAGTATGATTTTTCCATTGAATGGAACACTCTCTTCCTGCTTTCCTCTGTACAGAGCTCGTAACAGTCTGCCTATGATTGTGAGCGCTGCCCCTGGCATGATGCTCGCCTCGTCTATCATGAAGAGTCGCGTGCTTTTCAAGTTGGCAGCGTGCGAGAAGTTTGGCTTCATTGATGAAACTGATGACTCATCCATTGGAACCGGCAGTTTGAAAATGTTATGTAGCGTACGGCCACCTTCCATCATGCTCGCAGCGGTTCCAGTGAAGGCGGAGCAAATGGACTCCAAGCCACGCCCTTTGGCAAATGCAATGAGTGATTGCAATACAAATGTTTTGCCACACCCGCCGGAAGTGTCAACGTAAAAGACCTTTGCTGACAGGGTTTCAGATTCGAGCGCGGGAGGCACGATCGGATCATGTTTAGGGGTCAACCCTAAGAGTATGAAAAAATTAAGAGTATTAATAAAATAGAAGATAGATAGATAGAGTGTCATGACAAAATTGTATGTTTACACTCACAACTATTAACACCAAAATGTATGTAAAATCATTTTATGTTCTCTGTTTTGTTTAATTGAGAGTCAATTACAAATTTTCTCTTCATTTTGTCATCACAGTGTGTCATCTCATCACAGAAACATCGGCAATTTTAATAAATTTTGTCATTGTCACGGTGTAATGCGCATGATCATAGATTCAATATAAACATATTTTGTCATGGCATTCTGGCGTCACAAGATGTGCAGATATACACAAATTTAATTTTTTTTCTATATTTAATCCAAATAGAAAATCTTATAAACATATCGGCGTAGTTATTTTATAGTTCATTGTTCTTGTTAGGCTTATATAGATTGCCAATAGTAAAATAGATTAACCTCGGAAAGTCTAACAGAGCTCTCACAATAGAAAAAAAATTTGCCTTTACCTTTTGCCTTAAACTTTTTCCTTAAGAGTATCTCTCACAATGAGAAAAAAAAATTAATTGAAACCAACTTCGTTTTATTTATCTTCATACTAATAATATTTTTAAAATTGTATTTTATATTATTAATTATAATGTTAAGATATATTAAACCAATAAATTAGAACTTATTTGCATTTTAACATGGTTTGGTTGGAAAATGACAACAAAAACCCTGATTTTGAAATTTAGCAAACTTCATTAGTCTTTTCTTAAGGCAAAAGTTTAGAGTTTGCTAACTTTTTCCTTAAGGTAAAAACGAAAATTTTTTTTTTGTCAAATTTTATTTTCAAACAAACTTGTAAGGCAAAAGTAAAAGTTTTTCTATTGTGAGTTCTCTGTAAATGAATCCTCTTATGTATATTTTGCTTTATGGTATAGCTCAGGTTGTAATGGCGAATTTTGTACAAGATAATAATGACGTCTGGTTTTTAACATTGAACTGCCAGAGATTTAGGTCACATCACCGACCTAACTGATAAGTCCTGCAGCGATGCTCAATTTTCTTGCTTTCCGAGATCTGGCTACACAATAACAAGCATGTTAATATTACTAATTTTGAATGCTGCGTTCAGATCAAGAGAGATCTGTGGGCTGCCGGAGTAGCAATATATAAAAATACAAGTAGAACTTATACAGTCACCTCGCATAAGGAAATCATCGTTGGACAAACAACTGGTATGAGTGTAACAACACAACCCATTGATGATATATACACGACAGAACTTTAGCTTCTCAATATGGGAATAAGATGTTTTCTGTAGTTATATTAACCTCGCCGAATAAATCTGTCAAAAACATAATGAATTTTATACATTTCGTCCTCGCTCCAAATTCTAAAAGAATTCCTAAAATTTTTCAAGGAGACTATCATCTTTTGCCTTGCCGATGATTATGAGCGGGGATTTCAATAATAATTTTGCTGTCCCTCCAGCTGAACCACTTATAAACTTCCGGCGAGACGAATACGATTTGCACGTGAACTCAGATCGAAATATATCTACTACGAGATATGGGACGACCATCGTGCAGTTTTTCAATGAAAACTAGAAAAGTAAGAGTTGATAGTACAGGGTTATCCAATTCGAGGTTGATAAAGTAGAAATCTGTATACCGACATCTGTCAAAGATAAACGTCAAGTACGCTGTCATTTATTTAGTTGACATTCTGCCATTTAAGAATATGGAGCATTTAACAATCGACCAACGCGTTAAAATTATTAAATCCGTCGATGCTGATTTTTCGAACAAAATTTTCTTCAGTGATGAAGCTCATTTTTCGCTTGGTGGATACGTTAATAAGCAAAACTGTAGAATTTGGGGCTCAGAAAATCCACAATTGATTGTAGAGAAGCCATTACACCCGGAAAAAGTCACTGTTTGGTGCGCATTGTGGTCTGGTGGTGTGATTGGGCCGTATTTTTTTGAGAACAACCATGGACGAACCGTTACCGTCAATTCTGAGCGCTATGGCCGCATGTTAACCGATTATTTTTTTACGAAAATCGAAGATTATGATCTTGACGATATGTGGTTCCAGCAGGATGGAGCAACCAGTCACGTAACACGAGCAAATCGAGATCTTTTGCAAGAGAAATTTCCTGGACGTTTGATTTCGCGATTGGCTGATGTCAATTGGCCTCCAAGATCCTGTGATTTAACGCCTTTGGATTTCTTTTTGTGGGGCTACGCGAAAGATCGTGTTTACGCAAACAATCCTCAAACTCTTGACGAATTGAAAACTAATATTCGTAAGGTAATGGCCGAGATACCGCCCGAAATGTGCCGAAAAGTCATTGAAAATTACCTCAAAAGAATCAAGGCCTGTAAGAAGTCCCGTGGAGGACATTTGAATGATATCTTGTTTAACTAAAAATGGCAAGGATCAATCTGTAAAATGATATAAAAATTACAATACATTCCGAATATTTTGTGTGTTTTTTTTAAGTTTACTTTATCAAGCTTGAATTGGATAACCCTTTATATGTATCTTATTTTAGCTATCATAATCCAATTGCGTCGATTATACCGAAAGAGTAGTACACCAATTTAACGATAATAAACAAATGAAAAACTCTGGTTAGTAAAATTGCATTCCTTCTTCCTTCAAAGTAAACTGTACACACGCACTACACTCGCCATGTTTACACATCTCCTTGAGAGTACTAATGGACTCACTCTTTTTTTGTAATACAATTTATATTCATTTTGCAAATATTTTACTGCTTTAGTAAATATATAAGATAAATTTATCATTCAATAATCGAAGAAAAAATCGGTGGCCCAAAGCATCCATTCGCAATTTTTAATTACGTTAAAAATTACAAATTTTTACGTGAAAGATATTTTGTCTTCACAATAAATTATGGTACGGTTCCTGGAAATTAATTTAATCATTAAATAATTAAATTTTACCTATTTTCAATTTACGTGTATTTTACAATAAAATATTCGTAAATATTTTGATTTTTGACATCGAATGGCTTGTCAAATTTGAGGAAATTATTAGTGCTGCCCGATATTTCTATTGTAGTATGCGTGTCGTTTAAAACGACTTCAACAATTGTCGCGTTTTTTCTTCGAACTAGCTGTCCAGCCGGAACAAAGATAAACATTGGTAAAAAACTGGGAAATTTGTTAGAACTAACTTGCAGCTAGCTTCAAGTCAATATTTTGACATCGCCAGTATTGTTTGTTTATGCTTGTGTCATATTTGTGTATTTCATGAAGAGCAATACATTTTACATTAGTACGACAAAAATCGAACAATAAAAATGAACGTAGAGGTAATTTTGTATATCTGTAGTATATAATAGTAGTATACATTTGACATCTAAAAATAAACATACATGAAGATAGTGCTAATTCCAAAAATAGTACTAAAAATGTCCCATTGTTTATTTCCCTCAGCTACTCGCTACAATTCTGAACTGCTCTCGATAAAACCATAGATTTGTTGCGAACTGGTAAAAATAAATTTAATTTAACAATTTATTTTAAAGAGATTAATTAAAATGTGTGGGTAAACGATAAATACTTCACGTGTAGGCAATCAAAATTGAAATAATTTTAATTTGAACGAAAAAATATTAATTAAAAAATCGCTGTGCTGGACAGTTGTCCGAAGAAAAAACGCGACTAATTCCAATTTTGGGGCGACGTGACACGACTGTAGTCGAGTGGACGAGTCATTTGGAGTGAGACGACTTCGACAATTGAGGTGTATGAGTTTTATGCATGTATTCCACAGTGAAACGATTTTTTTTCAGTAAAAAATACTGAGAAACCGAAAAAAGAGAGTATACATATTAAAATTACGTTAGAGTGACAAAGAAAACAAATGTTGCCATAAAAAGTATTGAGTTTCATACTTTTAATGGCATCATTTTCCCCAGTAAATTTTACTGAATTTTTTTTTAAAGGATTTATATTTTTAACTCGTATTAATTTTTACTGAAAAAAAAAATGTTTCATTGTGGAATTACCAGCATTATGCGTGAATTCCACAGTGAAACAATTTTTTCAGTAAAATTAACACGAGATAAAAATATAAAACCTTTACTTGGTAGAGAGAAACAAAAGAGTTTTTCAGTAAAATTTACTGCCAAAATAATAGAGTAAGTGGGGAAAATGTTGCCATAAAAAGTATGAAACTCAATACTTTTTATGGCAACATTTTTAACACACCTTCAAAAAACATATGCGATGAGAAATATTTTTCGCATAGTACGACAATTTTATGGCTGAAAAAATATTATAGTCAAATGTCAAGAGAAAAATGAAAATGAAATGAAATTTTTATGTGCCGCTACGTACAACACGTTCATTGTAGGGTATGATAAAATTTTGAAAATTTTTTGTTTCGTTAAAATCGTTTATTTTAAAAATTTTTAGGTTATGATGCCACGAATCTGTTACTATTTGGACTATAAATTTTTGCTATTACAAATAAAATACAAAAGTTGCTGTCTTTGCCGCTCTAGTGTAATTTAAATATGCCCATCTCTTTTCGGTTTTCCAGTATTTTTTACTGAAAACAATTGTTTCACTGTGGAATCCACGCATATAAATGATCCAATCGATAGTGGTGACGTATAGTAAGTTTCTCGGACTGTGCCTACCAATTTGTTAATTGAAGCGGCTCCCTCTGCTTCACACATGATATGTTTAATAGCTTTGTGTGTTTGAACACCTAAGATGCGCTTTTATGTTATTGTAATTCCATGCTGTTGTCGTTGGTGATGTAGCATTAGAGTAATAGGACAAGCACTTGGTCAGCTACATAGTTTTTTACTCATTATGTGAAATGAGTTACATCAGAGTCGTTTTACTCAACTAATGCACAATAATATGTTTAAGGATTTGCCTTGTATTTTTATAATACAAGGCAAATCCTTAAACATATTATTGTGCATTAGTTGAATAAAACGACTCTGATGTAACTCATTTCACATAATTCCCAGCTCTTTCTTATAAATGATCATCTTCTATGAAATTGGCCATGCTGCATTTCCCAATGACTACATTAGCTGTTTTGCATTGGTAAAAGTGGATTAGGTTTTGGATTTTAGTTTTGGATTTATAATTTTCCAAATCAACAGCCATTTTACCGGACTAGTGGTGCAGTGGTTAAAGCTTCGGCACTTGGACCGGGAGGTACTGGGTTCGAATCCCATCAGAGGCTATAGATGCAAATCGAATTTTCATCATCAATTACAATCGGTGATGTTAATAAACACAACTAAGACCGTCTGATGGAGTGCAGAATTCAGCGCCGGCCCACCGTCCATGTCAATGTACAGGTTGACATGGAGCTTGCAATGTGCAGGTGGTATACTGTAGTTGTGTGAGTAGGTGAATAGGTGAATGGGTTAATGATGTGGCGTGAATGCTTGGTATCACAATGGGCCAAACAAATGGCCTAAGTGTCAACCACTGAAACCTAACCTAAACAGCCATTTTCGGATTTAGTTTTTAGCTTCAAAGTTTGTAAATAAAAGTGCTTTTTCCTATGTATATTTCACGATTTTATTGATATTTTAGTTTTATTTTAAAAACAATAATATTTATGTCGATTTTTTAGTTTGAAATATCAGTTTTAAGATTTTAGTACAAACCTTTAGTACTAAAAATTGGATTGGATTTACGTAAATCCAAAATCGTTTTGGATTTAGTGAATCCATTTGGATTAAGTTTTAATGCGATTGTTGTTGCAATGCAATACGCTAATTGCTAGATGTACTCATGTGGTGCTGCTATATTTGACTCTTTTCCATTAATGTTAGTTAGCTTTTGCCTCAAATCAAATTTGTACTGAGTTCACTGTACCTGTTGTGAGTAATTCTGTGGTTTAGGATTTTTTTGGCTAATTAAACTGTAACTGGCCAATTAAATGTAAATATTGCTAGTGGGTTTTTCACTCCATAATAATTTATTCCAGCGTTTAGCTAGCTTACCGTGGTTTACCATAATAATAGCTAATCCATGATATGAACTGTTAATGATCGAGCACAGATAAAAAGTTTACGCAATTTGTGGAAGTTAACACCGTTACACCAGAAGATATGAAATTACTTTTGCGGTGAGGAATTTGCGGCGGGCGGTTTATGGAAATCACTTTTCAAAGAAACTGAATTAACTAAATATTAAATGAGACAATATACTATACACAGCTTATATAAAAGGTGATGAATAATTCCTGGTAAGTACGTATGCACGTAATGTTTTATTTGTGAAATGTAAGAAAAATAAATTGAATCACTAGCTATATCCAATTTTAACTTTCATGCGAATGCTATTTAACTTTTAACTGCTGAGATCAGTTTATTCAAATGTCTCTAAAAAAATGTTATCAGTTATCACCAATTGTCGTCTTTCCCAATTGAGAGACAAGCTTTCAATAATTTTAACGGGTATACATATGTATATAACATATACATATGCATATTACATTACATATTTGGTATGTGTATATTTTAATTTTTGTTATTTTCTTACTAATAAAATAAACGACGGCAAAACAAAATAAAAATACAAAACTTTACGTCACTCACGTCTTAAATACAACTTTAAATTTTACGAATGTGTGATCCACTCGCAGCCGAGTGATAAGGCTGAAAACAAATGAAAAGAAAAATAATACATACACCAACTTAAATGTTATAACGAGACACGTGTGTAAGTATATGTAAATATATATACTCTCTTGTATACAAAACAGAATAATTAAAGATGGAATAATAAGATAGTTGGAGGTTTATTTATATGTACGACTGTTTTCTGGCGATATATAATAATATGTAGGCATGCATACTAAGTACATAATATACATATACAAGCTTGCACACATACGTCTGTAATTCTATATTATTTGTATATAAGTTATATGTGTTAAATTTTTTGTTTGTTAACAAAAATTATGTACATGAAAACGAAATATAGGGCGAAAAGTAACAAAATAGTGAGAATGGGGTGCACCTAAACGAGTATGTGGAATAAAGGTGGCGTATAAAGGTAAACCTCAATATTTATTCGTGTATACATATATTACATGTCCTTTGCAGGTGGGTACAAAAACCCACGCACATTTTTAGCAGCATAGGTAGCTATATAACATGAGAAAGAAGTGCATTTTTTATTTGACATTTAGGCACAATCATAATATTACCGTAATCCTTGTCCCCCTCCCCAATCATTACAATGCACTCGCTATACGTAAAAAATAATGAAAACTAACTCGGAACGATAAAAACAAGTTTTTACTTTTCTGTGTTTTCTTATTTTTTTGTATTTTAGTTTCTTGGCCTTGAATGGTATTAGTTTAGTTTTTTTTTGTGGCCGCGTGTATGTATATTATAATATTTTTATATAGTTATATACAAGTCCGTTAATTTATATAAGATTACAGTCAGGCCTTCAATTAGATCATCTGGTGTATTCATGATCGAAATGCATTTCCAATACTATCCCAAAAAGTTCAATTTTGTCACCGAAAACAAATTTACCGGATATAATATCAGCACTTATACCTACATGGCTAATATAATTATGTATGTGCTTAAAACAATATAAAAAAAAATGAAACGAGTTAAATGAAAAAAATGACAAAATATTTGTGATAACGTGTTCTCAGAAAATATCGAGATATTTTAAAGAGTTATTTTCTGATAAGTTTAGAAATTTTAAAACATACAAAATTTATCAGTAAAAGTTGATTTATTTACAATATATATTTCGATGACTGTGATGGTTTTATCATTTCTGATAGAATTCGGGTTTGAGAGTGATATAACTGATATCATTTTGTAACATAACAGTTGTGTACCTGAGTTGAGTGTTGTCAACACTCTCGAATCCGAATTTTCGCCTATTGAATGTGTGGGCTATTAAATCTAAACTGATATTATTAATATGATAATTTACCAGAGTTTTCGACATTTGGAATTTTTTACGGGTTTTGCCGTTCTCAAACTTTAAATCGTTACTTATAGATTACACTGTGCTAGTTGAAAAATGTCACAAGCTGGGCACCAACGGGGTAAACCTTATTCGAGTACGCTGAATTCAATGGTGCTAGTCCCATTTCAAAATTAGTCCCCATTTTTGAGATATCGCTTTCGACATGTTTTGGCTCTGAGTCAAAATATACCCTCATTTTCACGTTGATAGCTCATGAACCATTAAGATTTTCGTTATGCTTTTTTCAGCAAAGTTGTTGCGCAAGTCAAGATAAACAACTTTGCCGAACATATCAAGACCGAAAAACGACATCCACCATATATGTGAGATTTACTTAGGCCAAAATTAGGTTGGAGTGGCTGCTTCCGCACAGTTAGACCAGTAGTGGCCCTTAGAGATACCACAGGAATCTATTTCCTCTTTACCCCTGTTCAAAACCATTCGGAGCTACGAACGTAGCGCAAAATATCTCGCACTCCAAAGTCAGCGAGATCTGAAAGGCTGACCATACTGTACACGCCCAAATACCTATACCTGCTGTATGATAGTGCCGGACACGAGCATATGAAGCTATCTTAAGTCTCTTTTTCCTCTTCGTCCATGCAACTTCTACAAAGTCATTCGTCTGTAGACCCATCCTTCTCGCATGTTCCTCGAAAAGGCAGGGTCTTGTCAGTTTTTGCAAAAGCTTCTCACAGAAGACTCCGACTCCTACCTTACCGTCTAGAGAAACATGGGTACACAGGTAAAATACAACTGGAAGTTGGCATACTTTGGCCAAACAGGACGCTCATTTCTGATAACATACAAAGAACACTTCGTTGATATAAACAAATTTAAAAAAGTACATAAAATTTTACAACACTTAAAAAGTGAAAATCATAGGTACACTAAATTCAATAAAAATGTAACCATTTTGCTCAGAATCAAAAAAGGACTGAAATTAGACAGGTTAGACTCAGACCAATGGTATACATTTTGGGTACAATTTGATTCATGGGTCATGAGACATTTGTATACAAATTTCTCATGAGGTCAAACTACGGCCAAAATTCACACCCTGAAAATATATAAAAACAAAAACACCAACAATTTACTTCGCGATAAAATCAACACAAAAACCAATAAAATCTACGAACTATTATCCATAACTTAAAAACAATGGAGGTACCGAACAGCAGCGCCTAGATACAGTGTATAAAGAACTTCAAAATAAATTATGTAACAGTAGTAAAAAATAGACCGAAGAAGAGAATTCTCGAAATTGATATTTCTAAAAGGTTAAAAAATTGGCACAATAAGTAAGAACTAAAAACTGTAATATAAAATTAAAAATAAAAAGTTTTTCATCTAAATATATAAAGTGAGAACACAAACAATAAAGTGAAAATCGGCTTGTGAAATCTGGTGAAATAAATAATATGGATAGGTGTTTTAAACTCAAGTACTTTTGTTATATGTGTGGAAAATTTACAATTATGAGCAATCGCCGCAAAATAAGTGATGAAACTGCTGATTTATATCGACTATACTTTTCACAAAATGTTATTAGTGGTGTAAATTGGACGCCGTCTTTTGTTTGTACAACATGAATTTTTCATCTGCATAGATGGCAAAACACTGGAGCCGCAATGCCATTTGGTGTCCCGATGATATGGAATGATCCACAAGAACATGATGCAGTTCAATGTTATGGGTGTATGAATTATATTCTCGGTATAAACAGAAACAAAATTCAAAAGGAAAGATCAAACCCAACTGAGGAGTATTTACCACCAACATTTGAATGAATCAGGTAAAATCGGAGAAACATTTGCATCAATATATCAACTATCAAATGTCACTGCGCCATGTAATCACATTGAAAACTCGCAAATTCGTTTGGATATTATGGTACGACGCCTGAAACTATCGCTGCGGCAAGCCATTCTTTTGTCAAAGGATTTAAAACAAGTGAACATTTTGGCTCAATAAATTATGGAGCAATAAATCGCCATCGTCATTTTTCGAATTTTTTCAAATCAATTGAGAATAATTCACTCGTTTTTTGCATTGATATCCGATGATTGGTATCCATAATGCACAATGCATATAATCCCGAAGATTGGCGATTGTTTATCGATTCCTCTAAAAGCAGTTTGAAGGCAGTTTCCCTTCACGTTACCAACTCAAAGAATTCCATTCCAATTGCACTCAGCAAAAACACAAAGAAAAACTATGCACAACGAAAAAAATCATTGATTTGATTAATACAATGACCATCAATAGAAAGTTTGTGCAGATTTAAAAGTTATAGCTCTTTTAAGTGCAATGCAATTGGGTTACACTAAAATCATGTGTTTTATGTGTTTTATGGAATATGTATATGTTTTAAAGGCGACCAATACAACGAGCGGCACTGGGCTTTGCGTGAGAACATTAGATTGCGATACAACAGCATCGTTGAAGCTCCACATGTGCCAATTAAAAAAATATTGCTACCACTACTTCATATCAAGCTTGGAGTAGTTAAACATTTTATGAAAGCGCTGAATCCAGATGGAAATGCGTTCATCGAATTGTATCGCATTTTTCCACGGTTAAGTGGAATAAGGAGCTATATAAGTGTATATTTTGACAAATTTTTGACTCAGAGCCAAAACATGTCGAAAGCGATATCTCAAAAATAGGGACTAACTTTGAAATGGGATTAGCACCATTGAATTCAGCATACTCGAATTAGGTTTACCCCTCGGTGCCCAGCTTGTCACAAAAAAAAGTTTGTGATTCAAGCACAGTGTTATTAATAAAGTTTGAATACACGTCTCGGAAAAGAAAATCTCAGTTTTAATATTAAATGCGCAAAAAAGTTTTGTTAACAATGCGAATGGCATAAAGTACCTAAACGCGACGTTACTGTAACTGTTCGCGTTTAGGTACTTTATGTCATTCGTATTACTGTATATATTCAAACTTTATTAACAATCTATAAGTAACGATTTGAAGTTTGAGAACGGCAAAACCCGTAATAAACCTAAAATTATTTAAGTTTAGAGATTATTCCAAAGGTCGAAAACTCAGTAGTTTAGTTAAATTATAAGGTACTAGCTGATCTGTGACTGAATAATCAGTCACGTGAATACATTTTATTGAATTTTTGGTTAAGAAATGATTGAGAAGATTTTTTAAGATGTAAATTTAATGCACTTTTATCAAAAATAAAGTAAATTCATACACGCGGTTAGTTTTTAAATCTTAAACGGCAAGCACGCTCTCAAATGCACACAGTGTGACTTACGTGCCAAGTCAAATATTCATATCTCAAATGGGAAGCGCGCGCTCGGGATCACATGATCACGTACGCGCCCAAACCAAATATTCAAATCTCAACTTCGGCTGGAGACATTTTCATTATCCACTGCAGCAGCTGTTTTACGAAATGCATCCAACTGCTTGTCATTTAGCAGTTGAATTCGTAATTCAGCATCTTCGGCTTCTCGAACTGTAACGAAGACTTGCACTTCTACGGGACTTCTCGATGGAGTTGGTAAGCCGATCATAGCGCAAGAAAGTCTGTGCTGTATAAGAATTATGTTGATATCGTGGAGAGCCAAATCATTTTCTACATTTTCAATATGGTATTCAATATATACTTCATCCAGAGATCAAGAGGTTTTGAAGGTTGACAAAAGCAACAAATATAAGCAAAAGTCTCTCGAAGCTGTCTTGGCATTTGAAAGATTGCTGTTTCTGTTAAGCAGTGTACCCATTCATCATCGGTTACCAGACTCCGTGCAGCTGTAGCTTCTTTGAAGGTTTTGTAAATAAAACCAGTGAATGTTCGTACAAATTCAAAGCTGGTGCGGAACCTCGAATATGTAGCAAAAGCAGCCGCAGGAAAAAATGCTCCTCACCTCTCAAGCTTACTGTATATTCGTGCAACAACCTTCTCACCACCTCTTCGACGAAGTTGACATTTACCGCGTATGTAAACGTAATAGTGGGGAATGTCAGTATATAGGAAATGACGTGCGTTTTGATCATTGAACTTGAGCTAAAACCACGATTCAAGCTTCGTTCGCCCAGTTTGTGCTGCAAGCAATGCTTCATCTTCATTACCTGCTACGAATGTATTTATATGTTGATTCGGTAGGTGGACAGAAAGACGCATCACGGCATAAGATCGATCATGCATTTTCGGCTCGATAAAAAATAAACAAAGTAGCTGACATCTGATGAAGAAAATATAAATCATAGTTTGCTATGAAGCAAGGGGTAATAAAACTGTCATAACAATGCATTTGACAATTCTCGTCTCCCTTGTAGACGTAGAAACCAACGCTACCTACATTCGATGAAAATCGCCAATAACAAATTCAGGGTTTTAATAAAGCAAACTCATGGCAAACTCACATAGCGTCAAATCTTGGAAACTTTGCTGAAACTACTTGAGGTACTCGTTTCGGGTACTTCCCGGTGGAATTTTACTGATTTTTCTAGCCTTTGCACAGCGCAATATTTATGTCGACCTACCCAGAAAAAATCTAACGGATCGGATCATGTTTAGGGGTCATTTTATGCTGTATAAGATAGTGGAATTTTGACAGCGGAAAATAAAAGATTACGCTAGTCACCGCAAGTGGCAGCACTATCACTAAAGAGAATTAATTTTGTTATGTAATTACCAGCGGAAATTTTTCATTCATTATGTACCACATTTTTTACTAAATAAAATATCTCAGCGGAATAAAATATTAAAAGTGATCCTTAAAATGGCAAATTGATCGATCTCCGAAGTAAAGGAACTCGGTATACGAAATCTTGGAATTTAACAACATTCCGTATTTCCGCCATTTCTTCCACTACTAACTAATACTTTCGGTTGTTTTTCTAATAGCATTGATTACATTGAGACTATATGGAACATTTATGGACCAGAATTTTCACTAGAAAATCAACCGAAAGTTCTGGTTACTAGTGGATGTTTTTGAGATATTGGCGAAAAACTGAAAATAACTTATTTGGCCGCAGTAAATCAAAAAATTCTAGTGAAAATTTTAATATGTATATGAATTTTTCCCAAATCTTCTATATAGTCTCAGTATGACCTAAGCTATTAGAAAAACAACCGAAAGTATTGGTTACTAGTGGAAGAAATGGTGGAAATACGGAATATTGTTAAATTCCAAGATTTCGTATACCGAGTTCCTTTACTTCGGAGATCGATCAATTTGCCATTTTAAGGATCACTTTTAATATTTTATTCCGCTGAGATTTTTTTTTAGTGAAGAATGTGGTACATAATGAATGAAAAATTTCCGCTGGTAATTACATAGCAAAATTATTTATCTTTAGTGATAGTGCTGCCACTTGCGGCGAGTAGCGCAATCTCTTATTTTCCGCTGTCAAAATTCCGCAATCTTATACAGCATGGTCATTTTACGGTTTAGTTTGAAAAAATTAAGAGTATTAATATAAATAGTAGATAGATAGAAGATAGATATAGTATATAGAACATATATAACCAGAACCAGAGATACAGCGACAAGATACAACGCCTGTCATATTAAAATACACATAAATCATAGGATGCTAACAACCAATGTCGCTGGCGACGACGACATTGTCGCCGAATTTTTTTTAGAATCTTATTCTAATTTTGTCGCCGGTGCTGCAGTACTACCAATATAAGTTTCAGATTATTATATTGGTAAACATTTTTTACAACGGTTTTAAATGAATTTCAATAAAATCTGAATGTTGTACACAATGTTTTATGTAAAAAAATTTAAATAGAGTCAATAAAAAGATAAATGAAATATTTTAGGGTTAATTTATTATTATTTTTCTTATTTTGTCGCTTCAACGCTGACGCGCTTGTTGTGTTTACCAAAGCGACATCGCCGACAGAATAATGTATTTTGTCGATGTATCTTGTCGCTGTATCTCCAGTTCTGTTTATATCTATATAGACTTAATTATACCAGTTTAGATTTAATATTCCGCATACATTCAATTGGCTTGGCATAGATTCAATGATTATGCACAAGAAGCATAAACACACAAACAAACCAACAAACACAAATATTCAAATTTTAGTGGAAGCACCAAGGACACAAGTTGAGAAAGAAATGAAATGGTATACCAAGATCCACATTAAAATGCTGCATTGAAATGTACGATCAGGCCACGACTCTTATACAATACTTAATTGAGGGAAATAAGGAAGCCATTCAAACAGCTAAACCTAAGAAGAGTTCGTTGGCCAACTACGTTGACTAAGAGAAAATGTACTACATTCAGCCATCTAGCGCTATCAGGAGGAATTAAATAATCCCGTAGGGTACCTTTGTTACAAAAAAAGGGAAAGAAGGTAAAATAATGTTCACCAGCATTCACGTCAACATGTGTTTACCTAGCTTAACGGTAGAAACTATCAAGGACAAGGAATTATGCAGAAAATGTATAAAAAATATTACGGGTTCAAATGATGTCATAACAAATGTCATCAGAGCTGAGAAACTCATCATACTTTTCTTCACGATATTGAGAAGGGAAGATCTAAGAAACCGAATACTCTCACCAAAAGTAGTATCGATGCAAACAGGCGACATAACTCTACAAAGTTGGTTTTTTTGGCAACCGCTATGGTCAGTACTGTAACCGACGATAATGGAAAAAATTGGTCTGAACACTTATTGATCTGACCTTTCAAGACACATTCATTACTGAAGATATTGCAGATCAGTTTAATTACCAAAAACTCCAGCTCAAGTAAATATTGCCAGCATATGGGAATAATAACGGCTAAAAGAGGGCTTTTCACCACAGAATTCACCAAAATGCAATGGGTTTTAAAAAATTCACCGGAACCGACCGCCTAGGTCCGATTGACTACGCTCAAATAATAGTAACTATAGTCTATTGAAAGGTGCACCAAATGAACCAATTGGACAGCAAAGACAATTATGCTGAGTAATCACCGAAAATACATCTACTAAATAATAAATAATAATAAATAATAATAAATTATCCCGACGACCTATTACCCCTCCCAACCGCGCGCGGGGAGTCTCCATCTGTATTATTATTATTTTTTTGAGTATAATTCAAGTGAATTATAAACAAGGATATCGAGATGCTTAACCAGAGAAATTAAAAAATTGGATTTTAAAGCGGCAAAAAAAAAAAAAAAGTCAAATGTGATTATAAATAGATAGCTAAATGAATAGTTAAGCAAGATGATACCCGTCGCAGACGGCAGGAAAACGGAAGTCGAGTCTGCTTAGTACAAACAGATTTGATAGATTTTAAAAAATTTAAATAGTAAAAGATAAAGTCAAGCAAAATAAAATGACACAAAAAAACAAAAAACAAATAAGTTAAATAAAATATCAAACTATAGTCAAGAAAAATAAAGACGTTTTTTCAAAGTACGTTTTGTCATATTGTAGTCGATAAGATGGCAGTGCTGATTAGCTTCGTACAACATTCTAGAGACGGGCTCATTCTTTCCGTAATCAGTTCGATGAGGGTCGATTCTAAACATAGGTACTGATCTTAAATCCCGAGAATTTATATTTAGATTGATTTTACCTAACAGAGCAGAAGAATCGATACCCCCAGTTAGTATTTGATGGATAAAAGCCACGTCCGCAACAACTCGGCGCTTACTAAGTGATTGTAAATTAATTAGCTGCAGACGATCTTGATATGGAGGCAGGTTAAACATGTCCACCCATGGTAGTCCGCGTAAAGCAAAGCGAAGAAATCTACGCTGGACTGCTTCAATCCTTTTAATGTGAACCTCATGATAAGGCGACCACACCTGGCTAGCATATTCGAGCAGGGGACGAACGAATGTTGAATAGAGAGCCTTCGTAACATAAGGATCGTCGAATTCTTTCGACCAACGCTTGATGAAACCGAGCGCAGAATTGGCTTGGCTGATAATACGATCGATGTGATGTCTAAAATTCAATTCGCTGTCGCAAATGACCCCCAAATCTCGAACAGAACTGGCTCTGGTAACGGCGTCGCTGTTAATGTAATAGTCGCGAGAGATAGACTGTGCACGTTTTCGAGAGTAGGTGATTGTTTTGCATTTACCCACGTTCAAATCGAGGTTGTTCTTAGCACACCAAGTGGAGAAGTTGTTGAGGTCGCATTGTAATAGGCTCTTATCCGTTGTGTTTGAAATCAGTTTGTAAATCTTCATGTCATCGGCGTATATAGATATGGATGAATTTTTAATCAAACATTCAACGTCGTTAATTGACAAAATGAAAAAAATTGGACCCAGATGGCTGCCTTGGGGCACTCCAGATGTTGCTGAGATACGAGCTGATACTGATGACCTGAACAGTACATGGTATATACGCTCTTTTAGGTAAGAGCCGATCCAACGGAGAATTTGGGGAGGAAAACCAAGTGCCTTAAGCTTGAACAAGATGACTTCATGAGAAATCCTGTCGAACGCCTTGCTAAAATCCGTGAAAATGACATCAACCTCATTCCCTGCCTCCAACGTATCTAAAGTTTGTGATGTGAATTCAATAAGGTTTGTTGTCGTAGACCGTGCTTTGAGAAAGCCATGCTGATTGTCGGAAAACAACGGTTTACAATGAAAGTACAGTGAGTCATACACAATACTTTCAAACAGCTTAGGAATACTAGATAATTTCGCAATCGGTCTGTAATTACAAATGTCTGACTTGCAACCGTTCTTATGAATGGGAACTATAAACGAACTTTTCCAAATAGATGGAAAAATGCCAAGTGAAAGCGACTTTTGGAAAAGTGTAGTCAGTGGCTGAGCAAGAATATCACTACAGTTTTTTAGGACGATGGATGGTAGTCCGTCAGGACCGGATGAAAAATCATCTTTAAGTTTGGAAATCTTATGTACCACGGATTCAAAATCGATTTGAATAGAAGTTAAGGTTGTTTGAGTACAGTTATTCATATGTGTAAAGTAACCTTCATCGGGCTCAAAACCGCTATTTGTGAAAGCCAAACTGAAGAAGTTAGCAAAATGATTTGCTATGACTTTGGGATCATTAGAGGAATGATCCTTATATTTGAAAGTGGAAGGGTATCCGTCAGACTTTTTCTTCATATTGATAAAGCGCCAGAAACACTTAGGCTCAGCGATTAGATTGGATTGCATGAGTCTGATATAATTCCCATAAAGTTCGTCAGACAAACTACTGAAATCATTATAACTATTTAAATAGTTAGAGTAATCCGAGTCAGATTTGGTTTTCATGAATCTTTGCCAACGTTTGTTTCTAAGGTTACGTAACGTTCGTAATTCCTTATTATACCACGGAGGTGATGGCGATACAGTTTTTTGGCGGGTATACGGAATGGAATGTTTAAAACATTCAAAAACTGCAGAGTAAAAATTGACTGTTTGTGTTTCTATATCGTTATGATCATTTAAAATTATGTTAAAGTCAACGTTAGCCAATAATTGTTTAAGCTTCACAAAGTCGGCCTTACGAAAATTGAAACGTAATGGAGTTATAGAGTTGACATTGGGATTGTCTTGTTCCAGACCAAAAGTGATCAAAATGGGAGGGTGGTAAACATCTATGGCACAGAGGATTAGATTGGATTCAGAAGCGACGCTATTGTCGATAACAGAGGAAAACACCAAATCGAGCTGCCTGTTCAAACTATTCTTAACGTTACTAATCTGAAATAGTCCAGAGTTCAACATATTGTCAGTGAATAAAGTTTCTTTGGCGGTTAGTGCATTCGAAGCAACATAATGAGTGTTATCGTCTGAATAATTCCACTTAAGCCCGGGGAGATTGAAATCACCCACAACAAAGATGTCATCTTGAGTATTCATCAGGTCAATGACAAAGTCAACAGCATTAGTATGAAGCTGATAGCTTACAATCTGACTTAGTGGGCGAATATAGCAACATAAAATAAAAATATTGTTTTTATTATTTTTAATTTTGACACACACTAGTTCGATATTATCAGTGTTGGGAATGATAACAATTTGACTATCAAAATTGATGTGCACTGCAATAAGAACCCCTCTACCTGTTAAACTCGTGTCTGGACAACAAGAACCATCTTTCCGGAAGACGTTAAAATCCGAGGTAAAAAATTCATTACTGTTGAAATCATTGTTCAAATTGGTCTCAGTGAGGGCAAAAACATCAAATGGAAGTCTTTGAATTGCTAAAAAGACTTCGCGAGATTTAGTTCTAAGTCCCCTTACGTTCTGGTAGTAGAGGGACAAGCGTTTAAGTTTTTTGGAACTGTCATGTTATTATTATTATTATTTCGAAAATCGACAAATTCTTTGAGATACGTTGTTTCGGGCCATGACTCTGGGGAAAGTAATAGGTCAAATGTAGCTTCAGGAATGGTTAATTTAAATGACGCAACTTGTCCATTGAAGCGGGATATATTTTTACATTTGACATTTTCTCCTTGGATGTTATGCGAATTTAATATAGAATTAACGTGTGATATAACATCGGCGCTAGTTGTATTGTTACACAACCGGGATACAAATATGATTTTCGGTTTAGGGACAGCCCTAAGGATGCGTGGAGGATTAACATTGCTGCTACTAACTACTTATTTTTTAAATTTTAATTAAGTCCTTTGACAGTTTCATATTTGAAGTACTAACTTTTAATTTAAATAATTGTTTTATTTATAATTTTTACTTATTTATAATCTAAGTGTGAATATATTATTTTTTGTTTTTTATTTTTAAAATTTTTTGTCTTGTTTTTTTAATATATTCTATATTTTACTTTCTTAAATTTGAAATCATAATTGCAATGTACTAAATCGATTTACTTTTAAATTAAATAAGATAAAATAAATAAAGTAACGTGAACACGTGGTGATTTAAAGTTTGGTGAAAACTTCAACTCAGATCGACGAGCAGCTTAGGCAATTCTACGCGACAGACTTTAATGGAAGATGCAAAGTAAAGATTCCGTTTGATAGCGAGCAATTCGCGTCAAAAGCTTTGGGTTATCAAATAAGACAGCTGTGTAGCCCTGCTGTTGCAAGTTGGGAAACGACTTGCCAAGAATTAAGAATTGACCCAAGATACGAGACGTTTTGTGATGAGTATGAAGCTTTAGGCTGCATAAAAGGAATTAAGGCTCACACCATGTAGTACTGAAGGACACTATAATACGACAATGAAACTCGTATTCGATACATCAGCAAGCGCATTTATTAAAGGAAATTACTTGAACTGGCAATAAAGGAATACAAGCTAACTACAGTGACTTACGATACAGCAGCAACCACATATTTAGCCGTGAGAACTTATAATGAACTGATAATTCCAAAAAAATCGGAAATTACGCTAAACGATTTGAATGTAGATGACTTTATATCCGGCGGCAACACTCGAGGAAGCGATTATTGTTCAGAAGCAAATCATAACTCCCTGATGTAAGCGACATCGCAGGACTTCAAAATAATAAAAAGCAGCGACAGACAGTTTCGAATTTCAAATCCCGCTCCCAAATTCTTACAAGGAACGTACGAAACGTAGCCTTCTATCGAACAATGCTAAACTTTAGAACCCCTAGGATAGCAAGCACGAATTACATTAGTAGTAAAGTTAATGACGCAGGAACTTTTTATTCTTTATTTAACAGTATTCTAAACTGTTTTTGTCTATACATTTTACATATATTAATTTTCGTATTTCTTTAAAATTTTAGCCGTTTAAAAAAAACTGTTATGCGCATTTTTTGCGGTGCATTTTTTTTTTAATTTGGCGAACTAAACTGTTTTAAATTTAAAAGTGATCCAATATTAATAATATTGATTGTGTTGCATAATTATTACATATAACATTGTGTAGTATAAAACACCTTAATTATGTCAATTGAAAAAACATGTGTTGAATAAACATAAATATTGTGTTTACGAGTGGTTGTTTACGTGAAGTGGAATTATGTGTAATAAGGTCATGAGCTACAACTGTGTCACACAAGTCCCCAAAAAAACTGATAAATAAATTTCCCAGTGAAGTTAAAATGGTAATGACGATAATATTGAATGGGGTGCACGGTTTACGTTGGTTTTGTCATGGAATGCACAACAATTTTACTCCAGTAATACAAAATTCTTTAAAGATATTATAGACATTTAATATTCAAACAGCTTAAAAAAACGTTAGAAACCCTAATAACTTCCAAAAAAGAAATTAAAAACGGTGCTAACAATCGGCAACATCTAGGCATACAACACATCTGCTAAATCATAGTGTTTCGAAGACCTAAATTCAGGAATTGTGAAACTCAGATGGTGAATATTGTGGAAAGCTAGAAAAGGTGCGGCTTGTACAGTTATATATCATATCGCCTTTGGCCTCCAGGCGAATACATAAAAAAGTTCGAATATGCACAGACATTTTTTTTCGAAACACAGGGCCCACTATTCAAATTACATACCTGATAAAACTAAACCATCTGTAAGATCAAGTCGTAAATTATTCAAAGAAGTGTTTTTCATCTATTACCAGAATGTCGGCAAAATGGTATCTCAATTTTAGCATCACAGTTTTATCGTTTCGTATAGTGAAAGCAATTTAAATCAAGGAATTTGCAGTTTGGAATAATTTGGACAAGACTATCTTGTCTATATAGATGTGATCGCTCATCTGAAGCAAACTCTAAGAAATCGGGAGATGGCGTTTTAATAGCCGTTCATTCTAAACTAGAGAGTGTTGCATCTAAATTATTCACATCAGGAATTGAGGAGATGAAAATTAAATTCAACCAACGTTATGTATTCATCTACACAGCGTATATACCGCCAAATTCAAAAGATTTTGTTTGTGCGACATGCCTTAATTCAATAAATGAAGTTATGACATCAAACTCAAGCAACATAAAGTCTGAATTCTGATGCAGAATCATTTCGATGATACCATGTTAAGTTATAATTAAAATCAGATTAATAGCATTGCAAATAAACTTGAAAGATTTGTAGATTTCGTGTACAACGAATGAAGTAGATGCGTTTAACGCTATTTGATTGCTTAATCAGTTTGTCATGAATGATAACAACCACAAATCTTTGGAAATTGCGTTTTATCCAAACACCTCCCCACCCCCTTTCAAACTACACTGGCCTCCAAAATTATTTTGAAGAAGCGAATTGGTATGAAAATTTAAATGTTAAGGAAATGAAGGCGAAAGTTGTTTTCAATAAAACACGAAATACTCACGCTCTATGGTCGATGGTCGTATTACAAGTCTTCTTTGATTACCATCCAAGAACAAAATTAAATCAAATTCAAAATAATTCTGGAACTACTTTAGATCTAAACGGGAAATCAGGGGTACCCTGTCAATAAAAACATAACAATATGAACACGTCCAAAGCATTTTACCGGATCCATCTCATCCCTATCACACCTCCAGTTCTATAACTGATGACAAAACTATATCAGCCTTGAAGAATTTTGATGACGGATGTTAGCCGGGCGATATACCGCAGGCTGTTTCATCATTCGTATGGTGACTGTGTATCTCGAAAAATGGAAAACTTCAAAGATAACACAAATTTTTAAATCGAGCACCATCATCAATTGAAAGAATCGAACGAAACTGTTTGAACTAGTTGTGTGCAATAGTTTTAAATCCATATTAATACGTGATATATCTGTCAACCAACATGGATTTATGTTTTGCCTTAAGTAAAGGTTTAAGTAACGCGTTTGACTCTAACGCAATCCAACGTTTATCTGCGTTCGGAGTCTGATTAGAATATGTCAATTGGTTCAAATCGTATTTCACAATCCAATTTTTCCTAAAGTGACATCTGGTGTTCCTCAAGGATCACATATTCGATTGAGGATTTTTATTGTTTAGCGTTAATCGCAAAACTCAAAGCTCTCATACTGGCAGACGACGTATCATACTGGCAGACGACGTAAAATTTGTTCACACGATTAAGCAAATGTGTGATACTGTCGAACTGCTAGACCTCAATATACTTAGTATGTGGTGCGATCAAAATTAATTGGACATGGATATCAATAAATACAAAATTATGCCTGTTCATCTCAAACGGAATCCAATAATTACGCATTGAACATAAATGACATATAAATGCAGAGCATGCAAAATATGGCTCGCCTTTCTCCATATTCAACGAGGTGCAAAGAATATAATATTTGTACTCCTCAAAACAGACACCTACTTCATAATTCAGACTACTTATTGGAAAACACATCTATTAATGTTCTAAGCAGAACGTTGCGTAATCATCGATTTTATTCCCCTAAGTACGGCGATAACTAACCCAATCAATAGTTTAGCGAAAATATTTAACACTATAGTGGATCATTTCGATTTTAATTTATCTAAAATAATTTCAAATGCAATTTGAACACCTTTTTCTAAATTTATAATTACTTTTATGACTGCTTCAATTTGAAGAACTACTTTTAATATTTAATCTTTTAAAATCAAATAGAATCGAAATGAATTGAAACCTTAACTGTATTACTTATACCAAATCGATTTGTTGTAATAAATATATAAATGACCACATCTGGCTTTATCTGCACAGTGATTTTGTTTCAAGTATTCTCTGGAAGAGAGAACCAAGGTTCAAATTCAAAATAATGTACTTTCTTCTAAAACAAAGGTAGTATCAATCAAAACTATTTGTTCGCTACTAAGGCTTGATTTATGCAGGCCTTGTTACTCACAACATTATTGGGAAATGTAGGGGAAGCTCTACACCAAATATACACACAAACCTTTAGAAAGATTCCATTATCACTCTATCTTGGATTTGGGTTATCGTCACAAACAATCGTCTGTAAGAAAATTTAAGAAATTCAAGGAAAGTCAAGCACAATAATTAAAAGGAAACCCCTGCTGGTTGTGAGTCTAAAGCTGTGTATCCAACAGAAATGAACAATAAAAACATTGTCATCAGCTATTAGGTCGCCTTATGCCCGGTTGCAATTTTTATAGTAATATAATTTTTATAGTACACCGGTTTAATTTTTATAGTACAGCGACAAGAGTGAATAATAGCTGCAGTTTCAATAGAAAATTGCCATTTGGCTCCGGATAGTGCTCCAATATTAAAACACAGCAATAAACTCATAACAAATATTTATGAAAATTTAAAATGCTGTTTCGGCGTAAATATGGCGTATTTTTCAGACTAATTTAGCATCGGAGTTCATTTTTTGTATCGTTGATTTATGTCGTTTGGTTCTTTCTGCGATAAAAAAAAATCTGATTTATTTTATTGTTGAAAAATTTAAAATTGACTTCTTATCAAGACGCCAATCCATAAAATTATAATTTTCGAAAAAATTGACCTAGTGGTCAATAGGATAACTTTGCGTAGAATAATTGTATTCCTATTCCAACGAAAACTTGACATGACATTGTTGTTGTAAAATTCCCAAAGTAAGACGCTAATCAGTTTCATACAAATTTTTGTGTTTATCAGATTGATTTCCATTATTTTGTGCGTTATAAAAATTACAAAATGCAAATTACTAAGACTGTGTGCCTGAGAGTGATTTTTTCGACTAAATTGCCGACTAAACTAAATTAATGTGTAGTTATGCTATTACCCACCAGTTTCTATCATTTAGACTCCTGCTGAGGTTGATTGACTATTTCCAAATATGATAATAATAATAATAATAATAATTCCAAATATATCCACAAATATGAATATGTGAATCGCATTATTCTTGAATGTGATTATAAATTACAATCGAAATTTAAGAATGAGATATTTCCTTTCAGACATTTTTATTCGTATGCACACGATAAAAAAATAATAAAAACAAAAAATGAAAATGACAACTAAATAGTCAAGCCACCTCAGCAGGAGTCTAAATGATAAATCCTGGTGGCTAATAGCATAACTACTCGTTAATTTAGTTTAGTCGAAAAAATCGCTCTTAGGCACACAGTCTAAGTATGATAATTTCAATAGATTGATTCTGGTTTATTTATGTTATCGACAATATATCAAATTAGTTCAGTTGTGCTATCTTCACCGAAGATCGAAAACGAGACAAGTATGAACCCGTGAAATATTAACATTTAAACTGTTTTTTAAAATTAAAGGACAAGATCCAGAGCAATTTATGAAAGCCACTAGGATGGCAATAACCCAATTCGAAATCTTGCATAATTTATTAAAAAAGGAAATTAAAAAAAATTTAATCGGACTCCAATCGATCCCGAATTTAGATTAGTTTTGACACTAATGTAGGCATAACTATTTTAAATGAATTTAATGTTAATATTATACTAATTCATTTAATTATAACGTTGAGATGCTTAGCTCATGGTCCAGCATGACAAGACAAATATTGTCATGGTCTTTTCGCATCGGAGCGTCGACCGTGCGTGAAATAATATATATTAGGAGTGTGCCAAATAATTTGGGATGAATTGAGCAGCATCTACCTGTCTCCACCGACTGAAGGCGAGTACGAGAGAATTATTGACGACTTTTATACCAATACGGGAATGCCAAATGTCGCAGGTGCAATTCCCATCGAAGCGCATACGTATAAATTGTCCACCGCATTCTGGTTCTCAATATTTCAACTACAGAAAGTATCCCAGCATCGTTTTGCTCTGCATGTGACAGTAATCGATGTTGGTGCATATGGGAGCTAGAATGTCGGTGGCATTTTGAAACAGATCGGCTTCGGGAATCAGATATTGCAAAGCAATATCAATATACCTAAAACCAGAAAATTGCTTCGAACAAATGTAGAATTCCCATGTTTCTTCATTGGTGACACCGCATTTCCATTATGACATAATATTATGCGGCCATACCTAGGGCGACTCCTTCCAAAAGATAAGGAATTGTTTAATGAAAAATTATCTTCGGCGAGGGTTAAAATTGAAAAAGCTTTTGGCATCTTAACCGCAAAATTTCGTGTACTGGGAAATTCTTTAAATATGCTCCCAGAGAATGCCGCGAGAAAGTTGTAAGAGCGACATTAGTTACTCATAATTTTATTAGGCTGAACGATTCTGCGAACTACTTCTCAAACTGTTTTGTGGATCACAATAATGAGGACAGTCAAATGGTACCAGGTGGTTGGCGAAACGAAGTCGATGCTTTACCTCAATGTAGGATGTTCATGATATTCAACACCAGCAGAGAAGCGTTTTCAATTAGATACCCTTTAAAAGAATACCTCAATAATGTAAACATCTAAATAAAGAACATTTTCATATGAATTGCGTAAAAATAACAATGTACAATTTGTAAAACCCCTACTTGCATTCTCCCAAAATTAGCAGGTGATATTTTGGCCTCATTTACAGAACTCTCACAATATAAAAAAATTGCCTTTACCTTTTGCTTTAAGCTTTTACCAAATATTAAATAGAATCAATATAGGACAGTGCCTTGTAAAATCGTGTTCCAAAATTTTTTTCTATAAGACAAGAATGAAGTTAGCTGTTTTAGTACAAGTTCGAAAAAAATTCGAAAATCAACACAGCTGGTGAAAAAAAACTGTGTGTCAAAATAAAAAAGTAAATGTCATGTCTAGTCAAACTAGCCTCAATTTTTAGTGTAGTTTGTTAAAATGCGAGAAACGATGTACATATATAGTTCACCGCTCCGACTATTGGAAGTTCCTAATTAAAAATTTGAAGTCCATCATGGTTTCTTCAGCCATCCACAATGAAAATATTTACATGTTACTGTTGTCGTATTTTTTGGTTACCGGTGGTAAGTACATGCCCCACGTTTAAATTATAGACCACGCATGGCCAAATTGCGGCTCGCGAGCCGCACGTGGCTTTTTGAAAGAGTGGATGCGGCTCTCGAAAAGAAATAAAAAATTAAATAACATTTAATAATTCATTAAAATTATTTTGTGCTCTTAATTGAAAATTGCGATTTCGATTAAGTTGGCTCTAGTAATAATATACATTATGGAAGGTTTAACAAATAGTTTTCTGTTTAAGGTCGACTGACTGGATAATTTGAGACGGAATTTTCGCGTTTTGAAAATTATCGTGTCCGTGCTGTGCTGTTCATATTACATGAGGTTTTAACGAACTGTATATGTTAGGAGGGGTACGTAATGTCCAGGAACCATTATGTAATTTCATGAATAAATGATAATTAAAACACTTTTTTTAACTTCCAATATTTTCTTTGACAACCAAAAATCGTAAACTTTTTGACAATTTGATTTTACTTCGAATATTTTTTCGAAGTTCGAAAAAACGTTTTATTTATTTTCATACTAATGATAATTTTAAAACTGTATTTTATATTATTAATTATAATTTTAAGATAATATTAAACCGATAAATTAGTTCTTATTTGCTTTTTAACATGATTTGTCAGGAAAATGACAACAAAAACCCTGATTTTGAAATGTAACTAGCTTCATTAGTCTATTTTTAAGGCAAAAGTTTCGAGTTGCTAACCTTTTCCTTAAGGTAAAAACGATTTTTTTTTCTCAAGTTTTATTTTCAAACAAACTTGAGAGGCAAAAACAAAAGTTTTTCTGTTGTGAGAGCTCTGTTACCTGTGCCGACATTGTGTCAAAAAATATAGTGACCGGAGTCTTTGCGATTTCTTCTGGGCGCGAAAACGATTGCTTAACAATTTTTATTAATTCCTGCATTTCGTTTTTTGCCGAATCGACTATTTTATCCGATTTGGTTTTTTGTTTTTAGCTGTACTCGTCATTGGCGATGGAGTATCAGAACCTAGAGGGCTCTGAAAATTTAAAACGGATGGTTGTGGTGTCAATTTAGTTGGCAATGGCATACTAAAATCGTGGTTCAGTCCAACTTCGTAACTGCTGTTACTCCACTCTCAATTCCCAACGTTAATTCGGAGTATTCGTCAATTTTATTCTTGGTATAATTGCGAGTTGTTCTAAAAATAAAAATTATTGGCGAACAGGTCATTTCGTTTGAGAAATTCTTTCATTTTTTCTTAGTGCTGAATACGCTATCTCCCGCGAGGCACTTTTATTTAATTTACTGTGTTCCTTTTGGAATTTATCCCTCTACAAAATAGGTTTTTCCACTACAAAATAAAATAATTTTATTCACAATAAATATTTCATGATTATATATTTGATATAAATATACCAAATTGTAGTACTTACTGGGTATCTTTAATTTTTTGGATAATTCGTTAAATTTTAAAAAGACATTTTTCTAATTTCGGTTTTTTTTATTGATTGATTGATTAGAATGTACGGCCAAAACTATGCAGGGATCCCGGATACGCCGGGCCTACCGTACACCCTTTTTTACACATACCAAGATGGTGGGATAGGACAGGTTGTTAAATATGATAGACTTGACCCGGTTACAGACACCTAAGTAGTCAATAGTTAGTAAATTGGTAAGCACAAGGCAGCACAATTATTTTTGTTTTATGGTACAAATGTTTAGCAATCAGTATCCTGAAAATTTTTTAATAATTAATTAAGTATCCATATATAATAGTAAATTTCCTGGAATAAAACATTATTATTATGAGTTGAATTTTCCATAAACTAAATTAAACTGGTTCTCCAAATTATATTGTGCAACCAAACCTAAGTTAGATTCCCGGTTGACGCCGGGCCCATCCGCACACACTTTTACATATATACCAAAATGGAGGGATGGGAAAGGTTTGTTAGTTATTAAGGAAATTGACCCGGTTTCAGACACATAAAGTAGTCAATAGTTAGTAAATTGTTAGAAGAAATATAATGTAAGATGGTTAGTGCACAAGACAACACAATTATTTTTGATTTTTTTTATATTCAACAATCAGCATCCTAAAAAAATTTATAATTATAATTAATAATTTATAATTAATTGAGTTGCAGTAAATTTCCTGAAAAAACTGTCATTATTATGAGTTAAATTATACTTAAAATAAATAATATATAATAAATAAATGTAATGTTATGTAATGTAATGTTATGTTATGATTAGTATTAACTAAACCAATTTGGTTCTCATAAAACAAATTAAATTAAAATAAAATAAATCGAATCCAGAATTCACAAAATATTGTAGAACTCGTAACAAAGCAGGAAAAGAACTTACAACCTTTTTATCTTCATCGGATAAAATCTTTGTGAATCTGTTGGTTTAATCAATGCCTTCTAAACTACTGGCCTTTTACTGCTCTCATTTTTCGCACATGACGTCAATTTAAGTCTAAACCGAGACTGCGCAATAATAATTTTAAGATATTTACACTAACAAAGCAACTAGAGAAAGCAACAACAACGTCGACTTAGCGTGTCGTCATCATTTGGTGTAAGCGGCCACTAGTTTAGAAGGCATTGGTTTAATGGATTTATTTATAAGAAACAATTAAATAAAAAAATAAAAAATGTATGTGCCACTTAACCTTGCCATCTAGGAATCTATGTATAATACAAATGTTTTAAAAATAAAAATAAAGTGACCAAATGAAATCTGGTTCCAAAAGCAGCCAATCTGAAATGTGTAAGGTAATATATCAATAATGGATGCTTGGCACAGTCTTAGAGCCCCAATACCTAAAAATTAAACCAGAACTAAACTTTAGAATAAAAAATTTAAAGCAATCAGGAATCTGTAAGATAACAGAATTAACAATAAGTCAGCACAACTGTTGGATCCTTGATAACCAAATAATCCAATCAATTATTCAACGTTTGAATTATAAAATAAATAATTCAGTAAATATTAAAATAAGGCATTCAAAAATATTCTATGGTCGTCAAGTGTATTATAATCTTAATCATAAAAAACAACCAGCGATAATTATTTATCCAACCCAGAACAAAATCAAAACCTTCACCAAATTACAGTCTCCCAAAAGAAACTAGAAACAATTTAATTAAAGAAATGCCATGATCTTTGACAAACTATCTAAGTACGTACATCAATTATTTAACTGCATTTCAAATTAACACTGTAGCTTCCAAGCTATCTGAAATTTTAAAGTCAAATATCGGCTGAAATATCAAATTTATTATCAACTCGATAGCCATTATGATTCCTACCTTGTCCGCTTTTTTGACATTTAATTCAAAATTCCACTTTTAATTAGAAAGTATGTTCATTAGAACTAAATTTATAAGCTTACCGTGCGATTCTGGCGTATAGTCACAGAGGTCTTAACTACAATATTTCTCATAACTAAGAGATTTCTCTTACCTAGACTATTTTGCGATTCTGCACATACTGATCAGTTAAGAGGTTCTCTTAAAAACCTCTTACTCTAATACCTACCAATTTTTATTATGTTGCGCTAAAACTAATAAAAAATGACGATTGTGTAAATAAATAATTTATTAATTATATTTTACAATTCACAAAAAGGATTTAGATGTAATATTTTTAGAAGAAAAATTATTCTGACATTGTCATTTCGAGCAGAAGTAAATATTTTGTTGTTGTTTATTTTCGGCAATTTATTACAAATTTTCTACAATACATTCTCTAATTTATTACAAAAATATGAATTGTAAATCATTAGTTTTTACAAAAATTTGTCGTATTTTATAGTTTATTTAACAATAAAATACAATTTCAATGGCTCGCATTATTAAAAATCACATTTGACAGGTCTCCAAAAATGTTTGGAGAGTTTTTAATATAAATTTTAAGAGTATTACTAACAGAATACCAATTAAGAGATTCTCTTAAAAAAAACCTATTAACGAAAAACCTCTTTACTGTTAGCCTCTTAATAGTCTTAACATCTGAATCGCACGGTTAATTAGGACCTGCAACGAATAATAATATTAATAATAAACATTCGATAAACCTCGATAACTCTAAATTGCAATCCAAATTAAAACAAATAAATATAATAATTTAACACTCAAACGCCGAATAAAATTGGATGAAGGAGTATTAGTAAAATTAGTTAATCTTAAAACCAAATTGTGGAAAGAATCATTTTTATAAACAATCATAGTGAAATGTACCAAGAAAAATATGTAATGTTTATAAAAGAGTGCTCGATACCCGCTTTTCTTAAATGAAAACTAAACACACTCTATCTCACTCTCTCTCTCTCTAGCTTCTCATCCCATGAAGGGATTTTGCCGCCCGCACTATGGTCCTCCATCCCTCTCGGTCCATCGCTCTCGTCCTCCAGTTTCGACATCCTAGTGCATGTAGATCTTGTTCGACGTCGTCACGCCAGCGCAGTCGGGGCTTCCTCTACGACGCATACCGGCTGGTTGTTGATGGAACACTTTTTTGGTCATCCGTTGTTGTGGGGACCTTGTAACGTGGCCGAGCCATTTAACTCGAACCAAGCGAAGAGTTTTATCTGTTGACAATAAAATCGATGTGATCTCTAAAGTTTAAAGGAAAAATTTGTAATTGGCCTGTTATTAGAGACATCTGATCTACACCCCTTTCCATGGGTTGGAATTATAAAAGAGTCTTTCCATATTGATGGAAATATTCCACCAGCGTTTGGGTCAGCGATAATTTCTGACTGCATGCTACCGTTGTAACCATTATAGAGTTCATGAGACATGTTCGAAAATTGATTGTTAACGTTAACCGTACAAGTGGCGCAGTGGTTAAAGCTTCGGCACTTGGACCGGGAGGTACTGGGTTCGAATCCCATCAGAGGCAGGATGTAAAGCGAATTTTCTTCATCGATTACGATCGGTGATGATAATAAACACAACTTAGACCCTCTGTTGGAGTGCAGAATTCAGCGCCGACCCACCGTCCATGTCAATGTGCAGGTTGACATGGAGCTTGCAACGTGCAGGTGGTATACTGTAAAAATGTGTGAGTAGGTGAATGGGTGGGTGAGTGCGTGAATGAAAAGGGGAGTATTAATTGACCTTAAAAGGACATTAAATCCATTGGATGATTAATACTTTCTTTTACTAAAAAAAAAAAAAAAAAAAAAAAAAAAAAAAAAAAACGTTCATGTAATTTAAATAATCCGAGTCCAACCTCGTCTTTAAGAAATTTTTCCAGTATTTATTTATCTGATTACGCAGTGAACACAATTTCCTGTTGAACCAAGGTGGAACAGCCAGTTTATTTTGTCGTACTGTATAAGGAATGGACTTTTAAAATTCAACGCATGATTTTTATCGAGGATGGTTCTAAAATTGGTGCTAAGTCAAGCCAGAATTTGAAAAGTTATCAGTAATCAAAATTTATATGCATATTGTGCATAACATGTTTATTCGTATAACCCGTTGTGGGTTAACACAAATCTGCTCAATATTATCGGTATTTGGGATTATCACTACTGAGCAGTCAAAGTAAACATGTGCCTCAATAAAAACTCATCTACGATTCGGTAAATATGTCGTAAAATATTCATTGCAAGTGCGAAAATGTCATAAGAAAAGGCTTGAGTTTGCAAAAATATTTGCAGGATTTGGTTAGCAATCCTCTTACATTCTGGTAATAAACGGAGCAATAATTCAGTTTTTTGGGGTTGCATTGGGTTGAGTTTGATTATTTTTAGGGCGGAGATATTAGTCGGTTAAACATAGTATCCAAGACCGTCACTTTAAAGGAGGAAACATGACCATTCTAGCGAGATATATTTTTATAAGAAACTAGGTTCGAGCCAACTCTAATATCAGGCAGAGATGCAATTTAGTATCAACGAATGTCACATATGGACACCAAGTGTACTTGCGGGAGACACTATGGGAAGGAGTATGCTTCTTGTTTCGACATTGATAGTTATTACGAAGGGCATGAAAGAAGCGATGCTTAGGGTTCTCATCGGCCCAGGTTCGCGGGCATCATTCAACACCGAAGTTGCTTTGAAACGGCTAAAATTGAAAAGAGAGAAACTTTAAACCACAATAACAGGGTTTAAGCGAGGCAGGAATTTCAACCCCCCCCCCGGTGGCAAACAAAAATATGATTATGAAACCTCATTTGAGGCGGCCAAATATCTTGATGGGATATTCTAATTTCGATCCTTTTTATTGTAAATAAATTCATTTTGTTTTATAAACTCAATTATAACTTCTTCCATCTTTAAATTATTTTCTCGATAATAACAGCTAATTTATTCAAAATTTTACCACCAAGTAGGCATAAATCATTTAATTTTAAATTTTTAAGGTGTTTTTAACACTGCTGCCGCGCGATTTTTGCATTTTTTTTTAGAATTAGAGACAACTGGCATAAAATCGCCCTCTATTTAAAGTACATCGTGTATTCTAATTTAAACGCAATCGTTTTCCGCACGTCTGTTTCAAGCATTATTTCTGGGATGAAATCTTAGGATAATTTGACACACTTAATTGTATAATAAATCGGCACACGTGAATTTTAATATAGGCATGTCCAGTGCTAGGCATTAAAATGAAATCAAATGTTTGGCGTGATGGCTAACATTACTGATAGCAGTAGGAAAATGCAAGCTTGACAAATCAGAAATAACCGAAAATAAAATTTGTTATGGAATTAAGGCGCTTTTATGGTTGGTGCTCGTTCGGTCTTTTTGTCGACCAACCATCTCTTGTGCAAAATCGAGAAGAAAAATCGTCATTTTTGAGCAATATGATTGGTCAAAAAAAATTTCAGAACGAACGAGCACCAACCATAAATCCGTCCTTAATATCAAATAATTAAGTATTCTAGCCTCTGTTGGAATGGAGCATAGACAATTTCTAAAACTGTCGGTACGTTTTGAAATGTCCACTGTCCAGTGCCTTCTTGTAAAGTGTTTTCTCACGCATCTCTTGTAGAGTTAGGTTATGAAAGCACAGGAAATATTAAATTGAAAAAAATATAAATTTGAACATTTATTCACTTTATGAGAAATACAGTCTGCTAAGATTTGTTGGATGGATAGTCCCAAGACGGAAAGTTCAAATCTTATTTTGTTTTCAGTAACATATGTACAAACAAAAGGCTTAACATTTAAAATTCCTTTAAAACGGCATTCTTCCAACTCCATATGCGTACAATATATTTGGTACAATGTTCTGCTGTGATGTGCAGCATACAACAACAAGTTTTTTGTTTCTTAAAAACGCAACGACGTTCGTGTACATGTGTGTATGAACAGCCTAAAAAACGCCGATCTTATAAAAAATAAAAAGTAGAAAAAATGAATAAAGATGAGGACTTTAGTTTTCTTGTTGTTTTGTTGAACAGCCATACAGACACATGTACGAAACTAGAAGAGGAGGAGAATAAAAAATATAAAAAGATTAAATCGACAAAAAAAAAATATTTAAAAAACAGAAAACGTGTATAGCAGCCAGCCACCTGCATAGTAGTTTACCAAATGCTATGATCAAGGGATTTTATCCCACCCACGTTTTATCTTGGTTACTATTTTTTTTATCGATCATATGAATCAGTCGACGCGATCTGCATTCAAATATGTACAACTAAAGGGTAGATATTTCTTATTGGTAACGGTGTATATGTATATTGAGAGTATGTATATACGAATTAAAATTACCCCAGTACTTCCGTTGTGATTACAAACAACGTCACTACGTTTCTGCCTTGGTTTATCTTCTTGAAGGTTGTTTTATTTTGCGTATCTCATCTCGTCACAGTGTTTTGGCATTAGGGCTGTTAATAAAAAACGTTAGTACTTTTTGTACACGTTTAACCTATACACACATAGATAAAAGATGAAACGGCAGAAGTTAAATCAAAAAACTATTCAAAATATATAACATACAAAAAAATTGCATTAAAGTGTGACTCATGAGATTTTGCAATTTCACGATCGCTGGTTTTTTTTATGTAACTTTTATTTTTTTGCTATTTTCGAGAAAAATAAACGTATAATTTTTTATTTTTGTGTAAAAATATACGGTTGTTTGTTTGATTCTATTACACGTTGGCCTTCACGTATTTACTTTTTTTGTGTGTAAATCATGAGAATTTCTGTTTGTTTCAAAATGATACGATCCGCGTATATTGCTCATTTGATATATGTATTTAGGTATACGATTTTACAACTTTTAAAAAACTGCGTTTATAAAACACTCAGTAACTTTGCTTAATATTAAAGGCTATACACATTTCCTATTAGAATTTAAAATGTCGTATAACGTATTCCAAATTTTGTATATATTATTAGACAAAGGCTATTGCTATTCCGTGTCGTATAGTTGTTTTGTTGGGTATAACCCCATCTTGCGACTTTGTAGTCAAGTAAAAGCACAAATTGTTTTTAATAACATTTATATTTAAATCGTGTTCACGAGAGGTGCCGATAATGCCTTAGTTACAAGCTTTGCTCTTGCTCCTACATTGACGCCGGAAGTTTATGAGACTTACATAGTTTTGCAACGCATATTCTACTTTTTCCTAGTGCATCTCCAAATAATTGGATACCGGGTTGATTGTTGGCCTTTGTGAAGATAGCCCAAATTCTAGCATCGAAAATAGAAAAAGTTGTTTATGGAAACACTATACAAGTTTATGTGTAATATTGCGACATTTTTGTCAGACCATTCTCTAGTTATAATGACAATAAGTGATACGGTAATAAGGAAAGCGAGCCCTCCAACACTAACAAATAACAAAACAAACTGGGAATACTTTCGGACTCTTCTCGAAGAAATCGTCAATCTACAGGTGCAAATATCGAATGTTTACATGATAGAAGAAGAGCTGGAAAACCTCATTGGAAGTGTGCAAAAAGCGACCAGGGAAAATATTCGAGATCAATAAGAAATATTACTTAAAAGCATATACTATCCAGTTGAAACGAAAAAAGAAGAGATCGTAAGACTTGGGCAGGGAACTAGAGCCCTTGAAGACAAAACAATCCTAAACAAGTTGTGCAACAAATTTATACTATTTATAAAGGAGATAACAGATAAGGAATGTGTCAGTTGCTTCCCTTGGAAAGCCACCAAAGGTTTAAAAAGGCCTAAAATGCAAGTGTCACTCATAAAAATGGTTGATGGAACTTGGGCTCGCAGTGAAAAGCAGAAAGCTGATTTATTTACAGAACATCTAGAAAATACCTTCAAACCGCCAAATGGATAATGAATATTTAACACCTATTAGCAAAATAGGCGCGGTATCTATGCTACCAGTACTCTGAAAGAAATAAACCCCAAACAAGAAGTAAAAAACGTCAAAGATAAAAATCCCCTGGATACGACTTGGTAACGCGGCAAATAGGCAAAGCCGTAGCTTCCGAGACAGTGGAAAGAAGCGGAAATCAAAATGATTTCAAAACCTAATAAACCGCTAAACAATAAAACATTGTATACGCCTATTTTTTTGCTAACAACAACATCAAAGGTTTTCGAGAGACTTTTTCTCAAGAGGCTAAAGCCAATTATAGAGAGCAGAAATCTTATACCAGCACATCAATTTGGGTTCCGAGAAAGGCACTCAACTATAGAACAGGTACATAGGATTACTGATACAGTTGAGGAGGCGCTGGAAAAAAAGAAAAGTATGTTTATCCATATTCTTAGACGTAGAACAAGCATTTGATAAGGTTTGGCACCGTGGTCTAGAATTTAAGCTCCAATGAGATTTGCCAAAACAACATTTTGAATTGCTAAAGTCTTACATCTACGACCATTACTTCCGGGTGAGACTTGAAGTGGAATACTCAAAACTAAAGAAAATATTGGCAAGGATTCCACAAGGTAGTGTTTTTGGCCTTGTACCTACTGTATACAAATGATCTACCAAGCATAGTAGAAGCTAGAATAGGAACGTTTGCTGTTGACACAGCTGTTATGACCCCTGATGCTAGTATTGTTTAGTCCACAAGGTAACTACAAAATGCTAATAATACAAAAAAGTGGAGAATACCACTAAAGGAATCAAAATCAACACATATCAACTTTACACATAGGAAATTAGTATATACATAATACATATTCCGATTAGACTGAATTTGCAACTAATTCCATAATCTATAACGCTAAGTACTACGGTGTGACGCTAGACTCTAAGCTCAGGATGGAAACCGCATAAAATTCAGAAAAATGCACTGGCTTATTGGAAGAAACTCCGAGCTGACAACGCACAACAAACTGCTCTTATATTCCTTTTTCTACCAGAGAAATTTTTTGTTACTTCAATTTAAGTGCAACCCACACAATTGTGTGTAAACAAAATGACAAGGTTTTAATGTCTTCCGAATTTTAAAACATTATAATTTGAAAACATTCTAATTATTTGTCTCTGATAACATATTAATTATTTTACTATTATTATAGTTATAGTGTTATTTTTCGGACGAAAACGAATTAAGTTTAATGCACAAATGTGGTCCAAAATAAATACAAAAATAAATTTTTGACATGATTCTTTTGCATTACCCACACAATTGTGTGGGTAGGAAGGAAAAGAGATATAAACAAATCCTAAAACCGATCTGGCCGTATGGTATTTAGCTGCGCAAAGAAAACTAACTGAAGTTACAAACATTTCAAAACAAAGTACTAGCGGAGCCTACTGGATCGCGCCAATGGACCAAAGCGCCTAAAAGCCTTTAGCATCAGTGTTTGCCTTAGTCGCCGAAATCAAAGGACTGGCACAGCTGAGATGATCCGATCAGTTTTATCCCACAAGAATAGATTACCAATTGAGCAATTAAACTAATAAAATAATTACTAGATAATCACTGAGATTAGTTGTAATGTTAAACAGAAATAAAGATTTTTAAAATAAAAATATTATTAATAACTATAGCTATAAATCTAGATTAGAGTATAAATATTTTAGAATAACAGCTAAAAGACAAAAATTATTAATTATTAAGTGTGCAAGTAGAAACTCGGCTCCGAAGTTGGTTGCTTTAAAAAATATACTTGCACGCTACTATACTATAGAGACGACGCTAATATACTAGACGCTACTTACTATAGAGACTATCCAACATTTGTGGAGGGAAATTACAAACGAATTAAATTCAGTCAGCCCATCTGAAAAATCTGTTGATGGTTGAAATTTTAGCTAAAACAACACAAAAACAGCAAACTTCATGGTCTTTTACGAAAAAAATAAAAATTTCATAATAGGAATATTCGCGGCGGGTCGTATTTACGAGTTCGTATTTTACGAAATCAAAAAAAAATTCATAATAGTGGCACTATCTGGTAATTGCCCGATAATAGAAAACTGTTGCACCTTTCTGGTAATTCCCCGGGAATAGGGAACTAGGGAAAGAATTTATATGTAATTTCTGTTCAAATATATTTTTTCCGGCCTACTCAAGAGAAAAGTTTGATGTAAATATTTATAAATGGGGAATAGTTTTTCCATATATCTAAATTGGCAGAGAAAATTATTTCTAATTTAATTTTGTTTTCAAAAAATTTAACACTAGCTGTTTACCTCAGTATGCCGGATTTTTTTTTTTTTTTGAAAGAAATTACATATAAATCCTTTCCCCAGTTCTTAATTCCCTCGAAATTACCAGAATAGTACCACAGGTGCAGTAAAACAATTTGAAGACGAAGAACTTAAAGTTTTACTAGATGAAAATCCGTGTTAAACGCAACAAGAGCTTGAAGAACAGTTAGGAGTTACTCACCAAGCAATACCAAACAATATCTCGAAGAACCGAACACAAAACATCAGTTTGGCTTCGATGGGAATAATCTGGTGCAACTGTGTGAAGACACAAACACATTTATTACCCCAAACAGATACATTTTTTGTTCATCGGGTACGGTAATTATGTTAGATCATCAGACTTACAACTCATTAAACAATATCTATCTTAAAACAAACATAAAGATGCCGGATATTACAAATATTCAAGGTGTACCTGGGTGTGGTAAATCAACATGGATTATAAACAACCATAATCTGGGCACTGATCTTGTTCTATGTGCTACAAAAGAAGGACTTGCAGATATAAAATTAAAGGTAACATCACGTTGCGAGCACAAAAACACTAACTTTAATAACATCAAATTAAACTACAAAACGATTGCCTCATACCTAATAAATGGTAACCGGACCTACGATACAGTTTTTGTTGATGAGTACATGATGGTGCATGCTGGATATATAGGACTTGTGGTTATCAAAAGTAAATGTTCTAAAATATATCTTCTAGGTGACAAAAATCAAATACCATATATTGACACATTACATCATGTCAATATGAAATTTTCCGATGCAAGTGCTTTTGTAACAAAGACTGAATACTTGAATGTAACGTATCGATGCCCAGCTGATGTTACTTCTGCTCTCAAAGAATACTACCCTAACATCACTAGTATGAACACAGTGGAATCTTCCGCCGAATTTATAAACCTGCCACCAAATCTATCATCATTACCTGTGTTAGAGAACGCTTTCTATCTAACTTTTACCAGAGCTGATAAACAATTAATCTCTCAGCTTAAGATACCAGAAACCAGTAAAGTCTTGACGATCCATGAAGCACAAGGTTTAACCTCACCAAATGTAATATGTATAAGAACCAATTCTCAACCTCTTGAGCTGTTCGATAGTGTACCGCATGCCATAGTTGCAATCTCTAGACACACAAAATCATTTAAATATTTTTCTCCGGTGGCCAATGATAGACTACACTCACTTTTAATGAAAGCTCGAACTTATACTATTACTCAAAAGGTAAATCAGCCCATAAAGTCCAAAAAAAGATCGGTATATGAGAAATGTGCAATTTACTATCAAAACGTAAACAAAATGGCATCAAAAGCATCTAAATTCTACAAATTCGTTTTAAAATCAAACTACCTTATTTATGTAATTTGTGAAACTTCATTAAAACCAGACATACGGAGCAGCGAATTTTTTGGCCATGACTACGTTGTTTATAGATGCGATCGGTCTCCTGAAACTAGTTCAAAGAAATCGGGTGGTGGCGTACTGATAGCAGTACATTCTAAACTCTGGAATGCTCCAGTAACTTTAGCCCCATCGAGAGTCGAACAGATCGGTGTAAAAATCAAAATCAACCAAACCAATCTAATCATCTACGCAGCATATATACCACCTCAATCAAATAGTGATCATTATGCAACTTGCATCGATGCGATTGATGAAGTTATTAATACAACAAACTCGTCAGATTTAGTTCTTGTGCTTGGTGATTTTAATCTTCCAAATATAACTTGGAACTTGGACCCAGAACTAAACTGTATTTTACCTTGCAATATAACAACAGATGCGGAATCTTTATTTGTGGACGCCATGCTTGGTTATAATTTGAACCAAATAAACACAATTGCTAATAATCGTGATAGATTATTGGATCTTGTCTTCAGCAACGACATTGACACCTTTAAAATTTCTGAATCCCTATTACCTTTTGTCATAAATGATGTTAATCACAAATCTTTGGATATTGTATTTGACTTAACTAAAATGGCGAGATCAGAACACCTACAACCAATGAAATACAACTTTAAAAAAACTAACCGTGTGGGGCTACAAAGTTACCTGGAATCCATCAACTGGCAAATAACTCTCAATTCCAATGATATAAACGAAAATGTGAACAAATTTAATGACATCATGCTTCAAGGCTTCGAAATGTATGTACCTATGTGCTGTAAACCACAAAATGCTCACCCTCATTGGTTTGATGATAGACTAGTTAACTTAAAAAATCGGAAGTCGAAAGCGTATGCCAAAATGTTGAAAAGCGGGTTAGAAGCGGACAAAACTACGTTTCTACAACATAGTAATGAATTTGAAATTTATTTCAAATCTAAATACAGGTCGTATCTTAATCAAATTCAAGACAAAATCAAAGTAAATCCAAAACAATTTTGGAAATACTTTAGGAATAAACGCGAAATTGAAGGATACCTTGCTAATATGATGTACAACAATACCTGCTCTTCAAACGCCAAAGATATAGCTAACATGTTCGCGTCGTTTTTTCAATCAGTCTATAGACCAAGCGTTACTAGTGGATTGTACGAACAACCCAGCAACAACAACACATCAATAACTCCTCCTATTATTTTTGAGGACAATATTTTATCGGCTTTAAGGGGGTTTGGAGATGGTTGCGGTCTTGACGATATTCCCTCCTCTATTCTGAAGGAGTACGCTGAAATTTTAACAATTCCATTATGTTATCTATTCAATCATTCCTTAAACACCGGCGTGTTTCCTGAAAAATGGAAAATTTCAAAAATTACTCCAATTTTTAAATCGGGTAAACGTGAGGATATCTCATGCTACAGAGGAATATCAACTACATCATCAATTCCAAAATTATTTGAGTTAGTATTATGCAACAGTTTTAAATCCACAATTGCACGTCATATATCAATAAACCAGCATGGGTTTATGCCTGGCCGATCCACATCGACTAATCTGGTTGAATTCACCAGTAAACTAATTAACGAGATAGAAAAACACCGTCAAGTTGATGTAGCGTACACGGATTTTAGTAAAGCATTTGATTCTATCTGTCATCATAAAGTACTCCAGAGTTTATTCAATTTTGGGTTTTCTCTCGATTACATAAATTGGTTTAAATCATATCTATCAAACCGGTGCCAATTTGTGATAATGGGAAATGAAAAATCAAACGTTATTAAAGTTACATCTGGTGTTCCCCAAGGATCACACCTCGGGCCTTGGATTTTTATTGTTTTCATAGACCGAACAACCGAGATAATCAAAAACTCAGACGTGCTCATATTTGCAGATGATGTGAAAATTTTTCGTACTATTAATGGATTGTTAGATACGGAGAAACTTCAAGAAGACTTAGATAGATTAAGTGAGTGGTGTGATCGGAACTCACTATACTTAAATATTAAGAAATGCAAAATCATGTCTTTCCATCGTAAACGAAATCCAATAATTACTTCATACAAAGTCAACAACGAAGTACTGCAAAGAGTCAATGAGGTTATAGACTTAGGTGTTACATTTGTCGAAAACGCCAGTTTCAATAGGCATATTGAAAATTGTATTGCGAAAGCGAATGCCATGTTCGGATTTGTTAAAAGATGGACAGGTGAATTTAAGGATATCCAAACCTTATGTTCACTCTATTTCGCTTATGTTCGATCTCAACTGGAATACGCTGTAACGGTCTGGAATCCATACTATGCTGTACATATAAAAAGAATTGAAAGCATTCAAAAGAAGTTCCTGATTTTTTTGTTAAAGAAAAGTGACTGGGATTACGACCACAACTTACCATTCCATGAAAATGTGGCTCGCTTACCTCCATACACAACAAGATGCACAGATTACAAAATATGCACGCTTGAAAATAGACGACTTCTCTTGGGAGCAGCTTTTATTGGTAACGTTTTGCTTGGTCACGTAGATTCAGCTTACATCTTGGAAAACATATCAATTCACGTGCCATGCAGAACATTTAGAAACCATAAATTTTTAGCACTTGAACACCATTCCACCAACTATGGAGAAAACAACCCAATTAATAGGATGTCTAAATCTTTCAACTTAATTGACGATGTATTTGACTTCAACTTATCAAAGGACAACTTTAAAAATATCCTTAAAGACTTTTTTCTAAATTTTTAATTGTTTAAACCAAAATTTGGTTTATATTTTTTTTTTTTTTTATTCTGTTTTAAAGTTTTTTGTTGTTTTAATATAATTTTAACTATAACTGTAAATAATCTGAAATCATACATGTATATTACAAAATAGATTTCTTTAAATAAATAAATAAATAAATAAATAAATAAATATCACCTCGATTGCATGCAATGGAAAAAATGCAAAAGGAAGAAAATTGGGTTAATTATAAACTGACCGAAGAAAACATAACTCGGAACATTGACATCTGTATGAATTTGCTTTCTCGGTACAAAAGAAAGATTTTTGCAACAAATCATTACGGGTGATGAAAAGTGGATTTTCAAATAAATGATTAATTTATTTTTTAAATTATTAAGGATGGTAAAATCGAACTTTATATGTATTACATATTTGATGCGTTTACCGTCTGAACCAAATTTCGTATAACCTGTCACAAAAATAATTTATTACACACCTGGACAAGGTTGACGTGCCTAGACAATTGGCCCCTGGAGTAAGGTTTGACCCAATATCTGGTGTAACAGGTCAGGTGTGTCTGAAGCCAATTCCGTTTAACCAGACACAAAAATATTTTTTTGGGTGATTTTTCCTTCACAAGGAGTAACGTTTGACCAATCTTATGGTTGGTATGGTGTAATAAATTATTAAAGGTGGTAAAACCGACCTTTATATCACAATTTGAAACCTACATCTTCTGATGAAAATTTGGCAAAAAATCTGATGGCGGTCTGGTCTGGTGTCATAACTTTTTAAAATTGGTTTAATTGATGTTTTTGAAGTAAACAATCTTTTGGTGTGAAATTTACCCTTATGAAAGTTACGGGACGGGGTGGTTTTGAACGAACCAATTTAATTTATGTAATAATTTGTAATAAATTCTGGCCAAGAACCATCCCGATAACCTAGCTACATTACAGGTTATAAGTTTGGCGGTGCAGGTTTAATTATAAGCTAAACCAACCACTCTCGTTTCTCGAAAATAAAAATTGTAATAAAATCGGGATTTGTAAAGCTTGTGATGTTATCCCAGTTTTTCATCCCTGGATTTTTTTTATTATTATTTACACGAAACTATTCTATTCCATCCCAGTTTTTTGATTTTATACCTCTATAAGACAATTTATTTCCTTAAGGACCAAACCCGAGATATCTCGGGACATACTATATGCAGTTAAAAAAAAATCGGTCCTTAAGGGGTTAAATTATAAACACAACAACAAAATATCCCATTCCAATTTTTTTCTCGTTTATTTGTAGTGTAGTTCATGTAAAACAATACTTGGAAAATAGTGTATTGTGTTTTGGCAATAGAAATTCTGTATGTTTTAAGTTCGAAATAATAATGCGCCATATTATTAGTTTAAATGTTAAGAGTAACTTATAAAGAGCTCCCCAGTGCCAGCCGTATGTTAGGATTGGCACAATCTTCCAGATTCGATATGGCACCATATAAATTTACATGAAAATTGCCTATAACTTCCAAACCCTTCCTGGGTCGGAAATAGTGATTGTTGGTTTGAGATGGTACGTAATTAAGTAATTGCTGACCAAGTGACCAGCACTAGTCGTATGTTCAAATTTGAGGAAGTGGCCAAGTTCCTAAATCTCAGGTTAAGATAAATAAAAATTTGTATCTCTTAGGAACTTTCTAGGTCGGAAATGGATCTTTATGAAAGGAACGTGTTTAAGGAAGCTCGTGAAAAGCAAACTGCAAAAGGGTTGGTAGTTTTTCGATACCAGAACAGATTGGAAATATTTAAAAAAAAAATAAATAATGGTGAGCGGTACACTGCTGCGCATAGATAAGCATTCGCACAATTTACCACCTTCGATATCGCCCCATACAGTATCGCTCAAAAGTTACTGGTGTATTTTTCTAGCTACTTATGTATTTAAATTTGTTGTACTTGTCACTTAATGATAAAAAGAATTGAAAAATATCCTTCTTATAAACAGCTACCAACATCATTTCCAATACCACATTTAGGAAATTTTATTTGGTTTTTTGTTGTGAAAATCCACTCAAAAACTACCAGTTGGTTGAAAACGGTTGTCTAATCCACACTCTTCGAAGAAGGTTCCATAGATTCTGGGGCAACCACTTATTGCATGTTAGTGAAATCAATTTTCAACAGCAAATCGTTTCAACAGCAGTCAAATACAGCAAGAACGTATGCCTAAAGTAGAAAAAAAGCAGTTCTATGACCGATATCTTCAACGTCGGTAGCAATGGACATCTAACCTAGAAAAAGAAAATGAAGAACTAAAACAAAAAATTGAAGACATGGAGCTTCTAATCATTGAAGACATGGAGCTTCTAATCTCCAAAAATAAATAATGTATGCAATACATAGTTCAATTCATAATTCCGGAGCAGAAACCAGACATCAAAACTACTTATTAAGAATAGCCAAGTGGAATGCAAACGAATTATCACAACACCTAGCAGAAATAGAACTATTTTTAAATACTGAGGAAACTGATCTATGCTTAATATCAGAAACACATTTTACCAGCAGCTCCTATGTATTAATCCGGAGATATATTTGTTACCATACCACACATCCAGCAGATCGGGCAAGAGGAGGGTCAGCTATATTTATTAGGGATAATATTAATCATCATGAAGAATTAAAAACAGAAAAAGAATCCATGCAAGTAACCACCGTGACGGTTAAACTTGGTGATCACAACACCTGTAATATATCTGCAATATATTGTTCTTCCCGGTATAACCTAAAGAAAGAAGGCTATACATTAACGGGTTCCAGAAATTAGGAAGTAACTTCATTATTGGAGGTAACTTTAATGCAAAAAATATCTTTTAAATATCTTTCTTAGATTCAGATTAACCTCTCCAAAAGACAAAGAATTACTTGCAGCTGGCCAATACTCAAACTGTGAATTTTACTCAGGAGGGAAACCAACGTACTGGCCATCTGTTCCCAACAAAATCCCAGACCTTATAGATTTCTACATCACTAAAGGCATATTGAAGCGCTACATCTTAAAAAATGATGAAAGTCTAATATCTGTTCATTCTCCTGTTATTATGACGGTTAGTGAAAATGTAATAGAAAAAACAAATTCACCACAGCTCACAAACAACAAAACAAATTGGGAATTATTTAAGTAGTTAGTAGAGGAAAAAATTAGAACTTCAAGTGCCAATCAAAAGTGAAAATGAAATAGAAATGTCATACAATGGTCGGCTTGGGAATGCACTCCACAAATTATCATCCAGGAAAGGAAACTCCGTTATTTACCCAATAGTTGTAGTAAGTGAAGTACTGCAGGAAAAACGAAAAGCCCGAAAGAAATGACAGACTACGCGTGCGCCGCAAGATACAACCACCTTAAACAGCTTCTGCATCAAACTTTAAGGCATTCATAAAAGCAGTGAAAAATGAAACAATTGGAAAATACCTTTGTTCTCTAGTTCCAAGTTAACATACCGACTATTCCCTCTGGAAAGCAATAAAAGAGTTAAAACGAACAAAAATGCAGATCCCCCAATCAAAACAAACGATGGGAAATAGACTAGAAGTGCGAAAGATAAAGCTGACCTATTTGGTGAACATCTTGAAGAAACATTTCAACCTCTAGGTCGGCAGACCAGTTACGAAAACCCTGCTGATACGCCCGGAATGTTTGATTTCGAAGAGATCAGGCCACTAACATTAAAAAAGAACTAAAAGCTAAAATTAAGAACATAAAAGCAAAGAAAGCTCCTGGTTACGATCTGATAACAGGGCAAATAATAAAGGAGCTGCCTGAAAAAGGTATCAGTAAATTACTGCACATACTCAATGCGATTCTCAGGAAAAAGCATGCGCCAATGCAGTGGAAAGTAGCAGAAGTATAATAATGATTCCAAAACCGGGCAAGCCACCGAATGATAGAAAATCTTACCGGCCAATTTCACTTCTACCAATAATAGCGAAATTGTTTGAGAGGCTATTGCTCAAAAGATTGAAAAAACAATAGAACAAAGAAACCTTATCTCAGAATATCAGTTTGGTTTCAGTGAAAAACACCCAACTATCGAGCAGGTTCATAGGCTTACAGATGTCATTGAAAATACATTAAAGAGGGAAAACGTGTGTTCTAGTATCTTCTTAGATGTGGCGCAGGCTTTCGATAAGGTGTGGCACAGAGGTTTACTCTTCAAACTGCATAGAGTTTTACCAAAACAATATTATGTGATTTTAAAATCATGCATAGAGAATCGCCAATTTCGGATGAAATATGAATAAGAATATTCAGAGCTAAACAAGATTTCAGCAGGAGTCCCGCAGAATAGTGTTTTTCGACCTATTATTTACCTGCTCTACACCAGAGATTTACCTCAATTAAACGATGTTACCGTTGCAACATTTGCTGATGACACTGCAGTTCTCTCAGTAGGAGACACTATCGAGGAATCGACAACGAAACTTCAAAACGCATGTAACAAAATCATAAAATGGACAAAAATGTGACGTATCGGGCTTAATGAATCGAAATCCACGCATGTGAATTTTACTAATCTAAAAGTCAGCTACAAACCTGTAATCATTAACAGTCAGCAGATTCCGTATGCAAATAAGGCTAAATATCTAGGGATGATCTTAGATACCAGGCTAAGATGCAAAGAGCACGTTAAAAAGAACAAAGATGAAATTAATATCAAATATCGAAAAATGTATTGGGGAAAAATTTGCTCGGGGAAAAATCGGAATTGCCAACCGAAAATAAATTGCTAACAGGTGCTAAAGCCTGTACGTACTTACGATATACAGCTCTGGGGCTGTATAAAGAAAACCAACACCAAAATAATCCAAACTTTTCAAAACAAAGTGTTACGTGGTATAGTTAACGCTCCGTGGTACGTTAGAAATGTTGACCTTCATAGGAACCTAAAAATCCAGACGGTTCAAGAAGAAATAAAACAAATTTACAGTAATTAATGGACAACGTATTTATCAACATGTAAATGAAGAGCTTCGTGTTATGTTGGACACTTCACATGCAGTAAGACGATTGCAGGGAACGAAACCAATTGATTTAATGGATTAAAGACACCTGAGCAAAGACTATTTTAGTAAATAACCCTTCGATCCTGTTGGGACACATATGTCCCGGTCGACATATTATCAGCTCTAAAATCAAAATACACATAAGACATGATTGAAATTTGTCCCAGTTCGTAGTTTATGATCAATTTATCAATTAAAAGAAAAACAAGATGCAATATTTTTCTCTGAACCCTCTCTGTACCTACCTGTTCAGTCTTGTTCAAATTGTGAATGTGATTACATTGCATGTATGTTTTGGTAAAAATAGTGGTGAAAACTAGGTATTTTTACTGCCAAAACCTACACAGAATATTGTCGTGTGGACATAAGAAAGAGTAAGGTTATTATTTTATTTTATTGCACTTGAATTTAAAAATTTTAGCAGACGGGATACAGTTGTCCCACTCAGTATTTTTGGTATATATCCCGGTAAGTTTTATTTGTTTTTTTCTATTTATCAAATTACAGTAACTATACACAAAAATTATTTTTCTAATATTGTAACAGCCACATAATGCGACGAGTATACACCGAAGATGAATTTCGAACCATTTTAGAAGAGTCAGATGACTCTGTTGATTTTTCAAGTGTTAGTGAGGATAACTACTCAGGACTTAAATGTCCCGCTAAAAAAACCGGTTGGGACTTATATGTTCCAGTCCTTATCGCTGTCTCCTAACGTAAATGGGCGCTAAAGAAGCCGAAATGTGCTTCATTTAACAATTCTTGATCAATAAAATTCAAAATCTCATCCCCATCCCTCTTACAGTATTTGTTTTCCGGATCGAAAGGGTTAAATAAAAAAAGGAAAATTATAATGTTATCGCAGGTGCTTAATCTAAATCGAAGAAAAACTTTCCGGATCAATATTTTTAATCGTATTGAAAAAAATATTACCCAGCAGAACGGGAATCAATTTCTATTTTTGAATTCAGGACACATAATTTGTGCAATATTTCGTAGCGGTCTCAATTCGGGTCCGTATCCCAATTAAATTCAGATTCAGGCTTGAATTTGTTTATATATTTATTCAAAGAAATCTATTCTGTGATTAACATGTATGATTTCAAATTATTTAGTTTGAAACACAAATTTATTAAAACAAAAATAAAAAATTAAAAATTTTAAAATTAAAAAAATTAACGATAAAACTTTAAACAAAAAAAAAATATAAATCAAATTTTGATTTAATATTTAAAAATTTTAAAGATAACTCTTTAGGATATTTTTGAAGTTGTCCTTCGATAAATTAAACTCGAATAGGTTGTCGATGATGTTGAATGATTTAGACAATCCTATTATTCAGGTTGTTTTCTCCATAGTTTGTAGAATGGTGTTCTAGTGCTAAAAAACCATGGTTTCGAAATGTTCTAAATGGTACATGAATTGATATGTTTCCCAAGATTTAAGCTGAATCATTGTGACCAAGCAAAATATTACAAATAAAAGCTGCGCCTAAGAGAAGTCGTCTATTTTCAAGCGTGCATATTTTGTAATCCGTGCATCTTGTTGTGTATGGAGGTAAGCGAGCCACATTTTCATGGAATGGTAAGTTGTAGTCGTAATCCTAGTCACTTTTCTTTAGGAACTTCTTTTGAATGCTTTCAATTCTTTTTATGTGCACAGAATAGCATGGATTCCAGACCGTTACAGCGTATTTCAGTTGAGATTGTACTTAAGCGAAATAGAGTGAACATAAGGTTTGATTGTCTTTAAATTCACCTATCCATCTTTTAATAAATCCAAACATGGCATTCGCTTCCGCAATACAATTTTCAATATCGCTATTGAAATTGGCATTTTCGACAAATGTAACACCTAATTCTATAATCTCATTGACTCTTTGCAATACTTCGTTGTTGACTTTGTATGGAGTAATTACCGAATTTCTTTGACGATGAAAAGACATGATTTTGTATTTCTTAATATTTAAGTAAAGCAAATTCGAGCATTCGAATCTTGCATTCCATTAACAGTACTAACAATTTTCACCTCGTTAGCAAATATGAGCACGTTTGAGTTTTTGATTATCTCGGTTATTCGATCTATGAAAACAATAAATAGCCAAGGCCCGATGTGTCATCCTTGGGGAACCCTAAATGTAACTTTAATAACGTTTGATTTCTCATTTCCCATTATTACAAATTGTCGCCGGTTTGATAGATAAGACTTGGACCAATTTATGTAATCGAGTGAAAACCCAAATGTGAATAAACTTTGGGGTGCTTTTTGATGGCATAAACCCATGCTGGTTTATTGATATATTACGTGCAATTGTCGATTTAAAGTTGTTGCATAATACTAATTCAAACAATTTTGGAATTGATGATGTAGTTGGTATTCTTCTGTAGCATGTAACGTTGTCTCGTTTACCCGATTTAAAAATTGGGATAATCTTTGAAATTTTCCATTTTTCCGGAAACACACAGGTGCTAAAGGAGAGAGGTTGAATAGGCAACATAATGGAATTGCTAAAACATCAGCGTGCTCCTCCAGAATAGAAGCGGGTCTATTGTCCAGACCACAACCATCTTCAAACCACTTTAAGGCCGATAAAATGTTATCCTCAAAGATAACAGGAGGAGTTATTGATACGTTGTTATTGCTGGGTTGTTCATACAATCCACTTAACGCTTGGTCTAAAAACTGATTGAAAAAACGACGCGAACATGTTAGCTATATCTTTCGCGTTTGAAGAGCAGGTATTGTTGTAGGTCATATAGCAGGGTAACCTTCATTTTCCCGTTTATTCCTAAAGTATTTCAAAAATTGTTTTGAATTTACTTTGATTTTTTTCTTGAATTTGATCGAGATACGACCCGTATTTTGATTTGAAATAAATTTCAAATTCGTTACTATATGTTGTAGAAATATAATTTTGTCCATGTCTTGAATGTAATCATCTTCATCTCTTTCCAAATTTTTGTACTGTATCATCAACTGGCCTTCGTAACCAAACAGGAAATGTACAGTTTCGAGACTAATGGCGGTGGAATTACAGACGTTCGTGAAAAGTCCGAGCCGGATCATGAATAACACATGAAAATTTTACACGGTAGTGAAATTTGTACTGGAAAGGAACAATAATACACGATTTTGTTTCATTGTACTCTGTCAGGACACCAAACAATTGAAAAGACATGAGTAAAATTACGAGTGAGTAAAATGCTCACTGTTTCACAAGTCACAATAAACTACAAATTAACAATCATACAAATTCAAATTCGTTAGTATACAATAGTATAAAACCAATAAAATTGCTCCTGATTCGTGAAACTCTGTACACATATAAATATAAATTCTTTATTGTTGAGATAGTTGTGCTGCTTTATAGTGAGGTCTACGGGTAAAACTAAATTGCAAGTTTTGCATGCGATGTACGTATTTTGAACAAATGTTATCTAGGAACCCTATTTGGTGGTATAACAAATCATTGAGGCGGGCTAGTTTGGTGGTTGCAGGTTTAAAGCACTACGATTGAGAGCCGTTCGACCATGCCTTACCGCAAACAGCAACATTTCTTAAAAACAATATAAACATCATATTAAGATCCAAGAACTAGCCAGTTGCGCGTAGTCTACTCTACATCAATCTTAATTTCTTCTCTCCGCTAAAAATAAATTAAACTGTGAAACAACCCAGAATCGTTGTTATTTCTATGCCCATGCACTATTATAAAATACATAAATGATATAAAAATGTATATAAATAACCGTTATGTGCATCTTTACGAAACGAAAAAAACAAAAAATAAACAAAAAAAATTTGCATCAGAAATTATGCGTGTTTTTTAGTTTTGCTTTTTTTATAATACACGTAAAGTTTTGTTGCAAAATAATAAAACAAAATTTACAGTAAATTTATGCAGTTTCGATTTTCTTTTGTTTTACAAATTGACTTTGTGAAAGCATCACACAAATTTAAGTTTTGTAATTTTTTTTTTTTTTATATTTCATCGACACAGTCGGACAGGTGAGACGTTATTATAAATTTTTTGGTGATCAATTGACTCTCTGAACACTACCATACAACTTTTGTTTCGATGATTCAAACAGGAAATGCATTTTCTCGTACATATATTGTAAATAGGTATCTAACACATATAGATGATCAATATGTATGTATTACAAAAATTGCATTGTTGCATATTGCATTCATGACCATAGAAGAAATACATTTTTAGTTTTTTATGAATGATGTTAAAGAAAAGGAAAGGAAAGAAAATGTGATCCTTTTTGATTTTGTGAGGTTCGTATTAAATTTGGATTTTGTTCGTTATTCTCAATATGTTGTACATATATAATTATACATATAGACATACAATAATAAACATTCCTTATATTATTTTACAAATACGTATACATACATATACTGGAAAAAGTCGAGCAGGTAGAATTATTATTTCGTATAAGCTTGTGTATTGTAGACTTCATAATGAAGGTAACGTAACATCAACAACATGAAACAAAATAAAAAAGGGGAGTACAATCTAAGTATATAACACGTGAATATCAAATGCATGGGTTAGTTTATTTACTTACACAATGCCATTATTATTTATAGTAACATATTGTATAGTGTGTAGTTAAAACCAGCAAAACACTCTTCTCGGGGAGATAACTGCTACTAGTATTGATACTCGCATTATAAATCTATATATGTACATAATAAACCTTATCAAAATATAAAAATATTTTTGTTTTGCACTATCACCAATTTAGTATCATGTCACACACTAGGAATAGTCAAAAGTCGGAATCATTAATGTGGAATAAGCAGGGTTCTCATATAGAGAGATTCTCGACTGTTTTACGTGTAGCAATATTCGCCATGTACATATTTTTAATTAACACTCAATACTTATATTTTTGCCTGCGTTCGTATACTACTGTATTGAGTTGCTTAAAATTTTCTTTTCTTTTCTTAATATTTTTATAAACTTTAATAATGGCTTTATTGTGGTTTGAAAATTTATTATTAAAAAAAAAATGTTTTCGATGTTGTTTTGTAATGAAATTTTTTTGTGTTAAGCTTTTACACATGTTTGTAACATTCGTCGTTAACTTTTAAACTGAAAACTGTATAAAACCTGCGTCATCGTAATTCTCATAAGTCTTAATACATAGTTCCCAGAAATAGCTAGAATGGAATGGAAGAATATTAAGAGCAAGAGTACTTTTTCAGGTTGATTCATTTATACGAGTAAGATAGGTTATTTTTTAACAGATGAACTTTTGAACAAACGTATTTACGTCTATATCCTCTCTAGAAGCCTAGACGGACTAATTCATCGGGGTGAAACTTCATATTTAACCTTTTCTAATAAATTGGGAGATCCCGCAGCGATTTTTAACTGGAATCGGTCCACCGGAAGTGGCAGCTTCTATAGGATATTTTTCGTTCCTTGCAAATATTTTGAATACTACAGCATTTACAAAAAACAATTAGGTAAAAACAATGTTGCCATAGTTGTACAACAAATTTGGTTTTCTGAAAACGGAAATGACAATTTGTGACAGAAACTTTTTCTACTTAAATTCATGATTGTGAATACATACCAAAAATAATACCAAAAATTTACACTGTTAAATTTTAAAATATTCCAATTGGATTTGTTTTGTGGTGAAATTTAAACATTTTTAGATAATTTTTAACATTTATATTAGAGAAGTCCCTAAGTCCCTAATAGTGTCGCTGTAAAGGTCTAATAATTTTCTAACGATTTGAAATAAACACGAGAAAGTCGTAAAACGATTTTCTAAACTTTTTTTAATTCTAAAGAAGGCTATTTAGACAATGTTTCTACTTTTATATCCCCAATCCAAGAGATGTACACGTACGAGGCTTCACCTATATGACCGAATAGCTAAAGAAAAATATTTAATTATGATGATTTTTAACGAGTCCAGTGTATTTTTAAACAACTATGGTTTTTGATTTCAATCTATTTTCTAATTATTCTATTACCGCTGCTAGAGACGTTCACAGTTTTTAAAATGCATTTTAGGATAGACGAAGTTCTAACAGCGAGCTCATACATAAAAATCTTGGATTTTTCTATCCCATCGTTTTAACTAATTACATCACGTAAATTATACAACAGACACGTCTCTCTTCATACAAAAAAGTTGAAAATATTGAAAAAATCTGGGATAGAAAAATCTGAGATTTTTATCTGTCGTATGAACTCGCTGTAATACAGAAATCTAAATTTTCAAATTTTATTTCACTGATCCTAGAGATGTTTACGAAGTCTCACCTACATGGTCAGATAGATCAATCAAAACCATATGAGTGTGATGAATGAGATCTAATTATGATATTTTGAGACATTCTTGTGTTTTAATTTGTTAATTTTATATTAACTATTTTGAACATTCTTGTGGTGATAAACTGTTAAGTCAATCTATATTTATTTTGAGTGTATCTGTCATTGGACTATTTATTGTGATAAACTGTGTATTCTAAAATAACTGTGTGTTGTTAAACGTTTTTGTGATTACAAATGGAAAAACGATGCCATGATTGCGGTTCTACTGCTAAAGATTATTATTTTTGTTGTGTTGCGTGTGATAAATCAATCGATTTTAAATGTCTTGGCATTAAAAGCAGGACAACATTTGAGTTGATTGCCCAACTAAAAAATCTGCGCTACATTTGTGATGATTGTGATGACCTATTGAAGTCTCAAATTGGACTATTGTCAAATGTATCTAAGTCTGTCGATCTGATTAAAAACACCTTGATTAATCTACAGGAAGATTTCAAGGTTATATCTTCGAATTTACATAAAATTAATAATCGTCATTTTATTGATCAATCAGTGGTACCGGTAACAAATACAATAACTCCGGTGATGACGAATGACGATCGAAGTTATAACTTAATCGATAACAGTACCAATAAAACTCATAAAACTCATCATAATATTAGTAAATTTTCAAATACAAACAATAATAACATTGATTGTGAAGATAATTATGATAATAATAAGAATAAAATTAATGACAACGTTAATGCCGTTATTTCTGATCAAAACGAACAAGTACCTACACACAAAAATAAACATAAACGTAAATGCAACAAAAAGAATGCTGATAATACACGTACACACCAAAGCAATAATGACGAAGGCGTTACTTTGCAAAACAAACCCATAACGTTTAGGGCTTTCCAAAATAATGGAAAGATGCAAGTTGGGAAAGATGTTATAATTGGTACAGCTACAGAGGGCATTGGTTCTATTGGAGCCATTACACCGCGAAAATGGATCTTCGTGTCCCGTTTACAGCCAACCGTTACTGACATTGAATTTAAAAATTTCGTAAAAAATAATCTTCGTATTGTGGATGCAAATTGCACACGTTTTGAAAAGAACGCTGGATATGTTTCATATAAGGTTGGTGTTCCTGTTGAGTGCTTTGAAGCCATAATGAAGGCCGAGGCATGGCCCGAATTTTCGCAGAGTTCGCCAGCAGCCTCGAATGCGTATATAACCTTATCTGATAGTAATGTCGGTGTTGATATTAACTCAAATTTCATCTATTTCCAAAACGTTCGTGGCATTGCTTCAAAATCTTCTGAGGTTTATCGTTTTGTTTGTGCATCTAGGTATCCGGTATATGTACCGGTCGAAACTAATTTGAATGCTGATATTTACAATGCGGAGTACTTTCCTGCGGAATACATTGTCTATAGACGGGATCGATCTGAATTAAATAGTTCTAAATCAAAAGGTGGTGGGATACTCATAGCTGTCCACTCTACTATCGTAAGTGATACAGTTGATTGCGACCCAACTATAGAACTATTATGTGTAAAGCTGAACATCTGTAAGAAATCAATAAATGTCATTGGTTTATATATTCCACCGAACTCGGAAACTGAGGTGTATACTAAATATACACAGTGTTTGTTTAAAATTTCATCTTCAACCAACATAGACGACAACGTGCTAATTCTGGGAGACTTTAATTTACCTAATGTCAAATGGGTATATGATGTGGATGTAAATTATATCATACCTTGTAACGTGACATCGACTGTTGAAACTTCATGTATTGACTCCATCTTATCTTATGGTTATATCCAGATTAATGATGTTCCTAACTACGTTGGTAGGTTTTTGGATTTATTCTTTACAAATTCGATTAATTTATATACGGTAATCGAAGCACCCGTTCCATATATTGTTAATGATATTAACCATAAGTCGATGGAGGTCAATCTGAACCAATCAGAACTTTTATTGTCTAACTCAATTAAGAATAATTTTATATCTAAATTTTATGATTTTAAACGTGCAGATTTTGATAGCCTGATTTCATTTTTCTCATCAATTGACTGGAATGCGCGCTTCTCATTTAATGACTTAGATCATGATGTGCAACTATTTTATAATATTTTGTTTAGTGGTATCGACAGATTCGTTCCAATTTCTGTTTTTAAGAATAATCGAAATAATCCTCCGTGGTTTAATAAATGCTTCATTAATTTAGGTAATCGCAAGAAGAAATTATATCGGAAATGGAAAAGATCCAACAATGCTTCTGTTAAATTGGCCTTTTCCTCTGTATCTAATGAATTTGATTCCATGCATAAAATAGCTTATAGAAACTATATCAACAAGGTTCAAAATGATTTGATATTAAATCCGAAATCGTTTTGGAATTTCGTTCAGTCTAGAAGGAAAACATGCGGTTTTCCGTCGACAATGTCTTACAATAATGTTTCGGGCAATAACTCTATAGACGTAGCCAACTTATTTGGTTCTTTCTTCCAAAATACTTATAGACTAGATAATGTTAATAAGGGAACACTTGCGGATACAACATATAATAGTACAAACACCACCTTGCATATACCTCGTATCACCCCGGAGGATATTATCAAATCACTCACTCAGTTTAAAGATGGCTGTGGCCCAGATGGTGTTCCTTCAAGTTTCCTAAAAAAACTTGGTCATGAGCTAGCATTTCCTCTATCAATATTATTCAATGGATCACTTTCGTCGGGAATTTTTCCAGTTGTTTGGAAATCCTCACATATTGTTCCAATCTTCAAATCCGGTAATAGGAATGATGTCTCTAATTATAGGGGCATTTCTATACTATCAGCGATCCCTAAATTATTCGAATCAATTGTTTGTGACCACATGTATTTCGGTCTGAAGTCATTTATAGTTGACGAACAACATGGGTTTTTCCGTGGAAGATCTACCGTGTCGAATTTAATGGAATTTTCAAAACGTGCCTTGGAGGTGATTGAGGCTAAGGCGCAACTTGACGTCATTTATACTGACTTTAGTAAGGCGTTTGACTCAATCAACCATGTTATTGTATTGGAAAAATTAAAATCTTTTGGCATTTCTAATAATTTGTTAAAATGGATTGAATCATACCTTACTGAACGCATACAGTTTGTAAAAATAAATGACAGATTTTCTAATCCGATAAAAGTGCATTCGGGAGTTCCACAGGGTTCCCATCTTGGACCCCTTATCTTCATTTTATTCTTGAACGATATCACCAAATGTGTCAAATTCGCTCGTTGTCTAATTTATGCTGATGATCTAAAAATATTTTCCCCTATAAATAATACGCAAGACTCATTTAATCTGCAGAAGGACATTGATGCAATTAGCCATTGGTGTGAAAATAATTTATTATTTTTGAATATCTAGAAATGTAAAATTATGTCATTTACCCGCTCATCGTCATATGTAATACATGATTATTGTATTAATAATGATAAGTTATCAAGAATAACTGAAGTAAGAGATCTTGGGGTTATGTTTACACAAACCTTATCAGTGAATCGGCATATTGATTTGATAATTGCAAAGGCTTGTTCTATGTTAGGATTTCTTAAACGAATTATGAAAGAGTTTAATAACCCGAAAGCTTTGATCTCGCTATATCAATCTCTTGTCCGTTCACAACTTGAATATGCGTCATGTGTTTGGTGTCCAAGTTACAGTAATCATATCAAGAGAATTGAGGCGGTTCAGAAATCATTCTTAATTTTCTATGCCTGGAAAACTATTGGGCTTGATAATCGTAGAATGTGGTGGGAGAATGTTTTAGGCCTCCCTCCATATACCGAGCGATGTAAATCTCTAAAACTTGAGCCACTTGATATTCGTCGGCAGCATGGTGGGGCTATTTTAATTTCCAATTTACTAAATGGCGAAATAGTCAGCCCGTATTTATTATTTAACCTTAACTTGTATGCCCCTGTGAGGAATCTACGTACTCGAACCCTTCTGAAATTAGATTTTCATAAAACTAATTATGGATGTGACGAACCTTTGAATTTAATGGCGAAGTTTTATAATCAATTAAGTATGTTTTGTGATTTTATTGTAATATGACGAAATCTGGAATCAGACTATCTTTAAAGGAAAACTATTTTAAATAATTTATTATAATAACCAGAATTATGTATTTCATTTGATATATTTTTTATTGCTAAAATTGTACTGTAATTTATATTACGAATTAATTCACTAAAATAAAAATAAAAAAAAATAAAATAAAAAAATAAAAATAAAATGATGTTTTTTAACTTGTACAGAGACATTTTTACGTTTACGGTTATATCCCATACACCAGAAATGTTCACGGGATCCCTTTAATATATTGGAATAGGTCAGAAAACTTTCTATCAATATTGTGAAAACGGGGCACGAATGATGACATTTTCACCTTGTTTTTCAAAATTTAAAACTTCTTCATTTTCATTTTTTTTTTCTCAATTGGAAATTTTGGTATTCCTATTTTCTCCAATAAGATTTTCACCGAATTCACACTCCCAAATAAGCCACGAACCCGACTAATTCTAAAAACATTCAAATAGCATAAATGCTAGGGATGTTCACAGACAGTTCCGGACAGGATTTTATAGAAACATTGTCTAAAATAGCCTTCTTTACACTCAGAAAAAAAATATGATAAATATATGATTGCATTTACAATATTATGATAATATAAATTATTGTGATATTCCCTATTATACAATGATTAGAAATACTATCAATCCTAGTTTATATGATTAATATCATCATTGTGTGTTAAATACAATTATTTTAAATGATACATTTTCACCTTGTTTTTCAAAATTTAAAACTTCTTCATTTTCATTTTTTTTTTCTCAATTGGAAATTTTGGTATTCCTATTTTCTCCAATAAGATTTTCACCGAATTCACACTCCCAAATAAGCCACGAACCCGACTAATTCTAAAAACATTCAAATAGCATAAATGCTAGGGATGTTCACAGACAGTTCCGGACAGGATTTTATAGAAACATTGTCTAAAATAGCCTTCTTTACACTCAGAAAAAAAATATGATAAATATATGATTGCATTTACAATATTATGATAATATAAATTATTGTGATATTCCCTATTATACAATGATTAGAAATACTATCAATCCTAGTTTATATGATTAATATCATCATTGTGTGTTAAATACAATTATTTTAAATGATTGATTGTATCATAATTTGATATTCTTGATCATTCTCCTTCATCAAAACAATTTTTTTTTATATTTTATTTAAATAGTACAATCTTATCACATGATAATTTATTACTAAGCATAATAACGTACTTATTTTAAACTAATAAGTGGAGCGAGTATGGGTTTACAAACAATCAATATTTTGCTCCCAATAACGAATCTTTGTTTATTAGATGACCAGCTCATGCGGTTTAATTCTTTTAAGGCGTCTCAGATCTTGTGTTATGTCAAGAAGTTGTATTGCTTCACTTTTGGTATGTTGCAGTAATCTTCTTTCATATTTGATGGCAAATTCCTGAATCACTTCATCTATCCATTTAACATTTAGGTCGTTGTGTAATTCCTCATTAGTTACATAGCGGTAAGCATTCGTTATTACTCGTATAAATTTGTTTGACAACGTTGAATAATTAAACGATTTTTTTATTTTCATTTGCTCTGCTTTTTCTCTAACGTGATATTTCCAGTTCAATCTTGAATCGAGATGCAAACTGATAAATTTTGCAGATTCTGCTTGGGGAATTTGTACCCTATTGAGAAATGTATGGATGTTGCTATTTTTGGGCCGCAACGTCTATGTTACATGTACTGATTTCAGCTCATTAAGCTTTATTTTCCAATCCCTGGTCCATTGACTGACTTTATCGAGTGCTTGCTGTAAGTATTCTACTGCTTGGTTCTGCTATTGGCTTGATGCCAATACTGCGGTATCATCAGCAAAAGTTCCGATGAAGGTTGTTTCCGTTGGCGGTATATGAGAAGTGTAAAGTAGATATAGGATGGGTCCTAATACGCTACCATAGGGCACCCCTGCTATGGCTAGGTAAAAGTTGGAGTATGTTTCTTCATATGACACCCTAAATATTTGTTTGGAGAGATACGACTTGAGCAACTGGCAATTTTCTGGCACTAATTTACTTATCTTGTAGATAAGACTCTGCCACACTCTATCGAACGCCTGTGATACATCTAGAAATACTGCAGGGCAATATTTCTTCTCTTCATGTGTTTGTTCTATCTTTGCAGTCACGCGATGAACTTGATCAATTGTCGAATATTTATTCCTGAATCCAAACTGGAAGTCAGGTATAATGATCATTGGTTTTAGTCGTTTCAATAACAACTTTTCAAACAACTTTTAATAGTAGATAACAAAGAGATCGGTCTGTATGATCCCATTTGCTCGGCTGGTTTGTCTGGTTTTTTTATCATGATTATTTGTGCAACCTTGAAACACTCTGGCACATATGTAAGTCGAAAGCAAGCATTATATATATGTTAACATAGTGACTGCTCTCTTTGATAACTCCTTAAACATTCTTGGCGAAATTTCATCAATTCCAGGTGACTTTCTCGGATTCAAATTCATGTTTATTTCTTGTGCAACTTCTAATGGGGTGGCACTTCTGATATTTGATGGAGATCTATAGAGAGCTTTAGGATCAATCCTAGGTTGTATGTCGTGTGGTTGAAATACTGATGCTAGATGTTGTGCAAACAATTCTGATTTTTCTTCGTTACGTTGTAACGATGTCTTGATTTCTATAAGAATTCGTTCCAAGTAAAACAAAAAAATACTTGAATAAAAACCACACGCGTTTCACAACATTTTAAATTTTCTACGCACTGTATATTTTGTGTGTCAATACGTCACGAAACAATCTTTCTGTGTATTATCAAATCCAGCTTTTTAAATGTTTTAAATTGAAATGTAATTATTATTATGATATTAAATAGGACACTGCCTTGTAAAATCGTGTTCCAAATTATTTTTTCTCTATAAGACAAGAGTGAAGTGAAGTTAGCTGTTTTAGTACAAGTTCGAAAAAAACTCGAAAATCAACACAGCTGGTGAAAAAGTAAAACTAAATTTAAATGTTTCAACTGTGTAGTTGTTGTCAAAACAAAAAAGTAAACAAGCAACGGCAACTTTTCGAAAAAAGTTCGAAAGAAACGACCAAAGTGACACCTGTGCCAGAAAATCTAATTACGGAAATAAAATAAGATAAGAGTAAAAAAGTCCTATATATAAGCTATTTAATATATGGTCTTAGAATTAATTTGAGGGAAATATGAATGCATTTACAACGGGATTTTTCTTGAATGCTTCACGAAAATAACAATTTTTGGATGGAGGTAGTCGAGGTATAATTTTCAACGCGATCGGTATTATAAATATTAAATAATAATTAGTTAAATAAAAAAAATCGCCTTAATCTAAATTATAAAAATATCTCCGACTTGTGATAATTAATAAACATACAAAACTTAAAAAGAAGTAAATTATGCTAAAGTGTTTTAATATCATTAAATAATAATTAACTCTAAAATATATTTGATAATGGGGTAGATACTCGATCGGCTAGCGAACAAGTAATTTGCTAGCCAAAATCCTGCCTACTCAGTTATTTTTACCAAGGAAATTTGAATTTCAAATTATAATTTTCTTTTGTTTATTTTTGCAATCGCATAGTAAAGCGCGATTTAGATGTTGAAAAATGTTGGTCCAGCTAAAAAAGAAGAGATTGGTATATTAAAATTTTCGTGTGTATGACAAGAAAAGAATAACATCGTGCAAAAATTTTGCTGTGCGTTTTTGTCTTTTTTTTGAGCAAATGCTGCCATAAAATATAATCGACCCGAGTATATTTTATGGCAACAACTATTATTTATGGCAGTTTATATTTCTTTCTCAATTCAACTAATGCGAAAAATTTATATTGTGTGCAGCTCTAAACACACAGCAAACATTTTGCTGGGCCAACATTTTTTCATCATCTGAATCGCGCTTAAAACAACACAAAAACTTACTGTTCATTTTTTGAAACCGCAAAATTTACTGTGCAATCGCAAAAAAATAACAAATTTTTTTTCAAAAATGTAATTTGAAATTCAAATTTCTTTGGTAAAATTGATTGAGAAGGCGGGATTTTGGCTAGCAAATTACTTGCTCGCTAGCCGATCGAGTAGCTACCCCAATATCGTGTGTTAAATAACTTCTAAAATATACGCTAATGCTAAGGTGGTATATATAGTGCGTTACATAAAAACGGAATCATTTATAATTTCCGCCGTTTTTATGCACAGTTCGTGATATTGGCCTGATAACGTAAAAGGTACAAAATGTAAAAACTAAAGTCGATATCTATTAGTGAATAGTGTTTAAAAAATTAAAATTAAATTTGTAAAGTGAAAATTTCATGCATAAACTGTCGTGGAAAATTCTTTCCAAAAGTAAAAATTTAAACTTTAAGAAAAGGCACAGCTTTAGAGTGCAGTTTGTACAGTTATACAGTTTTTTTTTCTCGAATGTGCTCACAAGGTCTTAACTATAAAATTTAGTTGGTCATTAAATAATAAAGTGTCAATTAAAACTGTATAAAAAATATTACTAATCTCCGTAATACGTACGATTATATAGTTAAAATTTAATTAATAAACATTTCTCCAAAATAAATAATTATGATTAGTTTAACTTAAACTATAATTAAAATGTTAATAAATAAAATAATACTTTTAAGCTATTAAATGAAAACTATTCAATTCGGATAATAATAAAATTAATAAAAGTTTTTAAAATAATAATAATAATTCGAAAAATGATAATAAATAAAAATAAAAAAATTTTTGTGAAATTAAAAATTTTAAATTAAAACTACCTAAAAACTAAAAATGGCTAAAGCAGGCATGCCAAGATATAAGACGTACATCGTTTTCCGCTTAAAGTATTTAACATGGATAATTTATCAACGATCTACGCTACGAATTCTCGTGAAGCCGTTTTTTCAACAATGGCGCCCATCGTTTCAGTTAAGGTACTAATTTTAAGATTTCTTTAGAAGTAAGTTTATTAAATTTTTATTTTATTTTCTTTAAATTTTTTTATGGTTACTATTTAACTAATTATATTATATAAATATTTCCTTTAGATTATTATTTTTTATTTGAAAATTAAATAATTTTTATATATTTGTTTATTAAAGTTTCAAGAAACAATTATCAAAAATTTTTTTTTGTCCATAAATGATCTAAATCAGTTTTTCTTTCTTATTAAGTTTAGTTAGTTTTTAGTATTTCTTTCTTATTTTTCTTTCTTAAGATCTATAATCTATCTAAAAGTTAATCCTTATAACATTTTTTTTATGGATTTATTTAATAATTATTTGGAAATCAAATTTATATTTTTGGTGTTCATATTTAATTAAAATGATTGTTTGAGAGAATTAAAATGGGGAGATGAGTTGATGAGTAAGTACGGCTTCGGTAATTTGCCAAAATAGTTCGTTTTGAGAAAAAAAAAAACAATTAAATATAAGATACGTAGTCTAGCAAGATCCGATGAAGTCTTGTCAACCCCACCCCTTACCGTGAGCTCCAGCTAGGCTATTGACGACTGCATCAGGACCTCTCATCGGATAAATAACAAATTTTGTATCAAAAGAGGTGTTCATCGCGAGTAAAAATTCCATATCCTTCTTACAACCCTGTTACAGGGCGATCATGTTTAGCCAGCTTGATCGGTACTGTTATTTTGTTACAACGTCGCACCCATTCTCCATTTATGTTCCTTATAGGTGGCATTTGGATTATTAGCTTCTTGTATCTTTTAATAGCTTTCCAAAGAGACTAATTTTTGGTACAAGCTTCTTTATGTTCTTTAATTAATCGGTTAACTTTATTACTTACCCGATTAAATTCTCTTTTGTCAATAATGTTTCTGGTTCTTTGCCATATGCGTCTTTTCCTACGCCTTTCTTTTATCATTTCTCAAATCACCAGGGGGTAGTTGATCTCTTGTACGACTTTCTCACCTAATACGGGTGTAGCCACTTTAGATGCTTCACGCATGGAGTTAATAAAATATTTAGTTTGTAATTTCAGTTCTTGTTTAGTTTTAAGACTAACTTTTAACTCAATTAGATTGTCCAGTTTCTCTCTAAACAATTTCCAATCAGTAAATTTATTAGTAAGGTTAAGTTTGGTTTTCTTTTTTATGACTAAAGTACTTAGCGTCATTAAGACCAGTGTGTAATCGGAAGTAAGGTCATCAATGCCTTTGACTTCAATGAAATTTAAGGCTATTCCTTTTGAGATATAAAAGTCAATCAAATCAGGATTTTTGTTGATGTCTGTAGGCCAATAGGTATGGTTTACGCGATGAGTGATATTCACAACCTGACATTTCTATTGGACTTAGGAGTTGTTTTCCTTTTCCTGGTGTTATGAGTCGAGATCCCACGCAGTATATTTGACGTTGTAGTCACCTCCTATAATACACATTGGTCCAAGTTTATTAAAAATGTTAACATATTGATTTCTTACGATATTTTGCCTTGGTGGGCAGTAGATCGCCCGTAAACTTAGTTCAGCACCACCACGCTTAATCGTTATTACGATAGCTTGCATAAATGGCTCCATAATTTCTTCTTGTTGGAAATGTAGGATATTTTGTTTGATTAAGATTGCTGTCCCTCCTCGAGCACGACCATTGTGATGCAATGTCCAATAGGCTCTATATCCTGTAATTTTGATAAAGTTTTTATCCGTAAAGTGCGTCTCTGATATTAAAGCTACATCTATGTTATTGGTTCTTAGAAATACTATAGACATTTTTGTCTCATTTCTGCCTAAATTTGGTGAGCATTTTCATTATATTACTAATGGTTGGCTCGTTGGCCACAGGTTTCTGCCTGCTTTCTTGATTTTGATTGTTATTTGAGGTTTTGGTCACCTGGGCATAGGAAACCCCCTCTTTAATAGTATCACATTGTTGGTTTGGCTTTTACTGTAGACGCTCTACTCCTGTTATTTTTCTCGGTAGTTGAGCATTTACTTTCTTCTGATACACCAGACATCCTTTATAGCTAGTCGGAATCATAAAAATGATGATCAAAAGTGGTCATCATTGTTATGATGAAGAAGATGAAGAAAAATTATCAAGAATATCATATTATGGTACAATCAATCATTTGAAATAATTGTATTTAACACACAATGATGATATTAATCATATATAAACTAGGATTGATAGTACATATTTCTAATCATTGTATTATAGGAAATATCACAATTATTTGTTATATCATAATAATGGTAAATGGAATCATGTATTTATCATATATTTTTTCTGAGTGTAGAATTAAAAAAAAGTTTAGTAAATCGTTTTATGATTTTCTCGTGTTTATTTCAAATCGCTAGAAAAAATCATTTGATCTTTACAGCGACACTATTAGGGACTTCTCTAATATAAAAGTTAAAGATTATCTAAAAATGTTTCAATTTCACCACAAAACAAATTGGATTATTTTAAAATTTAACAGTGTAAATTTTTGGTATTATTTTTGGTATGTTTTTCACAATCATTTTAAATTCGACATTTGTATACATTTCTTAATAACAAATACAGTCTTCGCTTTACTTTTTTACAAGTATAGTAATCAGGAAAATTTTATTTTTGATCTCAAGATAATGGCAGATTTACCGATCGCTATATAGCCGAAATCCTAAAAACTGGGTTCCAAAATATTTTCTGTATAGGTATTTGTGTGTGTGTGTGTGTGGTTTTCTGTGTTTTTAGCGAAGGTGGCAAAACCCAACATGGACGCTGAGTGGATAACACAAAAAACTCATCACAAGAGTGACAGACTCTTGCTCACTAAAACCACCTTCTAAATCTTTAGGTATTACTTCTGAGGGAAGGACTCTGTACTAACGTGTACCATCAAATCTCGCACGCAACTGCTGGGTCCGAATTATTACAATTCGCGACGCTGGCCTTCCGATTAGTACATTGACCCTTCTCCGATCGGTGCTATCGCTATGGCCGTTCAGACAGAATATCCTCTCTGTAATTTCTTTTATTTTTGACTGGTACCATTAGCGTTTGAAGTGTTCCTCCATGATTATTTTCGTACAACTTTTGTCATTCCCGCAATAATGCAGGCTGTCAGAGTATTATCAGAGAAAAATCTTGTGGGCTATAAAGCTATTTATAGCCCACAAGATTTTTCTCTGATTATATCCTGCCCTACAATGGCTGCGACTTTGTTGTCATGATAAAGTGAGTTTCCAGTAGTAGCTCCAAGGATTCAACACTAGATATGGTCCAAGAACCATCCGGTCACTAAAAGAAACTCGGGTTGATGGGACTTAGAGATAGCACTTTACGCAGCTTAGATGTCTCAGATAACTGCTGTATTTTACTACAGTATACAGCCCTGAGGCATTTGTTTTAGCATTTCTCAATTCGAATTTTTATGTTTTGAGTACTTCCTTGTAGCAGTTGCAGTCCTTAGCAGCTTTAGTTTCCTTGGCTCTTCGAAAGAGCCGACTGTATTGTTCACGGGTGTTTTGAAGTCATTTTGACCACTATATGGTGGTCGAAGTTTACGCAGACTGACTTTTTTAGGGAGCTTCCTAAAATAACAGTAGGAAGTCTTCGTCACCAAGTAGAGTGTAAGCTAATACATATTACCCAGAGATTTTACCATCCATCTCAATGCTTGTGGTGATCACATCTGAATTACTATAATGTGATAACAGAAACATATTCAGATTATTTTTAGCAAGAATGCAGGAACGAATTTTACCTACCTTTATATTTAGGAGTCCTGAGTCCATAAGTAGCCAGTCATCATTAACCCAACGTTCTTGGATTAGGACAATGCTTATCTCCTTTACTTTTAGTTTGAGCATGAGCGCAGCTGAAGCTGCCTTGGAGTCGTCTAATCGTGAGATATCTACGAAATATAACACCCCTCAAACTCATCGCTACCTCATTATTGATCACTCTGTACGTGCAAACAAACTAAATGCATTAACCAGATTTACATATCCGTGTAAGAAAATAATAAAAAAAATTAAAAAAATTTAACCAAAAAACTTTAAAGATAAAGAAAATATAAATCAAATTTTGATTTAACATTTAAAAAATAATTCTTCAGGATATTTTTTAAGTTGTCCTTTGATAAATTAAAGTCGAATAAGTAATCGATGATGTTGAATGATTTAGATATCCTATTAATGGGGTTGTTTTCTCCATATTTTGTAGAATGGTGTTCTAGCGCTTCTGTACTTAAATATTATAAATAATAATAATAAAATAATATTTTATATATAATTGTAAATAAAAATATAAAATTTATGTTTTAGTGATGGAGTAAGGAGGTTAATCAGCAGGAACCATAAAATTAGGTTTGTTCCTTTACTTCAACCTCCACCACAGTTGCATGCAATCACTGTGATTCCTCTAAGGATCCTCAAAGTTCTCTAATCGAAGTGGACATATCCGCGTCTATAGAGAATGTTTCTACCTCTTCACACATTCCCATGATTATGGATGTCAGCTGGGGTCTCTACCGGTATCGGCGCCCTCAAGATATCCGGATACATCGTTAGAGACTGTTTTTTTATACTGGGTCGGTTATCAGCACGGTACGATAACCACCTTAACCCGGCCAGTTCGCACTGTGTTTTAGCCTAACACACCACCAATTCCGTAGTAAGGTGTAGTTGCCCAGTGGTCACTGCGAGGATGTAACCCGAACACTTGCGGAAGCAGCAAGATGTGGAACTGACACAAGTGCCAACTTGATCCATCCTTGAATGTTTTTTGCACTCCTGCCGATTTTTGCATTAAAATCAAATCAAACAATAGATCTTTGACGTCATCTGAGTTACCTTCGATGGTTGCATATAATAACGATCGTAATATTAACCCTCAAATGCATACACTTTTTTTATCTGATATATTTTGATTATGTAAAATTTATGCCAAAAAAAATCTGAAGCGTTTTTTTTAAGTAGGCCTTACACGGGGTCTCCATTATGCAAAATTGCTGAGATTTTCTCTCATGAAATTAAATTTATGAATGTATGCGTAAGTATGTTATACAAATTTTGAAACTCTCAGCAAATTATCAGCAGGCTATTTCACGAAAAAATTATCATGAAATTTTTACGAAATGTCAATGCTATACTGTTTTAACATAAAAATCTATAAATTGGTTGATAATGTTTATGGATTTTTCGACATTTGAAAAAACTATTATGAGACTAATGCTGTGTTTTAATATTGGAGCACTATCCGGAGCCAAATGGCAATTTTCTATTGAAACTGCAGCTATTATTCACTGGTGTCGCTGTACTTTAAAAATTAAAACTAAATTCATCAATAAAACAAACATTTATCACCTGAAATATATTAATTGACATTTATTTTGACATGACGTTATAAACAAAAATTCATTTTGCTGCGTTTTAATTTTTTATTGTAAGATTTAGTTTCTAATGGTTTCAGGGTTTACAAAATTAAAAGCCTTTTCAAATTTCCCATTGAAATGGATAGCGCTCCCGATAGCGGCTCCCGATAAATAAGTGAGCCGAGATATTTTTTTATCGATTTTTAATTAAAAAGTTGAATGAAAAATCTTAGTTTAGATTTAAATAAATGAATTAAATATTAGTTTTCACATAGAAAATTGGCTGCTCCGGATACAGCTATCGGGCGCTAATAAAAAAACACAGCATAAAATGCCCAGTTATGATATTTGTTTGATAATTATTTATCAATACATTGAAAAAAACATACACATACATAAATTATCATGAGAGAAAGTCTCTGCGATTCTGCATAGTGTAGACCCCGCGTTAACAAATAGCGCTGATAATAGAAGACCCGCTTTTACGCGGACTTATGCATTTAAAAACGAAATGAAAAATTCAAATAAAATCATAATAAAATTTAACAATTCAATTTGTAAGGAACTTTGTCACTTTGTTGGTATTATGATTCTGTTACTTATGGCCGAAATAATGGAAGATGAATTTTATTTTTTGTTGGGTGAATTCGGTGATATATAATAGTATATAAGCATTCACCATAGCTACATCAATTAGATGGAAAAAATACGGTTCGACGATTTCCTAGTTTCCATCTTAATGTTGTAGCGTCCGAGGAGTCCATTCATTAAATCGGCTCCCCGCATATGCCGGTTGTATTCTTTAATATTGTACGGTCCCTCAATTTCATAGTGTTGTCTTTTCTTTTTATAGCATCGAGTGGCATTTCGTGGCTGTGAAATAGCGTTGCTGCTAACAAACGGCTTAGTGCCAAGATAAGTTGACAAAAATCGTACCGTTTTTGTGCCTTGCCACAAAACCGTGAAAATATCGACTCCATAGGTGTTCCCAACATACTGCACTAAGTGCAGCCTCAGTGGATAGTTTGCAGTTTTCAGGTTCAGGTTTCAGTGGATGACACTTAGGCCATTTTTAACCCATTGTGATACCACGCATTCACGGCACATCATTAACCCATTCACCTATTCACCTACTCACACAACTACAGTATACCACCTGCACATTGCGCAAGCTCCATGTCAACCTGTACATTGACATGGACGGTGGGTCGGCGCTGAATTCTGCACTCCATCAGAGGGTCTTAGTTGTGTTTATTAACATCACTGATTGTAATCGGTGATGAAAATTCGATTTGCATCTAGCCTTGTTACAGGCTGGCTACTGCCAACCTGCAGATATCACTAAGCGCATGCAGAGGCCTCCACGGTGATCTTTTGCCGGCTACGTTCTCAGGGAGAAGTGCGAAGGGACGTGGGGTTTGAGGCATGCATGGCTCCTGGCCTACACCGTGATTACAGATATTTGAGAAGGGAAAAAAAAACGCAAATAATAATTACCCGGAGTTCCGCCGAAATTCGTCGGCCGGAACCTGAGGAACGAACAACTCAAAAATTATAAATAGCACAGAGAGGTGCCTTGGTGCGCGCATCCATTCGAACTTAAACAAGGTCGAGCCCTGGTTACGAAAATGGATGCGGGCACCAAGGGACTGCAAACACTATGCCGACACAAAGGGAGTCTCCGCTCCCATCATACCACACCAAAAAAATTTTAATAATTCATTTTATTTATATTTTTTTTTTAAAGAAAACAAAAAAAAAGAAAACAAAGCGAAACGACTTCCCTTTCCCCCCGTACCACGACAAGAGAGAACGAGAGAGAGAGAGAGAGAGAGCAATGTGTACCGAGCGTGCACCCGCTGTGCGGCGCTCGATCACAAAAATTTAAGAAAATTAAAAAAAAAAATAGAAAAAATAATGTAAAGCAAATTAGAAACAAAAATCGTACCTTAACACTATATATGATATATAAAAAAAGCTGTTGCGGCCTTGCGCAGCCGTCATGCCGCAGGTGGCCTTGCCCCACCCGGACCGTTGCGGGGCCTTTACCCGATACCAAAAAAAATGGGTTGCGGCCTTGGTGCCGTTTACCGCGTGCTCCACCGGTGCGGCCCAACCGCCGGTAAAATATACTGGCCTCAACCTGTTGCGGGGCCTTTCCCCGTTACAAAAACACGGGCAACCGGTTGGCTACCCAAATGTGGCGGGGCCTTTCCCCGATACCAAAAAATCAAAAAAATAAACAATAGCCGGTTGGCTACCGTATCGTTGCAGCAGACCACCGATTACCGTTGCGGGGCCTCTCCCCGATACCAATTACTCGGCCTTGATCGGCCGCCGAAAAATCGTATATGTTGGTGTTGACGTCTTTCCACCGTTAACCAACCGCCGTTGGGCGTTGTCTCGCTGAACCGTAAATGACCAGAATGGCCTTGATATACCACTGAAAATGGCCCTTTAAAATGGTGTACACCAAACGCAATCGGGGCAAACGTGGGAATTTGCGGCGCCCACCCCCAATTAAACTTTACGTCTAAGCGCCCCAATACCAAACCGCCAAACCTTATTACGTCGAATTGCTCTTAGTTTGACACCAACCAAACTTATTCCACTATGTATCTCCAGTCAAAAGTTTAAGCACCTGAACTAATATTGCCCTGGACAAAAAACTCGCAAGCCAAACACTTTTCGCAAAAAAAAATTTCTATTTTTCTTATTTTTTTTTATTTATTATTTGTATATTTTTATATTTTATCTTATTTAATAACACGTTTGTTTTTCATATAAAAGTTTAATAACAAAAATTTTATAGTTTATGTCTACTACAACCTTTAACATATCAAACTTTATTTTTCAATTAATTTTTTTTTTTTTTTATCACACAACTGGATGACATTATTTTAATGACAAAAAAAACTGTATTTGCCATCCACACTCATAAACAAAAACTCTAACTTTTCTCAAATTTCAAACCAGACTGAATATCAAAAAAAAAACTCTCACGCCACACAACTCGTAAAACGTTCTAGAAGAAATTAATCTCTCTTCTCTGTCTTTCCTTTATATCAAATTTTCGTTGATATAAAAGAGAGAGAGACATATAAGAAAAACATTTTTTCCAAAACGTTTTACTTTGCACACACTCGATGCGCATTGCTCTCTCTTTCCCCCATTCTTTCTCACCTCTGCGCCACCACACGATGGGGCACAAAACAAAACGTCGAGAGTGCGTTCAGCACACATTTGAGGTGAAAGCAAAGACAACAACCGAGGTGAATAAAATAACACAAAAATCGTAGTTGCGACCACACAGTCGTAACAGCCTCTGATGGGATTCGAACCCAGTACCTCCCGGTCCAAGTGTAGAAGCTTTAACCACTGCACCACTTGTCTGGTAGTTTGCAGTTTGGTATATACGATTGGTGCGAACCGTACCTAAACTATATATACCTCTGCTTTGAAGATAAATTAGCAGACCAGAGACGTATAGAAGTTATCAAAGTAGATTACGTGGTTAATAAAATTAGGAATAGTTTTTGATAGGCGGACGACAACGTTTGATGCGGCTCCAAGGTTGGGAGCTCCTTCGGCAATTGTACTATCGCCGGCACCAGTATAAATCTCAAATGCATACGAGAACCCAGTGGAATCGTAAAGTGAAAATAGTTTAAAACCCCATTTAAGGGGCTTGTTTAGCATATATTGGCGTAGCATTGTACTCGTCATTTTAGTAGCGCACATCTGCTCGTCCACGCAAAGCCTTGGTAGCATCGATACTGATCGGAAACTTTCGGAAATGCTTTATGAGAGGTCGTAGCTTGAATAGCCTATCATAATTTGGTTGGTCTCTATCGACTGCTTCCGAATTATCATTGAAGTGTAAATATCGTAGAATTTCCTCAAATCTACCAACCGTCATTGTTTGACGAATTGCGTCAAATGAGTGTTTTTCCTATAGTATGATCGGACGTTTGGGTATTTATAAATCGACATGAAGATCAATATGCACAGAAATGTCCGCATTTCGATTGGATCAACTTTGATCTTTGTTCCTATGTTTCTTTGACGTGCATACATATTAGATTGTTCAGAAAGATATATAATTAGTTGGCCGTTGAAGAAGTATTTAAAACAGGCGTACATGCAGTTGTGAATTTCGGTTGCGCCAAATCATTGTTTTACATTCTTTATTTTCGTTTTTAATTTGCATGATGTCACCAGTAAATGTTTGTGTCGGTGTTGCATTCGGCCCATACTCTTCTATTTCCAATTCTAGTGAATGAACACGTTTATTGCAATGAGAAGCTCGACTAAATATTGGAAATTTTTCGGTGACAGCAATAATTTTCATTATTTTGGTTCAAGATAGAAGGCTGCAAATATTGGGCAGGGGTTTCGAAAGACTGAGACTGCTGTAATGCATTACCCAAGGCTGCTGTAATATCGCCGTCCGTAGTTCCTTGTAGAAAATCATTATCTCTAACACTCACTGCATTATTTGTAAGTGAAGTTAGATGGAAAGGAATTTTTAAAGTTGAGTAATTTCATCATCAGTCATTTTTGACAAGTTGAAATATTTTTGCCGAAATTCCGGGTTCGACTTAAATTGAAGCAAAAAAAAATTTGTCTGGCAGGAAAAGGGATATAATCCGACCAAAAAAACGTCAGGAGTTGAGACTTATGCCGCAGCCACACGAATGCACATACACACCAACATTGGCGTATTTGTCCAAATAACAAATCGTGTAGCCACAAAACAAATGACAAATTCAAATCAAGGTTACATTTGTCCAACATTGGCGCACATTCGCTCAATAGGTGGTTTTTCAAAATATTCAAAGGAAAAAACAAATATGTACTACAAATCGTGTAGACAGTAGAGTTGGTCATTTGTCATATTTTACAAATATTTGCGTCATATTTTACAAATATTTGTTTATCAATACTTTTAACTATTTGTTAAATTAATGATTACAACAATAATTGTTATCGTTTAATGCCCATAAGATTATTATTAATAAAAACGAAATTTGCGTAAAAAGGCCGTGTTCATTTATAAAAGATGAAAATCACGGAGTTAAATTTATCGAATCCTCCCCCCAATTTCAAAAATTTTTTACAAAATGACGTATATGCATATACGAATATATATGTTCAGTTATTGGTTTGTGTGTTATTTTAAATTATATTGAAAAAACATTATTAAATGTAAATATTTAACTAAACAAAAAATTTTATCAGCCCAGCCAGCCTTTACTGTGATGCATACAAAATATTTTTAAATCGTTTATATCTTCGCCTGGGTGGTGCGAGAAATAAAACATGATTTTTTGGTTTTGCGGCTATTACCAAAACAATTCTTGGTTTTGTAATTTATTTGTGGCCCCAAAAAACAGATACGGTAATTTTAATTTGTAATCAATTTGGTAGTTTTGCTGGACACCACACAAAAAAATGGTTTAGTTAAACTTAACAAAAAATTGTAGCTGTTAGGAAACATAAAATTTAAATTATTTTCCAATTCGGTCCAACTAACTGTCGGTCAACTGCCAATCATTGGCAGGTTTCGTCAAATAGAGTTCGAGTTTACATTATTGAATTGAAAATATGTTCATTACCAAATTTGTTTAAGGCGATCTCAGAGATGACCCCTTTAAATTACATATGGAATTAGATGTGCCAATCAGTGCAGAACTTAAAACTAGGCCGCCTACATTTAAGTTCTGTATTGAGTGGCACAACCAACACCATATACCATATGAGGAAGACATCTCTGAGATCGCCACAAGAAAATTCGGTTATGTTAATTTGTAATCAATGAAGATATTTTCAACTGAATAAAAAATTGTTTTCGAGATGATCAATTTCACTACTAATGATCATGCATGATTTTTGAACGGGCGCTTGGGTTACTTTTGTGAATTTGACAATTAAATTTTCGGAATGGAATTATTTTTATGTGATTTAGCAAAGACACACACTTTATAAAAAAAAAACTTTTCGGGATGAAAATTTCGGGTCAAATTCTTATACAAGATTTAATTTGGCTTAATGGGTTGTTATCTCCATAGTTAGTGGAATGGTGTTCAAGATCCAACAGTCAGTGATTAAGTAGTCTCCTTCTTGGATCATGAAGTGAAAGACTTTCGGTGAAGTATGGAGAATCTATAACCGATGAATCTAGATCAACATGGCGGCAACTGAGTAAAGATGTAAAAGTCGGCTTAAAACTTCAGCATTGAATTTTTTTATTTAAATTGTTTCTAGTAATACCGCCTTAAATTTCAATTTAAATTAAATGCTAAAACATCTTTAAATTTTAACTTGAAGCTTATCAAAAATTGTGCGGTAATTTTTGATTAAGATAAATCGTGTGTTTAAAATGGCAGGTGTAAATGTTGAAAGTGACAGTGATTTGATAGATTCTGTGAACCAAAAGTTTGATTCAATTTAAAAAAAAAACATATCCGAATCTATAAATGACATTTTGTCTATACAATCGATGAAGTGAAAATGCAGATTGTGATATTAAATGTTGATTGAACGCTTGAACGGCATGGCTGATTTAATTGATCATCTAAGTGGAATACCCCAACTCGTACTTTGAACTTTAATTTGATCAATTTCGGGTGCGTTAGCGAATGTCATGTGCCAACAAACCGTTAACTTACGCAACAGCAAATCGTCGATCCCACTATAAAAAAACAAACGACATTTATGAGTGTCAAACTCAGATATGTAAAACATGAATTTGTCAAAAAATACAAACATTTTGGCGGCCTCACGTTAAAGGACCTTGGGCTTGAGTAAATACCGGAATGCACTGTAACGATGGAATTACGAAACGTAATCAACTGATATTTAATCACACTAAACAGCTACAGCTTTCGAAAAAAATTTACAAAACATTCACTAAACTCGACTTGGTGTAGGCTCTTATAAAACAAAACAGTGAACCAGTTTCTGTATACAACATAGATAAATTGTACGCCGTAATAGGAACTAACATTAAAACTGAAAACGTTACTGAATCAGCTGTAAAATTTAAGGTAAATGATGTTGAAAATGTAATTAAATTCAATTCAACGAGACACCCAACACAATATTCAGTACAGGAAATCAATAACAGATGATACGATTGCAGATCCTGATAAGGACCAGTTCAATCAATAAAATTCAGCACCTGGACTGAGATGTTCAACCATCACCATTTTTCGATAATTTATCGAAGTTTATTTCTCGTTTCTGTAGAATAAAATTTGTCTGTTTCAATTTTTATAGAGAACTGTTTGTAGATCTGACGGCAAAAAAATTAACCTGTTTGGGGCTATTTTTGTATGTTAATTTTTATTTTCATAAAGTATGCCGTGCTAAAATTTCATATAAAAAAAAGACCCAATTAGCTTATTTTTAATGCGCTAGATGTCACTACCCCGGACATTTATAGTTTTCAATATCATTTACCAGTAGCCTGCTAGATCGCAACATTTTGATGTTTCTACTGCGTTTCTATCACCAAAAAAAATATTTTCGATTCTATAACGAAAATAAGTGAAATAGATATTGTTCAAATATATTCTAGTATAGGTTGTGATAGCAATAGACAAGAAATAATTGATAAACGAAACAGAAGTCAAATTAATTGTACCAGAAAGAGACGTAGACTTCGATAAAATATCGAAAAATGGTGATGGTAGTAGATCCCAGAACTGATAAAATTGTTGTCGACCAAGCTTCCAGACTACTACGTAGTACTAAAATACATTCATCTTCACCATGTACGAGTAGATACATTTTTTCATGACTTTCTTGTGAACTTCTATAAATGATAACCATATAGAGAACTGTTTGTAGATCTGACGGCAAAAAAGTTTATCTTTTTGGGTCTTTTTTCTATGTTAATTTTTATTTTCATAAATTATGCCGTGCTGAAATTTCATGTAAAAAAAAGATCAGCGTATTTTTACTGCGCTATAGATGTCACTACCCCGGACATTTATAGTTCTCAATAGCGTCTTACTTTGGAAATTTTACAACAACAATGCCATACGTTTCATTCCAACCAGAATGTTTTTGTTGGAATAGGAATAAAATTATTCTACGCAAAGTTATCCTATTCACCACTAGACCAACTTTTTCGAAAATTATAATTTTATGAGTTGGCGTCTTGATAAGAAAAGTCAATTTTAAATTTGTCAATGACATAAATCAACGATACACAAAATGAACTCCGATGCTAAATTAATCTGAAAAATAAGCCATATTTACGTCGTAAACGCATTTTATATTTTCATAAATATTTGTTATGATATAAAAGTAAATCGCATGCTTCGTTCGATTTTATTAAATTTTTGTACCAACCGAGGAAAGTATAAAAAAAAATCGCTTGGCTGTTACTTTAAGCAAAAATTTCAATCCTATTCGAATAGGAATAATATTTCCTAAAGTAAGACCACTCCAATGAAATTAAATTATATAGTTATTTTTCATTTAACATTTTAGAATTAAAATAAATATTATTTTTATGGCTGGCAACGGCGAAAATTAAGTGCGGGAAAAGCGAACCGCGTAAGAGTTGGGAGAGCCTTGTGATGACTAAAAATTGTAATAACACAAGAAAACTATTGGACTTGCTTGAGCCTTAAGCGCGATTTACATGATGAAAAAATGATAGCAAGCAAAAACAGAAGAGTTTGGTATATTAAAATTTTCGTGTGTATGACAAGAAAAGAATACCATCGTGCAAAAATTTTGCTGTGCGTTTTTGTCTTTTTTTTGAGCAAATTCTGCCATAAAATATAATCGACCCGAGTATATTTTATGGCAACAAATATTATTTATGGCAGTTTATATTTCTTTCTCTATTCAACTAATGTGAAAAATTTATATTGTGTGCAGCTCTAAACACACAGCAAATATGTACTTTGCTGGGACAACATTTTTTCATCATCTAAATCGCGCTTTATCCTCTTGATGTATTTAACGACGAGCCTACTTATTTTAATAGCTTCATTAATTTATCTGATTATTTCAAATAAGCCTAAACTAGCTTTAACCAACTAGGAACTTGATGTTTGGATCATAAATAGGTGGAACATTAATGGTAGTAAAATATGTCCAAAATTAAACAAGTATTAGTAAATACATTGTGAAAAAATTTGTGAACTGTGAATTTTGAATCAAAATTCAAAAACATTTATTTTACATTCTTCATAATAGTCTGAAAAATTTTCATTTTTAATTAGTAGTTTTACAGAAGATAATACTATCTAGCTGTTTCAATATCCCAAAATACTGGTTAAAGAAAATTTGTGCACAAAGCCCCATGTGGAAATTGTTATTACATTACAATAAGACAATCAAGTGAGATTACGGACATTTCCGCATAAAAAAAGGACAATTCTGAATTTTGTTCTGTAAATTAAGCCAATTCGATCTGTATGAGTAGTTTTAACCACTTAAATTTAACTAATAAATTCCGGAAATCAAATTCAATTTCCAAATTGAGAGTAGGGCTAGGGGTACCTTTTAGATTTCGTAAATCAAGTCGATCTTATTAGTTTGCGTATAAGATAAATTCTGAAAATCGTAAAGTTTGTTGGAAAATTCTACTATGAAGAATTAATAGCCTTAGGTTGACGCACGCAAATGAATTAACTGCCAAGAGTTTGAGGTTTGAGTGGTTTTAGTGTAAGCTAAATAGATTTTGACTCATTTACGTGTATCAACTGAAGGCTATCATTTCCACATAGAAGAATTTTCCGACAAACTCTACAATATCCAGAACTTATCTAAACCAATAAAAACGATTTGATTCACGAGAACTAAAAAGGATACCTCTCCCCTCTCTTTCAAAATAGCTTTTCACTTATTTGTTTGTGTCAAACTAAAGATAACAATTCCACATAGTGGAATTTTCCGACAAACTCTACGATATCTAGAATTTATTTAAACTAAAACCACTCAAACCAATAAAACCAATTTCATTCACGAGAACTAAAAAGGATACCTCTCAAATCCTTTTGGAAATGGCTTTCGACTCATTTGTCTGTGTTAACCTAAGGCTAACATTTACACATAATGGAATTTTCTGCCAAACTCTACGATATCCACAATTTACCTGAACTAAAACCACTTAAACCAATAACATGAATTAAATTTGCGAGAACAAAAAAGGATATCTCTCCCCTCCTCGTGGAAATCGCTTTTGACTCATTTGCTTGCGACAACTTAAGGCTCACTCATCTCATTAAGAGATGATCAGCAATCCAGCGCCACCCGTGACTTCAGAGAAACCGCCTCTAGTGACCTGAGTGCCGCTTTACTGTCCACATAAATCGCTATATCCCTAACGAATACCACGTTATGCTTCAACCATGTCACGGCTTCCCCTATCGCCACTACTTCAGCCTGGTACATGCTGCAGTAGTCAGGGAGACGAACAGAAATATTAACATTGAGCTTCTCACAGAAGACTCCGGTTTCTACTTTGCCGTCTAGCTTAGAGCCGTTCATGAAAAATTTCAGTGCCTCGTTTTCCAGTATTGATCCGTTCCTCCAGGATTCCCTAGAAGGACAGATGATCCGGAAACCTATATCGAAGCACAACGTTGGTTTAATATAATCTAGATTCACCAGTTCTTCCCTTAGTGATCTAACTATCGTCGAGAGTCCCGCCTGAAGATACTTCCACTGAGAGACAGCCGAGAGCCTTGTAGCCACATTGGCTGCCATCTGCTTACCAAAAAATTCGATTGGAATAAGGTGGAGCCTAACCTCTAAAGCGCGTGTATGTGTTGTCCTAAGCGCCCCGCTTATAAGCATACAGGCCGTTCTTTGCACCTTCTCCAACATCCTTATGTAGGTTACCTTTTCCAGAGCTGGCCACCACACGCCCACCCCGTACACCAGCACAGGCCTTACCACTGCGGTATAGAGCCAGTGTACCAGCTCTGGTTTCAAACCCCATTTCTTCCCTATGGCGTTTCTACACGAGTAAATGGCTACATTAGCCTTATTCACCCTTTCTACAATGCTAGAAATTCTTCCATCGTATGCTTTTTTTTACAGATGATTAAGGTTTATGAAGTTTGTTGGTGATATACGAGATGTGGGTGTTCCAAATTAGTTTTTATAGCCAAACATAATCCATGATTTCGCTTCCCGGCATTATTTGCAAGGATTTATATACCCTAAAACCGTAGCATGGCAAAATGAGTGTTTTTGGAGATTGTAAAAAGAGCGCACTCGATTTTATGTGTGCTCGCACTGAGATCATGCTTCGCCTGCATCAGTCGGCTAATGGCCTAAGAGCAATTGCCTACGCTGCGCTATTGTTATTTGCTCGCTCAAATTTGCTCCGAGCCATCAGGACCCAGATCATCAGAATAATTAATGTATGCGTAATAAGGTTATTTTTTAATCTGGTCAGTTATTGGTACGTCACTAGCAGCCATAAAAGTGGTGAGAGAACTTCCCTTTGGGACAGCCTCAAGCCGATGCGAAAGTGATTGTTTCATCACTGAAAGAGTATTATGATTCCATTAAGGAACATCTGTAGCGCTCTTGATGTGAATCGTGGGAACTTGTTGAGAAGTCATCTATTATTGTCTCGGTAAGGTGATTTGCCGAAATGGTGAAATGGCGCATGTTTTGGTGCCCTTAACAAGGTCTCTGATTTTCGATATTTCGTTTCGTTTTTTGGTAAGACGTTTTCTTCGATACGTACTACTACTGAAGGATGGTGCTAATCATTCCCATGTCGGCCATATCAATACCACCCAATGAATAGTACATATTATGCGTCATTCCCTGTTTAATTTTATTATGTTATATAAACAATAGTGAAAAGTTGCTCACCTCAGTTGGTGTCGGTGCTTCCCCAGAACATGTGGAGAGAATTTGTGTCTTACAATAAATTGACAAAGCTCTGTAAATTACTGGGGTTATCTATCGGCGTCGTCGACGAAGTAGGCTCCGGCAAAATTTACGGTATTCCTGTCGTTCTTTGCTACAGGCGTTTCGAGATCCTGGTAAAATTTCTGAAAATAAATTGGTTTTTTAAGAAAAAATTAAGGAGAAGTTGTTAAAGAATTCCTATCCTTTGTCTTTCAAATGCTGCTATTATAAATTAACTTTTTTATATACCTGTTTTATTATTGGAACTAACTGTTTATGTATTTTAGATCACTATCTGTTTCCTTTAGTAGAATGTAAAATGTTTGATTACTTTAAGGAAAAGTCGAAATGTTTCATGAGTTAATTTTTTGTAGTTTATTTTTGTTTGGTCATACGACTGATTTTTAAACAATTCCTACTTCTTGTAAGTATCAGTTTTTAGACTGACGCGTGTTTCTTCAAGCAAAAAGTTCATATATACATATTTTGAATGTGTTCGTTTTATATTGTATTACTACCAGATACGAAGTTTTAGAGGACCCTACGCAATGTTTTTCATAATGCAAGTTTTTAGAAATTTAAAAATAACGATATTTTAGAGTCCTTATGTCTGAAAGTTGTTTATGTTCTTCTAAAAAATTTATTAGGCCCACGTCACATTATTTGTATAGCACATTTACAGTTAATTTAACGTAGATAAGAAAAAGTTATTCAATTTTTAAGTTGCATTGTGTGGTTGGGGTTTTTTCTAAGTGGCATTCCATATTGTCTAGTGTTTTCAGTTTGAGTGGAATTCGTGAAACTTTGTTCAAATTGTTTATTAAGCTATTGCGCGTCTTCGATAGAGATATCCCTTACATAAGGGAAGCATATAACTAAAATTTTAAAGTTTCGGTATCTGTTTCTGATCTGTAATAATCAGTTTGAATTAAATAAAGCCAATTGACAAGCCATATCCGAATACTAGATAGTATAAAAGGTACTTTCAACTCCCGAAAATTAAAAAATTTTGAATATTTTTTTCAAAGGAATGAAACTGCCATTATATTTTATATTTGGAATGCAACGATTACATCGGTGCGGTCTACATAAAAGAATAGACGGAAAAAAGAAGACCGAAAATATTAAGATTTGATTTTTACGTTTTCTTATTCGAAAAACCTATATAGACAGAGCAAAAAAGATCATGCAATCCAGTGAATATAAAATGTGATCTGATATCAACAGGGTGTTTTAATTTTAATAGAGAAAAGATAAAACCTTTTTCATGTAGGTACCTACATGCCTAAAATTGTGCCTCCCAAATGTAGTAAATTTAAAAAATTTCAAAATCGGCCAGACTACAGAAAGCTCAAAGTAAGCTAAATATACCAACCGTAAAACAACAAGGTTAAAATCGAAGAAACAAGTGATTTCCCCTTCGTAACTAAACATAACAAAAAATGTATATCAAAAAAATCGCCCCTTATCAATATCACTTATCAATAATACAAAATTTACACTGAAAGCAACAGCAGCGAATGAATAAAAAAGGAAAAAAAACAAAAGGGTTCTCCAGGGGTTCTTATCATATTAAAAATAACGACATATACATATAACAAACAATACGCATTCCTACATATGAATCACCCTATTTACATAATATTATATATGTATGTGATATATGTTATATATACCTATATATTTATAATACATGAACAAATTTAAAAACAAAAAATGTTTACGAAAAAATTCTTACCAAACATGCATGCTATGCTTCCTCTACGCTCTCTTTAGAAGTACAACACAACTGTAACTCCAAACAAAACAGAAAAAACAATACTGACTCACAAAAACAATGCGAATACACATTGTAGGTACATACAGTAAAACGTTGGAGGTTATAATGAGACGGTTAATTTCATTAAAAGGAGTTACAGATGGACCGGACCGCCTACAACTAAGAATAAAAATATGCATTATGTTTCTGATTCCGATATAAGTATGTGATATAAGCATGATAATGACCGATATAAGCATGATAATTACAAAAGCAAATATGAATAGATTTAGGGAAATTTTATCATCTTCTAAAATATTTATTTAGTGACCTCTTCTTGGCAATAGTAGGCTTTTGATATATGTACAGTAAAAATCCACTTATTCCATATTCGTATAACGCAATAATTCGCATAACGCAATAATTTGTTTATCCTTTGTTTCTCATCTCTACGAATTCGATTTCTACAGTTAAATTGAAAAATAATAACCAAAAATATAAATTAATACTATTTATTCAAAATTTAGTTTAAAACAAAATATTTAAAGTGACATACCAAATTCAAAAAACGCATAATTATTCAGTTACCGCATAATTTTTGAGTAAATTCATTCAATAAAAAATTCGTTGTGAAAATTTACTGTATAATCTTTCGTCAGTTTTTCTAACAACTGCTGTTCTTAAAGAATTTTTCCAATTGCGAAAAATTAATTTAACTTTATTTATAACTAACAGCTTAGACGTTTGTTTTAAAATAAATTAATATTAAACTTCAATTTCTAACTCAAATTTTCTTCACAAACAAAACAGTCAGTTTCTATTTCTATTTACTGAATTAGCCAAGCCAATATAAATTCAATAATCAAAGTGTGCATGTAACTTTATTAGGTTCTCGAAAATGCAAAGGCCTTCTTTAGCGAAATCTACAAATGGAAAATCATACTTTAATGTTCCTGCATAAGAGACACACAGCATTCTTGGCCTTTCTACGTTTAACGGTAAGGTAAAATTTTACATTCCAGTATGGTTTTTGGGATTTAACGGACCATTGGGTCCATAAAAGATTCCCTTCCCAACCATTTGGCATGCAGTATATCCACTGTAATCACGATACAGTATTTCCATTTCTCATATACATATACACACATATTTACAATTCTATATAATACATGTACACACATTTTCGAAAATACAACAAAAGCAACAACAAACATTTTACGTACCCACCACTACTACTTTCTCACATGACAAGTTGCTTTAGAAAATTTTTAGCTATACAAAAAAAATAAAAAAAAAATTTCATCTCACCCCATAAAGTATCCAATTTATCACCATAAAATTATTTTCATAAAATTTCCAATACTTTCTTAGCCGGAATCGACGCATGAAAAACCATAATACCGCTACAATTGTGTTAAATTGGAAAAAATTTCATACTTTCTCGTTACATTCCCACAATAAAGTATTCGATTTAACGTCTATCCTGAACAATGGCACAAAAATCGAATACTTTTTGGTACGGTCGACCCAGAAAGTATCATAAAATCTTTCGTATCTCGGCTGTGTTAGATAAATATAAAACTTTATGTGTATTTGGAACGGGAATACAGTCAAAAAGTATCAAGTATCGTATTTTTATACCATCCAATTGTATTGAAGTAAAATACGATTATTTTTGAGTCGATTCTTCAGTACACTCGATCTAGTAATGTGGCAAATTTTGTTTTTGTCATTTTTTTTTTACAAATAAAAATCTAGAAAACGAAAACTATTTGCACATAGCAGATATTTTTTTGTCGGACCTGCATTCAAGCAAACATTTTCAATTGATGTATTGAGTGTGTAATATCCATATATAATATTATATCGGAGCAGCAGTACTATAGAGCAAGAATAGTATACGAGGCGGCTCCAGTTTTATATTTTATACATTTTTATGTTTTTTTTTTAAATTTTTTAGAAAAAACACGTCAGTGAATATATTTTTATCGTTACTCGGGTTAAAAAAACATTTTCACCGGGAACAAATTTAATTTTCACGTTGTTTTAATTTTGTTTAAAAACATTTAAATTAATCGTGAAATCGGTCAGATTGTTAAACGGTAAGCAAATAAACTGTAGGTACGTATCTATCATAAAACGTTCCAAAAATTTATTTTCTTATTCAAATCTAGGAACTAGGACAATGAGTGAGTATTTGTGGGCAGATTTCATTTGAGGGCCCAAGCCAGATCGTAATTCGTCTCTTTTTGTCGTTCAACATTAAAGAAAAAAGAGAGAATATGGCAACAAGCCATATTACAGGTTGAAACAAAGTCAATAGAATTGGATCGTGTTTAGACTTTTTAGAGAATCTCCACATGAAATCATGAAATCAACGGAATAATCTACGTACGGTATGTTATATAAACCTATACTCAATTTAGAGTTTGAAATTCTTACGATTATGTATCAAATTCAAGAGGAGCGAGCTCTTGAGATAACTTTGATAGCGTCGAAAATTTTAAATACCTCGGGTCACTTATAAGATCCTTGAATGATATGCAGGCAGAAATAAAAGCCCGAATAGCTGCCGGACAACGAGTTTTCTACGCCCAATCAAAATTATTGCGATCTAAACACCTATCGCAGTCGTGTAAGCTCGCACTTTATAAAGCACTTATAAGACCTGTGCTGACTTTCGGAAGCGAGAGCTGGACCATGATCTCTAACGACTGTAGATTATTATCTACCTTCGAAAGGAAGGTCATCCGTTCAATTTTTGGTCCTATTAAAGTTGCGAACAATGAATATCGGATTCGCATGAACCACGAAATAAAGCAACTTCTCGGAGGTAGCGATATTATCGGCTTCATCAAATCTAATCGAGTGAGATGGCTCGGCCACGTTGCAAGGTCCCCACAACAACGAATGATTCACAAAGTGTTCCATCAACAACTAGCCGGTATGCGTCGTAGAGGAAGCCCCGACTGCGCTGGCGTGACGACGTCGAACAAGACCTACTCGTATTAGGATGTCGAAATTGGAGGACGAGAGCGATGGACCGAGACGGATGGAGGACCATAGTGCGGGCGGCAAAATCCCTTCATGGGATGTAAATGCTAGAGAGAGAGAGAGTGCTCTTGAGATATATTTTAAAGCTTTAATGCTGGCAATAAAATGCAAATTGTCTTTGTGTTTAGAAGTGTTATAAAGAACAAACAGTCAAGTTAACAAATGGTAGAAGTTTAAATGATATTGCTTATTAGTTCAAAAAGTTTATATTGAACCTGGCGAATGCCAGATTCGTTAGAAGGGCAAAGGCTAAAGGAATATTCGCGCTAGACCAAAACCTACTTCAAATTATTTTACTTTCTGTCCGATGTTCAGAAAGCGGGCGGTTTTTCGTTTTTTGTGCTAATTCTGGTTTAATAGAAATCCCTGCTTTAATGGAATTGACTGAGATGAGAAATAAACTAGCCACACAAATCAATAAATAAAGTTCGATTTAAGCACATATACCTACATAATAATTTATAAATATTGATTTCATCATCATACAAATATGTAGCATAAAACACTAGCCCTAAGAATTTATAAATTGCGGCTATGGAATCGGATTGCTAATCTGTTTTCAAAGGAAACGATCAAAATAAACGGAGGTTTTAAATGTTCGTTGAAATGAGTTTGATCAAGATCTAAATCAAGATATGTTGCATTGGTGTTTTGCAAAATGAAATTAATACAAATAATTTATATGAAAAATAGTACTTGTTTATTCAAAAAAGTGCTAAAATTGCATTAATGAATGGATGCGAAAGGTAAAAGTATTGAAAAATTTATTGTTGTACTGTGGAACTGCCTTCACCTAAGCTTCTTCGTTTGTGAGATGTCAAGTTCGCAATGTAGATCGATGGGGTTAGTTTTAAAGACCTTTAACGAGTAGGTAGTAGCGAGTAGTACATAAAGAAAATACGTAATCAGCTTAATACAAATTTTAATGACCTCATGAAAACAGAAAATAAATTGAATAAAACGCCGGAGATCTATAAATTGTAAAAGGGGGCTTCCAGCAATTGGCAGCGTCTAGTTATTGATCTGTTCGAAATGACTCGGGGGTCACAGAATGCATGAAATACAGCAATCAAGTAATACTAAATTGAAGGTCAAAATAAACGAATAAAAACAAAGAAGTTGAAAATCCGAAATAAACTAAGAAGTTTTTAATAAAAATAGCCACATGGAATGCAAATGGATTAATGCAGCATAGAACAGAAGTTGAAATATATCCAAATACTGCAAAAATACATATATATCAACTATATTTATTAAGAACATTAAAACCAATCGAAAAAAAAGAGTTTCCACTTTTCTTTGTTACTAAGAGTTAAAGTTTAATATCTGATTATGCTAAAACAGGAAATATAACGTTTCTTTAAGCTGTTGATAAATGAAAAAACCGAACTACAACTACCAATCAGAAAGCGAAAATGAAATAGAAGAATAACTGGATACAGTCATGGGGGGCGAGTTTGAAAGTTCGATTGGAGAAAGTAGATAGAATAGACGGATAATTTTTCAGATAATGAGTTTCCAGATATTTCGGAAAAAGACGCAATCTTGATTAGGCCTTTTCGGATACGTGTGCCGCTGTAAAAATAATCAATAAATTACGGTGTTAAAGCAGATGTGAAAGCAGATACATTTTCTAGTATGCTTTGGAATTGAATTGTTAAAACAACAGTCTGAAGAAATTTTTATTTTCAAAACTCTATATGAGTCCGAAAATGACTGCGGTAGAAGCGACGAAGAAAATTTTGCGAGAATTATTAATTTTGCATAAGAAATTGTACAATCATACACAATCGAAGTTTTTAAATGCCATTTTAGATTTCTTTTATTTTATTATAGGGGCTTTCGATTGATCTGAATTAACAAAATTATCTGAATTAACTGAATCAACTGAAGTGAATTGAGCGTTTGATTAGCACCTCTTCACTTCAGTTAAAAAATTGAGCTACTGAATTAACTGAAGAGATATTTTGCTCGTGTAGTTAAATCAGATAGGTTCTTTTTTATGAAATTTATTGGTTTAGCGTTCATTCTGCGTTTTTTTAAAGTGTTAGTGTTTTTTTCTAATTAAAATTAAACAAATTTCAATAAAAAAAAGAATTAAATTTAAAATGATTTTTGACATTTATCTGAAATGAAGAGGTGTGATTCGAACATCCAGTATACTTTAGTAGCTCAATTAAGTGAGTAGTAACTCAATTTTCTGAATAATAACTCAATTGCAATTCTGTTAATTCAGGTCAATCGAAAGTCCCTTATATTGCCTCATAATTGACTATGGATAACATGACGTCTAGCGGATTTTGTGTAAAGCTTTATTTAGATACAAGTTCATATGTGGCGGTTGACCAATGCAATCGAATTTCAAAATCAATTTTATAATAGTAACGGTTCAAACCTAAAATTCACCCCTATTGTGATTGTCGTGTCGATGTCGATTTTCCGACGACTTAAAATTGGTATTATGAACGTCGCTATCGATCGACATTTGTCGTAAAAACGCTAATTTTTTGTCGACGACATTTTTGCTCGCGACTCGCAAGTATTGTGAGCCGTTTTTAATTCGAAAAATAGTTTAACATAAGTAAAAGGATTTTAGTTTTAATAATTATTTATTGAATATCTTAAATTTGTTAAAACCTGCATAAATTTACCGGAATTGAACAAAAAAAAAATTCTACAACCACATAGCTAAATTTATTACATGTTTGACCATCGAAATTTATATTTATATTCTTTTTGTGGTAAATAAATATTTACACACTGTTTGTCTATTTTCTAATTTTAGACAACTATTTAGATCCTAAATTTGGACAAAATACCTAAATATAAAATAATTCAGCTTTTCTGACAGGCGGCTAACAGCACTTTTGACAAAATATATCAAAACAACTAGTCACGATTGCTAAGTTAATCGAGAAGTTCACAATAGCATGAATTTTTTCAACGTTAACCTGGCAATACTCTTTAGTCGATTCGTGATAGTTACGCAATACAAAATAAAAATCGACACGACAAGACAAAGTCGTGTCGTTTGTCGATCGACACGACAACCACAATAAGGGTGATTATGTCTTCAATTATCATGTAGAATTTGTAGAATTATGCAATGCGAAATATAGATAGAGCGTCATGATTTTCTTTGTTCCAAACTATAAAAACAATGCGAAGAAAAAATAAAAGCATAAAGCAAAATATACATAAGAGGAGGACTCATGTAGAGATTCCGAGGTTTATCTATTTTACTTTTGGCAATCTGTATACGCCTAACAAGAACCATCTATGTATATATATATAAAAATGAATTCCTGTTTGTTTGTTTGTTCCGAATGGGCGTCTCAGCCGTTCAACCGATCGCCATGAAATTTTTACCATGTACAAGTTGCATATCCAGAACCAACCTTACGACATTTTGGAAGGGGCTGGACCCCGGGGTCTAGGGGCTGCGGTACAAATTTTTTCGAAAATTTAAATTTTCTTTAAATTTTTCCACGAAAATGAGTTTATGGGGCTGGTTATATGAAATTACTGACATGTTCGAATCCGAGGGGCCCAGCCCTGGGGGTCTATTATGAAATTTATCCGTCTCGGATTTTTCCGTTAACGGATATATCCGTGCTATTATGAAACTAAAAAGTAAAATCGAATCGGATTTTTCCGTTCACACTACAAAAAATCCGACCGCTATTTAGTTGACGTATTTGTATCCGATTGATGTCATTTTATTTGTATCCGATTGATGTCATTTTGTTTTTGTAACCTCAAATTATTTAAAAAAAAATAATGTTGCTAACTTCAATTTGTTTATTACCAAAGTTTCATAATAGGGTAAATCCGTGTCGAATCGGATATATCCGTTAACGGAAAAATCCGAGACGGATAAATTTCATAATAGACCTCCTGGATCAAAAAATAATTTTTACATGTATAGATACAAATATTTGATTATTCCAAAATAACTTCTCAGTCGCTCAACCGATCACCATGAAATGTTTACCAGACAAATGTTGCATGTTCAGGATCAATTTTATGATATTGTGAAAGGGGCTGGACCCCGGGGTCTAGGGGCCATGGTACAAATTTTTTCAAAAATTTAAATTTTTTTACGAGAATGAGTTTTGGAAAGGGGTTATATGAAATAAGAGACATGTTCGAATTCGGGATCAAAAATTAATTTTTACATGTAAAGGTACAATTATTTGGTTGTTCTGAAATAACGCCTTAGCCGCTTTACCGATCGCCATGAAATTTTTACCATGTATATGTTGCATATTCAGGATCAAGCCCACGATACTTTTGAACGGGCTGGACCCCGGGGGCTGTGGTACAAATCTAGGGGCTGTGGTACAAATTTTTTCTCAAATTTCAATTTTTAAAGATTTTTTGACGGGAATGACTTTAGGAAAGGGGTTATATGAAATTTGTGACATGCTCCAATCCGGAAGTCCGCCCTGTATTAAGAATTCATTTTTACATGTATAGATACAATTATTTAAATGTTCCGAAATAGCGTCTTAGCCGCAAATTTAGACACCAAAAAGGATATCTAGCGTGCGATTGTTATACACAAATCATACCTCTACTATAATTGATTTAATTATTCAAATTAATTTTATTAATTTAAATTTAAGACAATCTTTCATCACTTTACCTGAAGACAAACCTCTGAACACTTATATTATCTATACTAATAATCCAAACAAAGTCATTTCCCAACGTGGGTTGCCAGCACCGATACGCCATGAAAACATTGTTCGTGATAGAGATCTACTACGATTTACGAGAACAAAATTACGACGTTGGTCAGTTACGAGTTTTCGCTGAGACTCAAAAAAGTCTCTCAGTGGATGATCAAAGACAGGCATACACTAAAGTGATACAATACATAGCAAACGGTAACGGAGGAATTATTTTTCTTGATGCACCCGGAGGTACTGGAAAAACATTTCTTCTTAATTTGATACTTGCTGAAGTAAGACAGCAGAATACAATCGGCCTCGCTGTTGCACCACCTAGAATTGCATCCACTTTACTCGATGGAGGACGCATAGCACATTCAACGTTTAAACTACCATTGAATTTGAATCAAGCGGATAATTTTTCTTACAATATAATACGAAATTCGGAATTGCCACGTTATTAAAAACATGTAAAATCATTATTTGGGATGAATGTATCATGGCATACAAAACCGATTTATGGCACACAAAACCACAGTACTATGGCACACAAAACCGGATAATTTTTCTTGCAATATAATACGAAATTCGGAATTGCCACGTTATTAAAAACATGTAAAATCATTATTTGGGATGAATGTACCATGGCACACAAAAAAGCATTTGAAGCGGTTGATCGCACTTTGCGCGATTTGCGACAAAATAACCGACCAATGGGAGGAGCTCTAACACTACTAGCAGGTGATTTTTGTCAAACTTTGCCAGTCATTCCACGATCAACACCCGCTGATGAACGTAATGCCTGCGTCTCATCTTTGGAAACACGTTGCGAAAATCACACTATCTACAAACATGCGTGTGAATTTACATCACAATGGTACAGCTAAAACATTTGCCAGGCAACTTTTGGACATGGGTAACGGGAAATTGCCAAATGACCCTGTAAAATGTGAGATATCGTTCCCGCCTAACTTTTGTCAAATGCTGCCATCAATACAGGACGTGGTAATGAAAGTATATCCAAATCTGCCAAATTACTTCAAAAATCATGATTGGCTGTGCGAACGTGCACTCCTAGCTCCCAAAAATGACGGCATTAATAAATTAAATAATGAAATTCAATCGCAACTACCCGGGCCACTAATGAAATACAAATCTATCGACACGGTTACTCGATCAATCCGTCAATTATCCAATAGAGTTTCTTAATTCTTTGGAGCCACCGGGTATTCTACCACACATACTGTTTTTAAAAGAGGGTTCACCAATAATACTGCTCCAAAATTTAGATCCACCGAAATTGTGCAACGGAACACGGCTTTGTGTGAAGAAATTGATGCCGAATGTGATTGAAGCAACGATTATTACTGGTAAATGTAAAGGAGAAGATGTGCTAATTCCGCGCATTCCTATGATTCCCACCGATTTGCCGTTTGAATTCAAGCGACTACAATTCCCATTACGCCTTGCTTTTGCAATGACAATCAACAAAGCCCAGGGGCAATCATTGAAAATAGCTGGTGTTATTTTGGAAAATTCATGCTTTTCACATGGCCAACTGTATGTTGCTTGCTCCAGAGTGGGAACGCCAAAAAATTTATTTATTTACATACCAAATGGAAAAACCAAAAATATTGTTTATCAAAAGGCTTTATAATAAAAATTATTAACTAAAATATCTTTATATTTATTATTCACTTTGATCTGGTTGAATATTTGTAAAAATGGAGTATAACTATTTGGCAATTGGTAACAAATACCAAACCAAAATTAATTAACTATCCTCACAAACAAGATGCCCAATAATATCATTACAAAAGTTCGCCTGGATGCATTGACGGAGGCACCCGTTACTGAATTCAGCTACTTATAATTTTCTTTTCATATATGTGATTGCAACTACAGCGATGTAAAGAGAGAATTCGTGCATAACAATCAAGGTATTTGAATTATATACCTCCCGTGCAACGCCGGGTAACTCAGCTAGTGAACTATAAAATAACTATGCCGAGGAGCTGCTGAAGTGAAAAGTTGTTCTAAAAACGGGCCAACCTTTCCCTAAATATTTTTTTTCAATTTGCAGTCGTCACTTTAACACCCCAATTACCATAGTCGCATCACGTCATATTTTGTGACTATAGTCACGTCGCTTACTTTTTCAATACTTATTGACTGTAAACTATAAACAATACAATAAACTTTTACTTATGATTATTTTGTATTACAATTTATATTCTATTTTACGAATATTTTACTTGTTTTGTTGAAAATTTAGGCGGCCCAAAGCATCCATTCGCAATTTTTATTTACGATGAAAGTTAAAAATTTTTTACGTGAAGGATATTTTGCCTTCACCATAAATTATTGTACGGGTTCTGGAAACTAGTTTAATAATTAAATAATTAGATTTTAATTAGGTACCTATTTTCAATTTACGTGATTTTACAATAAAATATTCGTAAATATTTTAATTTTTGACATCGAATGACTTGTCAAATTTAGGGAAATTATTAGTGCTGCCCGATATTTCTATTGTAATATGCGTGTCGTTTAAAACGACTGTAAGAATGGCAAATTTTAAGTGAAGTGACACGACTATAGTCACTTCACATGAAATGCGACTGTGGTAATTGGGGTAATAATTGTTTAATTTCCGGTTGCACAGAAAAATGACTAATGGCCGGTTATTTGTGCACCATTTAAATGTTTTTTATGACATCTGTTCCCGCAAACAGAAAAAAGTCGATGCAATCTTGATTAAATATATTTTATTCCATGGAAATATTTAACGATTGGTTAAAAAGTTATTCAATCAAAATTGACCATTTAAATATTTATACGCTAGCTAAATATTTCCACGGTAAAAATATCAAACACACACAAACAGCACAACTAACCGGCCGTTACTCACTTTTCTGTGCAACAGACTATAACATAAAGAAATATTTCAAAACTGTGGTATGTATAGAATTATTATATTGGATATTGGTCATAGCTGACGTTTGTAATACTAGCCTCGCTATACGATCTTTAGCTAGAGGAGGGGCAATTCTCAAAGCATAAACCCAACCAGGATTCAAAATTTCTTCACCTTCTCGTAAAGAACGTTTTGCATCTCCAAATTTTTCGATTATATCGCAAAACGATATATGAATGCCCCGGCCATCAATGTTAATTTGTTTGTTGTTGCGAACTGTCATTTTCAACTGTGGGAAAATAAAATATTGTAGATTGAAAACAAAATCAAAATGAGGCTTCGAAAATTTAATAAAAGATGGCACTGAAGTGATTTTACAACTCGTCAATGGCTTTCAATGGCTTTCTACTTTTTCACGCCATTCTGCAAATTATTATAATTTTCCTTAATTTTAGACAAAAATATAACACACTTTCGTGAATTCATCTGACAAAAGCATACAATTTGATAAAAGTAATAAAATAATATATAATGTAATATTTAATATTATAGATAATATATTTCGTTTATATTGTATAAAAAAACTATTTACCTTCTCGACTATTATTATTTTCCGTTTTAGAATTACGAATTGTCAATAAAAAAATGAATGACATTTACATATCTCAAATATCTATCATTCATACATGTAAAGCGTAAAATTCTGTGCTCCGGACAATGTTCGGATATAATAAACTAACACATACACAGTCTTTAATCCGAAAAAATAATAGAAAGCAAAAGACTTTTCTCCGCTAATACATTGAACGCAAAATCATCGAATGCCCCCATGGGCGACAATAAAAGAAAGAAGTACATGTTAAATTTAGAATAATTACAGAAAAATTGCTACTCATAAATGTCCGGAACTTTCACCACAAAGTGAATTACTACTGTACCTTATTACTGTAGGTTTTAAGGCCCACACGGATCTATGGAATTCATTTGTGACACACAAAGAAAACGAACATTAAAATAATTTAAATCTTTCAAACAACGAACTACATGATTATAGTTAATGCTCTGTGGTACCGTACCTAAGCAATCATGACATGAATAGTGATTTAAAGATGGATATTGTTGATGAAAAGAATATAAGGATTGCAGGAGACAACCCCCAAGAGGGAAAATATAGAGCTGTTTATTAAAATAAGTGGGAGAAACGTTAGTGAAAGATAAAGTCGCAGAGGACTTCTTAACAGCTCATAATAGGCAGTGAGTTCCATTATCAAATTTTAGAACGATTTCCTGACATTACTGGAGTTAGCAGGCAAGTAGGTACATAAAGAAGCCTATTGCCCGTTAACACAAACTTAGTCAAAAGTTATGAAGTTTCAAAGGATTTTAAACAATAAGGTTATGCAGCCTGACATAATATATAAAACGAAGACACGGTTTAAAACACGCTCTCATCTTACTACAAATAAAATTAATGTGGTAGTCCGACGTGGTTGTCTCATTCAACCAGTACTCCATGTAAACCGTTTAAAACACCGAAAAGAGGAGGTTGCAAATAGTATAGCGGTGACCAACAATGTATTGACTCCCAGATGTATTGAGTGTCAGAATATCAACAAACAAGGTCCAATTTAGAAGAGTAGAACTGGAAATAGCAAAACTATTCTCGCAATGGTTAGTGAGGCAAAAATTGTCTGTCTACTTTTGAGTAGATTTAGTAGTAGATTTTTTTATGTTCAAAGTGTGAAGTTTAATATATTAAGGAATTTCATATTTACTTAATTATTAATTTAAAATAAATAATATTAGATCTAAACGCAAAATAACACGAAAATATTACATCCAGCCGACATTTAAGACATCTCAGATGTAGGCCTACATGGGCTGGATATAACCATTGAGATGAATGCTATATCTAATAGCGTACTATACATTTCATTAATAAAATAATGGTAGCCATTTTATATTGCTCTATCCTACGGATAGTTTCAGAAAATTCGGGCCCAGTATTAGGGAACCCATGCATTGGTTGGTTTGTCCAGAGCCCAGCATATAATCGTAATTTTTAGAAAACGGTAAAACGAAAACACCCGCAAGTGGAATGAAAAACAGAGGTGGTCTTTAGGTATAATATTTTTTGACAGATAAGTGTTGATTTAATCGGATAGAAATTATCGAATGTACTTATATCGACATTGATTATGTTTAGCAGATGTTTAATATGCAAAAGAATTGGACTCAAGGAGATAATATTCAACAACATCATTGTACTCGTACTTCGATTGTTATATATTTCAATACAAAATTAAAATTAAACAAACAAGAAATAACTGATTGCAGGTGTTGTTATTAATTTATTTCTCTCTCTCTCTCTCTGGCTTTCACATCCCATGAAGGGATTTCGCCGCCTGCACTAAGGCCCTCCATCAATCTCGATCCACCGCTCTCCATATAAATGTTCGTAGATCTTGTTCGATGTCCTCCCACCAGCATAGTCGGGGTTTTCCTCTACGACGCACTCCGGCTGGTTGTTGGTGGAACACTTTATTTGTCATTCGTTGTTGTGGAGAAATTGCAACGTGGCCGAGCCATCTCACTCGATTGGATTTGATGAATCCGATGATATCGCTGCCTCCGAGGAGTTGCTTTATTTCGTGATTCATACGAATTCGATATTCGTTGTTCGCAACTTTGATTGGACCAAAGATTGAACGGATTACCTTCCTTTCGAAGGTAGATAATAATCTACAATCGTTAGAGGTCATGGTCCAGCTCTCGCATCCGAAAGTCAGCACAGGTCTTATTAGTGCTTTATAAAGTGCGAGCTTGCACGACTGCGATAGATGTTTCGATCGCAATAATCTTGATTGGGCGTAGAAAACTCGTTGTCCGGCAGCGATTCGGGCTTTTATTTCTGTCTGCATACCGTTCAACGATGTCATAACTGACCCGAGGTGTTTAAAGTTTTCGACGCCATCAAAATTGTGGTCGCCAATTTCGAGACTTGCCATAGAGATGTTCCTAGGTGTTGCTAAATATTTGGTTTTACTGCTGTTCACCTCCAAACCAAGTCTTCTTGCGCAGCGATCGAGCGGCATGAAACTGTCCTTGATATCGCTAGGTCTTCGGTCAAGAAGCACGATATCATCTGCATATTCAAGAATTTGGCCTGACTTATTAAATAAACAGCGCGAAGTTTCGATATTGCTTTTCCTCACTACGTATACTCAAGCGCCAGATTGAACAGCAAAGGCGCGAGTGCATCTCCCTGTCGAAGACCAGATGTTATTTCAAAGGAGTCTGACATAGATCCTTCAATTACGATTCTACATATAGACCCGAACGTTGTTAATTTACACAGAGAAACGAGTTTCTCTGGGATTCCCAGGCATATGAGCGCGGCCCATAGGTTGTCGCGGTTTATACTGTCATACGCCTGTCTGAAGTCTATATATAGTTGATATATAGACTTCAGACAGGCGTATGACAGCGTTGTATGGTTATGTTGTACTCCCAAGATTTTTTCAAGATCATCCTCATGGTGAAACACTGGTCAGCAGTCGAACGCTTGGGACGACACTGACACCACACTGATAGTCGCCAATGATGTTTTCGGCGAAAGGGATGAGTCTGGCAAGTACAACATTAGCCAACACTGTGTAAGCAGTGTTCAATAGACCTATACCACGGTAATTTTCACATTTAAGACGGTCGCCTTTTTTATGCAACGGACATATGAGCGCGGTCTTCCAATTCTCCGGCAACTCTTCTTGGTCCCAAATAGATACGATGAGATCGTATAAACTAGTTGCGAGAATAGAGCCTCCGAATTTAATCAATTCTGCGGGGATTCCATCGAGACCGGGTGCCTAACCGTTTTTCAACCGACTAATAGCTGCGTCTACTTCTTCTACTGTGGGATATTCGACAAAGACCTCTTCACCTGGCGGAGCTATTGCTCTAATGGGGATCACTTCGTCATTCCGATTTAGCAGATTTTGAAAGTAGGTTTGCCATACTGAGAGAACATCAGCCACGTTTGTTCTCACCTCTCCATTCCCGTCTTTGATGGCTGTACTTCTTGGGTGGAAATCTTTAGTGAGATTCCTGGCGTTAGCAAAAAAGTTCCTCGAGTTTCCAAGTTCCGCTTGGAAGTTGATGTTTTCGATGCATAATCTCATATGTTCACGCTTTTGTCAAAGGAATTTAGTCGTGGATTTCCGAGCGCGGAGATATTCTGCTAGAGTGCTTCTGGTGTTGCAAGCCAACCATTTTTCACGAAGCGTTCGTTTATTTTCGACGACCCTTCGGCATTGATCATCGAACCTATCATTGCGGGGCCTCGGAGGTCTTCTTCCGATGGTATTTTGCACCACGGTGGTTATGGCTGACTGTATAGCGTGCCACTGCTCCTGGATATTAGGAGGAGCTTCTTCGTTGTTATAAGGCCGGTCTTAATAATTAGTGACATCTGATTGGTAACTCTGCAGTGACGCTTGGTCTTTTAGAGCATCGATATTCCATCGAACGATCTTTTGTGCTTGTCTGTTAAACGTAGATGACAGTTTGCACTTATATTTAAATATGACATGCATGTGATCGCTGTCCTTGTCTGCACCTCTGTATTATCTAACGTCAGATATGCTGGTTGAGTGTCTTTTAGACACCAAGACGTGATCGATTTGGTTTTCCGTTCTTCCATCATTCGATCTCCTTGTTACTTTGTGAATTCTCTTATGTGGGAAAAACGTACTTGATCCAACTAAGTTGTACGTTATTGCCAGGTCGATGACGCGTTGGCCGTTGTTATTACTAGATAGGTGCAGGCTGTTGGGACCGATGAGCGATGTATTTTATGCACTCCTACCGATTTTTGCATTAAAGTCGCCCACGATGATTTTAATGTCGTGGTGCGGTATGTTATTGATCCCATCCTCCAGCTCGACAAAGAAGAGATCTTTGATGTCATCTGATTTATCTTCGGTGGTTGCAGGCACTTTAACGATCGTGATGTTAAATTTCTTAGTGCGAAGTCTGACCGTGCATATCCGCATGTTGATAGAGCGGAAATCGATGATATGGTGCTTCACGCGCCGATGGATGAGGAAGCCAACTCCAAATTCTCCTCCGTTCTGATGGCCGCTGTAGTGAAGAGTGTAACCATTGGTGGTGTCATGGATCCCACTCCCAGACCATCTAAGCTTTTGTAGTGCAAGTATGTCTAATGTGTAACTCTTTGCTTGGTTCGAAAGGTTCTGGAGATCTCCAGGTCTTAAGAGGCTAAGCATGTTTCATGTTCCCATTTTTAAAGTGTTGTCCGTGTACAATTTCCGAGGTCGAGTTTGTGATAAATCCGATATGGTAATCCGAGGCCTTTGATTAGGGTTCATAACTTAACTGTTTTTATGAGGGAAGGTTGTTGGCCTGCCGCTCAACCCGGTTATTACGTGTGTGGGTCACGTACTGGTGAGAACCATAAGGCACCCAGTCCTACCTTGAAACACATTTATATAGCGAGCCGCTTGATACAAGACAGACGCCCGCTTCAGTCGCTCCCAACCTGGAGAACAGACGCTGGTTTTGTATTGGTTATGAGGCGCCAATGGCTCGCCTTGACATGTAGTGTCCATGACTATAAGAGGATTTCCCCTGCTCATCTCCACTACACCGCCTGATTCATTTAGCGTTACCCAGGGAGCATCGGCGAGGATGTATATGAATCTAGGACTTTGCCCCCCTTTTTATTAATTTATTACTTATTCTTAATTAAAATCTATATTTTCAAATTATTGTAAAATTAAAAATTTTATCAAACAAGAGTTCCAGAATTAAAAAAAAATAAAACAAAAAAAATAAAAATTAACGAAGGAAAATATTTTTCACAAATATTGGTCAAATATTTGTGCTACAAAATGTTTATCACACAATTTGGACACAGTCTTGGAAATAAAAAAACAAACTAATGTTAGAAATTTAATAAAATATCATCCGTAGCCATACTCACCGCATTATGGGACATGCTCTAAGGTGTGATCGTCACACAACAACTCAGATACCATAACGGCACTACCCGATAGTAATGAACACGTAAAAGAGGTGTTTAGGTCTCCAGTGGCTTTTGTTAGAAGTCCAACTATGTCAAATTTTTCAGAGAATTTTAGAGAATACATCAGTATTTAAAAATGACTCAATAGACCTTTTCTTAGCTTTCCTTACTACTTAATTCACCTTCACCTTTTTAAAATTTGTTTTCGTGATAAGCCAGAAACCACAAGTGTTAAATAAGATCTCCTGGAGTTGGTTGGGTTTCACCGAATCTTTTGTTTCATATTACGAAAAGGGTTGGAATATGTGTAGTTAGCAAAATTAATAGTTAGTATTAGTAGTCCTTGAGTTGTTCAAAACATTATTAGCATTATTTATAAAGAAATCTACTAGCACAACAGTTTATAAAATAATTACTCTGGCAACTTGAAATAATAACAATGGGCCTGTTTTTTAATTCACACTGTATTGTACACCGAGCAAAGATTGTACAGGGCCAAATGAACCGTTCTGCATAGAGTAATATATTATTGTTTACTTTGCACAGTCTTCGTACAGAACCGAGTATGCACTATGTAAGCCCAGTTCACAAATAAAAACGCGAAGCGTGAAGAGTAAAATTACTCAGGCTGCTCAGGTTGTATTAAAATATTGACCCAATAACTTCAATAGTGGTCTCAGTAGCTTGCTCAAAATATTGCAACAATATTGGTCACTGAATGAATGCATCACATATATTCTAAAATATAAAACCGAGCATCGCTCTTTGTGGACCTATAATTATTTCGCGTTCCCTGGTGGGAGGAGCCTGAAATCGATATGTTTCAGGTTACTCTTGTGGAAATAATTTTCAATGATCTTTCTTATAACATAACACTATGTGATGTGTTGTACAGACTATTGGTCGTCTACAGCCTAGACGAGTTGACTGATATGGTTCCAGTTGTAGAGATTTGTCGGATAATATTGAAAAATGAAGTACATTTATCAGAAAAAAGTTTAAGAGCAAAAGCTCTAAATTAAATTTGTAAAAAAAATTTGTCTATACCTTTTTTACAAAATTATAGTGAAATGCCGATTTTGACAAAAAATCAACTGCGATGTATTGGCAGTCCTTCTGCATGTGTGCTCTGCATCTACATAACATTGAAAAAATAACCAATGAACTGGTGTATTTACGATTAATATTTTTTATTTTTTTTAATTCATAATATATTTCTAATTTACAAATAAAGGTACATAAAAACAAGTAAATGAAAACAACTGTTGGAGTGTACTCTGTCGTATTTTATGCAATGGACGTTAAACACTAAAAAAACTATAGAAAATTCTATGCGTCGCGATCAAAACCTAACGAAGTATCTCGAAAAGCTAATTCCTTATATTTAGGATATAAAAGTAGCCAATGTTTGTCTTCTCCTTCCGACATTTGCATTCTCGTTCCAAAACATTTTAAATCACCTCAAGCTGTTTCAAATTTTTATAAAATTGTTCTAAATTTCTCAAATCGTTCCAATAAATTGCCTTAAATCGTTAAAATGAACGGTCCATGCCGTCTCAAATTGTAATCATAAAGTTTCAAATAATACCAAATCATTTTAAGTCATCTCAAGTTCTCGCGCATATTCATATGATTGCCGTGTGATCGTCCCAGTCTGACGTTGTTAAAGCAAAGGCCCCATTTGAATCTAAAACGGTTATCACGGGAAAAATTTCTTATAAAGGGTGATTTTTTTGTGGTTAGGATTTTCATGCATTAGTATTTGACAGATCACGCGGGATTTCAGACAAGGTGTCAAAGAGAAAGATGCTCAGTATGCTTTGACATTTCATAATGTATAGACTTACTAACGAGCAACGCTTGCAAATAATTGAATTATATTACAAAAATCAGTGTTCGGTTCGAAAAGTGTTTCGCGATTTACGTCCGATTTATGGTCTACATAATCGACCAAGTGAGCAAACAATTAATGCGATTGTGACCAAGTTTCGCACTCAGTTTACTTTATTGGACATTAAACCAACCACACGAATGCGTACAGTGCGTACAGAAGAGAATATTGCGTCTGTTTCTGAGAGTGTTGCTGAAGACCGTGAAATGTCGATTCGTCGCCGTTCGCAGCAATTGGGTTTGTGTTATTCGACGACATGGAAGATTTTACGCAAAGATCTTGGTGTAAAACCGTATAAAATACAGCTCCTGCAAGAACTGAAGCCGAACGATCTGCCACAACGTCGAATTTTCAGTGAATGGGCCCTAGAAAAGTTGGCAGAAAATCCGCTTTTTTATCGACAAATTTTGTTCAGCGATGAGGCTCATTTCTGGTTGAATGGCTACGTAAATAAGCAAAATTGCCGCATTTGGAGTGAAGAGCAACCAGAAGCCGTTCAAGAACTGCCCATGCATCCCGAAAAATGCACTGTTTGGTGTGGTTTGTACGCTGGTGGAATCATTGGACCGTATTTTTTCAAAGATGCTGTTGGACGCAACGTTACGGTGAATGGCGATCGCTATCGTTCGATGCTAACAAACTTTTTGTTGCCAAAAATGGAAGAACTGAACTTAGTTGACATGTGGTTTCAACAAGATGGCGCTACATGCCACACAGCTCGCGATTCTATGGCCATTTTGAGGGAAAACTTCGGAGAACAATTCATCTCAAGAAATGGCCCGGTAAGTTGGCCACCAAGATCATGCGATTTGACGCCTTTAGACTATTTTTTGTGGGGCTACGTCAAGTCTAAAGTCTACAGAAATAAGCCAGCAACTATTCCAGTTTTGGAAGACAACATTTCCGAAGAAATTCGGGCTATTCCGGCCGAAATGCTCGAAAAAGTTGCCCAAAATTGGACTTTCCGAATGGACCACCTAAGACGCAGCCGCGGTCAACATTTAAATGAAATTATCTTCAAAAAGTAAATGTCATGGACCAATCTAACGTTTCAAATAAAGAACTGATGAGATTTTGCAAATTTTATGCGTTTTTTTTTAAAAAAAAGTTCTCAAGCTCTTAAAAAATCACCCGTTACATCAACTGTTGAGATTTCTATAGCTTAAAATAGAAAGTGAACTTCTCTTAATCTTTTCAAATGTTTTAGGAGAAAAAACAATGAGCTTAGATTTAAGGTACTTGAGTTTGCAATGAAAGCTTTCTCTGCTTCTTCCTAGCCCGAAAACACAGAAACACTGTTGAATCATTCATTACGTTTATTCACTCTCCAATGTCATTTTAGAAACAGATAAGGCAAAAACATTAGCTCCGTCAACGCAAGCAGCCATTGCTTAGGTTAATAGAAATTTAGGTGACCGCCTCAAATGAGGTTTCATAATCATATTTTCATTTCGGATAATGAGTGATTAATTCATTGATCCTAAACCAGCCGTTAAATTTTTTCCTTGTCACAACCCGGAATCGAACCCAGGACCTCCGGTCGCTGGAGCAAGCATGCTGACCACTTTGCCACCGGGGCGGCGACTCGTATACGCTACTCTAAAAAAAATTCTTTCTAATTGATTTGAAAGTTTTAATGTAACTGTTAGTTTTCTGATGGAATGGTGTTACTGTCACTTTTATCATACAATGTTATCGAAAAAACTACAACCCTTCATCTACTTTGAAATGTGTAATGTACATCAGAAATAAAACGCGACATTTTATCAGTAAAGTAAAATAAAAAATAAGAAAACAATAAAACTACGCACTATGCAATAATCAACCTCGCAAGTAACCTAAAAAGAAAATTTATTTAAAAATAAGAAAAATCACAAAAGAAAATAAAAATACGAAGAAAAGCTAAAATAACATTTTTTATTTTTTTCTACTTGTTTGAGCTGTTTTTCTTATCTTTCGTTTCTCATTTTTGAACAAGAAAAAATGTTATAGCAGAGGAAAAATAACTAACAGCTATAACGGCAGCAACAACAATAACATAAAAATATCAGCAACAATAGACAATAAGACGAAGACGAACAAAATAGATAAGAAAATTACACAAAAAAACTTATATTTTGGAAAAATCGTGGAAAATTGAAAATTGTTGATTATTTTTTAGCATTTACGAAAGACAAATGGATAGATAAAAAACGAAACGTTTTCTTTCTAACATAAAGGAAATGATTTGAAGAGACGCACACGTTTCAAAATCAGAAAGTCATTACGATATAACGTATGAAGATCGCAGACGAGTTAACTGTAGTTTTACAGTAACCTGACAGGGTTGTAAAAATGGTAGATGAAGTAACCACGAGTGTTTCCTAAATTTGCTGTAGTCGAGCTACGAGGCGGCCGGCAGTGTTTTGTTAACACCACCACCTCATGTTCGAAACTTGGCATTGCTATAACCAATAAATTCTCATAAATGTTAGGAATTTTATCTAAATGTGTTGCATATTTTTCTTTTATCTTTTCCAGCTTTTCATCAAGAAACAAAAAAATGAAATAAATGAAAACACAGAAAAAAGGAATTTCCATTCTATTTTGAATATACCAACCCCCTTCACAAAAAATATTTTTCTTTAATTTATTTTTCATCCCTTTTTCCTCATTTTCTTGTTTAATTTTTATACTTTTTCATTTGCTGGTGTGCTCATTTTGTACGATGGAAATGGCAAAATATTGTATAATGAAAAATTTTTATGGTGTAATGTAAGAGTTGAAAATGGTTTGAATTTAGTGAATTTTTCATGTATAAATATTGGAAATTTTATATTCTTTCAGGGTATTTCTTTTTCTCTGGTTCTATTATTGTTGTATTTTTATTTATTAATATTTGCGTATGAAGGAGGAGTACAACAATAAAATATGAAAAACAAACGTCTCTTATAGATTTTGAACGCGAAAATAGAATCTTTTGGAGATGTTTGAAAATCATTCAAAAAACAATCAAGATGTATACGTTTGGTAAATTTTGCAGAGTTTAAAAATAAAATTTGGCTTTTGAGGGTGAGTAATTTAGCGCTATAATTGTTTTCAAGCTCTCCGAAAATCAGGAAATCGTAATGAGAACATATATTAGATTCTCCCGTTTCAATAAGTGCTATACGTGGCAACCCCTCAAACGTATCTAGAGAAGACAACCTTGATGAAACAATTTAAGATAAAATATATAATTAGAGGATGATTTGGCCCCAGATGTACAGTTTTGCAACAAATGGAGATAATAGGTGCTCCGCAGTTTAATATAGATCTAACGCCGAAAAGATGGAAGCCTCCGTTCTGCTGATTCTCTAGACTATGAGGGTTGTGTTCCAAGAGAAATCAGGTTTTGAATCAGTACAAATTTTTGCTAAATCACGCTCTGTTATTGGCAGAACAGCAAACAACTTTAAAGTTAGTCACCGAGATACAAGAACATATAAGAAATGAATAAACTGGTTCTAGGCCCAGACGAAACTTTACAAACCATATCAACTCAAATCGCATCACGACCGAAACATTCAACGAATGAAACTCACCAATATACCTACTCTGCAATTTAGGCATTTCAATGAAATTAAACAAACTCACCAAAGTAATGTTCAAATATGCTGTAAATAGAGACAAATACAGACACTCTGCTTCCTGAGTGACAGACGGCACTACAAGCTCCACTACTGTCCCTGGCTGTGAAACAAGGAACACACGCAGAATATATCAAGATCACTTTAGCTATTTGTAAACAAATGCCTTACATGGTTAATAAGGACCATCTGAGCAAAGAAAATCACAAACAAAGAATTTTTGCGGCAAACAAAATAAATCGAAGTTGAGCGTGACATTAAGAAACGGAAGCGGAAACGGATTGGACACACATTAAGGAAAGGGTTGATATAACAGAATGGCGTTAGAACAGAATTCGTATAGGAGAAGAGGAAAGTAGGAAGATCAACAATGCCCTAGACCTAGTAGAGAACCGTGTTAGGTGCTGCAAAACAACATGGTAAGGTTTGAAGGTAACATCCCTCAATCGAGTGACATGGTCCAGTTTAGTGACACCTTATGCTCGTAAATCAGAGATAAAGGAAAATAAAAAAAAGATCACACGACGGGTCTAAGCAATCACAGTACAGTAATGAGTACTGGGCATTGAAACCTTCCTTGTTCTCGGATATCAATTATTTTCATAAACGGGATTACTAAATTCATATACAATTTTCTAAGGACTTAATGTTTACGGATGACGTTATTAACTTAAAAAATTAACTTACTCAATTTGAATTTTTGCCATTTCTGAAAAGTCAACTTGAATATGCGCTATAAGTGTTTCGTGCCCGTTTTAATGGTTCCATCACTCGGACAAACGGTTGAGAGTATGATACCGATTTACAATATCGTGCCTAAGTTATCTTTTGTTGTTGACTTGGTACTTGACCATATCGGTGCAACGTCTAAATATTGTAAAAAAAATATATATATCAACGTTACTAGCCGGAGCTTAGGTAACCGTGTGTTACAGGATCTGGAGACAAAGAAAATTTTACAACAGATTTTAAAATTTCTTTCGTCATTCCTTAGTTAAAACACATCTCATAGTTTGTCTGCTCTTTGACGGCCCTGAATTCTGTAAAAATATTCCAAATAGATTTAGGATCCATCTTTCATAAACACATAGCACAAGCCTTATAGAATTTTAAGGCCTCCGTTTGAATTAAGTTAAGTTGCATCACCTAAAGAAGCTTACATGTTATGTTTTTTCCAGGGCACATCGCAAAATTACGATCTTAACATGACTAAAGTGAAGCAAAACTTTTAATTTCGTCACAAATAGTTACAGACGCAATACAGTATGATACATTTTTTCCTCTCGCTTCAAACAGTGCGTCATGAGTTCACCGAATGAACTTTTGTTTTATATCTATCTTGAATATCGGAAACAGATATATGTAGGTTTTTACAGGCCTGTGGCCCTATTCTGTCTTTCCCTGGGAATAGGGAATTGGGAAAAATATTTTCATATCATTTTTGTATAAAATATATTTTTCTGGCCTACTGAAAGAATAAGTTTAGTGCAAAATTTTTCAAAACAAAGTGAATTGGGAAACTTTTGTTCCACAAAATTTTTAAAGGGAAAAATATTTTCCCATTTAACTTTGTTTCGAAAATATTAACACCAAACATGTTCCCTCAGTAGGCCACAAAAATACAATTTAGACAAAAATGCTATGAAAATATTTTTCCCAATTCCCTATTCCCAGGGAAAGACAGAATAGGGCCACTGAAAGTTTAAAGGGAATGATAGATTTCATTACCTTCGATCAAACATATAACAAAGCAATTGGTTGGGAAATATGACATTTTGTAAGTGGTCTGGCGATGGGAAGATAAGAAATTATTAAAGCGATAAGATGATAAGCTTTGTATAAAGTAATCCGACCAGTTCAGACTTAAAGAACTCAATCAGAATATTGTAATCAGCATTCTTAAAATGCCGGACAAGCCTTGGTTGAAACCTTCAAAGTTTTAGAATATCGTCCCTGTTAAAAACAATAAGCCCTCAATGCAGAACCAGATATAGATATTCCGGTTAGCGGATTTATTTTGACCTTTTGAAGTTCATATTTTATCACGTTCCATGTCAATGTTCTATCTAGAATCTAGATGGATCTAGACAGGAATAGGTATTTTTTGTTTTCGAATTAGGGTAGATTGATGTTATTTAACTTCACCGGAAGGCAGGCAGGCTTATGTTTATTACTTATTATTTACATTGGAATATTGTCTATATATATAGAACAATACCATGTAGTTGTACTACTAGCGAATTACTGCGTAGCGTACGAAATTCGATTCTTTCACATTCTCCATCTATATTCTGTTCTCACAACTTAGCTTTTCGTATTTACGAATTTTTATATTTTACTTTGGTTTTTTGGCTGTAATGGTGTTATTGTGATTGTTCCGTATATTGATATATTTTCAGTACTCTCGAATTAATACACAATCGTAGGAAATTCCTCCATTTAGCGTCAATCTGTGTGACAACAACTATGATAAGCGACACTTACTTACACACAATCAACTTCCAAACCACCCATACTTTTCTTTCCATTAACGCTGGATTGCGGATAAATTTGAATTTTCGGAACTCTTAATTTCCTACGATTGCGTATTAATTCGAGAGTACTGAGACCAATACACGGAACAATCACAATAACCCCATTACATTCGAAAAACCAAAGTAATATACGTAAAATATGTTAAATGAGTCGTTTATTTTGAAAGTAGCCTAGTTTAAATTTAGATAATTAAGATTTTGCGTGTCAATGAAATTAAAAATATACGTAGGTATAGGACATCAATGTGTCACACTCCTTAAGTGTATCTAAGAGTGTTACATTTATAGTTTCTTTTAAAATAATCTTACAACTAGATATGTCATAAAATTGTATACAGCCCAAGTCCACTCGCTATAATTTGAAATGCTTCAAATTGAAAAAACATTATTCGATTTATTTAATATTTCATTACAACACAAGAGTCCAACAAGAGCGTGTACGGCAAAAAACTAAGTAAAAATAGAACTACGATTTTTTTTTTGTTATTATTATGAAAGTTTGTTGTATTTTCTAGGGCGCTATCAACTAATACATAGTAAAATCGCCATTATTGTTAATAATTGCCTGGCCCCTTTAGTCCATACTATCACCCAATTTTTCTGCATACTATGGTGATACATTTTTCCATATCTTCTGGACCACTCGCGCTAGAGTGCTCAAATTTTTTATGTGGTACATTTTCAGCTTAATCTTCTTGAGTTTCCACAAATTTTGATCAGATTGGAATTAGGTGACTGAGATGGCCAATCCAATGTTGTGATGCCCTTTTTGAGTTTAAATTTCGAACAGAGTATGCTATGGTGTTTTGGATCGTTGTCTTTTTGCAAGATCCAATTAGAGTTCCCGCTCCAAACCATCAGGACGATTTAAGGGCAGATGGTAACAAACCTCGTGAATAAATTTTATGAAAAGTGCGTTTAGGTTCCGTGTGGAAACGATTAATTTACCAAAACCTTTCTTGGTGAAGCATCCTCATACATGGAGAGAGTGGGTGCTTTACAGTTCGGACAATCCTTTTTTTTCCTTATTTGGCCAAACACGCCTTTTAACATTAAAACCTTAAAAGGATGACTCATCGGTAAACACAATATTCGTCCAATCTTTGTTTTTATATTCATTCGCCCACTGTAGTCGCTTTTCAATGTATTTTGGTATTACCAGTGGTTTGACCAAAGTATTTCCATATGCGTAGTCATGTTCCATAATGTTATTTGGTATGGTTGTGTTTGCTATAATAGTACTCTTTTTTGATAATTTTGCCATAGCTGCATAAGCGAAGAATTTTCATCAAATAATTGTATGATGGCCTCGCATCCTCCATTTTTTAGTGGTTCGGATTTCGCCTCTATCTGGTAATTCGTCAATATTTTTATACATTGAATAATGTGTAATCGTCTTCTGTACAAATGTTTTCGACATTTTTATATAATTTGCTGCACTTGCAACCGATATTTTTGGTAGTATCGAATATGCACTTAAAACACCGCTTCAAATCGCTTTTTATAAATCGCACTCATTTCTTTCATATATGTTTTAGCGGTTAACTAAAGTTTGCAGTTAATATAAGTAGTTGCAGTTAAACTAATGTTTGTTTTAGAGCGTCCAAAAGGGATCAATAGAAAACCATCGTAAGCGGGCGCCCATATTTCTTAATATAGTTTTAAGTACAGTTATGCCGCACACGCTCTTGTTGAACATACTGTATATAACAATTTAATTCTAAACTACATTTTGTGATATGCGGAAGAGATCTGAAGAACTCATGGGGCTCCGGTGGTATATAGGTATCGTAGTAAGCCCAACATGTCTTTGTATTTTGTTATTGTAATTTGTCTTATATTTTTAAAAAGTGGTATCAATTCAATATTTTCGAATTGGGTTGGTCTACGACCACGCGGTATTAAATCCAGTTACTGTAAGCTCTGCATTCTCATCCATTGAAATCTTTTAGAAATTTTTTATTTTTTTTTATAACAACTTTATTGATATGACTACTACAATCTTAAACATTATTAATTCATTAGTAAGGTTGACATTAGTACTTATGAGATAAGCATAAACTTGTGTGGGTCTGCTGGACCAGTGTCCAGTTCCCTTGGTTTATAATTTTCATACGGTTAGCTCATGTAGTTTGATTCGTTTGAGCCGCCTTACTTCGTTTGTACTGTCCAGTAGTTTTACGGCCTCAAGATTGGTGTGGGTAAGAAGTCTCTTTTGATGTTTTATGGCACATTCGCGGATAACGTCGTCTATCAATTGTATTTCTAAATCATTGTGGATTTCCTTGTTAGTCACAAATCGGTAGGCGTTGGTGACCATTCGAAGAAATTTATTTTGGCTTCGTTGTATAATGTCTCTATTGGATTTATTATTATTGGCACAACCCCATAGCTGCGCACCATACATCCATATTGGTCTGAAGATAGTCTTTTGCAATACAGGTTCATTTTGGAATGATGTCCAATTAACCAGTACATTTGACGTTGTTTCAATCGTATCTGTTCAGCTTTTTGTCTCACGTGATGTTTCCAGTTGAGCCTTGAATCTAAATGCAGACCAAGGTATTTTGCCGATTCAGCCTGCGGCATTTGCACCCCTTTGAGGTACATATATATGAAGTGTTATTTTTATGTCGGAGCGTAAATGTCACATAGGTTGATTTGAGCTCATTCAGTGCGATTTTCCAGTCAATTGTCCATTTAGTAACGTTGTCCATTGCTCGTTGAAGATTTTCCACTGCTCTTGGTTGAGATTTGTCTACTGACATAATTACAGTGTCGTCAGCGAACGTGCCGATGAATGTTTTATTCGTCGTAGGTATGTCCGCAGTATAAAGAAGGTAGAGGAGGGGACCCAATACGCTTCCCTGCGGAACTCCCGCAATTGCTGGATAAAAGTCCGAACATGTTTCTTCATGAATGACTCTGAATTGGCGATCAGAGAGGTACGATTCAAGCAGATGGCAATAGTTTTGTGGTAGCATTTGCTCATCTTGAATGTCAATCCCTCATGCCAAACCCTATCAAAGGCCTGGGATACATCCAGAAATACGGCGGGGCAATATTTCTTTTCTTCTAACGGTTGCTCTATTACCGCAGTTATTCGATGGACTTGATCTATTGTGGAGTGGTTATTCCTGAATCCAAATTGAAAATCAGGAACGTTTACCATGGCTTTAGACGTTTTAGTAGCAGTTTCTCGAACAGCTTTGATAAGGTCGGAAGCAGTGAGATTGGTCTGTATGATGTTACTTCTTCATCTGGTTTACCTGGTTTCTTTAGCATAATTATTTGGGCCATTTTGAAGCATTTGGGTACATACCTCAATCTCATACAGGCATTAAATAAGTATGTGATCAAGATGATTGCTTTACGTGGAAGTTCCTTGAATAGACCCGGTGATATTTCATCAATTCCTGGTGCTTTTTTATGATTAAGATTTTTGTCGATTTCTTCAGCAATTTCCATTGGCGTGACCCTCTTAAAGTCCTGATTTGGTTGATAAACAGGTGTTACATCAATGGTGGATTGAATGTCATGGGGTTGGAATACTGCTGCTAGGTGTTGAGCAAAGAGTTACGCTTTTTCTTTGTCTTGTCGAACCCCACTGCCTTGAGCATTCCTTAAAGGTGGTACTCGAACTACAGGTCGTTTAAATCTTCTGGTTGCTTTCCATAACGAGTAGTCCTTATCCATTTCTGGACCTAGCCCGCTTAAGTAGTTATCGAGGCAATTCTGTTTGAAATTTTTGATTAGCCTATTGACTTTGTTACTTATTCGATTAAAAGTTGTCTTGTCAGCGGGATTTCTGGTGAGATGCCATATTTTCCTCGCCCTTCTTCTTGCCTTGATTTGTTCCCTGATTGCAGCCGGGTATTTGACTTCAATCTCCGCTTTGTCCTTTAATTCAGGAGCAGCTAGTCTGGCAGCCATTCGAGTGTATTCAATGAAATTGTTTGTTTGTTATTCCAATTCTTCATTGCTTTTATACTAACTTTTAATTCAACTAGTTCTTCCAATTTTTCTCTGACGATGTCCCAATCCGTGAATCTATTAGTAAGGTTTTGCTTTTTCTGTTTCTTTATTACTATAGCGCTTACTGACAACAGTACAGGGCCCCTATTTCTGAATACGAATACGAACAAAAATTGTACGAATTCGTATGATTGGTATTTTTGAATACGAATTCGTGCAATTGTAACACGAATTCGTACCTACTTGAAAATGACCTTCCAAAGGATGGTAAAGATCACTGATAAAATCCCAACGGAACACAATAAAAATTTCTCTGGGATACTCGTAATTTACAGAATAAATTTTTAACCACAAATTTACCAAACACTATGATATCAATATTTATATGTAGGAGGTTGGAGTTGCAAAAATCTCTGATGTCTCATTATCATTACCCAAGAAATTATTCGTTTTCACTAATTTAATGTTTGTTCACTAATTTAATGTTTGTTTTTATGTTTGTTATAAATGTTGGCATGGTAAAACTACACAACATTGCATATACATAATATTTAGTTGTGTTATTTATATAATAATATATAAAATATTTCCTAAGATAAAAAAACTAGATTATTAATAATAATAATCATCCATTTCTATTCAAACAAGAACGAAACGTCAAGTCAAAATGGCACAAGTTGTATAATTTTATTATAGGTAAAACGATTTAAAATAAATTTCCCTCATAGCAAGGACACACATCAAACAATTACGTACGATCGTATACAGAAATACCAATTTGAATTCGTATCGTATAGAACTTTCGTAACGAGACACGATACGTTTCGTATTCAGAAATAGGGGCCCTGGAATGTGGTCAGATGCTAGGTCGTTAATTCCTTCGACTCTAGTGTAACTTAGAAGAATACCTTTTATGATGAAGAAATCCAGTAGATCTGGTATTTTTCCTGTATCCGTTGGCCAATACGTTGGCCCCTCTGGGGACAGATATTCGCATTTGTTTTCATGAATGGCATTGAACAAGGTGTTTCCTTTCCCAGGAGAAATAAGCCTGGAACCCCAAGCTGTATGTTTTATATTGTAGTCCCTACCAATAATTCCATTTTCCATTTGGAAAATTAAATTACATTACTGCGACTTCAAAATCTCTGTCATTCGGTAAAACCGAATGTTCTGGTTATGGCAAAAACGAATGATTTTGTTCAACAGTTTAATAATACCTATAATTTAATATTTGAAGTTTAAATTCGTTGTAAGCGTGTATTGCTTGATTTTTTTTCATTGCTTTATTTAAATGCCTTAGTATTCAAGATAAGCAGCTATCCAAAAAATGACGTTAACTATTTAAATATCAATAGTTTCTGATATTATGAATAATGAATTGAACCTAAACCCACTTTCAAAGTAAATTGTTCAACTATTAAAATAAAAACGAAAATTTATATGCCCAAAATTATCGCCTACGCTGAATATACTAACTTTAAAATATTGTTTATGACCGCTAACTCAAATGGTACGTACAACAAACAAATAGACTTGGGCCGCTTACGAAATACACGGCTCTTTTCATTCTCATTCTTAATAACGAATTTTTTGGCCATGTCATCCACTGCAGTTTTTGATTACTATGTGCATCTTTGGTATGAATTTAAAATTCTGTTAATCATTAAAAATTTTATCAAGAATTTTTGGGTTGATATATAACTGGCATGACGCAGTTTAACTTTTGTGAAAGTTAATTTTGTTTTACTGAGTTCTAGCAAACTATCACGAAAGTATTAATTTTTAGGCTGACATGTTATAAAATCTCGTAATATACACAATAAGTTTGGTTTGATACTTTAAATTAAACATGTATAATAAAAATAATCATTTTAGTATCGCCAACGCATTGGTTTGGGTTGAGTTTTTGGCCAACTTAACCTACATCGACCTATCATCGATTTCAGATCGTAATGACTACCTGGTTGTCAACTATCCGAGTTTTCCAGCTGTCCAACATTAGATTTAAGACCGTTCCACAAGAATGTAATTTTCTAAATCCATATTGTTCATCATCTAATAGATTGATAAGGTTTCATAATCATAGTTTCATTTCGGATAGTGAGTGATTAATTCATTGATCCTAAACTAGCCGTGACATTTCTTCCTTGTCACCACCCGGAATCGAACCCGGGACCTCCGGTTACTGGAGCAAGCATGCTGACCACTTTGCCACCGAGGCGGCTAGATTGTTATCGACGATATGATTTACCAGTTGGTTTTTAACTATCATTTAAGTATTCACTTAAAGGCCCGGTGAACAAGTTGTTTTTATTTCTAAGTTAAATTAAGCATTTATTGAGCCATTCCAATCGGGTTGTTAAGAAGCGGGTTCATCTTTTTGTTTCTTTCCCCGTTTAATGATACCGGTTTTAAATGCGACTCATTTTTCAACAAAAAAAGAAATGAAATAAAAATAATTTAAGACCATTTTTAAGATGTAGATTTTAGTTTAAATTTTATTTTCGAAAGCAGAATAATTTTTGTTAAAAAATATATACAGTACCTGTATAGAACGTTTTTTTACCTTAAATCATTAACCTTTGTACTATAAAAAAAAAACAAAACAAAAAAATCTACCGGCTAATATTTCGTCCACCTCCCTTTATTTATAAGCACAACTGAAATACGACGCAGCATACTGTTGATCGTCTCTATGATGGTATCCTTGATTAAGGGGTCGTTGTGCCAACTATTTTTAATTTCCTCAATCAACTTTGATTTAGTTGTGATGACTTTTTTCCGAAAATTGCTGTTTTAATACAGCCCAAATATTTGCAATCGGGTTCATATCTGGCGAATTACCAGCCCAATCCAGAATGGGTATCTTTTTCCGTTTCATATACTCAAGGAATATATTCCAATCAATATAAATATGTACTATACTTTTTTTTGAGTTCTATGAAAATTTACAGTAATTCAAAAGATATATAGTTCATATTAATTTGGCCATGTACTGTAAATTTAAAAAGCAATATTTAGAATAAGCCGTGTAATTTTTCATATAAAAATATTACATAATAAGTACGCGAATTTAAAATTATCTCAAAATATTTATATAAAGCGTCCACTTACCATTTTATTAAATTCAAATCATCTACTTTTCTATAAGAAACAAAAATTTTACTAGAACCCAAAAAAAAATATTTTCGTATTGGGAGCAATCCGAATTAAATCAAAAGTTGAAAAATAGAAAATATAAAAGAAAAATTTTATCCGTATTTAAAATTCAAAGAATAAAAATATCTAAATTAGAATTAAGATCACCCGAGTGTCTAATAAAAAAACAGTTTTTTTTAATTTTCATTTGTTTTCGTTTTCTGCTTCATTTTATTTTAGAGATAAAACTTCGTATGTAACAGAATATGTATTTGTACTTCTTACTGGAAATAAAAGTTCCTGTTTTATACTAAAAAGAAACAACAAAATACAAGAAATATTACTTATATATTTTATTCTTATGCTTTCTTTTTATTATTAAAGTTTTACAAATAATTTATTTTTTTATTTTTATAATAAAATTAATACATTTGTTTTCTAATTTTCATTTTTATTTAAAAAACAAACGAATATAGAAAAAAATTACCTATAAATGATATACTTAAATTAAGTTACGATAAAAATATAAACAAAATTCATTTATGTGCTTTTGAATAATTAAAATTAATAAATAGGTTTTATTTAATTATTAAAATTAGATAAAATAAACAATAATTCAATTCAATTGATTAATTTGCGCATAATGTGAATGCCATTTTGATTTTCTTTTTAAACAAAATTAATTTACCTAGTATGTATATTGCAAAAATAGACACATTTCTAAATGTGTACGACTAACTTAAATTAAATCAGCATATTTAAGATTTACAACCTTTTAAAGGTTGAATTTTTTAGAAATATATTAAGATCTTTACAGTACGTTTCCATTAAAATATTTCTGTAATATTAAATTAAAATATTACAGAAATGATTCAAGCAATTACATGTACTCAACTTTATGCTAGTACATGATATTGGAAATAATATCATCATACTTGCCCTCGAACTCAAAACCAATCAAATTTCGAGAAATGCTTTATGCCCCTCCTACTAGTTCCATACTTGAAATATTTTTTACTTTGTATTGAGCAACAGCATTAATAACTAACTTCAGTACGGTATTTTTTCCGAACTAACTACCAAGGTCATGTACACACCATTAGTCCTTGGGATATTTGGGTACTCAACTACTGAAGTTGACTAGACTTGCAAAACGGCAATGAAGGATATATCTTCAACATTAATTCCTGGTATGCTTATTTTCTCGAGGTTTTCTGTAATTTTACTGAACATTCATGTTTACATTTTGAAATGCCTATAAATACTATAGTAACATAATCTCTTTGTGTTTAAGACTTAAAATAAAAGAAGATACTTGCGAAATATGATGCTTGTGCTATACCCACTGGTGCAAATGTAATCAACATCATAAAATATTGAAGTATTAAAAAATGCTTAAACATTAAATTTGCGTTTAATGATTATTCCGTTTAATAATTATATCTCTTTCGAAATAAAAATTACGAGACATTAAGATCGTATGTTAATCCTGTATGTTCACTCAAAATAGATACAAGCAAAACAATTGAGTTCAACAATCATCCGTTTTGGTTCATGTCAAAATTTCTCCAATGTTTTATACTACAAAAAATACTTTGTATGTCAGTGACCATGTACATTTTATTCTTGTTTTTCAAACATTTTTTCACACATTGAGGCTTACTCCATTCCATTATTGCAGCTGTTTTGGCAGAAAAACAGAGAGCAAAAAAACGATTCTCTAGGTGCGTGAAAATGAAATTTTTTGTTGTTCTTTTTATAGCATCTCAGTAAATTTTAGTCTATTATTAGACTGAATTTTACTGAGTTGGCAAAAGGAGATTATACAAATAAAATTTTATCAATTTAGTAGTTTAGATATGAAAATAATCGCTTCAACAATGATTTTCATTTTCCACTGATTTATTGGTTAATAATTGTCCTAAAGTACTGGTCACGCATCATAATTTTCTCTTTGGTTTTTTTTGATTTTTCCTTAAAAAATATTTTCAGCGCCAATATGTATGATTCTTCTTGGAACACCGCAAATTGATTTGATTTATTTCGAACTACTTCGGCGCTTTTGGCAAAAACCATAGAGATAAAGATATAAATTCCCTAGTGTGACTGGCACATCTCGCTCAGCAAATTATCGGTGCCTAGGGAGAGTATGATTTGAATCGAGATTGGTGACAAATATGTTTAGTATTGTTAAAATTAAAACAATTTATAATTATGTAAATCGTTTAAAGCTATAATCGTTTCAAAGATAAACTTTAAAATAGAGCGACCATCCAGTGAGAGCTAAATAATTTTTATAAATTGAAAAAGCATGAGTGCGGGAAACTAGTCCTTATATTTTTATAAATTTTAGTAATAAACATCACAATAATTTTTTAAAAAGTGATATTAGAAATATACAATATTAACATAACCATTGAAAAATAGGTTAGGCTTTTTATTTTTCATTAAAGTCTCTATTTCATGATGAAATTTTATTTCAGTAAAAATACTGAAAAGCGAAAAAGAGAAAATTAATCTAAATATTTTATTATTTACGGAGACAATTTTTTTATGGGAGAATATTATAGTTAAATTTTGTAATTTTACAATTTATTTTTTTCGGAAAATTAATTTTTTGGTGTGTTATAATGTTGCCATGAAAAATACTACGGTTCGATTTTTTTCATTTTATTATAACAACATACCCCTATATGTAGGTGCTTTTACAACGATTTTGTGAGTAAACTTTTACTAAGCTTTTTTTTTTGTTTCATTTTGGTATGTGGCGAAACTATATTTTTATTTCGCTCATTTTTCAGATATAAATTAATGACAAATTAATTACGTATTGATCTTGTTTTATGGCGGTATTCCATAGCGAAAAGGAAAACCCACATTTTAGTACAACTAAAACGAGGGAATAAGACTGATGTGTGAGAATGGTGCTTCCGATTATTTTTTTTTTGCTTAGCAATTTGTTTTGCATTTGCATTGTGGGCTAATTTTCGTATGAAGAACAAGAAAAATCGGATTTATTAAATAGTCTATCAATGCCATAAATATTTGAAATATTATCTAAATTGACTCACGTAGAAAATTAATATTTTATCAAAATTTAATAAATTCGTTAAATTTTAACAAATATAGACACCTACCTTTTATCCAACATCTGGAAATAGAATTATGTATAAATTTATTGTTTTGTAGCAATACTGCAATTAAGTTAAATTATATTTTTATTATATCTTAAATGTGCGTCCATTTGTGATTAATAATAAATTACTTAAGTTTCAAAATGGCATTCAATATACGATAATTTTATTATATTTACACAGATAAAAAAAGACAAAAATACAAATTGAAACAAAATGGCCAGAAAATTTACTGCCATTTTGTTCCTACGATAAATACACGTGTATACTATAATATTTTTTGTTTTAATATTGACAATGTAATTCACTGTCAAAATCTAAATTCAAAAATAGAGTCAAAAATTATTTTTATCATATTAGTTTTTCGTTGCATAATTTTTTTATATAATTTAATATTATTTTATTTTTAAAGAAATTATTCAGTCTTCACTTTATCTATTTATTTTTCGCATTTAAATTAAGAAATTTCTATTTTATTTATGTGAATTAAAAAAAAACTGACACAAAAACTTTTAAGCTATTTTGGAATCTTGTATTTTATTAAAATTAAATATTTTGAATAAAAATATATGGCAGTATTTTATTTAGTATTGAAAATATTAGTTTATATTTTTATAATATAACAGCTTGGACATAATTTTCTGTTGCTACGGTTCTTTCAAATTTTTACAGTGTGTATAAGGTGTACACTCTTAAAATTAAATATATAGATTGTTAAAATTATTATATTTATTTATTTGACAGTCACATGAACACTATAAAATAAATATACGTGAATGCTCTACAGTACGTTAATCTATCTAATATAAATTATATAGTTTAATAAAATTAATTATTAATTTTGTTTTTAATTAATTACATAAAATTGTAATATCCACCTGTTTGTGGTTCACTCAACGCACCACGTGGTGCATAATGCACACATGTTAGTTATGTAATAATGGAAGATAACGAAAACAAAAATTAAAATAGTAAAATAAATATCTCCTAATTAAAATTAGCCTAACTTCGCGAATCATTACTTTCACTCATACTAGTTTGATCACTGGATTCACGACGATTAACAATTGGTTTAGGCTTATATTCGGTTATCAAAACCGTTACCGAATTAACAGTCACCTCTCGTGTTTGAGCACTAGACCGATCGACATTTTTTAATCGAGCCGGATATTTTTTATTTTTGTTCCGTGATATTTTACCCGAATTTTTTGTTGATGTTGAAGTTTGCATACCGCCTACTGATCCTACACCACCCACGCCACCTGGTCCCGATGTACCATTAGGTATATTGGTTGATGCTCCAGGAAGTGTCGCTGCCTGTTGCGCTACTAGGGCGGAATTAAGACGCGGTTTTCGCGTTGATGTACCTTTAAAAATGGTTTCAAAATAAATAGAAAAAAAAAATTTAAACAGAAATCTAATACAAAAAAAAAAGAAAAAAATTAATTTTACATTTTCATTTAATTTTTTGTACCGTAGAATAGAATCATAATGTAGAAAAAATAAAACGGAAATAATATATGACATCATCCTTTATAAATTTCCTGTTGAGCTTTCTCATTTTTCATTTTATTTGTGCATTTTTGTTGTTGTTAATTTTATTTAATCTTTGAAAATGCATACTGTGTTTTTATGTTATTTGGTGTAACAAAAAGTACCTAGGTTACTTTTATAGTAATAAAGAATACTGTATATGGTTTTAATCTTATAATTTTCACTTAATAATATGTAATTAATGGCATTTAGTAGCCAATATATAGTTTTCTGTTATTTAGATTTACTTCACAGCCTTAACCAGGCGCACATCATCCAATTTAATGGATTGTAATCAAGTCTAGAGACTGAAGTTATTGTGTTTTAAACAATAGTGAAGTGATGTACAAAAATGTTTATCTGATTTTCAAATAAGCATTATTCCACAGATAATGAGCGCACATAATTTTGTTGTATTTCGCTCGCTTGTTGTATGAATTGGATCTTAGTTTACCAGTTTAAAATATTACTTAAAGAAATGATGTCAAATAACATAAATCGAAATATAAGTTAAAACCTCAACCAGTCAAACTTAAGAGCTTAAGTTGTGCTCCGTTTTGGACCAATTAGGAGAGCGGTACGACCCCCAAAATTTTTGAGGTCAGTTGTTTATTTGTGACGAGAAGCTTATAACATTTTGGTGATTGTAGCACTAACCGAAGTGATGCAATCGGCGTGTAACTTAAGCTTTTAAGTCTGACTGGTTCAGGCATTTTCCTGTCAGACAAATTTTTTTTAGCCACAATTTAAGTCCAACCCACACAAATCTGTGTGTAAAAAATGACAGGTTTTAATGTCTTCCGGATTTTAAAGAATCCTAGAGTTAAATCGGAATTATTTTTGAAAAAAAAACATTATAATTTGATAACATATAAATTTTATAACATATTAATTATTTGTTTTTGCTAACATATTAATTATTTTACTATTATTATAGTTACATATAGTGTTATTTTTCGCACGAAAACGATTTAAGTGGAATGGACAAATGTGTATGTTCGACATACAAAAATAAATTTTTGACGATCTTCTTCGTTACCCACACAATTGTGATGGCAGGCATGAAAAGCGGTAAACAGGATACGAGGGTATATCAAAAAGTCTTGCAATATCATATGAAAAAAAAGAGTGAGTGAGACAACAATATATTTTTCAAAACCATTTTTTGTCGCGATGAAACTTCTAGAAAAACATTTCGATGTAAATTTTACAGTTCGTTTGTTTTTGTCAATTTAGTAACACGTGTTTTGAATTTTTCTTAAAATGAATGAAATTAAATATCGCGCCGTTATTAAATTTTTCTGTAAAGATGGACGAAATGCAATTTATATATTCAACTATATATCAAAAGTTTACGGCGAATCTGCACCATCATATGCCACAGTAACAGGGTGGGTAAAATTATTCAAAAGTGGTCTGGAGTCATTAGAAGACGACAACCGCTCGGATCGGCCAGCAGATGCTATTAGCCATGAAAACGTAATTTTGGCCGAATCTATTGTATTGGAGGGCCGGCGTATTTCTGTTCCGTGGTTAGCGTGGAGACTTTCTCTTTCATACGGTACCACATATACTATATTACATGACCACCTTCACATGTCGAAAGCGCGATGGGTTCCCCGTTTGTTGAATGCAGAACAAAAAAAATGCGTGTTCAAACTTCAAAGGCGATTTTAGATATGTACAAAGAAGATCCAGAAAATTTCTTGGATAACATAATAACAGGCGATTAAACATGGTTTCATCACTGGGATCCGGAATCCAAACAAGAATCGATGCAATGGATTAAACGTAGTGAACCACCACCAAAGAAATTCAAAACTCAACCGTCTGCTGGTAAGGTTTTGGCAACAATTTTTTAGAATGCTGAAGGAATTTTGATAATCGATTATATGCCACCGAAAACCACAATCACAGGCATATATTACGCAGAGGTTTTGCGAAAATTGAAAAAAGCGACCCGGGAAAAACGGCCAAGGAAAATTAGGAAAAAAATCTTGCTTCTTCACGACAATGCACCAGTGCACAAGGCTAATATTGCTCAAGCTGCATTAAAGGACTGCGGCTTCGTGGAAATTCCGCATCCACCGTACAGTCCAGACTTGGCACCTAGTGACTGCTTTCGGTTTCCCAATTTGAAAAAAACACTAAGGGGCCGGAAATTTTCCAGTGACTATGAAGTACAGTCTGTTGTAAATGAATATTTTATGGAGCAAAAGGAATCTTTTTTTTTTAGAGGGTTTAGGCAAGTTAATTGATCGATGTGACAAATGTATAAACCTTAAAGAAGATTATGTCGAAAAATAAAAATATTGCTGTCTCACTCACATCTTTTTTTCATATGATATTGCAAGACTTTTTGATTTGCCCTCGTAAATGATGAGGCGGACAATTAGTTTGATCTATAAGAGAGGTTTTCGAGCGTAAGAAATTAGAGATCTATACAAGTTTTAAAGCCCTTAAGCGTGAATAAAAGGATGATTGAGTATTTTGGTTAAAATCGAATATATTTCTGGATGACCCTCTGATAATTTGATTAAATCCCGTCTGAAAATTTGAATAAAAAAGTGTGAAAGGATTACAAATTAAGTTTTTTATCATCAAGCAGTTTTGTAAAGCTTACTAATAGCAAAAAGTTCATTTTCTCGAACATGTTTAACCCATTGTTTTTAGTTAGTGAGAAGCAACAAACCACTTTTGTTACATAGCTAACCAGATTTGATTGTTTGTTAAATATCGGCAGCTTTTTGCGTTTATTCAAAAGTGAACTAGTTTTATTAATTCTTTAAAAATATAACCCATTTTAATGAATTAAATTCAGTTAAAATTGTTACATTCCGTTCCATAACGACGGGCACATATAGGTCTTGGAAATGAACCAAAACTAGTGTCACATAAACTAAACCGGCATCAAGATTACAAAGAAATCCCACACAGGAATATAAAAGACGTACAACTTAGCAGAACAACCAATATTTACCAATAATTGAATGCCAAATCGATCGTCTACGTCTGCGCGTTTAATAAATGGGCTACCTCTCAATGAGGCGATATCAGGTAAAACCGATTACCAAAGGTTAAGCAAAACTCGTCTACAATTTACAAATTGTCATATTCATTGGAAGTAATATTAGTGAGCCAGTGTTCTCTTTTCAGATGAGACCAGAATATAATTGTTGAACAGTTTACAGAAGAGTTAGCGAACGATAGATACCTTGTAACTTGAAAGCACCAGTGGAGGTTCCATTATGTTTTATAGTGATATTACTTGGGAAGAAAGTAAGCAGCTCGTGCAGGATTATTTGAGAATGAATGCAGCTTAGTACACTTGCACAATTCTAGAACATTACGTCTTAATATTTGTCACCTATATATGTTATATAGTATTTATGCTCATATATGAAGCCCATTTATGCGGCAATATGTAGAAGAAGTAAGCATTTCTGCACTAAACAGGACGACATTTCGTTCCGACAAGGTTAAGTATAATAAATAAGATAAAATTCGACTATTGTCGTTCGTCGTCCAAAATACTGCGAGTCGGCTATATAAGCAGTCACGGTCATGTGGATTCCCGCTCATTATGGCATGAAATACATTACTCGGATTCCTAACTCTTTTGCCAAAACTAATTCACAAATGGAACTGATTGGCTGGTTGCGAAGCAGCACGAGATTTAAGAATTAAAATGGCCCTTGTGTAATATTTAGTTATTTCGAATAACAAAAGGGACGCTATAGCCAACATTATATGATTCCATCATCATCGGAAATTTCTATTACCTTGATTTCCTGTGTATAGCCCACGGGTTATATGAAATAGAAAAAAATTGTTTTTTTTTTTGAAAATTTAAAGGTACGGATTATACAATAGGTGCGGCAATACATACAAATTTTTGCGATTCATAAAGTAGATAAAAGATTTTTTAAAGTTAAAAGAAACTCGTCTATATTTGTTTTTAAAGAGTTTGAGCTTTTTTTAGACAACATATTACTTACAAATAAACAGACATTCCAATGGCTACGACTAAAACAAAGAAGTCATCTACTGATAATATATCTACCAAAAATAGTAGAAAATTAACAAAAAATGTTTCTTTGGTAAATTTACAACAACAATCCCATATATGTAATTCCAAATTGGAATAGTTTTAAAATAACTTTTCTGCTGGGATTGGTGTAATTCTATTCTACCTGTAGTTTTAATGTTCACCACCAGGGCAGTTTTAGTAAATATTTTTATTTTTAATTGTTGGCAATAGTAATATAAAAGTGATTTTTGTTATTTTGACATCGCATTTTGCTAAAGAAGACGAGAAATTAGTTACGATTTGTAATAATATTCAATAACGTTCTAGCACATTACTATTTAATTGAATATATTTAGTTGCATTTTTACGTTGTATAATAATATAATATCTTTGGTATTTTCTTTGAGCACAATATTAATTCCTATTCAGAATGGGAATTGCTTGAACCAAAGAAACACCACAAATTTCTTTGACATGCCGTGTGGAACGGCTGAATAGCTGTGTCATAATACAATTTTGTCAAGACATTCTATCGGCATGTCAATATCTTACATAGGTAAGACATACAAATTATTTTGATCTTATTAACCACAGTTTGACACATCATGAAAAATGCTTCATGTTCGAATATGGTGATTGAAAGAAAATTAATGAATACAATTATTTTGAACATTAAAATACATTTTTTAATTATTTAAATATTTGAATTGCTGTGAATTTTTCAAAAATATCATATGTTTTTTATGGAAATCCTATTTGTTAGTTATTTGTTTTCTGATTTGTATTTTGGGTGTCTATCTAAAAAATATATTTTTGCTGAGGTTACTACATTACTTTATACATATGGGCAGCTAATTACATAAATATAACATATGTAATTTCTTATATATTACGTAAATAATTCTAAATAATTTAATTTTTTCTAAAAATCTTATTATAAATACTATTTGACAGCTCTCCAATAGTCTTCGGAGAAGACAATTATTTTGAAGATAATTTTCTGAAGTGAGAGAACAATTTACCAATCGAGATTGACAATGCTCGCGAGCTTCAAAAAATGATTTTTATCGAGCGAAAAACTTTGTTCTGCGACTCGTTTATGTAGAATCAGTATAAACCGAAACCTAAGCTTAAGTATGAAGTTTCATCTCAATCAATCCGAAGCCGCTCACTATGGCACATTTCAAAACAGGATGTAATAAAACAGGACATCACAAAACAGTACATGGTACGGAACAGGACCGATAAAAACAGTACATCACAAAACAGTACATGGTACACTAAAGTACATGGTACGGAACAGGACCGATGAAAACAGTACATCACAAAACAGTACATGGTACGCTACAGTACAAGGTACGAAACAGGACAGATAAAAAGAGTACATACATCACAAAACAGTACATGGTACACTAAAGTACATTTTACTAACGTTTACTGAACGTTAAGCGTAAAAGGATTTTTTTCAGCTTGATTTGTTAAATATTTTTTATTGAATACGTTTAGTAATTAGGATATTATCAAGTGGATATTTGCCTTCACCTAGAGTAAGACAGTATACTATATAGAATTATAATTGCTTTAAGTTATAATAAAATATCCCTTCACCTAACAATATATAACATTATTTTTATTTAAATTGCTAATACTTGATCGTTGCAAAATAGATCAAAAATTTAAGTAAATATAAATAAATATATCCCTTTTTTAACCAAAAAAAATGGCTCAATCTAAGTCCAAACCACACAAATGTGTGAGTAAAAAACCATAGTATGTAATGGCGTTTTTGATAAAAAATATCGCTTGATTTGAAGTACAACCAACACAATTGTGTGTATAGTTATAGTGTTTTTTCGGGCGAAAATAAGTTTGAGAGGAATGCACAAATGTGTATGTTGGTTCAAAAAACATACAAAAATAAATTTTTGACATGGTACTTTTCCGTACCCACACAACTAGTTATTAAAACCGTAAAATAAAATTGACTATTAACTATTTTGTGGTGTTCTCTTTTAATATGTACTGTTTTGCGATATACTCTTCCGTACCATGTACTTTAGTGTACCATGTACTGTTTTGTGATGTACTGTTTTAATCGGTCCTGTTCCGTACCATGTACTCTACTGTACCATGTACTGTTTTGTGATGTACTGTTTTAATCGGTCCTGTTTCGTACCATGTACTTTAGTGTACCATGTACTGTTTTGTGTTGTACTGTTTTAATCGGTCCTGTTTCGTACCATGTACTGTAGCGTACCATGTACTGTTTTGTGATATCCTGTTTTGTGACATCCTGTTTTAGCACATCCTGTTGTGAAATGTGTCGTTTCGTATGAGACCCCAATCAATCAATCCGCACAGGCTATAACTAAATGCAAATTTTAGTGAATACAAATTTCGATAAATTTCTAATCAAATTCTAGCAGGCATATTTACTCGATTGTCGAACAAAACAATCTTTACAAAACAATTAATACCCCGTTTACACCAGTAGAATAAAAGTATGTAGCAAAAAAGTATGTTGGTGTAAACTCAAACTAAAATACTTTAATACTTTATCACGTACTATTTTGCTATTAAAGTATATTAGCTATCAAATAAATATTGGTATTATAGTCGTGGTTTAAACTCTACTTTAATATTATAATACTTTAATTTCGTTTATTTTTTTCAAGTGGCCGGTAAAGACATTTTTGTTTGGATATACATTTCCATTTGTGGTATTAAACAAAAAAAATTATATTTGTTAAACAAAAAAGTAATATAGTTTTATAGTATGGGTTTACACCGCTTGTGATGTAAACTGGCCGGGTATTATACTTTATTAGCAAAAAAGTATTATACTATTAAAGTAGCTCTGGTGTAAACCCAGTATTATTTAATTAGTTTTAATTGAATAAAATTTAATTTAGCATGCCAATTTTTCTCGAAAAATTATTTTTATTTATCGAAATTTTTTTTGCTGAAAATTGCGCTTGGTCGCTATTCTGGGCTGAGATGTTGTCCAATCACTATTTTCAAGTTTCGGCTTAGTTTATATCTAATTTACGTATTCGCAGCAAAACTCGTAATTGTTTATGCGACATAGAATGTTTATTGATTCCCGAAAAATGAGACATAAAGTAAGGCGGAAGTAGAAAAAGTGATGGTACAATATAAGTAAATTTAACTTAAAATCTGTGTTGAAATTGAGCCTAAGTAGCCCAAAGTAAACTTCACAAATTATGAAATGTAACTTCATGCTATGTAATAATATTTTGTAAAAAAAATTACATATGTCGTTGTAGTATTTACTTTGCATTTGGTTGTTGAACTTTTAGGATCAAATAAAATGAAAATATAAAATATGTTAAATTAAAATATGTGTAGAAATAATATAAAAAAAAAATATTTTGCAATTCTTATAAATACTTTTAGCAAAAACAAATTAACATAGGCGCTATGAAATCATGGTCCTTTTGGATGATAACCAAATATTTGTTATCACATGAGTTTTTATCAGTTTCACCAATTCCAAATTAATGAGGTAAAAATTTTGAATATTTTACGCTTTAAATATCGAATCTTTTACGATTTCCTCAGTAGATTGAGAAAGTGATATCTCACACTTCCTGTTTTTAATTGAAGTAAACATCAATTGACTAAGCGAATTATATTAAATATGCAATAATAATAGTTAAATATCACCGATGTAAATTTACCACACCAATTTGCAACCTTTTCTTTGAAATGTGTAAATTTTTGTTAAAACTTTTTATTTCTAAGTAAATTTTACTTGTTAACAATTAGAATAAGAATATAGTGATGATTTTTTGATTTTCACGTATGATGTAATGATTCAACGCTTGGTTACTACACCATATACAGCTACAAGCAATGCCACTGAAGTTGTGAGTCTGGTGGGTGGTTCATCCAGTACGGCGGCTGACGGAAGTACAAACACCTTTATGGAAGTGAACAATCCTTTCTTAAAAAGAGGTTTGTGACCAGATCGCCTATAAAACCGTCTGCCGCAACTCGCAAGTACTGCCAAATGATCAATTTCAACTTCAATGTTGAATATGAAGCCAGAAGTGGTAGATGATCCGATGAATAACTTCTCGAAAAGCACAGTAACGAAACAAGCCTTAAAGAAAGCAGTAAATGCAATGTTCATATGACACAAACTGGCATCGATCGCTATATTACTGTAAAACACGGAAAAGGGATAGCCCAAAAACGGAAAAACTACTGATAAATAAGAAACCGAACGTCGAAAAATTCAAAATACCGCTAACCAATGCAAGTACTTAAGCGTGCTAACGAATGGAAAAACATTTCGCGTAACAAATTTACTTCGAGGCAAAATACACGAAGAAAAAATTAAAACACACGAGGTCAACAACTGTAGTCTTCAAAGAGTCTTTCTGTGGTTATTAAAGGCATCGAAGTCCGTGTTGAAACAACCGAAATCCACGCTGCACTTGTTGAAGATGGATTTAAGATACAGAATGTATATAGGATCATGAACCGCTTGAAGCAACAACACCAATGGTCAAAGTTGAATTGCATACATCCGAAAGCATTTTGAAAAAGGGAGAAGTTCATCCAATACATAAACTAAAGTACCTCATACACAGACGCATAACTGTTGAAGAACCAAAGAAAAGGACCGGACCTATACAGTGTTTAAACTGCCAAAAATATGGTCACTCAAGGACATAATATTGCAAGCTGATATCAGTGTGCGTCGTATGCGGGGAACTACACCAAATCAAAAGTTGCCCAAAACCAAAGAACTCCGCAACTCAAAAGAAATGCAGCAATTGCGGCGGAAACTATACTGCAAACTACCGAGGTTGCCCAGTTTACAGAAATATTAGTCAATTGTCACGTCCCAGGAGGCAATATAAAATTACACCAGATGCGCAGAATAATATACCTTCACATATGCCAAATGACTCTCGTTCGCCCAGAACACCAATCAAGAAACAACATACGCAAGCGTTTTTCAAGGTAAAACCAAAGATAAACATGTAAAGATGAGTATTTATCATGGCACGCCGATGCGCACTAAATAAAATCGATACATTTGTAGGGGAAAATGTGTTTATCCAAAATGAAAAGTGCAGCTATCATTTTACGTTGCTCTCTTTCTGCCGTCCAGTATTTTCATATGATCGAGTAAAATTTCGTAACAAAAAATATTTTATTTGTTTGTACAGTATAAAACACAAATTATTCTTCAAAATTTGCTTTTCATTATGCTATGAAACTAGTGTATTGTGTTTAAACTGTAAGCGAAACAAAACAAACAAAAACAAACGAAAACAATAAACAAATCTAATCCATTTATTATTTTCGTTTGAAAATATCTCCCTCTACGCATCATTTATATTTAATAAAACAGAATGAAACGAAAACTCAAAATGCACATAATATATTATTATGTATATAGATATCCTCGTATATGCATACTATTTAAAATATGTTATGTGTGTACACGATCGAGAATTCCTTCTCCTTTTAGATGTATCAAAATTAAATACGTGGCATGAAAAGAAAGATGATTGTATACGTGTATACATTGAATATTTTTATTTTGGTTTGGTAAATGAAATGTAAACCAAAAAATGGAAAAAAAAAATATTCGGAGGATTTTGATACGGAAAAAATCAAAAACTGCAATGAAAATGAAAAAATGTATGTTAAGTACACATTATACATACATATCATATTTGTGTTTTGTATTATTATGTATATTTCTATATACTGATTCGTCCAAATTAAATACATTAAAGAGTTTTTCTATGTGTATACTATACGGATGATAATGACGAATTCATTAATATTAAAATATCTAGCAATTTTAGAAATTACTATTTTTTGGAGAAAATGAATGAAATCAGCTTACAAGGGAAAAATAGCATTTGGGAAATATATGTACTATTCTTGCATGTTACCATGTACCGGTAACACCAAAAACAATTTCGACAGGCAATTCGATCTTGTGTTTAAACCATTTTGATTTGAAATCTAGTAAGAGACTTGGCGTTGTTTCATAAAATTTAAACTGAACTGGATCAGGTCAAAAAATACGATTGTTGTTTTGAATATATTTCATAGAAAGTTTTGACTAGAAACAGACAGAATTTCGGAAAAATTCTATCTGGAATTATCTAGATATAGTCGTTTGAATATCGCCTTAGAGACGATTCACAACCACTTCACTTATACAATATCACTCGTTAAAATCTTGGCTACAAAACTAAAATATTTCCTTAAAAATCCTTACGGGATACAGGTGATTAAATCTTGTCTCACAGGCGATTCACGAGCACGAATTCGGCGATATATGCCAAGTGCTCAAAATTTCGGGCTGAAAGTTTCAAGTTAGGTTTGGGGTGTCTAGATTTCCAAACAATTGAAGGGATAATTTATAATTTCCTAAAAGTTATATTTAAAATTAAAACTTCGCACGAAACTTATCACCAAAACAAAATGCGTTTCAAGGGTTGACTCGCGAGGCTGAACACTCGTGCCTGCGAAAACATTAAGCTTTTTACGAATACTAACAACAAAATGTACGGATACCGCCTAAATATAACAGAACTCTCGCTTAAAAATCCGGACAAGAACGATCGGCACGTAGTATGTATCACTCGTATCTAGGAGCATCGGTTGGAACTTGTTCGTGGTCTAATAAATGTGAGAGAAGTGTCTTTTGCACTTACGTTGCCTTCTTAGTCTTGTGATTTATTTATTAAGTGGAGTAAAGCACCATTTTGGATTTTCAAGCGATGTTAATAAACGCGCAGAACTCACTGCCGAGCTTGCAACGATTAGTATACTGAATTTATGAGAATGTGTGATGCAAGAGTAAATACGAAAGGGAGTACATAATAACTCATTTTCCTTAAAAGCACATCAAATCGATTGGTTATTAAAAAAGATCTTTTTTAAAGCCATTGTGTTTATAGTTTCATTACTTCTACAAATAGGATTGTAAATTTGTGTTATTATTCATTCGGTACAATTTTTTTAATCAATTATTACTACTATACTAGTCGAATTACTGGTCGAGTTACTGATCGAATCATTATTGATCATTATTCAATATATTAAATAGATATTTGTTATCCACTCCTCAACCCACATTATTCCCGCAAATACTCTTATTTAAAAAAATAATTAAACAACTGAATAAATCGATCATTTTTGTATTTTATTCCAATAACACTATGCGAGTTGAAAAATGTGATAAGCTGGGCACCCGTGGGGTAAACTTAATTCGAGGAGTACGCTGAGTTCAATGGTGCTAGTCCCATTTTAAAGTTAGTCCCCATTTTTGAGATATCGCATTCGACATGTTTTGGCCCTGAGTTAAAATATACCATCATTTTCACGTTGATAGCTCTTGAACCATTAAGATTTTTGTTATACTTTCTTCAGCAAAGTTGTTGCGCAGGTCAAGACCAACAACTTTGCCGAACATATCAAGAACGAAAAACCACATCTAATTTTTTTTTTTGCTTTTCACTTCGACGAAAAACACTGTTTTTATCATTTTTAATAATTTTGTTGAATTTAAATCGATTAGAATCGATCGATTAAAGATCGCATCGACAAATATAGATACAATAGATACTATTTAAAAAAAAAGTTAAATCGATTCAAATGATTTTATGGTGATTTTTCCTAAAAAAAAAATTCTTAATGAATTAACATTTTTCTTCTCTTTGACAAAACAATGGGGTGCCGTTGCGATAGTGGATAAAAGTCCTGGATTTTTCCATCCCATCGTTTTAACCAATTACATCACGTAAATTATCACTTTGGACGGCAGTCCAAACGAGTGACGAAAGCACCTACTGTGCTGGAAGTGTAACTCGTATATATACAGCTAGTTTCGAACTTTTTCCCTTTGAGGCTGCCAGGATCATGTTATATACCATTGGACAAGACGTTCCAATGGTATATAGAAAGGGGTCTCATACGAAACGACACATTTCACAACAGGATGTGCTAAAACAGGATGTCACAAAACAGGAAATCACAAAACAGTACATGGTACGCTACAGTACATGGTACGGAACAGGACCGATTACATCCGTACATTACAAAACAGTACATGGTACACTAAAGTACATGGTACGGAAGAGTACATCGCAAAACAGTACATATTAAACGAGAACACTACAAAATAGTTAATAGTCAATTTTACGGTTTTAATAACTAGTTGTGTGGGTACGGAAAAGTACCATGTCAAAAATTTATTTTTATATGTTGTTTGAACCAACATACACATTTGTGCATTCCTTTCAAACTTATTTTCGCCCGAAAAAACACTATAACTATACACACAATTGTGTTGGTTGTAATTCAAATCAAGCGAAATTTTTTATCAAAAACGCCATTACATACTATGGTTTTTTACTCACACATTTGTGTGGTTTGGATTTAAATTGAGCCATTTTTTTTGGGTTAAAAAGGGATTTATTTATTTATATATTTATTTAAATTTTTGATCTATTTTGCAACGATCAAGTATTAGCGATTTAAATAAAAATAATGTTATATATTGTTAGGTTAAGGGATATTTTATTATAACTTAATCAATTATAATTCTATATAGTATACTGTCTAATTACTCTAGATGAAGGTAAATATCCACTTGATAATATCCTAATTACTAAACGTATTCAAAAAAAAATATTTAACAAATCAAGCTGAAAAAATCCTCCAGCTTAACGTTCGTCAAAAACAACAATTTGTCAACGATTTTTCGGAATGTTCAACAACAATGCGCTGAATGCACTAACATTCCGAAAAATCGTTGATAAATCGAATGCAATTGTTTTTTGCGGCACAAATTTGATATCAGAAATTTTGTGAATTGAATTCGGCTTTCATCACTCCAACATTTACCCCGTACAACAGACACGCCACTTTGCATACAAAAAAGTTGAAAAAAATTGAAAAATAATCTGGGATAGAAAAATCCGAGATTTTAATCCGTCGTCGTATGTTTCTGTGATTGACATTTGATGGTTGATATATTGATGCAGATGTTTCTTAATTGACGTGTATAATTTATGTGATGTTATTGATTAAAACGATGGGATGGAAAAATCCAGGACTTTTATCCACTATCGCAACGGCACCCCATTGTTTTGTCAAAGAGAAGCAAAATGTTAATTTTTAGGATTTTTTTTTTTTTAGGAAAAATCACCATAAAATCATTTGAATCGATTTAACTTTTTTTAAATAATTTCTGTTGTATCTATATTTGTCGATGCGATCTTTAATCGATCGATTCTAATCGATTTAAATTCAACAAAATTATTAAAAATGATAAAAACAGTGTTTTTCGTCGAAGTGAAAAGCAAAAAAAAAAATTAGATGTGGTTTTTCGTTCTTGATATGTTCGGCAAAGTTGTTGGTCTTGACCTGCGCAACAACTTTGCTGAAGAAAGTATAACAAAAATCTTAATGGTTCAAGAGCTATCAACGTGAAAATGATGGTATATTTTAACTCAGGGCCAAAACATGTCGAATGCGATATCTCAAAAATGGGGACTAACTTTAAAATGGGACTAGCACCATTGAACTCAGCGTACTCCTCGAATTAAGTTTACCCCACGGGTGCCCAGCTTATCACATTTTTCAACTCGCATAGTGTTATTGGAATAAAATACAAAAATGATCGATTTATTCAGTTGTTTAATTATTTTTTCAAATAAGAGTATTTGCGGGAATAATGTGGGTTGAGGAGTGGATAACAAATATCTATTTAATATATTGAATAATGATCAATAATGATTCGATCAGTAACTCGACCAGTAATTCGACTAGTATAGTAGTAATGATTGATTAAAAAAATTGTACCGAATGAATAATAACACAAATTTACAATCCTATTTGTAGAAGTAATGAAACTATAAACACAATGGCTTTAAAAAAGATCTTTTTTAATAACCAATCGATTTGATGTGCTTTTAAGGAAAATGAGTTATTATGTACTCCCTTTCGTATTTACTCTTGCATCACACATTCTCATAAATTCAGTATACTAATCGTTGCAAGCTCGGCAGTGAGTTCTGCGCGTTTATTAACATCGCTTGAAAATCCAAAATGGTGCTTTACTCCACTTAATAAATAAATCACAAGACTAAGAAGGCAACGTAAGTGCAAAAGACACTTCTCTCACATTTATTAGACCACGAACAAGTTCCAACCGATGCTCCTAGATACGAGTGATACATACTACGTGCCGATCGTTCTTGTCCGGATTTTTAAGCGAGAGTTCTGTTATATTTAGGCGGTATCCGTACATTTTGTTGTTAGTATTCGTAAAAAGCTTAATGTTTTCGCAGGCACGAGTGTTCAGCCTCGCGAGTCAACCCTTGAAACGCATTTTGTTTTGGTGATAAGTTTCGTGCGAAGTTTTAATTTTAAATATAACTTTTAGGAAATTATAAATTATCCCTTCAATTGTTTGGAAATCTAGACACCCCAAACCTAACTTGAAACTTTCAGCCCGAAATTTTGAGCACTTGGCATATATCGCCGAATTCGTGCTCGTGAATCGCCTGTGAGACAAGATTTAATCACCTGTATCCCGTAAGGATTTTTAAGGAAATATTTTAGTTTTGTAGCCAAGATTTTAACGAGTGATATTGTATAAGTGAAGTGGTTGTGAATCGTCTCTAAGGCGATATTCAAACGACTATATCTAGATAATTCCAGATAGAATTTTTCCGAAATTCTGTCTGTTTCTAGTCAAAACTTTCTATGAAATATATTCAAAACAACAATCGTATTTTTTGACCTGATCCAGTTCAGTTTAAATTTTATGAAACAACGCCAAGTCTCTTACTAGATTTCAAATCAAAATGGTTTAAACACAAGATCGAATTGCCTGTCGAAATTGTTTTTGGTGTTACCGGTACATGGTAACATGCAAGAATAGTACATATATTTCCCAAATGCTATTTTTCCCTTGTAAGCTGATTTCATTCATTTTCTCCAAAAAATAGTAATTTCTAAAATTGCTAGATATTTTAATATTAATGAATTCGTCATTATCATCCGTATAGTATACACATAGAAAAACTCTTTAATGTATTTAATTTGGACGAATCAGTATATAGAAATATACATAATAATACAAAACACAAATATGATATGTATGTATAATGTGTACTTAACCAGAATCTACTTAAATATAAGTCCTGCTAACTCCACACATATAAAATAAACAATAACTAAGTAAAGATGTATTGGAAATATTTTTTCCATAGTAATTTTTTTTAAATAACTAAGTATAAATGTGTTGGTGCAGAAACAAAAAAAAATGAGCAAAAAAAAATTCAAATTTACGTTGCATTGTTAGTGTAACCAACACACTCTTTGTTAGTTTTCTTTAAATAGGTATCTGTCAATGAGAGAGTAAGCAGGACTTATATTTAAGTAGATTCTGACTTAACATACATTTTTTCATTTTCATTGCAGTTTTTGATTTTTTCCGTATCAAAATCCTCCGAATATTTTTTTTTTCCATTTTTTGGTTTACATTTCATTTACCAAACCAAAATAAAAATATTCAATGTAGCTAACATACACGTATACAATCATCTTTCTTTTCATGCCACGTATTTAATTTTGATACATCTAAAAGGAGAAGGAATTCTCGATCGTGTACACACATAACATATTTTAAATAGTATGCATATACGAGGATATCTATATACATAATAATATATTATGTGCATTTTGAGTTTTCGTTTCATTCTGTTTTATTAAATATAAATGATGCGTAGAGGGAGATATTTTCAAACGAAAATAATAAATGGATTAGATTTGTTTATTGTTTTCGTTTGTTTTTGTTTGTTTTGTTTCGCTTACAGTTTAAACACAATACACTAGTTTCATAGCATAATGAAAAGCAAATTTTGAAGAATAATTTGTGTTTTATACTGTACAAACAAATAAAATATTTTTTGTTACGAAATTTTACTCGATCATATGAAAATACTGGACGGCAGAAAGAGAGCAACGTAAAATGATAGCTGCACTTTTCATTTTGGATAAACACATTTTCCCCTACAAATGTATCGATTTTATTTAGTGCGCATCGGCGTGCCATGATAAATACTCATCTTTATATGTTTATCTTTGGTAAAACCTTAAATGTTGCAACAACAATGCAAAATATGCTACAAGCAATGCTACAAAATCAAACCATTATCATCCAGAAACTAGAATGTCTCCGATACATTATCTGAAGATACACAAATTCGAATTAGAAGTAGATTCTGCTCCCGCAGATTTACATAATAACCTTAATTTTTAAGATTTGAAAACTTATTATTTTCAATGTTTGAAAGATTCAATAAATAAATAAAATTGTTAAAAAAACGTATGACATAGAATGTGTATATATATTCCTCGATGCGTATGAGCGTTTAGTTCGTTTTATTTCGGCAAATTGTTTTTACATTCCAAAATTTGTTATTTTAACTTAGGCTAAAGGCGCTTTCACGGTTGAATTCGCTCCGACAATCAGTCGTAACATATATATTTTAAACCAATCCATAAAATATATTTTATTCCGTGGAAATATTTAGCCTGTGTATCACTATTTAAATGGCCAATTTTGATTGAATATTTTTTTAATTAATCGTTAAATGGATGGAATGGAATAAAATATGTATATTTAATCAAGTTTGCGATGGTTTTTTTCTGACTGCGAAAACCTATTTCATATAAAACATTTAACTAGCGCACAACTAATCGGCCGTTACTCATTTTTCATTGCAACCGGCCATTAGCAGATTAAGTAAAAAATCGCTTCGATTATTTTTTTGAGTATTATTGTAAGTGTAAGGTCGTGTTTCAATTGGTTTAAATGCCGCATAAAAAGTTAAAAAGTTAAAAATTTATTCGTGGTAAATAATTTTTAACTTTTTATCTGTTTCAATTGGTTAAAATTTTGAAAATAACATGGTTGCTTATGTTATGTGTAATTATGAACGTATATAGCAAATTTAAATAAGAAAATATGTAAAATAAATACTCTATAAATATATATTAATTAATTATGGTTAGTTTACATCTAAATCATTACGATTTTTCTCAAAATTTGTACATGACAAATTTCTGTTTACAAACAAATATTTTTGTCAGCCAAATGTTTTCCACATAAAAATTTTATCAGCTCTTGAAGCAGATAAAAAGTTTGACATTTTTATTCACCACAATTTTTAACTTTTTAACTTTTTATGCGGTATTTAAACCAATTGAAACACGCTCTAACAGTGATAAATTTTACACACGAAAAAAAAATATCATAGAAGTCTAGATTTATATTGGTTATCATGATGTTTTAGTAAATTCGCATTCTCTAAATTTTATTCAAGACAAAATGTAAAGCAAGATAAATTTATGTCAAAATATATCACAAATAATTTATCGTGCGATACTTTACCTGAATGTGTAAAAGACTTACGTTTGGATATTAATAATTAATAAGCTCATTGAATTATTAACTGGGACACCTTACATAAAAAAGTACTAAAATTATTTCAATTTTGAGTGTAAATTTGTGAACATATAAAAATGGGCTGTGTACGTTTAAATTAAAATATTCATTCAGTCAAGCATTCTACTCGATCGTCTTCATTTCTACCCATGCTGTTTTGTCTCGTCTGTCCATAAATGCAACAGAAGAAATAAATTGATTACTTATCCTTTTATGTTTAAAGTAGAAAATAAAAGAAGTTGCTCGTTTAGATTAGACGGAGTAGACTTAAGGGTAGAATATCCTAAAACGAGGTGGCCCGTGGATAACAGCAAGCCATAATATTAATGCAATTTTCAAATATATCGGTCGAGTTCTTCAAGTGTCTGATCTGGCAACATCTGCGGCTTAGTTTTCAAACCACATTTCATAACAAGCGAAACAGTCAACTTGTTGTACAGTCGTAATATTTTACTAGATTATTACAGTAATATTTTACTAGATTATTACAGTTGCAATGCCACTATTAAGTAAAAACGACGAATACAATAAATGTGACGGCCTGTAGAAAATATAAATTAGGTAGTTAATAAATTCAAAAAGTGAAAATATTTAATATTTGATTCAGAGGTACTATTGCCTATGAATAAATTTTAAGGTCGCACGATGCTCTTGACTATTTATTATTGCGGTGTTTTATTGATAATTAGGATTTAACAAAAATGAACGATTACAAAATTTAATTATAATTGTTATTTAATTGAAACGTCAATTTAACCAAGCCTTACCACATACACTTTATCAATCCTAAAGCTAACTGATACATTTTCAAAGATTAATTAGTAATTAATCACAGCTTAAAAATTAACTAGTGTATCAACTCAAGATAAAAAGCTAGTGTTAAAACAAGAACATTCATCCATAATAAAACCTAAATAAAACAACTAAGACTTTTCGATTAATAAATTTTTAGTGCTATTGAGAACTTAGTCACAGACACATAAAAAAATTATTGAGTTCGCAAAACTGACATTGAAGGTGGATTCAGTGTTGCGTTCTTTCGTTGCTTCCTTGGTTCAAAATGACGTTTTTTTTCTTATGAATTCTTTTCAGCAACTTAAATTGAAAACAAATTTCAGAAGGATGGAAGGAACGCAACACTGAATCCGCCTTAACTAACTAAATTTGATAGCCTAGTAGGCTTGCTTAAAACGCATAGTTTTTCAGTTTTCACAAAATTCGAAAATTCAAGTGTAATGCTATAGACACATTACTGGTTTCATAACTATGGTTTCGAGTTAACCATGATTTCGTTGTAATGTGTCACCCCTAACCATGGTTTGCAACTCGGTTTAAACATAGTTTCGGAATGAGATAGTTTTTCTCATCCCGAGTCATTTTAGTGCTCACAACGCCGAATACATAAAAAATGGAAATTCCGAACACTAAAGGCGACAATAGGTGACAATAGCTGCCAACATAATAAGCTTAAAAAAATTGAAAGTATTTTATCTCGTCCATGACAATTAATACCAAAAAAAAGTTGGTATTGTCATGGACGAGATAAAATATTTTCAATTTTTTTAAGCTTATTATGTTGGCAGCTATTGTCACGTCACGGCAGAATTTTTTCATGCGGCCGCCTTATACCAGGGGTCTATTATGAAATTTTCGACGCGCGTATTTTTTTCGACGTTGTCGAAAATTTGGTATTGTGAAATTTTCGACCGCGTTTTTTTTTAGATAACGTCGACTATTTTACGACTGCTCTTGAGGTGTCGAGTACATAAAAGAAAAGTGTTAATGTTGAGAAATAAAAAAAGTTTGTTAGTAAAAATTAATTAATAATTTAAACTTATAAAATTTTAATTAATAAGAATTAATTAATTAATTTAAATTTAATAAAAAATAATTAATTTAAATTTTCATATAAAAAATAATTAATTTCATTTTTCGACACCGTCGAAAAAAGCCTAGCTGGTTTTCCATCGTACGGTTTGGATTAAGCCTGGGGGGGCTATTTGGGAATTCGATTCGATAACGAGAGTACTAGATTCTTATTTGATTTTAAATAAGAATCGTTCGAATCATATTCAAATAAAATATGAATCTTGTACTCTCGTTATCGAATCGAATTCCCAAATAGCCCCCCTGCTCGAATTGATCATTTGATAAAAAGGATATTATTAATTTATTTGACACATACTATATAAGAATAATATATAACGATAATCAGCCAACAAATTATTTCTCATTGCGGCAAGAAAATATTAAAAATGGTAATGGATAAGCTACGAAAATTAAATTTAGTTTTACACTGTTAAATTTATAACGTTAAAAATAATATTTGCTACGTATTATATTTTGATAGCTAGTATACTGAAATATTTTAATAAACTATTATATGTACTATCAACTTTGGTTTTCCATCGTAATACTTTAATATTATAATACTATTATACTTGTATACTATGACGATGGAAACCCGGCATTAATAGCTTACCAAAAAAATCTAGTTTCCTCCGAATTTTCTGTATGAAATATTTAGTTGGCGGGAACATTTTTTTTCTGTTCTGTCAATATAAAAGTCATTTCTGACAATTTATAGGTCAATTAAATGTCAATCTTGACATTTGTGTCAATGCCTACTCCATTATTATTTAAAACCAAACGAGAAGACAAAAGAAATTGTAGTGTGTCTTGAGTTTTCATCTCGCAAACCATAGTTTCCTAATCCTAGTTAAGAAACCAGATATGTGTCTATGATATAAGGCAATCTATTTCAGAAAGTATTCCGAATTCGAGGTCCGACTATTATACTAGCACTAACTCGCACATACCGAAGGAGCCTTTCGAATAGGCCTTTTGTCTTCAGCTATGAAATAAACTGGGGGGCTATTTGGGAATTCGATTCGATAACGAGAGTACTAGATTCGTATTGGAATTTAAATAAGAATCGTTCGAATCACATTCAAATCAAATATGAATCTTGTACTCTCGTTATCGAATCGAATTCCAAATAGCACCCCTGATAAAAATATCTGCTTTCAACAGATTAGATTAAATTTCAAACACATATCGTAAATAATAACTACAGAATAATGTGATTTTGCAGAAATAAATATTAGCCTTTAAAGGGCTCAGCATATACAATATTAATCAAAATTCCACGGAAGAATTGCACATAGGACTAATTACTCATACGAAGTAAAGAAAAATTTGGCTTTAATGGTCTTTTAAATGTTCTTTTAAAACATTTGATTTTATGATTTAACATTTAGTTTTATATTTTTAAAATTTCGTTTTGACGTTTCATTCGCTGTCAATAGTTTTATCATAGAAAAATAAGTCTTATTAAACTTAATTTTTCTATTGTTTTATTTTGGGGGGAAAAAATGTTTAGAGAATACGATTTAAAAATGCTAAAGTAAGTTAGTGTATAAAATTATCCATTTCACAACCAATAACTAGAACTGTTGTTTGTAAATAGTTTGTAATTCGTTGTTCTCACTAGTTATGTATATTAACAGAACTGTACAGAACAACGATATTAGAACATTTTTAAAATTTTAACACTCGGTTTTTTGTAATATTTAAGCTATTGCGAACTACAGCTTGTTGTCATATACAATGTATACATCGTTTGTTTTACCATTGTATTTAGGACCCCTCCATTCGCCTGGGGCCCTATTCCTGAATACGATACGAAAACGAAAGTACAAGATTCTTATTCGATTTTAAATAAGAAACGTACGAATCTGATTTAATTCAAATATGAATCTTGTATGTACTTTCGTTTTCGTATCGTATTCAGGAATAGGGCCGCTGTTTTTCGGCTTTCAAGACGCACGATTTATTTCGAATTATTAATGTATTATTTCTAAACATAATTGTAAAAGGGCTTATTTCAAAAGTTGACTGAAACTTATCTCTGATAGAAGAGCAAGTTAAGGCGTAAATTGTTTGAAATTTAGGTAGGTAATAAAACTATTTTAAGATCTAATTGTTCTCATTGTTTTTGTAAATGTTTCTGCTTATATAATTTGTACCGAATTGCGATATTTTTGCTCCGGAATCTGAGGCGGAATTATCTGGGAACGACTAAAATTTCCGCGTGGAATGAATTCATGATCTCGTCGCTAATTCGGATTCTGCTAAATTGAACTTATGATAAGCAAAGTTTTGCACTAACAATTTTAGAAGTAAACTGAGCAAAGTTATTAATTTAAAATTGACGCACCTGGAGACGGAAAAATCTTTTCTTTTGCTTGCTCATTACTTTTATGATTATACTCTTGTTTTAATTTTTTGAGGTTTATAACAATCTGCGTTGCTTAAATGAATCGCTTGAATGATTGATTTTATATAAACACAAGTTGTCTAGGGAAACTATGAAGTAAATTTTACATTTTTAGTCCAGACAAAATTTCTTTGATATATTTTAATTATAGGTTCTTCAAGCTTCATATACCTAATATAAATTAAAAATGATTACCTCACTTATAATGAAAAATTCTGGTAGTTGTCTCAGTGTGAATGATCTCTGGCATTTTGCAATAAACTATTACAATCAATAATCTAACATCTTCAGTCAGTTTTAAAGTTACATGTTTTAACACATTTATCTCATTTTCGAATCACCATATCTCAACTAGTTTCATCGCAAAACACGTTTAGGCAAAATTTTTAATAATATGTACTTGTACTTTAACTGATTTTAGCTAATTGTAAAGGATCTTTCAAAAGGAACGCTCGAAATTTGTTAGGTTATAGCAGCCATGTTGTTAAAACAACATGTGAATTATTCAGTAGTGTATGGCAAATCACCACGGGCACGGAAGGTTACAGCATTAAACAACGTGTGCAAATCATCAAATTATATTCCCAAATTTTACACATAAATTTCGCCAAAAATTCATCTTTAGCGACGAGGCTCATTTTTGAATGAATGGATATGTGAACAAGCAAAATTGTCGGTTTTGACACGACACCAATCAACAAGAGATATGCTAGCATCAAATGCATCCCGAGAAACTCAGTTTGGTGCGGATTTTGGTCTGGCGGAAACATCGGTCCTTACTTCTTCCAACACTTAATTGGCATTACCATAACCGTGAAACTGGTTGACATGGGCACCGAGACATCTCGTTCCAACAAGACGACACTACGTGCCACACAGCGCATGAAACGATGGACATTCTGCACGAGCGATTTGAGGGCATGGTTATTTCGCGCAGCGTCGACGTTACTAGTTACCGACATCGTTCGATTTAGCGTCTTTAAACTTCTTACTTTGGGTCTACTTAAATCGCAGATCTATGCGAATGAACCACAAACAATTGATGCTCTCTCAAAATCTTCATAACGAACGCCATCCAGAAAATTGGGCCAGATTAATGTGACAGTCATCGAAAATTGAACCTCCCGACTACTGTAAGACAATAATTTCGACTTTACCTCGAACTTTTTTTTTTTTAAAGTCAATTTGCTTTATTTTTGTAAACAAACCGAAACCAAAATTGTCTAGTAAATCTACTATAGTTTTGGATGACGAATTCCAATGAATGATTTGGTTTTGTAGTATGTAAAAAGTAAAAAATAGAATAATTCACCAACCTCTTATAATTGGGAATTAAGGCTGCGGGCCAATAGTTGGGTAAATTGTTTACTACGGTAAAAATCGGATTTAGAACAGATTTTTCGATCAGTTTGCCATAGTTTTTCAAAAATAAATGAATTTACCGAAAAATTTACTTAAGATTGACTTTTATACGACTATTGGCCCGCAGCCTAAGAAACAAGTAATTATTTGAATTGAATTGCTCTTGCAGGAATAAGAATGTCTAATTTGGATTTAAAGCTGTTATGTGCTGTCTAAAAACTGAGATTATTGACATTTACATGACAGTGTGTGTGTTGTGTTAACGCGCATATCTCGTCTCACTCATCCCAAACATGTTTACTCGATATCATTCGATTTTTCTAGCTTTTCATAGATTCTATAAACCACTTTTATACAAAAATAATTAATGAAAACGTTATAAGACTGTATAATAGCCTGTCCAAGTAAATACACAAAAAAATTGCACTACAATTCGGTCACAATTATAAAAAAACGAAAAATTGACTAACCTTTCCGTACGTCACACATTAAACACTTGAATGCTTCGGCTGTATTTCGAAATGTGCAAACACTGCAATCCCAAAAATTATCTTCTAAAACTTTTGATTGACGTTTAGCACGACGTATTGGCGATTTTTTGTGATCCATTTCTTATAAAAATCGCGATTTTATTTATTAACTCGCGATGCCCGGACATTTTTATTCGGCCATTTTGAATTTTTATTTTCATCAAAAAAAAGGAAAAGAAACATGAAATAATAAAAACAATTAAACGAAAAATATAACAAGAATCAACTTCAATTTATATTATTTTTAATCTATCAACAATTAATATTAAACACACTTATTTATTAAATATTCTAATTATTTTTATCACTTTTCCATCAAACTTTTTTTAAAAACAAAAACACATCGCGCATACACACACAAACGAGTCAAATGTCTATTTAATTTTTCTCGTTTGGTTGCGAATGAAGTATGTAACGTAATATATCGATAAATATTTTGTTAACCATGGAGTTTTATCTAAAGGATGAAACATGAATTTCGCGCTGCGTTGAAACCGAATAAAATTAATAAAATCACGAAATTAATTATTTACAAAGGTTGTCATTTCAGATTTTAAGAAACCCAAACAGATATACTTTCTGAGTTTTCGTCTCCTTTTAATTATATTTTGTTTAATTCAATTTCATGTTTTATAATTCAACTTGTTACATATTTTAAAAAATTTATTGTTGCTACGGTTTGTATGTACAAATGCAATAACGTAAACAAGAATAACATAAACGTAAACATCATACAAAACCTATGGAAATTAATATTTGTTTTAATGTTTTACTTTATTTGTTTATATCCCTTTTCTTGCCAGACATTTTTTTTTTTACTTTAATTTAAGTCCACCCCACACAAATGTTACGTACAAAATTACAGGTTTTAATGTCTTTCGGATTTTAACGGAACTTAGATAAAAGCATAATAATATGGTAGCATGTAAATTATATAACATATTAAGTATTTGTTTTTGAAAACATATTATTTATTTTATTATTATTATAGTTGTACGCGTTGCACAGAACATGGTAAAATGGTAAAATTCTGAATGAGAACTTACTTAAAAATATAAAACATATAATCAAAATTAAGGTAAATAGACAAAGTTCATGCTCAGGTCTGTGAACATTTATTTTCCGCCACCTGTACGAGATATCCCTTTTCCTGCCTGCCATCCCAATTCTGTGGGTTAGGAAAAACAATCATGCTGAAATTTTTTTTTTGCATGTGGAACATACACATTTGTGCATTCCACTTAAATAGTTTTCGTCTGAAAAATAACACTACAACCACAGAATACAAACAGCAGGGAGATAACCCGATTTTTCTATGGCAAAATTTTGACCGTTTTTTTTGTCCTAGAATTTTGTATGGAAAAAGGTAGAATATAGTTGTGAAAATGTTGAGCACTGAACTTTTTTCTATTCAATAAGGCTAGAGTCAAATTTTTTTTTTCCATTTAGTAGCGTATATATCTCTTTTGCTGCGCGGTAACACAATTGTGTGGGTACGGCAAAAAAATGTCAATTATTTATTTTTGTATGTTTTTTGAAACAACTTACACATTTGTGCAATGCTTTCAAACTTACTTTAGTCCGAAAAAAAACACTATAAATATACACACAATTGTGTTGGTTGTCCTTCAAATCAAGCGAAATATTTTATGATAAACGCCAATATACTATGGTTTTTGCTCACACATTTGTGTGGCTCATAATACATGCTACAAACATAATAATAATAAAACAGTTACATAATATGTTATCAAAAACAAATAATTAATATGTTATATAATTTATATGTTATCAAATTATTATGCTTTTTCCAAAAAGAATTCCGATCTACATAAGATCAGTCAAAATCCGGAAGACATTACAAACGGTCATTATTTACATATACACTTGTGTATATGCGAACTTAAATTGAATCAAAAAATCTTTTTCTTTTGAATTTGAATTTATCCCTTTTCCTGCCAGATAAAAACTTTTTTCAGCAATATTTTCTTCAAGTCCACCAGACCACGCACAAAGGTGTATTTAAGAAATGATAGGTTGTAATGTCTTCCGGAATTTAACGGATCTTAGTTAAATCGGAATTCTTTTTGAAAAAAGTATTATAAATTGATAATATATAAATTATATAACATATTAATTATTTGTTTTTGAAAACATGTCAATTATTTTATTATTATAGTTATAGCACAGAATATAGAATACAAGCAGAAGGGACATAACCCGATTTTCTATGGAAAAATTTCGACCGTTTGTTTTATCTTTGATTTGCATGGAAAAAGTAGAATATAGTAGTGAAAAAAATTGTACACTGAACTTTTTTACATTCAATAAGGGTAGAGTCAATTTTTTTGGTCCACTTAGTAGCGTATATATATATACTTTATAATAAGTATATGGTTATAGTGTTATTTTTCGAACAAAAACAATTTAAGTATAGACACAAATGTGTATGTTGGTCCGAAATACATACAAACATAAATTTTTGCATGATTCTCTTTCGTCACCTACATAATTGTGATGGCAGGCCGGAAAAGGGATATAGAGCAAAGTTTGTGTGTATGCACGTAGAGTGGATAGAGACATAGGGCTTTCATCACATACTATTTTGCTACCTACTTTTCGCTACCTACTTTTATTATTCTGTTGTAAACGTGGTATAATGAAAATACTACCATATATTATAAAGTATTCCATATTCTGTGACACTACCTTAAGAATTGAAAATTCTTTACCAAAATTAAAGGTAAATAAACAAAACTCATGCTCAGAAGAATGAAAATTTATTTTTCTTCCGCATTTACAGCAGTTGCACAAAGTACTTAATACTTTGTAAATAAAAAAAGTTTGCTTCTATCTTATAAATAACTTGAATCTCGATTATCCGGGATCCGATTATCCGTGAACATTATCCAGGATTATCCGGGAGTTTTTATTCTCTTGGTTAATCTGAATTTCATTTGATAAACCGGGATTTTTTAGTTCTAATAAAAATCATTCGATTAACCGTAATTTTTGATTATCCGGGAAGTCCCACGCATCCCAAATAATCGAGTTTCAAGCGTACTTTGTGGCAGTTGTATGAAAGTTTTTTTTTTCGTACAAACATTCAAAGTCAATATACATATTTCGAGACAGCCGTATACACATAAAAACATATCCACTGTGTTTGCTTCTATCCGGCCAGTGACCAGTTTTCATCTATTGGCCAGTGCCTACGTATGTGTACACGGTCGTCTCGCAATATATTGACTTTGTATGAATGCAGGTTCAAAATGTAAACACGAAAGTAACTTTCATGCAATGCTATGGATTTTTTACTTTTTTATGTTTTAATCTATGCAATTTCTTCTGGGGACGAAGCACTCCCAACTCTTTCGTGGTTCGCTTTTCACGTCGTACCTTACCAAAGCGTTGCTTACCAAATCTAGGACGCACGGCTATAGGTCCGATTTCCGTAGAACCTCTGCATATTGAATAGCTCCATGCCAGCCTATAGTACTGGGATGGAAGATGGTCGGCTGGTTCATTTCCTTCACTGATCGTAATCGAATGATAAAAAATCCCTTTTGCATCCTGCCTCTATCGGAATTCGAACCCGGTACCTCCCGATCCAAACGTCAAAGTTTAACCACTGTGCCGTTTGGTCGGTATAGATTTTTTTTTGAAAAGTATTTTTTTGACTGATTAATTTATATCTTGTAAATGCGGCAGAAAAATAAATTTTCATTCTCCTGAGCATGAACTTCGTTTATTTATCTTGTTTTTTATTTTTAAAGTAGTTTTCGTTTAAAAATTTACCATTTTTCGCTATGATGTCTTTAATTTGATCATCGTCATATTTTATCTTCTCTATTTCATCGCGTCAATGTCACTCTACGTGCATACACACACATTTTGATATATACATATATTATACGGTAATCATCAAATTAAAGACATCATAGCGGAAAATGGTAAAATTTTGAATACGAGAATAACAATTTTGCGAGATAAAAATAAATAAAGTAGTAAAAAAAATTCTTAATAAAAAATAATTCCCATAGTATTTGTATGATTTGTTTTTGTTTTAATCCATGCCATCTGTTTTGGGCCCGAAGCACTCCCGTATTTTTGTATTAATGCAAATGACTAGAGAACTGAAATATTTGATATGATTGGTGTGTACTCGAGTGCGGTTCGGCTCGTGGAATGCGTTTGTGTTTTGTATGATATCAAAAGCAAACACAATCATATTCTATAAGTCGTATTGTTGCGACACACATGTAACTTTTCACTTCTAATTAATTGTATTGTGCGTATACGAACATGCAATTTTATTCTTTATTTACTCGATGTTATGCATATGTTCGGAAATATTTCTACGTAAAAAATGTTTAAAGGGTAAAATGGAAAACAAAAACTAGTGGGTGTGTCTTGTTTGTTATTATATAATTAAAAAGTGCATGGCAGTCGCGATAAAACAAAAGAAAAATGTAGTAACCTTTAGTTTTTTTATGCATGAATGAGGCGAGGGCTCTGGCTACATATATTTGATCTTAGGCAAAATAATAAAATTAAATTGTTAATAAAATTTGTTGTTTGTATAAATTTAATTAAACGAAAAATCTATCAAATGAATCGTATTCGATTTCTTTTGGCAGTACACCAATACTATCAAATAAAAGTTAAATATTTACGCCAAGCCTATCAAATAGAAGTTAAAAAGTGACATTACTGCGTGTATAGCCGATCATAGTCTGGCTTATAGAATATGATTGTGTTTGGTTTTGATGATATTCGTAATTTCGTATATAGGTTCCTATCAGCGCTTGTGTGTATGCAGCCATATCACAATATATGTAGTTTGTATATATGTAGGCCTTTAAAACGTAAACATTGAAAACGGTTATACAAATGCTATGGACAGGTTGGGGAAAAATAAATCCATTATTTCTACGTTTATTTCAAGGCTTTATTTAACATGGCTACAACCATTTATTTTGGCTGAAATATGCCCCGTTTTTTTCGATAATACTTTGCCATTTAGAAGGTAATTACATTAAGCCGCTTCTCCAAAATGACTTGACCAAAAAACTGAGAGAGTCACTTTTCACAAGCCTCTCTTTTGAGACAATTTTTACACCATCAACAGCGCTTGCCATCGACAAAAAGAGATGATAATCGATTGGTGCCAGGTCCGGACCATGCATAATAACCTCCCAACCAAGCTTCCGGAGCTTCTGGCGAGTCATCATGGACGTGTAAGGCCTGGCGTTGAACTAGTGGAACACGACCCTTCTCCTATTGGTTAATTCTAGCAGCGTCTTGTCGATTGCTGCCTTCAGTCGGTTCAATTACTTTCAGAAGCGATCCAAATTGTAGATGAACCCCTTCTAATCCCACCAAACAATCCTAGTCAATCCTAGTTTGGCCACCGTTTGAGCCGCTTCGCCGGCCTTCGACTATGATCGTTTCTGCTTGACATTGTTGTATGTAACTCATTGCTCGTCGCCAGTCACCAACCGTTTCTGCTCGATTTCGTTTCGTTTATTCAAGCATTCGCAGATGGAAACACAGTATATCAAGTTTTTTTGCGTCAACTCCTGCGGCATTAAAATATTGAGATTGTTTTTTAAGGTAGCTTTTATTACGACAGCTCGCATGCTGGTCTACATAGACTCTCCAGTGCGTGATGCATCTTTGATATAGAAATTACCGGAACATAATCGACGTAACTAAAATTGCACATGATTGGCTGTGACATTATTGGGACCATAGATACCATCCACAATTTCAGCCGCCTGAGTTGCGTGTTCACCTTTATCGAAACAAAATTGTAAAATATTGTATGTATACTATATAAATTTTCTCTTTATTTACCTCCATCCCTCGACACATGAATCCCCCTTTCCAACGAGTATAAGTATCGCCCATTGCGACAAATACATCACGAGATATCCCTTTTCCGGCCCGCGATCACAATTGTGCTTGTCCGAAAAAACATCACGTTAAAAATTAATTTTTGTATGTATTTTGGGCTAAGGTACACATTTATATCGTTTTCATCCGAAAAATAACACTACAACTATAATAATAATAAAATAATTAATATGTTATCAAAAATATATAATTAATGTGTTATATAATTTATATGTTATCAAATTATAATGCTTTTTTCAAATAGAATTCCGATTTAACTGATATCCATTAAAATCCGGAAGACATTACGACCTGCCATTTTTTACATACACATTTGTATACGGGGGATTTAAATTACCGTAAAACAAAAATTTTGCCTGGCCGGAAAAGGGATATATGTCACTAAATCTATCAAGCGAAACCGTTTTTTATGTTTTAAGATAATTTAAGCTTAATCTATCTATATCTATAAAAATGGTGTAAAAAAATGTATGTATCAGTTGAGAACGGCTGAACCGATTTGGCTCAATCTTTTCTGTTGTATCCGCAATTACCAGGAGATGGTTCTTACGAAAGAAATTTTTGAAAAAATCCACTGGAAATGTCGGAAAACCCGAAAAATCGAATAAAAAGCCATTTTCATATGAATTTTGTGTGTAATCGAATCCCACTGCTACATCTATACTACTACTTTGTTTTTATCCAATCTGTTTATTTTATGTATTTATTTTCTCTATCTATCTATCTAAATAAAAATCAATTGCCGTGCGTTAGTCTCGCAAAAACTCGAGAACGACACGACCAATTTGAATGATTCTTTTTGTTCATTGTCCGTCTCAATACAGTGGCAGCTTAGAAAAAAGAAAATTTGGAAAAACTCAAAGGAAAATCCGTAAACTCGAAAAAAATCGGAACCCAAAGGAAAATCGAAAAATAAAAAAAAAACGGAAAAACCAAAATTGCGTTTTGTAGAGGAATTTTGTATGGAAATACACTTAACACCACCGATGAAAATTATATTTTGACAATGATCATTCATTTAAATAGCCACTTCGGATTATTTTCAATAGATGGCATTGAAATCACAAAGTCAATTTGTAAAAAACAACGAAATTTTCTATAAATGCCTAAGTTTGAATCGACCTTTTATTCACTTTTCAATACATTATGCCGCCTTTATGGTTGCGTTCGTTCGTTTATTCTGACATCCACCAATCATATTGCTCAAAAATGACGATTCTGGATTTTGTACAAAAGATGATTGGTCGAACAAATGACCGAACGAACGAAGGCAACCATAAACCTACCTTTAGTGTTGAATTCGATGAAAAAGTCAATGGAATGGCCACTCAATCCTCTAACTCAAACGTCTATTGAGAATTGAGTTGAGTTGTTTGATTTTTCTTTCATCAAAATTAATTTTCGTGAAGGTCAAAAGTGTTTACTTGGACGAAGTAATTTGGGGCGAAACAAAGTTCGCCGGGTCAGCTAGTAAATCATAATTATGGTAAGATCTAACTAACTTGAAATAGTATTCAATAAAATGTATTTTACAGGGCTGACACCCTGCCCGAAAGGTTTATACTTTAAGGTATATACTTTTTTTGCCTTTACAAATTTTTTAAATAAAAGAAAATTAATTTAATATTTACGTTTCGTTTGTGAAACAACGTCTGCCAAATATTTGCTTCTATTGGCCTTACACATGCGGGCTCTTTTGATTACATTTTGCATTACTTTTTCAAACATTCCACTCTGTATCATGTTAATTTCTTCTCTAATATTCCTTTTAAGTTGTTCAATTTTATCTGGTTTATTTGCTTCATAAAAAGAAGTCGGGAGCAATTAAATCGAGTGACCGTTGGGCCCACATCACCAGATTTCGAAATTAACTGCTGCGGAATCATTTCTCGTAACAATTCCATGGTTTCTCTACCAGTAAGGCATGTCGCACCTTAGCGAATCACCACCGCCTCCAGGCTCTCAATTTTGGTGTTAACAGAAATGGGTGAAACAAGTAACCTAGGTGTGAGGCGGGTCTCACTAAATGGTGGCAAATGGGTCGGATCAAGGTGTTATGCAAACCGTGCGGATTACAGCCAGGAGCCCTCTGGATACCTGACGACCTCCAGTTGTATGTAGCCTTACCCGTGTACACGGATCTCTGCACGGGCGGACCATCATTTCTCCGATACTCGTGGGAAACAAAAATGGAGTCTGAAAAAAAGAAAATCGTAGAAGTAGCCACCACTTCCCAAATGCTGGTGGAGACGGGGGGTCTAGGACTCCAGCCGTCGGTGTGGCTAAGACTGGTTCCGAGGTTTGTAAGCCAGGAACTAGCGGTAGCGGTAAAAAGAAGAAGGTTGTTGCTCCTTCGGTTCGGAGATACAGTCAAGCTTCTTCCCTGGAAATGAGGAAGTGTCAACTGCGGGGCCTTTGGATGACTGCGGGTCTAGGAATGACTGCGGGGTTCAACTGTTACGTACAGAGGATCTACTGAATACACGGAAGGTAAAATGGGCTTTTAAAGGTTTTAAGCCCTTTAAGTCAGCTAGCTCGGATGGGATTGTACTAGCAGAAATTCAGAGGAACTCGGAGGTCTTGCTTCCTTGGCTGGAAGTTATCTTCAAAGGGTGTCTGAAGCTCGGGTACATCCCAGTGAAATGCAGGGAGGCTAGTATGATCATCATCCCGAAAGCAGGTAGAAGCTCGCATAGCATTCCCAAGGACTTAAGACCAATATCTCTGTCATCCTTTCTGCTGAAAATCATGGAAAGGCTGCTGGACGTCTATATTCGGTCGAGAATTGTACCCAGAAACTGGGCACAATCTCAGCATGCATACCATAAGGGTAAGTCCGTAGATACGGCATTACACACCTTGGTTCGGTAAATTGAGAAGTCACTGTATTTTCAAGAATTTTCATTGGGGACGTTTCTCGATATCGGGGGCGCTTTCAACAACGTGAAGGTGGAGGCAATTAGGGAAGGATTGTTGCCATTTGAGATTGAAGAGCCAGTAACCAGGCTAATTGATCACTTGCTAGGAAGCAGAAGGGTCATAGCGAGGATGGGGGAAGTTTCCGTCAGGAGACGGGTCGTTCGGGAAACACCCCAGGGAGGCGCCCTCTCTCCTATTCTTTGGAATGTAGTAATCAATGAACTACTACTGGAATTGGAGGGGGAAGGAATAAGTGTGGTTGCTTATGTCGATGACGTAGCGATAGCTGTTTCGGGTAAGCACTTGGGTACAATCAGGGATGTGATGCAGAATGCGTTATCAGTCACTGCGGGTTGGGCCACCAGATGTGGGTTGGGGATTAACCCATCTAAAACGGAGCTGGTCCTTTCACTAGGAAATATAAAATTCCGGCAATGGTTCCACCAAGCCTGAATGGTACTAGGCTGGCCCTTACTGAAAAAGTGAGATTCCTAGGGATTCTTCTGGGCAGTAAGCTCACATGATGATGAAGGTGTAGCGGGCAGCCTGTTTGCTCAGTGGGGCGCTGATATCGACCCCCCATTAGTGCCTTAGAGGTCATGTTGTACCTTCTCCTGTTGGATATTCTTGGTAAGTAAATGGTGGTCAATACGACCGCTCGGTTATCAGCGACTTCAAGGTGGAAGTGCCTGCAAAAAGGGCACTCAACTATAGTCAATTTTGTAAGACATGACCATGCTAATTTGGACTATATAACACTCCTGTTGTACTTTGACAAGCTTTTTAAGGTGATTCTCCCCTCTAGGAAGGATTGGAATAGTGGTAGAGAGAGAGCTGGTGTATTCTATGGGGAATTAAATGTAATTTTATGTTTTCGTCTACCTGAGTACTTCAGGGTGTACCAGGCTGAAGCTAAAGCGATTGAAGAGGTCATGAACTGGTTGAAGCATAATGTAATATCGTTAACTGATATTACTATCTATGTGGACAGTTGGGTGGGATCCTTTGGCTGGATTCAATTTCCCTGGCGTCAAGGATGGCGTTGAATTGTCATACATCTCTTAACGAGGTGAGTGAGAATTTCAATATCCAGTTAGTCTGGGTTCCGGGCCATTCTGACTTTGAGGGAAATTGTAGGGCAGACGAGTTAGCAAGGTACGGTACGACTCTCCAGTGGAACCAGGGAGAGAATGTGTGGGAAGGCCTATGTCTGTGCTGAAAGCAGCAAGCCATAGGGAATCAGTTGCATTGGCAAATGCTAGGTAAATCGCCAGTCCAACTGGCAGGGGATAGCGAAACAAGTATGGCCTGAGTTGGATTTGATTCGCTTCAAGATCTTAATCACACTTTTGAAAATCATACAAAAAGGCTGGGTCTGGATGCAAATGACTTCTGCAGAAGCTGCATGGACGGGGATCTAGAGACTCTTGTTCACTTCCTTTGCTCGTGTCCTGCGCTAGCTGGCAGAAGCCATGATCACTTGGGCAAATACACTATCGACATCCTCTGTGATCTCGAAGGCTGTAATATGCGAGATCTTTTACGCTATATAAATAGTACTGGGTTTAAGGGAGTTTATGATGTCAGATCCTGTGGTATCACAATGAGCCATAATTGGCTTAAATTTGCAAAAGCAACCACTGAAACCTTACCTATCGTAACGGAAGGTCGTTTCTTGCCTACTATATAAAAGAAAAAGCTTTCCATTAAAGAACATCCACTGAAAATGCATGCAGCCTTGTGTATTGTATATTATATGGATATATATGTATGTATATATGTACAGTTATGTGTATAGTTATATGTATGTTTGTATATACATATATATATATATATTTATATATATTAGGAGAGAAAGAAAAATTTCTTTTTATTTTTCCGATAGTGTTATGCAATAATTAATATACACCGCATCAAAAAAAAAACATACACCTTATTTTTTTTATTAATTTCATATATATTCCTTACACAAAATCTTTAGTATTTGACTTTTTTTCCATTTACTAACTATTAATATCACGTTTAAAACATTAAAATAAATATAAAAAATTAATTCATTTACTTAACGCATTTATTTTTGCAGTACTTTTTTGGCGTCATATAGGCCATCTGATCCAAAAATGTGGTATCAGGCGTCAAAAAGGCAAAGCATTAAATAGTAAGAATATCATCCCTTTCGTCAAACACGTCTACGGCCATCTGATTCAATATTTTCGGATCAGATGGCCGTAGAACTATATGACGTCAAAAAGGTACTGCACTAAATAGTAAGAATATCATCCCTACCGACCTACCGTCAAACACGGTGGAGGAAACGTCATAGTATGGGGTGCAATGGGTACCGTGGGGTCGGACATCTGTTGTTTGTTGAGACCACCAGGAATAAACAACAATATTTGCAAATTTTACAGAATCATTTAAAAGAGTGCGACAAAAATTGAAATATCTGAAAACATGCATCTCACTTGGAAACAAACTAGTTGATCTACAATGTCAAATACATTTTATTGAACATCTTTGGGATAATTTGAAAAAAAAATGGATGAGACTACATGATATTAGAACAAAAAACAATTTAAAATCTAAATTAATCGACGAGTGGCACCAAATTACGTCGGAAGAACAGGAAAACTAGTGCATTTAATGCAGAATCGCCTAAAATAGGTCATAGTTAAAAAAGGGTGGCACACAAATTATTAATTATATCTATTAGTAATAAACTGTAAACTGTGTTTTTTTCTTTGACTAAGTTTTGTTTTGATGTTGTGTAAAGAAAATATATGAATTTATTGAAAAAAAAAAAAAATATTTATATGTTTTTTTTGATGCAGTGTAATTCTTAAATCTGACAAGGTTTTTTAGCATTGGTTTTATTTTCTAAAGGTCTTTAAATAATTTACTGTGGAGATAAATTTGGTATTATTCTTTACTATTTTTATAAATATTTTGAATTTAAGTGTATTACTACGGTCAGGTGTCTAGTAGTCCAAGCAGAGAAAATTATATGTATAGAATATTAAAATGGCAATTCTTTGGAACAAATTTCAAAAATTCTCAGAAAGTTCATTTTTAAACAAATTCAGCGCTCCTTTGTAACAAAATTTCTATTATACGATGTTTCCAAAAAAAGAGGAATAATATCAATTTTCCGTTTTAAAAGGTCATCTTTAAAAATTCAAGAAAATTCTTTTTCATTTATATATGTATATACACAGAGCTAAGCAAAAAATATCAGCAACAATAACCAAGAAATAAAAAAAGAAAAATTTAAGTCTATCTTCAAACAGTAACACAACAAGAGCAAAAAATTCTTTTCTCATAGTTTCCTCCAAAAATTTTTTCCGTCGTTCATTTTATTTTCGAAATAAGCAAAAAAAATAAATTACACATTTTCTTCGTCGTCGTCGTTATTTTCTTTCAATTTTTCTGTTATTTTGCTTTTTTTCATTTCTGTTGCCTTTTAAATTAAAGAAGACGAGAAAAATCTTTAACGGAAAAATATAGAATGTAAAAAAAACCTTTTCGTCCCTTATAAGTATTTTTGATGCTATTATTTTTTCCAACGACAAGGAAAATGGAAAAATAATGAAAATAATAATAATAATGATACAAAAAAACGAAAATATACGAAGAAGAATGAAAACCCCCAGCATGGAAAAATCCTTTCTTTATAATATTATATTATATTATAGTTTTTCTAATTTTCCTTCAGGTCTATCCGCTTTAAACATGAATATTTTGAAGAATTTTGTTTAAGTTTCTAAAATTTTTCTCGTCTGTGGATGTTCCATGTGAGAATCTGAGTTTGCGTTTGTTGTGCACCATTACAACATTTTAAATAAAATTCGAATATTTTATATATAGGTTTATTTTTCTATATATAGATATATCCGCTTTAGCTTTATTTTTCCACCTTTTCCCATTTTCTTTATGATTTTCCTAAAAATCTGCCCCATAAAGTATCACATTTTCCTTCAATTTTATTCCATTGATCAAAATCATGCTACTTTATGGGTAACAAAATGTCGTTCGTCTCATAAAGAATTTAAAAAAATAAAGAAAACAAAACAAGAAACAAGTTTTTTTAAACAATTTTATTTTTTATTTTCCGATCAGTTTTTTTAGTAAAGTTTGTCGCGAAATATTACACAACTTCAAATTTTTTTATTTACCCAAACAACAGTTCCCCTTTAATCAAACTGAAAAATTCGAAACAGCAAAATTCTTTTCCCTTTAAAACATTTTTCATATACTTTCTTGTACGTATTGTACCAAGAAATTATTCAATTTTTTGTTAGATACCGTTCTATAGAAAATTTTCCGACACTTTTTAGGGCGGATTTTGGATGGAAAAATAAAATAAAATACAAAAAAAAAAGGAAAAAAATTCTTTGCTTATCTGAAATAGCATGCAGCCTTGTGTATTGTATATTATATGGATATATATGTATGTATATATGTACAGTTATGTGTATAGTTATATGTATGTTTGTATATACATATATATATATATATATTTATATATATTAGGAGAGAAAGAAAATTTCTTTTTATTTTTCCGATAACACATCAAGTGTTTTCAAACCTTTTTTGTTTTTATACAAACTTTTTAAAGTGGATGATGGAAATTCAACCTGTCGATTAATCTGTATTCTATTTCTGTGCGTATACGTATGGAGACAGGTCTATTTTATCGTTCTATATAGCAACAATCAAAATTTTTGCTTAACGCTTTAAAACGTTCAAAAATTGATTACTGTTGCATGCGTTTCCATTATTTTATTTCTACAAGACAGTTGCTTCAAAATATTATTTTCATAAGAAAGGAGCCTTTGAAAAAAAAAAAAAATAAAAATAAAAGCAACTAATGAAAAAAGATATATGTACATATAATATTAATTCATTGCCTGCTACGTCTATTTAGATAATTATTTCGTTTTGTAATTTTTCTTACTGTCTTACCAGACGTTCCCAGATCATTACCCAAAACACAGTTTCATTTCCCTGTGATTAAAAATACTACAACAAAAAATACAAATGAAAAGAAAACTTTTTTGAAATGAAAGAATAAAACAACAACAACACCATATTTTGTATAAAATTTTCTTTTTTTTGTTTTTCATTTTCATTTTGAATTTTGTGTGTTGTTGTTTGTATTTTCCAAAAAAAGAAAAACGAAAACAAGATGAAAATTTTTCACTATACACCAAACTCACTATCTGTAAAACACTCTCCTAAATATTTTTATGTATTGTACATATCTATACGTTGTACTTACATGTAAGTACATATAGATATTTCGCTATATATATATATATATATATATATATATATATATATATATATATATATATATATATAACGTGTATGATAGGGAATAATGGATATAACATGTAACATAACAGAAATTTCTTTCTCGTGTGCCGGAGTAATCAATATCACTATGTATAGACTTGGAAATTCTTAAAAATGTTGCCTATTCAAAAACACCTCTTTTGTTCGGATGAATTTCGAAAATTTCTGATGTTGTTGCTTTCGTACAGTTGAATGTAAAACAAAAATGTAAAGAATGGAAAATTAAAAATTTTAAAACACATTTTTGGGCACTTTTTTGAAAAACGACTTTTAAAATATGTGCATAACAGACAGACATACATAGCTAGAAAATTACATACCATAGACCTTACATTTTTAAATTTTATTTTGTGATTGAATAAAGTTTGACTAACTATATTTACTTGGTTGTGGGTAATTTTGTGTTATATGTACTTATGAATGAGTATACTTTAAATATAACCGTATTAACAACAAAAATCTTTTATTTCGAATTTTACTTTATATTTATGGAAAAATTATCATGAAAATTACATATTTTCGATATTTACCATTTGCTTTTCTGAAGATAAAACATTTTCATGCTTCATACGTAGTGTTGATGTACGGGAAATTGCATATTGATTATATTTTCATAACGGAACGATTGTCACATTCTCTACTTTCGCAATACAAATTTAAAAATACTTTGCCCGGTCAATAGATTACTGCAGCAGGTTATATTTCAGTTTTTACCCGACTCGAAATTCGTTTGGAGAGAAATGTTTGAACGGCTATACGATGTTATGATGTCATTGATGCGGGGTCTGATTGCGTTCAGAAAATTCGTGTATATTATGACAACGTACATTTCAATCCGAACAAGTGGTGCAGTGGTTAAAGCATTGGCACTTGGACCGGGAGGTACTGGGTTCGAATCCCATGCAAATCGAATTTTCATCATCGATTACGATCGGTGATGTTAATAAACACAACTAAGACCCTCTGATGGAGTGTAGAATTGAGCACCGACCCACCGTCCATGTCAAAGTACAGGTTGTCATGGAGCTTGCAATGTGCAGGTGGTAATACTGTAGTTGTGTGAGTAGGTGAATAGGTGAATGGGTTAATGTAGCGTGAATGCGTGGTATCACAATGGGCTAAAAAAATGGCCTAAGTGTCAACCACTGAAACCTAAAACCTACATTTCAATCCTTTCTCTTTCTAATTATGTCTGCCCTCAAATACTCGAAAATCATAGCGTCTGGTGATTTAATGGAGATGATAAGTGTTCGTGTTACAGAATAAAACATTTTTTTAAACAAAATAATACATTTTTTAGAATAGTATTCCCAAGTTATTTAATTTTTTTTGGTTATAAATTCCTCATCTGAATTTTTGCGGAGAGACTGAAATAGTTTATGTAGTTAGCTTGAGCTGCCTCTTAGTATTTTTTAGTAAATTGCTGTGTACTTCTTTAGCCTCCTTTTATCGGTTATTATTGTTTTTGTTAGGGAAAGTACATTTTCTACCATAAATAGTCCTTGCCATAAGGATGTTTGACTTTTTCTTCTTATTTTGTTTTACAACCATTTTTCTTCTAGTTTCAAATCAATTTCTCCTGCTCTTTTTTAATGGTCCCTCTTAAAGTGTTCAGTTTTTAGTTGGGTGCTTATACTTCCTCGGATAACTCTCCATCCCCCCTCGCTTCTTTTTTTATAGAAACAAAATAAATCTAAGGCAGTGTGATAAACGAAAAATAGAATTCTTCACCAACTCAGTTTCGAAATTATACTTTTAGTTCCGACTCTCAACATACTCTCCCCGGTAACAAGATTCGCGCCAGGCGACTACTTTGAGCTCGAGTACTGCTACTTTAGCTATCGGCCGGATATACGTGGTTTCGGTTGTCCTCACAATTACTTGCCTAACCTGGTTCCTATCCTTTGATTAGGTAACGTCAATTACTACTCCTTTCATCCATGAGTTTCGTTTCCTTTCATGCATCACTACAACAACGTCGTCGATTTCGATGAGCTTAACTTTCTGGAAACATTTAGTTCTTCGAGTAATATCGGGTAGATATTCTGGCGTCCATCGACGTCAAAATAGATCTGTCATAAATTGAGCATTCATGCATCACTACAACAACGTCGTCGATTTCGATGAGCTTAACTTTCTGGAAACATTTAGTTCTTCGAGTAATATCGGGTAGATATTCTGGCGTCCATCGACGTCAAAATTGATCTGTCATAAATTGAGCCATTTTCCAATACTTGTGTATGAAATAGACGACACTTTTGAATCGATAATGGGCTTCATACATTGAGAGGTATGAAGGGGTTCATTCTTACCTGGTTCAATCGGTATGTAGGTCAGCGGCCTTGCATTTTCAGCTTCCATTAGGTAACATTTATATGTATAAAAGCCTAAATGTACCTTCATTTATGTCTAATATAGACTTTAATTACGCTCATCATGTGTATTTAACTCGAAACTGTAACAGAATTGATTCGCATCATATTAGAACTGAATTTGGAAGAAAATCGATCACGTTTATGGGCCCATTTATTTATAATCAAGTACCTGAATTTATAAAGCAATCTGAAAACTACTTACAATTTAAAAAAAATATTAAAAATTACTTTAAATCAAATATTCTATCATTTTGGAACTAAATCTCTGTTATCTTTAATTTTTAAAAATTTTATAATATTTATATTACTATGAATGTAAATTTTGTAACTTTTGTATAATTATGTATAACAACTTGGATTATCCTTAAAGGAACATTACATTCACTGGATAATCCGCCGTTGTTATTGAATGAGAATGAACAATAAAAATAAATAAAAAAATAAAAATAAATAAATAAAAAAACATTGAAGTATTTTGCCGTTAGGATTCCGTGTTGGCATTGCCGCTGTCACATATTTTCTAACTGATTGTATTAGTCGTTTTCAACATCCTCCCATATATGTGAAGATGCTAGCAGATTGAATTTCCATCGTATTTTATCGAATTTATTTTGTTCATCAGTGATCGGGTCATATCATTTGACTGCTGTTCGCCATATATCTTGAAGAAGAATCTTCACATATACAAAAATATGGGCTATCAATCCAATCATCGGATCAAAGACCATCATTATAAAGTTCGAATAACTTCCCGTTTTGTAAGTTTTCTTGTTCCATCCATGATCTCACTATCGATTCGATTGAAATTTACACGATAGTAGAAAGTATTATCTGTAACTGACCACTACATTCCGAGCACTTTCTCCGCTAATATTCAAACTCTTGCCAGTTAAGTTGTTCAGATTCTCTTACGAATTGTGTTGTTCTTTTCCTCCGTCGCGCCGGAGAAATTCTTGTGACTTTTGATCTTCCTCTAATATTCCAATTTCATGGAACGCGTCTTTTATGTCACCTGTTAGAGCAAGGGATCGTTGATGAAATCTCGGCAACTAATAAATCTGACCCTTTCAGTAAAGCGGAATTTAACGATGTTCCGTTTACTTGTGCTGCTGCTTCTCACGCCAATCGAATTTTCCCTTGCTTATTCGGATTGGTAACTGTGAAAATAGGTAGGTACCATGTTCGCTTGTAGATCATGATCGTTTCACTTTTGCTTAATTTTCGACTAAACCCTTTTTCCTCATAATCCTTCAACAGATTTTTAATTGTCTCATTCAAAGCTGGCATTCTTTCAAGTTTTCTTTCCAAACATGCTTTCCGTGCGGCGAGGCAATAGGGTGGCTGTTTGGGAAAGCAACATTATTGCTCCGCGATAACAATCCAGGTACGTAATGATTACCAACTTTCCGTGTAGTTCTTTCCATAATTTCCTGAGTACGTTCGTTTTCCTATCATTCAATAAATTTCTCTGGAATTTTAACGCAGAAATTTTCAAATGAGAAAAACTCCGTCACTTTGTCATGTAGGTTATCGTCCGCGTTTTGTAATTGATTTTCCAGAACTGAAGCCTGGATGCATTTCTCATCGAATTGGCTTGAGATGTGGAATACCACAGACAATCAAATAAGATTTTTCATTTGAACTAAGAAATGAAAACAAAATATATTTTTCATAATTCCAATGTCATCGTTGGATCTGTGATTTTTCGTTAAACTGCGTATACGTATACACAAAAAAACAAAATATTTTTGATTGTATGCGACTATTTACAGAAAATGAAATTGCAATTTAAATTTTTATGTTTACATAGGATGAAATTTCTCTTTTGGGTTGTCTCTGGTAATACTAAATGCTCATTGATATATTTAGTTTGGTTTTGGTTTAGTTTACCGAAAATTGCCCATCCCGACCCGATTGGTTCCGCCATATGGCCTAATCGAATCTAAAGTGGTACTGATAAATGCAAGTGTTGTAACCCAATTAAAATTCTAGTTCTAGCATTATCATAGCACACAAATGGTATGTTTCGTAGGTGACTAAACTTGCTAGTGGTACTATCAATTTCCATTGTTTGCGCTCGAAGATTGAAATGTGCAACCGTGTACATGTGGACGTTCGATAACTTGTACACGTCGTTATTAGAAACACCCGAAATCCCCAGATCGACAAGGCGACTGCGTTTTTCTGTCCGTATTGTACTGCCTGCCCATTTTAATTCTTGGCTCATTCGGGGATCATCGAGTTTTAACTTATTTGCCATCTCCTCGTCTAGCAGAGTTACACTGGAACCCTCATCCAAGAAAGCATATGTTTTGACGCTACTTTCTCAATCATGTAGTACCACCGGTACATTATGTGGAAAATATAGATAGGCTTCCACCACATCCCTTGCGTCACCCCTCAAACATTTTCTCAGTCTTTACAGGTTTTCATCATTAGTCAGCCCGCATAACTGTGTTGTACGTGTATACGTTGATATAAACATAGGCCACTCCAATGGACTGCCACAAAATGATGATAGCTCCTTTGAAATAACTTGCCTCATTGTCACCTGCTTCATTGTTATTCCTGGTTTAACGGCCCAATCAGTTTTACTTGGATTTGGATTGTTCAGGCAACTTTCTAGACATTGTCTTGGATACGCACTTTGCCTAGTTATCGATGGATATTGCTGCTGTTGATCCAAAATGTGTTGATTATCAAGCTTTGAATGGCAAGCCAATTTCTGTTGATTCATCTTAAAGTGATCTGTTTCACCGGTGCACTTGTCAGCAGAATAGTTTGGTTCTTGCTCCTTGAATCGAGAATGTAGCAGCTCGTCATTACTATATGGTTCTATCTGAACATTATTTTTTCGGATAGGTTGCGACTTCGTTGATTTTAACTGTGTCTCGCGAATAGACCCGGAAAATTTTTGTTTGTCTTATCATCGGCTGAAGACGTCATTTTGTTATCGTTTACACTTTTCGCCATGAGAATGATCTACCGAATTGATCCATTTTGCACTCAATGTTTTAAACTATGTTCGTCAGAAATGCTACTAAACCGGTCTGATAATTCTAAAAGCTTTTGATTTTCTTCCAGATATTGTTTGTCACGTTTCCGTTGCTCATTCAATCTATACGCATTTTCTAAATAAGACATTACTAACGCTTTTTAAATAAGACAGTACTAAGACAGATACATTATCAAAAAAAATTTTTCCTCGCTTATGCTCGATGTGACGCCTACGCAATCAAAATGATGCCACTTCTTACACTCGTCACATTCAACCATTTCTTCCGTATCCAATTCTGTACATAGTGCGCAGCTTTCTGTTTCAAAATGTACCGTTAGTTCTTGTTGTGAACACAATTTCAGGGTTGAAACTTATTATTTTCTCCCATAATGAATATATGTATTTTATTTTCACTTAGTTAGTTCTTGTATTACACGATTAAAATTATAAATTGTAAAATGTTGCTTTGATACTGAAATAGTTTTGCAACTGGCTGAGTCAGGACCAATCTTTAATAAAAAAAAAATCACACCGTTTTGTTAGTTTCTCTTCCTTTCTTGTAAACAATTGTTATTTATTTTTGTTCTTATTTTGTATTTAGAAAAAAACCTCTCAATCAACAACTATTAAATTCATTAAAATTAAAGTAAATTTCAAAATTACAAATTATAATGCATTTCTCCACTATTCTTTCTTTTCCTTCCTCGTATTACTCTCCATCCCCACTCGCTTCTTAGCGAAAAAACAAAATAAATCTAAGGCAGCACAACATACATAAACGAATAAGAGATTTCTTCACCAACTCAGTTTCGAAATTAGACTTTTACTTCCAATTCTCAACACTTGCTAAGATTTGTGCCCTGCGGTTGGAATTTTTTTGTTTTCTGGTTCGGTACCTTAATTTGCTTTGCTTCTTTAATTTTGTCTCGAACCTTCCTTTTCTTGTGAAATTATTTGAGTTTGTTTAGGCATGAATCCCATGCTAGTTTGCCACCAAGTTAAAGTATGAAGTTAGTATCTTTAAGTCTCCTTTCATGGTTAGAACTTTATTGTGAGCATCTTGCGAAGTTATTTTATTGTTCCATTGTTTTTACTTCGGGATTGGTTTATAACCCGACAAACAGTTTGTAACCAAAACAGCGACTCGGGAACAATGTTACCGGTGCGTGGTAACAAAATGTTAAAGCAAATAAGTAAAATCTATTGCTTTTCATTTATCTTTTGTTATTTTGTTCGAATACTCTCTTATTTTGTGTATTATTTTTTGTTTTTAATTTTGTACTTATTCTCTTTTGAGCAAACAGTGAAGCAAGAACTTATTGTATTTTGTCTTTTTTCTCTTTTGTTATAACTCAACTCACTCGTGCTTCAATCAATCGTCACGCGATGCATTCGACAAATTTTGTTTTCTAAATAATTTTACGTAGTTTAATTCATTTGAGTTTAGTAATTTGGTGAAAATTAATGTGTTGTGCCTTTTTTTAAGAATAAATACAAATAAAAAATAGTGTAGTGAATTGTTGAAAATTACATTTAAACTGTTATTAAAATTGTAAGTATAAATAATATATATTTTTCTTTTACATAAAACAAGCATAAGAAAAAATTACAACATTGTTTCCATTTTATCCATATGTATTCATAACATGTGACATTCTGGTCCCCAAATGTGTCGGTAACTTGTCGGTGACAACCTATAGAAAAGTCCCTTAATGTGTTAGTAACTTGTCGGTAACCTATAGAAAAATCCATAAATGTATGGTAACTTGTCGGTAACAATCGATCGAAATATCCCTTAAGATCTTATGTTTATGGATAACACTTAATAAACCGTTAATTTGGTGTTTCTGGTTAATCCTTAACACATGTTGGCAAATTCGCGGTTGTATTCGATAAAGTAATCTTTAACTAATCACTAATTTGTTAGCATTTATTAAAATCATTTCAGCGATCCCCAGCATAATTTAAATTACAGATTATTGTGAGAATCATAATGCCAAAATATATTAGCCGGCGGCGACTTAATAGAGCCCAAAATGGTGTAAAGCTTTGAAATGCGGTATCAGTACATAATTTAAGCGGTGCAAATAATGAAATGAGGATGGGTTATCGGGCGTTACCAACCTCAACACATGAATTGTTAAATGAGAATGAAAACGACAACTACAACCTGGAACTGTCATATTTTAAAGCATGATGGCATTCATAAGACCGGACTTTGATTTTTTAATTTGTATTAACAATAACAATTAGTATTAATTAATAATAATTTCGTTAAATTGATTGAACCGACTAGTTTTTATGAGTTTTAGGTTTTAAATAAAAAAAATCATAAAATAATAAAATTAGAGTCCAAATACCTATCAGCAGTAAAATTTCTCGCAATATAAATAATAATTGTTCGTTTTATTTCTTAGGATTACACAAATTAATATTCATGGATCATCATAATATAATCCAGTTGGCAGAAACTACAATCAATCATCATCATTTAAATTTAGATGCACCGTGGCGATGGATGAAAAAAAGGCCATACAACAATTTTTGAAGCGGTCGTCTATTGTATTGGATCGCAATACCTAAAAATTAAATTTAAAGTCCTAAATATTTTTGTAATAACTATTTCAGATACATTAAATTATTAATTTTTATTACATATACGAAATAATATAACGAAATATAATTTATATTAAATCTTAATGTGTTTTCTATTTGTTTTACAATGAATTTGTTGAACCAAATAAAACACCAGCTGAGTTACACAAATTTAACATTTATATTTATTGATTATTGCGGAACATATACAACGGTCGAAGGCCATCGAAACCAATAAATCCGGATCAGCTGACATTCCAGTTTCATCATATACCTAAAAGTAAACAAAATTAATGTCATACAAAAGCAAATATCTCACTTTTACTTACCAAACATTGTAAATTAATCCAACTAATAATTGCTACCTAGAATTAAGAATTTCATTAATAATTTATATTGTTAAAATTAATTTATATACTTATCTTTTCTATTATTTTGTAAACACAAAACAAGCTGTCATTATTGTCAATATTTTATGTTGTACTAGAGTAGTAGTACGATCATGGGTGTATTTAACCATGTAACCGCAGCTACATAATATATCGTACTAGTACTTCATGTAATATTAGTAATAGTACATTTATAGTCAAATTTCATACAATCTACATTTATTATAAAATTTGAATATGACAGATTAACGTATATAATTGTAAAACTATATTGGAAAATTAATTTTAAGTATTCAATTCTCTGTAATCTGGCGAAGAGTGAAGACACGCAAATAAAATCTAAAATCATTAAATTAAGTTAATAATTGTGATATTTCAAAATCTAAAGTTCATTAAAAATAAATAAAATATACAAGTTAGTGTTCTTTTCTGTTTCCACAACTCATCAATCGGCCATCTACGCAGCATTCAAGCTCGTCATCTATAATCACCTGGTGCATCGCAAAGTTTCATCAACTGGTTTGGTCTACAAGCTCTTCACTATATACATTTTTTGGTGCCGAAACCCGGGACACACCCACTTTAAAGTCAGTTAAGTAACATTTATCATTTATATAGACTGTAAATTGTATGGATCTGTAAAATATACAGCGATTGAGAACAATAGAACGATAGTGGACAGTTATCCACTGAGAAAATTAAGAACAGTTATATAGTGCTAGTGTATGAATTTAGAACAAGTGTTTCAGTGCAATTTCTGTGAAACAATATAATGTGTGAACGATTATTACGGTTTCGGGATCGAGCGCGTAGTCAAATAATTCTTATTTTACGGTTTGGAGAAAAACTAACCGACGCTACCCCAGTCGAGGATATCAAGGGTAGGCTCGAAATTCTAGAACAGACATACCAAACGTTCGATGAGATTGAGCTACAGTTATTCGAAGACCAAGCGTATGAATCAATTACGGACACAGTTGATGAAATTTATTACAAGGCTCGCGCAATACTTCGTAAGGCATGCGGTTACAATCACGATCAAACTAACGGCACCCAAGACTTCAATACTTTACTGGAGCAGTTTATTGGCGAACAGAAAACGTTTTACGAAGGAATCAGTATGTCGCAACACGTGCATGTGCCAAAGATAGATTCTGAAACGAAGCAATTATGGGCAACCGAATCCGTTAAGAAAGACTTTTCTGATGCGTTGGAAATTTGTGAAGCTGCTAATAAACGAAGTCCAGTCAAACCATCTCTCAGCACTTTTATATCCAACAACACCAGCAACACAGTTGAGTGCCACGCCTGTCAACAAAAACACCCACTATTTAAATGTCCGGTGTTTAAAAATAAAACTGTTGAAGCTAGGTCAAAACTAATAACGGATATGAATTTATGCCGGAATATTTTAAAACGAGGTCATGTGAGTGCTAACTGTTTCTCAAAATCATCATGTCTCATTTGCAGTAGCCGACATCATAGTTTACTTCACGCGAGTCATTTAGAAGCACAACCAAGGTCAAGTCAAACGTATACTACATTTAATGAATCCTCAGCCGAAGACACTACCAAATCAAATAGCGCATCAACACCGATTCAGCCTACTACTAATACGAGCGTCCTTCATTCATCCCTTTCATCGCCAACCACGGTACTACCTACAGCCGTTATTTACGCGGAAACACGTACCGGAGAGCTCCAGCCATTCCGAGCGTTATTGGATTCCGGATCACAATCATGTTTCGTGACCGAATCCTGCGCTAGACTCCTAAACCTAATGCGAAGTCAACCTTCCACAATAATTTACGGATTAGGATCAACTACAGCTGGAAAATCATCAGAGAAGACCAATATGACAATCTATTCACGTATCGACAAGCAATACACGATATACAGTACAGCTCATATTATAAGCAATATAACCAATTCATTACCAACAACACCCATCAGTTATAAGAAACATCTGCTGGCAGGCTTTAAATTAGCAGATCCACAATTTTTTAACTATAATAAAATTGATATACTTTTAGGAGCAGATATACTCTTCCAAATTCTCACTCCAGAACATCCAACAACACTTCAAGCATCGAAATTAGGCTGGTTAATCACAAGCACATGGAGTAAGCAGTCAACCAGTCAATCAAACTTCCAATCGAAAACGCGAAGCAGATGGCGACATGTAGCATCCAAAGTAAACCAATATGATATCATTTCGAAAGAGGCAAAACTACCAGATTTACCAAATTCGCATTTATGGTGGAATGGACCAAATTGGCTGTGTAAACCAGAAGACAACTGGCCAAAACCAAACTCAACTGCATTATCTAATAACGAGATGGCGTTGGAGGAACGGCCCAAATATGTGATCGTCATGACAGATATTATTCGTGAAGATAATATTGTTTCAAATCGTCTCACAAAATGTTCATCTAGAGTCACAATATTTACTCCAAAAGAGCTGAATGCTGCTGGAAGTATCTGTACGATACCATCAACAAATCCCGTGTCATCGTTGGATCCTTTAATAGATGCAGTCGGATTTTTACGAATTAGAGGGCGGTTAAAAAACTCATCTTTAAGTTGCTCGGCCAGACATCCGGTCGTCTTACCTAGGTTTCAGGTTTCAGTGGTTGACACTTAGGCCATTTGTTTGGCCCATTGTGATACCACGCATTCACGCCACATCATTAACCCATTCACCTATTCACCTACTCACACAACTACAGTATACCACCTGCACATTGCAAGCTCCATGTCAATCTGTACATTAACATGGACGGTGGGTCGGCGCTGAATTCTGCACTCCATCAGAGGGTCATAGTTGTGTTTATTAACATCACCGATTGTAATTGATGATGAAAATTCGATTTGCATCTAGCCTCTGATGGGATTCGAACCCAGTACCTCCCGGTCCAAGTGCCGAAGCTTTAACCACTGCACCACTTGTCCGGTGTCGTCTTACCTAAAAGGCGTACAATTTGTGAACCGATAATTCGTAACATCCATACAAATAACATGCACGCAGGCAAATCCATAGCATTGAGCATATTACGGACAAAATATTATATAACAGGTGCAAGCACAGTAATTAAAAAATCCATAAGATCGTGCACAGTGTCTACTCGAGTTCTTTCCAACAAAACACAACGCAAAAAGATGCAACAGCTCATTGGTACCACCAGCAAATTGAAGCAGCAGAAATTACAAATTAGTAATCAAACTAGCAACCGTTTAATTTCTGATTTTCTTTTGCAGAAACATATAATTTTCCATGTCATCACCACACCACAAGCTCCATACTTTGTCGATTCATGGGTAGCAACAGCGACATCGCACAAGTTCCAAATAACCACCTTCATTGTTGAGGGCCTACTTAATTCAAGGCCAATATGTAAAATTCATGATGATCTGGCTGATTGGGAACTATTAACACCGGCACATTTTCTGGTCAACGAATCGTTAGCCGCTATTCCAGCGTTAGATGATGTGCCATTAAGCAAACTCTCAACATGGCAAACCATACCACAGCAAACATTTAACAGGGGTTATGGAAAACATAGCATCGCGACTATATCACATCATTGCAGCATACATACAATAAATCGAAATCGCCAAATCATACATTCGAAGTCGATGGCGGTATTTTTATACTAGATGACAATTTATATTCTCGTCACTGGAAATTGGGCAGCATCAACAATGTTCATCCTGGTAATGATGATGTCACAAAAGTGGTAACCGTAACAACAGCGAAGGAAGAACTAACACGTCCAGTACACAAAATTATAGCATTACTTGTTAAGGAATAAAATTCCTTAAGGCGTGGGAGTATGTTGAACCAAATAAAACACCAGCTGAGTTACACAAATTTAACATTTATATTTATTGATTATTGCGGAACATATACAACGGTCGAAGGCCATCGAAACCAATAAATCCGGATCAGCTGACATTCCAGTTTCATCATATACCTAAAAGTAAACAAAATTAATGTCATACAAAAGCAAATATCTCACTTTTACTTACCAAACATTGTAAATTAATCCAACTAATAATTGCTACCTAGAATTAAGAATTTCATTAATAATTTATATTGTTAAAATTAATTTATATACTTATCTTTTCTATTATTTTGTAAACACAAAACAAGCTGTCATTATTGTCAATATTTTATGTTGTACTAGAGTAGTAGTACGATGGGTGTATTTAACCATGTAACCGCAGCTACATAATATATCGTACTAGTACTTCATGTAATATTAGTAATAGTACATTTATAGTCAAATTTCATACAATCTACATTTATTATAAAATTTGAATATGACAGATTAACGTATATAATTGTAAAACTATATTGGAAAATTAATTTTAAGTATTCAATTCTCTGTAATCTGGCGAAGAGTGAAGACACGCAAATAAAATCTAAAATCATTAAATTAAGTTAATAATTGTGATATTTCAAAATCTAAAGTTCATTAAAAATAAATAAAATATACAAGTTAGTGTTCTTTTCTGTTTCCACAACTCATCAATCGGCCATCTACGCAGCATTCAAGCTCGTCATCTATAATCACCTGGTGCATCGCAAAGTTTCATCAATTGGCTTTTCCTCAAGTTCATCACTATACTATACAGAATTTAAACAAGAAAAAATTGCAGTTTAGTTAGATTCTTAAACCTATTTTTAGTAGATATACTGTATGACAAGTTGGTATCATTACAATCAAAAATACCTTAATGTAACAGAAATGGTTGCCAGATTGTGTTATGAAAATATATATCATTCAATTTACAATAATATTTGGTTATCATGATCATATTTTACGCGAAATTGCACAATATAAAATGTTGGTTACCATACAGAAACAAATACCATGATCTGACCGATGGTAACATTTCGGAAACTGTTCCAAACCATTGTCTGCCAAGAATAGGTAATGTTTCGGGAGCCGCTCGGATCCGTTACCGACTCGGTCTCCGGTAACGTCTTGGTTTTTTTTCGGTTTCAAAATTAAAAATGTTTGTCGGGTAATATTCTGTTGTAAAATATCTGGCTAAACCAAAGTCAATTAAATTGCTTGGTTCTTACTCCTACTACATCCCAAAAGGCCAAAACTATTTCTTCTATATGTTCGTTACAAATGTTATAGAAGCAACGAAAGAGCTAGCATCAATGCTATACAGTAATTACTCGGCAATCATCCAAATCGGGCGAGTTTTTAAATTTGTCCAACAGTATTTCAAATATTGTTTTCTTTTTTGTTTTTATTTTTTATTACACATTCTGTTAATTAATGTTATATGTATAAACAGTAAATTTTTTATTAAACAGTGTATATTGTTCTTGTTTTAATGTTTTAGTTTGTGAAAAACAATAAATAAACAAAATTGGTGTGTATAACTTTTATTGTTAAACAATAAAGTGCCGTGTATCTAACACTTAAATTTACTTTATTTGTAAACATTTTTTGATTCCATCTAAGTATGTCAGTTGAAATTGGCGATGGTTCATGTACAAATTTTGTCAATTAATAATCGGACGATGGTGATATATAGGTTTGGTGATATATAGACAAATGACGGCTATAGCCGTCATTTGTCTATATATCACCAAAAAATCGGACGGCTATAGTCGTCATTTGTTTCTGTAGGCGGAAATATATAGAAAAAATGATGTGATGAGCAAATGACGGCTATAGCCGTCGAGAGTTTTCATGGGAAAACTGTGAGAAAATGTAATAATTTTTACTTCCAAACATATAAATGACGCTCAATTTCATATGGCAGTCATAAACAATTGAAAGACAAAAAGTGTGTTTCTGAGCACGGTCGTCAATTAAAAAGTGTGCGGCAATGGGTTAATCAGGTATTAACTCTTATAATCTATTAATTATATTAATTTATTAAAACAAGGTATTAATAATTATTAATTAAGTGGAATATCATTAATGTTTGAAAGTGATTAATAATATTTGGCAATTTGTTGAATTTTTCATGTTTACATGATCAAATAAATTTTGAGCTTTCAAAATAAATCACCTCGATACCAGACTTATTTAGAATAGGTATAAGCAAATAAGTCGGTGTTTGGGAGAGAGCCTTAGTATAGAATTGGTTTGTAAAGTATTTATTTCACCACGTGAATTCCATTAGCTTTCCTAATACATAGTTTGAAAGGTTGATAGTCCTATCCTTAACCTCTGAGAAAATCATAGATAGTGATAATCTCAAGATATTAAATTTCTTAATAAAATCCTAAATTCTTTGGATAGAAAAAATTTGTAATGTATTTATTTAACTACGGTAATCCCACCGAGAAATTTGTTTTCTTTACACGCAGATAGAGATAATACATTGAATTGGAAGATTATTGGAAAATTCAATATTTCGCCTAAATATAATACTATTTAATTTTTACTACATTTGTGTTTGTTTTAGTTAGTCTACCTTCAAACTTTTGTCAATTCCATCATAAGCAATCAACCTGCGTTATCCCTCCGCCTTGATATATATAAAGGAGGGGGGGGGGGGGCGGATGGGCTCGGCGTCAACCGATAATCCTAATTAGGTTTGGTCGCACACTCCAATCAATCAATAAATAATCAATAAATTTTAAAGAAAGTTTTAGTTAATCACTTTATCCACAAACATCATATATTTTCAGAAAAAATAAATAAAATCATTGTAGCCTAAAAATTTATTTTTATTTGAATAATATGTTGTTATTTTGAACAAGTGCTCAAGATTATTAGGCCCAAATCGACAGACGTAACTACAACTTTTAGATATAGTCGCTGATTTTTCGAAATTGATTTTCGAAAAGCATATTTTTAGACGTACCTAACTAAAACTGCAACTTTAGTCACGCTTTTTTGATATTTTTAAACAACAATAAAAGTGACATTAATTCAAAAACAAACAACCAACATAAAAAAAATCTGACAAATTGGAAAATTTAATACATATGGCAAATTCATTTCAACACAAAAATTGATCTTCGATCAAAAAAAAATTGCTGTTGATTGCTTTCATTTGCTTTTACGGCATGAAAGAAAGAGCCTCCTGCATCGAATTGTTTAGTTGCACACCTAGTATGTCAAAGTAAACCAAAACATTAAATGTCAAATATCGTAGTTTTTATTAGCTCGTCAATCAGCTCGTCATTGAAAAATATTTACGCTGTTTGCCATATTTTTTACCGCACAATAAAATTGATTTTTTTTTGAAAATCGAAAAGAATTTGAAAATCGTTCATGTCAATAAAAAATTAAAATCAATTAATATTTTGAAATTACGGCATTTTGTTTATGTGAAGAGCAAACTCAACGAGGACGATTAAAATAATCTATTAAAGATTATCACAAAATATAAAAATGTGATAGAAAATAAAAAAACTGATTGGATCTCAAATCGTGAGAAAAATGAATGTTGGAACACTGCATCCAGAGAGTTTAATGCGCAGACCCTGTCAAGAGAAAAAATAATCCAATAATTGAAAGCTGCATATCGAAACATGGAGGAGAAATTACGAAAAACGATTCAGGTACAGGTGGTGGTCCAGCTTTAGCACGTCTAGATAAAACCGACGTTGTGCTGTATGACCTGATTGCTCCTACAATCCTATCCCACTCCAATCGCTTTGATGATGATGGGAGTGGCGATGTAAGCATATATGTTTTTAAATATAAAAAATACGTTAATCCTAATTGTTTAAATAACTTAGGAAATTATGAGGTCTGAATGTGAATATGAAGTGGAATATTTGGACGATGAAAATGCAACACCACTTTCTACTGACACTGCACTTAACGTCTCACACAATCCTGACACATCACTAAAGTCTACCTCATTATCAGAACCATATCACAAAACCCAACCACTTCACAAAATCCAACCACATCTCAAGCAATAGCAACCACTACAACTACAGATGCTGAAAATTCCACAGTAAATTTTCTGAGGGCAAGAAACCACAAACCAAGATCAGTTGAAAACAAACTAAAACAAAAACAATTACAAGCAATCGATGGAAAAATTAAATTAACAAAAATTAAGCAGAAAGCTGCGATCCAAGTTAATTTGTGATGCTATAAAATAAGTTTTGATTACCAAAAACAGTAATTACATTTGTATAATTGACTTATATTTGGCTAACACTGAAAACTTTCGTTTCCACATCCCGAACGTCCTTTCGATGCATGCACGAGTAGAGCATAATGTTTTATTGTAAGCCAACTGTTGTCTTGTTTGGGGTGTTCTGTAAGGCATAATCAAATATTCAGTACAGATATCCACCATCTCCAATTAATATACTATTTCCAAATCCCCCTGTCTCAAAACGATGTTTTAATTTAGAAAAATTAAAAACCATTTGGTCATGCGCTGATCTATACCATCTGAAATTTGTTTAATATTTAAGCTTAACATTAAAAACGGTTTTATTATTTAGTAAATATAAACCTACCTAGCAACTAAGTTAATAAATTTACAATTGGCGTCGCACACAGCCTGAACATTAACAGAAAAATATCCCTTCCGGTTTCTATATATTTCTGCTGATACTCCTCCTGTGGCACTATTCTGGTAATTCCCTGGGAATAGGGAATTGGGGAAAGATTTTATATGTAATTTGTATTTAAAATGTTTTTTTCTGGCATACTGAGGTAAAAAGCTAGTGTTAATTTTTTTGAAAACAAAGTTAAATTGGGAATAATTTTCCCTACCAATTTAGATATGGAAAAATTATTCCCAATTTATAAATATTTACATCAAACTTTTTTCCTCAGTAGGCCGGAAAAAAACATTTTAAATAGAAATTACATATAAAATCTTTCCCCAATTCCCTATTCCCATGGAATTACCAGAATAGTGTAACTGTGGCCCTATTCTGGTAATCCCCCGGGAATAATTTCTTTTTATAGCAGCTATTTTCCAGACATTTTTTCCAATTTCTTGTTTTCCAAAAGTTAATTCTGGCGATTGGGGAATACATTTACGGGAAAATAATTTAATTATTTTCGGTCGACACGCGATCGCAATATAAAATAAGAAAGCAAAAGTTTAAAGATGGTTTACTACGTTTAATTGGTTTCTGTTCATATTTTAATCAAACTTTACTAAAAACTAATTTTGTTTATCAAAGTAAAAATTCCATATTGATATTTCCAATTAATATTACCAGCTTTCAGTATAAATTTACAGTAAAAATATTGATACAAGTTTAAAATACAATAAATTTTCGTTCAATACTATTCCCAGTTAATTCTTTCCTAAAATAGGTATGGAATAATAAACGTCAAAACTGCTATAAAAGGGAATAATATTTTCCCAAAAAAAATTTTCCCCAAAAGCCCGAATACACTTTTGGGGAAAAGGGAATAAAACTGCTACAAAATTTAAAATTTCCATTCCCCGGGAATTACCAGAATAGGGCCACTGGTGATTTTATGGGAATATGTTACACCCTATGCACCTTGTAATTTTGTTTTTATCAAATTCCTGATGGGAATATAAATGTTCTTGTGGAGTTGCTGGCATTTTTATAAACTGTCATGACAATCCCGCGAACACTTTGATACCTCGTGTATGGTGATGCAAGCGGTAGACCACGTAGCACCCATCAAATCTCCCGACACTGTTTGATAACAGCCTGTAGCATAATACGGCAAAGCAATCATAATTTTTTGTTTTACGATTAGTGGAAATTATCTGTTATCAACGTTAGCCAACTGCTTTGCTACCAATTTTTCCAAGTAATCCAAATTGTTTTTTGAAAAACGAAACCGCCTTTTGAACTCTACATCTGTGTAGTAGTTATCGTCAGTTCTTTCCTGGAAACTGCGTTCTGCATTGTTTTTACCGATTTCCAAAAAATAATCAGAATCGTTAGACAACGAGGACGAAGAAATTAATAAATGGTCCATACCGAGTAATACAGATAACCAAAACTATTTTATTACTTTTACATATAATTTATTATTACAGAAAAGCAACACTAATAACATCCAAACAAAATATTATTTGACAAAAACACTATCTTAAATAAAAACACAACAACAACAATCTATCCTCGAAATTTGAAATAGAAATTCGGTATTAAACGTCAAACGTAACAACGACTTTAGCCACCAATATCGATGTCTACAGTCATGATTAGAACTTAAAGCAACGCTTCGTTTTGTTATTTTAGTTTCGTTTAAAAATACCAAAAGAGTGACTTTAGTCGCAGATGCGTCTTTAGCATCGTCTGTCGTTTTGGCCCTAAGAAACTTTTTAGAAGTTGTGCCCGATAATGGCCACTACCTTTCAAAATAATTTTGTGAAATAGGTTTTAAAATGTTTCTCTAAAGTGGACCCATTTCTTTACTCCTTTATATAAAATTATAAACATGTATATAAAATTTCATAAATTTGGTATTTATTTAAATATCATATACATAAATCAAATTTTTAAACCAAATCGTATATACATAATATAAAAAAATAGATTTTCAGGATTTTTTTTTTTGTATTATTTTTTGTTAAATAATAATAATAGTAATGATAATAATAATAATAATAATAATAATAATAATAATAATAATAATAATAATAATAATAATAATAATAATAATAATAATAATAATAATAATAATAATAATATATAATAATAATCATGTATAAATAATAGTGAATGAAAATAAGAGGTGTGGGTCGGAATTACGTATACGATATCCATTGGAAGTGTTTTTATTTTAAAGTGTGTGTGTGTGTGTATATATAGGCTTTTTGTTTGCCCGAACACAAAAAATGTGTTTATATGAAACGAGTGGACAGTTAAAAAATAGTAATAATAATGTATAAAATTTTATTTTATTCGAGAAAAAATCCAGGACAACTGAATACAACAAATAACAAAATAATTTTTAATCAATAATTTTTTTCAAAAAATTACATTAATAAAAATTGTATGTGTGCATGAATCAGCCCCAGTTTTCCCGGATTTTTTGTTTTTTTTTTCATTTGTTTTTTTTTTGTTTGCAAGGCTTCTGGAAATTTTCCGATTTAATTGAATTTCAACGAAATATTAAAACTATTCGGAGCTACATACCAACTATGATAATATAGAGACGTAAGTTGTTGAAATATTTGAAAAATATACAGAAGATATTTTGTCGCCAAAATTAATTTTTGCGATGGTCTGATGGTACCTCAATAAGTAAAATAAAAATTATTTTGTTGTCTGTCTAGGTATACGATAAATTAAGAAAGCCTTACAGATTGAATTATGTAGGTTTTTTGAATCAAATATCACACAATAAAAATATGGTAATAATACTAATAATAAACAAGTAGATAGATCACATTAACAAGAAATTTGTCACGATATTACAACACGTCAGGGTAATGAGAGGTACAAACATTCACGCTGACCAACAAATGGTAATATCACAGTTCAAGACAAGTCGGAAGAAATTTAACACCGACAAATGAAAAGATAACGATACAACATATTATACATTGTGCGAAGCACCCGTGTTGAGTAACAGTGAAAACAAATCGAAGAAGCATATCGAAACAGTTACCAAGAATAAAGATGCCAACCCTGAATCAGTGATAATATTACTTTGATTGATTGATTGATTTATTTTGAATGTACTATACTGTAACAATTCATTCAGCAAGAACTGCCATTATTAACCATCTTACTAAGAACCGATTACAAAAATTTACTGGATGGAGAGCTTTGAGCACAGTAATGCTCCGGCTAAGAGCTCATGGTTAACGGGGGGGTTTATCCAAGGATCCTATCCAACCTGTTTGTACTGTGCTTACACAAAAATAACGACCTCAACCGATTTGACCCTACACATCTACCTGTGACTTCTCTAATTAATATGCATGCTAAATAATCAACGGCCGAAATAAATAATTGTTAAACAACATGAATCAAAACTTTACAATAATAGCTGAGAATTCATAATCCAGAACTACTTTAAATTATTAACATATAAATTCAACTTTTAACTTTAAAAAGAAAATTAATTAATTTACGTAGTACCTCCTTGTAAGCTTTGTTAAACTAAAAAAAAATAAAAAGAAAATACAAGTTAGATTTCGCGAATACCTTGATTTAAGATGATGATCTCCGAATGCCCCTTACAATCCAAACTGCAAACACCTCTCTTGAGAGTGAACATATAACGGTTGATGATGGTCCAAACTTCTCGTTGAATGCCCGTACGATGATAATTGTAGAAAACGTCAATATCCTACACCAGCGGGTACTTATTCCGATATATCCTACGTGTAATTTACACCTGATATACTCGTATCTCGGTTGTTGGTGCCGATGATAGATGTATAGTGGTAGTTCTTTATATAGAAAGACCGACGAAAACGGCTCCCCGTTGATTTTACTTTCGCGGAACTGTACATTCACTCTCCTTGAACCCATAATGCACTACTTCCGCACACAATTAGCAAAAATGCGAACCTGTTTTCTTACATACAGCTGTGAATTGAGATGGCACGAGATTTTTGTTTTTCGCTTTTATTATTTGGCATTGAAACACACGAAACTCGACAGTTTATTTTATTGAATTTATATCATTTATTCAAAATTAAACACTTTCTTTTGTACAAGGAATGACTGATAATATTTTACAGCTAACGCTTACTGAGTCACATATCTTTGTCACATATCGAGACTTAATGCTCTCGGTTATCACAAAAAAACCGGCCAGCACACCCAAACTAATATTTTTGTGTTTTTTTGTTCCCGCGCCAATTATTTTTCCGTTATACCGGGTGTTTCTTTTAAACTGAGACGATCAAATATCTCGAAAAATAGCCACTCTATGGAAAAAATGTCCATAATCAAAATTTAATCATACCGCGGGGGAAATACATTAGCGCAAAAAAAAGTCCCCCACCCCCCGCTTTGTAGGTGGGGCGGGGGTAACTTTTAAACTAAGATATGAAGCCATATTTTTTATTGTAGATACGGATTCTACGACTAAAAGTACGTATGATTTGAATGAAATATTTTGTTCGGTTCATGATAGATGGCGTTGTAATCGACGAAATCCAATTTTTTCAATTTCTTCTTCTTAGAACACACGCATTCGATTCTGCAATACGTTTGAAATAAAAAACATCACGTTTTCATTGGAACTACACGAAATTCGTCATCAAAACAATTTATTAATGTAAATGGCAGGTGAATAAAATAATTTTAGCTTAAAATAAGTGTTCAAAATGATGGCCTGCGACTTCAATGCACTTATTAATACGCATTTCAAATGATTGTACACAACTGAGAAGTGCGTTTGGTTGAATTTCAGTACACGCATTTCTGATTCGCTTAATCATCTTCTCACGTGTTGTTGGTTCTTGTTTGTAAACTTTGTCTTTGAGATAGCCCCACAAAAAGAAATCTGGCGAAGTATCTGGCGGGCCAATTTATCGGAACAGCTCTACCGATCCAGCGACCATTGAAATCACGATCAAGTATTTCACGTGCCACCACCGAATAGTGTGCAGGAGAACCATCATGTTGAAACCACATGTTCCGTCTCACTTCTAGGCCTAAATTTTCAAGTAACATTGGCAGTTCATTTTCCAAAAAGTTTCGGTACATTTGACCATTCAAGTTGCCTTCAATAATGTGGGGGCCTATGATTTTGCTGCCAATTATTCCACACCACACGTTGACAGTCCAAGGACGCTGATGTTCAACTTGACGAAGCTAGTGCGGATTTGTAACACTCCAATAATGCATGTTGTGTCGATTAACCGTGCCATGGTTTGTAAAAGACGATTCGTCAGAGAACATTACGCAACGAAAAAAATTGGGGTTTTGTTGTATTTGTTCACGTGCCCATTGAGAAAAAGTTACCCGATTTTGGAAATCAGCGCCATGAAGATCTTGGTGTAAAGACACATGATATGGATGATACTTGTGCCGTTTTAAAATTCTCCAAACACTGGTGAGGGACAATCCGGAATCGCGAACTATTTCTCGTGTACTAACATGAGGATTATGAGCCACTGCTGCCAATACAGCAATTTCATTATTTTCTCCAGTGACTGTTGCTCTACGGGTCCTCTTTCTCGGTTGAACATTTCCATCAGTAATAAATTGTTTGATAGAATGGCCAAATGAACCACGTGAACGAATCCTATCCGGAAAACGTGGAGCGTAAATAGCAACAGCATTTTCAAGATTTCTGCCAGCTTCTCCATAAACCAGAACCATTTCAATTTTCTCTGGCACAGTTAAACGCTCCATTCTAAAGTATTTTATCGTTTATTTTGCAATTACAAAAAACATGAAGATAAGAAACAACACAAACGTTAAATGTGATTTACAAAACTGAATAAATTATTTTGATGACGAATTTCGAGTATTTTCAATGAAAACGTGATGTTTTTTATTTCAAACGTATTGCAGAATCGAATGCGTGTGTTCTAAGAAGAAGAAATTGAAATAATTGAATTTCGTCGATTACAACGCCATCTATCATGAACCGAACAAAATATTTCATTCAAATCATACGTACTTTTAATCGTAGAATCCGTATCTACAATAAAAAATATGGCTTCCTATCTTAGTTTAAAACTTACTCCCGCCCCACCTACAAAGCGGGGGGTGGAGGACTATTTTTTTGCACTAATGCATTTCCCCCGCGGTATGATTAAATTTTGATTATGGACATTTTTTCCGTATAGTGGCTATTTTTCGAGATATTTGATCGTCTCAGTTTAAAAGAAACACCCGGTATTTCATACGAGTTTGTAAAAATATTAATCACTGTTAATTTATTAAAACATATTTTTTTATGACTTTTTATGAATGAATTGTTACAATACTACCAAATTTTTACACAGGATCTCTCGTATATTGCCGGGCCCACTCTTTTTACGGTTAATTAGTTGGGACAGAAATAATACAATGACAACACAATTCTAGTGTGCAAGTGCACTTGTTCAGCGAGCACCCTACCTTTAGTAACTTAAAATAATTAGTTTTCTCCATGCTCCAAAACTTTCGCGCATATTTTTTGTAAAGTGGATTCGTGATTCAAGTCATGAGTAAACAATCTCCTTACTCTTGTTTCTTGTATTATAATTTTATTTTAATTTTATCTCCCTGGCTATGTGGGAATTAAGTATATGCTTGTTACCTTGCCAAACAATTATTAAGATTTATTTCAGAAGAATAATTTTTTTTAAATCGCTCTTAATTTCTACAATATTTTTGTTATGGTCTTTAATTGCTTTCGTTTTCGTTTTATTGATTTAGGGGTGATACAAAATGTTCAATGCCGTTATTTTTAAAATTTTTTAAAACCATTCTTAATATTTTATGAAAATATATATATTGTGTTGATGTGATTGTTATGGTCCTTTATCCTTTTTTTTATTTCACCGTCATTTAGTCAGTACGATTTTTATATTATTTTGAAAAAATATTTTTTATGGCACAATAACAATGTTAAGATCTAAAAAAGAATATAATAAAATACGCATGCATAAAAATTTCATCCTTGAAAGTGCATCGCGCAATGGCGATACGTCAACCATTTTACACAATTTTAATAATTGAATATATTAAACGTGATTTCTTAGAATTTGAATTCTGTTGAAAATGGATCACCAAAGCGAAAAAATCAAACTCTTGTCATGAATGGATATAAATAATATAATTCATTTAAAAATCAATCCCGGGGTGTATCTATGATATTCCCACTACCATTATCCTTTTCATTTTGTTAAAGGAAGAAAAAATCACTTGTAATTTGAACAAAATAACAATAAGGATCACATCATATTTCTTTATGGAATACAAACACATTTTATTTTTTCGACAACAATCGTTGTCACTTCAAGTGACTTATTTGTCGAAATTTTAGCTCTCTTAATATTTTCTTCAGAATTAGATAAACAATATAAATGTGTTATGTTATACAGTCTGACTTAACGAAATGTTGCTAAATAAAAATATTTTCATATACTGTTGGGAGTTTAAAGATTTTTTTTAAATTTGCTTATCGAACCAAATTGATGCTGACGAACTTCTTTACAATAATGTCCGTTCTTGAAACATACACATTCACATATTTACTTGCACCAACTTGCACCTATAACATAGCCATAAAGTAAGAACTTGATTTCGTTTTGTTTTTCATCCTCAATTTTTTTATGTTTTTATAACAGATTCTCCCACGATGAATTGTTACAAAATAACAACAAAAGCAACATATAAGATATTTCATAATAATAAGACGAAAAAATAAAAAGAAAAGAATTTTTGGATTCTTTTTCTTCTTAAATATATCTTTCGTATACATTTATACCATATATGTGTGTCAGGGTGACATGATATATGATCCGAAACCCCAAAAAAATATAAAATTAAAATCCAACAATTACGAAAGTACAAAAGAACCAGACTTAAAATACTTCTTTTGACTTTTTATCGCAGATTAATGTGGCGGTGGTTGTATTCGTTATTTGGCGTTTAAAGATCATAATTTCGATAATGTAAGTCATTTCAGTAATTATAGTTTACTGTTGCTATCTTAGAACGATAATAGAATACATCCGTAAAGTGAAGAAATTTGGCAAAGTCAGAAAATTCATTGGAAATTGGGAAACATCACAAATTTCCAGTAAGAAAATTAGTGGCAAAATGACTCAGGAAAATAAACTCGTAATATGCTCAATATACTCGATCGTCTTTGATTTTACAAAAATTGTTTATCGTCATCATGAAGTTTATTATGAGTCAGATTAACTTTAATATGCTTTCATGATACAAATTGAACCGAAAAATTAAGACTGTTCTGATTTGGTTTAAATTTGTTACGAAATACATGTATATGAAGAAACACTTTTCTAACAATATAAAATTTATATTATAAATAACTAACCCGAAAAATTTACACGAAAAATGAAAATCGAAAATTTCCATTAAAAAATTCGCCACAAAACGACTCAGAAAAACATTCTGATTCTTCATTAATTTTGTAAATTAATAGCTGATTAATAGCTGACAAAAATTAAAGTTAAAGGTTAGCATATAAAAGTCTCTTCATTGAAGACTTGCCAATATTGTAGCAAAAATATTTAAAGTTCTGCTTAGTCTCATGTAGTATTTTATTCATAGGCTCATTTTGGCCATATAGTAAGTTCTGTGGGACGTAACTGTAAGGCGTAAGTTGTGGGAAATAATAAACCCAGCAGATAGCAATATTGCATTAAAGAAGGCCACGGACCCGTGACAAAGGAGTGTTGATCTAAACCTCGAAGCCAGAAGACTTAATATTCTTTATGAATAACAAGAATCTGTTGGAACTTGGTTTATTATAGCAACGCTGCAAAAGTGGCCTCACATCATCATCTACGACGTAGATAGAGATGTTTCCGCAAATATCTGCAGAATATGTATTGGCCGGTAATCATGAATAGTGCAAAATTTTAGGGTCGCAAGGTGCTTTAAATTGCATGCATTTGGGCACATCACCAAATTTTGCAAAGAAAAAAATCAAGCTTGTGAACAGTGCTAGTGATTCCGGATATGACCAGAAGGTCTGCCCAAAGAAGGCACCAAAGTGTGTCAGCTGCAAAAATGCTAAAAAATCATTTTAATGAAGAGGAAAACAGTTTAAGTAAGTCAACTAAGCCGTCAAGCATGTCCTAATTGAGGATCGTACAGCTAAATATTGTTTTGTAATATACCGAAAAAGTCAATTAATTTATTTGTTTTCCGCATTGTTAGTTAGGCCCTTAAATTTTAACAAAATCAACACAATTGCGTTGAAAATATGAAAATGCAATCTTGTGACTTCGGAAAATGTACATTTGCTTTCCGTAGAGCTTGTATACTATTTTCATTTCCTCTAAACTTTAGTATAAAAGGCATAAGTGGTTTTTACTCGTATATGTACATAGTCTTAAGTAGAAATTATAGATAGTCATAAGCAGTTATTATTAAGTAATGTGAAATTAGTAATTAATAATAATCGGTAATCATCAAAAATTATTTTAGGTGTTTAAATTTAAGTTATGTGAATTTAATGTTAATAAAATGTAATAAACAGGGAAGATAAAGTTTAAACAAGATAAAGTGATCTCCACTTTATGCAAGAACCCTATGCGATAAAAGGTAGAGTAGGTGGCATGGCTACGTCGGTACATATAATCACCGGAGACGATAATAATATACAAGCAGCATTTGATATCGTCAATGGTAATATGACGATTCTCAAAATGACATAGTACTGCGACATGTATTGTGTATGCGTTGAAATAAAATCAAAAATAGTCAAATTTTATCTATTAAGCAACAACTTTCAATAATCGGACGATCAAATGATATACTCGCATGTAAACAAACTACAAAACATTTTGAATATCCTAAAACCCATTCAATCAAAATCACGGGTGATTTTAATGGAGAGTCTCGATTATGGCACAATAGTGACATAAATGCTAGGGGAACCATCATTGAAGAATTTTTTTGGACGAAGTAACCTCTTTATTGTGAATGAAGTTGGACAACCAAGTACATATAGTTATAATGGGGTATCGAATATTGACCTTATAATAGCAACGAGCGGAAGAGAAATGTAACCAACTGGACAGTGAAAAAAACTGAACTGCAACTGATCACAGAACAATCATGTTAACTGTTGAGGTGGCATGATGAAGACATACACAAGTGAGATAAGCGATACGATTCCGAAGTACTCACTTAAGCTCGCTAACTAGGATGGATCCTCCAGTCTGCTGGGAATAAAATGGCAAAGGATATCGAACCAATTAAATGTATCATCTGATGGTGATATAGAGAGGGTTATGCTCAAAGCTATAATTAGTGTCTACGATAAATGTTTGCCTCGAAAACTTTCTAGACATACAGCCGTAGTGATCAAACGATTAACCATCAAACGTACCATCGAAGCTTTGCAAGTTTCATCAGAGGGAGTCAAACCCTTTGTTGCGTATGCAAAAGGAACGACGCTATGTGTCATGCCGTAATGAATAGATGCAAATCATTAATTAATTAAGCCAAAGCAACTTAGATCAATCATTACATTATGGAAGAGGGTAATGCAGAACCACAGATGTCATGTACAACTCTAGCACAGGAAAACTAGCACAGGAAAACTTAAAAACATTGATATACTTAGTACATTGCTATATCCCTTTTTCTATCAAGAAAAAATAATTTCTCTCTCTCTAGCTTCACATCCCATGAAGGGATTTTGCCGCCCGCACTATGGTCCTCCAGCCGTCTCGGTCCATCGCTCTCGACCTCCAGTTTCGACATCCTAGTGCCTGTAGATCTTGTTCGACGTCGTCACGCCAGCGCAGTCGGGGTCTTCCTCTACGACGCACGCACCGGCTGGTTGTTGATGGAACACTTTATTGGTCATCCGTTGTTGTGGGGACCTTGCAACGTGGCCGAGCCATCTTACTCGATTGGATTTGATGAATCCGATAATATCGCAACCTCCAAGAATTTGCTTTATCTCGTGGTTCATGCGAATCCGATATGCATTGTTCGCGACTTTAATAGGACCAAAGATGGAGCGAATGACCTTCCTTTCGAAGGTAGATAATAATCTACAATCATTAGTGGTCATGGTCCAGCTCTCGCTTCCGAAAGCCAGCACAGGTCTTATGAGTGCTTTATAAAGTGCGAGCTTGCACGACTGCGATAGATGTCTAGATCGCAATAATTCTGATTGGGCGTAGAAAACTCGATGTGCGGCAGCAATTCGGGCTTTTATATCTGCCTGCATGTCATTTGATGATGTTATAACTGACCCGAGGTATTTGAAGTTTTCAACGCGATCAAAGTTATGGTCGCCAATTCCGAGATTTGCCATGAGATGTTCCTGGGTGTTGATACAAATTTGGTTTTGTTACTGTTCACCTTCAAACCAAGTCTTCTTGCGCAGCGATCGAGCGGCACGAAACTGTCTTTGATATCGCTAAGTCTTCGGCCAAGAAGCACCATATCATCTGCATATCCAAGAATTTGGCCTGATTTATTAAATATACAGCGCGAAGTTTCGATGTTGCTTTTCCTCATTACGTACTCAAGCGCCAAATTGAACAGCACAGGCGCGAGTGCATCTCCCTGTCGAACACCAGATGTTATTTCAAAGGAGTCTGACACAGTTCCTTCGATTACAATTCTACATACAGACCCAGACGTTGTTAATTTACACAGAGAAACGAGTTTCTCTGGAATTCCTAGGCATATGAGCGCGGCCCAAAGGTTATCGCGGTTTATACTGTCATATGCCTGACGGAAGTCTATATATAATTGATGTATGGTTATGTTGTACTCCCAACATTTTTCCAAGATCATCCTCATGGTGAAACACTGGTCAGTGGTCGATCGGTTGGGACGAAAACCACACTGATAGTCGCCAATGATGTTTTCGGCGAGAGGGATGAGTCTGGCAAGTACAACATTAGCCAACACTTTGTAAGCAGTGTTCAATAGAGCTATACCACGATAGTTTTCACATTTAAGACGGTCGCCTTTTTTATGCCACGGACATATGAGCGCGGTCTTCCAATTCTCCGGCAACTCTTCTTGGTCCCAAATGCATACGATGAGATCGTATAGACTTGTTGCAAGAGTAGCGCCTCCGAGTTTTATTAATTCTGCGGGGATTCCATCGAGACCGGGTGCCTTGCCGTTTTTCAATCGACTAATAGCTGGGTCTACTTCCTCCACTGTGGGATATTCGACGAAGACCTCATCACCTGGAGGAGCTATTGCTCTAATGGGGGTCACGTCGTCATTCCGATTTAGTAGATTTTGAAAGTAGGTTTGCCATACTGAGAGAACATCAGCCACGTTTGTTCTCAATTCTCCATTCCCGTCTTTGATGGCTGTACTTTTTGGGTGGAAGTCTTTAGTGAGATTCCTGGCATTGGCAAAACAGTCCCTTGAATTTCCTACTTCCGCTTGGAAGCTGATGTTTTCGATGCATAATCTCATATGATCGCGTTTCTTTTGACGAAGGTATTTAGTCGTGGCTTTCCTGGCGCGGAGATAGTCTGCATGTGTGCTTCTAGTGTTGCGAGCCAACCATTTTTCACGAAGCTTTTGTTTATTTGCGACGATCAGGCGACATTGATCATCGAACCAATCATTGCGGGGTCTCGGAGGTCTTCTTCCGATAGTGTTTTGCGCCGCGGTGATAATGGCTGACTGTATTGTGTGCCACTGCTCCTGGATGAAAAAATAATTTGGCTCAAATAAAGTCCAAACCACACAAATGAGTGAAAAAACATAGTATGTAATGGATTTGTTGATAAACAATTTCGCTTGATTTGAAGTATAACCAACACAATTGTGTGTATAGTTATAGGGTTTTTTTCAGACGAAAATAAGTTTGAAAGAAATACACAAATGTGTAAGTTGGTTCAAAACACATACAAAAATAAATTTTTGACATGATTCGTTTACCTTACCCACACAATTCTGTGGGCAGGCAGATAATGGGATATAGATAGTGGTGATCAGGCCACAACATGTTGGGAATACACTACTAAATACTACTGAACACTCTAGCCTGCTGATTGCGAGGAAACAGATAAAAATGAAACCAAACAGGAATCGGGTGGAACACGTTAACAGTGAAGAAGCCACGATTACCATCAGGTCCATGAAAAAAGGCAATGCGCCAGGCGTAGACAACATCGAGATCTGACTAAACGAATTTTTTCAAAATGCTGGAAAAACGGAAAATTAGTAATCATTAAAAAAGGCGATGATAGATAACACACCGACACCAAAGCATAGAGATCAATCATGCTGCCGCCGGCTTTAGGCAAATTACTTGAGAAATTAATATACCGGCAGATTATGATGAACATATTTCAGAGTAGCGGAAGATACAGCAATAAGCAGTTCGGGTTCAACATAGTAAAGGAGTCAGAGCAAAAATATATCTTAGGAGTATCCTTGAATGTATGTGGAGCTTTTGATAATCTGCGATGACCTACAACAATGAAAGAGTTGAGAAGAATGCACTGCCCTTTTAATTTTTATTCGATCATTAACAGCTACTACTCTGAAAGATCAGCTAACGTTGTGTCATACCATGACACGCACTCAAAAGCGAAAATAAAAGTTGTCCACAAGGCTCAATCTTGGGCCTGTACCTCTAGAATAAGTTTCCAACACTAGTATGGATGCGATGCCCAAAAAATGGCATTCGCGGGGCACAAGACCATGCCATTTGCCGAAAATTCAAAACTGAGCATCGTGTCATAATTTCAAGTAATAGAAATTGTCGTTTGAACTGATAGCAGTGCCAACCAAATATTTCTAAAGCAGCATACTTAGATTTAAAAAACAGCCACAACGAAAGTTTGGATTTAATGGTCTAGTAGTTAAGAAGATGAGGTGATGCGACTAAGGGAATGGTGGTGTTAATCGTTTCAATAGCAACAAAATGGAGCTATCCTCCTCCAAAACTATTATGATCAAACTCAAACATTCAATTGACATTAGGAGACCACCTTTGGAGTTAATTTTGATGAAAGGCTCCGTGTAATCTCGCACGCCAAAAGAGTTGCAGAGGGAAGTATAAAATTTACTTTGTGCTAAAAAGGTTACCTATAACAGGATGGGGTTTGAAACAAATTTGCTAAGATATACGAAAAGGCTTATTCATTATATCCATGACTTATAGTATAGCTACGCTATATGGGCAGATAGAATAAAATGCCACCATCGAATATCACCAATCACTTGCGTACAAACCTATATGACAGTCTCAACTAAAGCGATTGCAGTCTTACCTAGAGTCATTCCGTTCAAATTCTAAGCAATCAATGAAGAGGGAACCAATCGAGTGACGGTAGAAACACTTATAGTTACATAGCAGGCAAATAAAACTTCCTTAAGTGCTCCTTCTACGCAAATGTTATCGGATCAAACAAAATTATTTTCATTATTTTAATATACATGACGCTGGGTGTGTTTATGGTAGACAAGCGCTCAGCCGGCTGGGTCGGAAATAGGTTTTAACTTGGCCAAGGATGCGGAACACGGACGAACCATATATATAATACGAAAGGCGCAAATGGGAATTGGATATAGACTCGGCCTGAGTGCTCTTCTTTCAAAAAGAAATACGCCCACAACAACAATGCTCGAACAGCGGTACTTGCCATGCAGACACAGTTGCAATTTCACAGTGAACAATACAAGCTAAGAAAAAAAAGCAAACAGCATGAAACAAAGTGTAATGTAAAAGTGAAATAGTAAACAATGGTACAAAATGATAAATATTGATATAGTGAATTTGTTAAAGAAGTTAAGGTATTGCGAAATAAAGTTTGTGTTTTTACACCACTGAGTGCTTTATTTGCAAAATCTATTACGAATCCGTATTGAACGCCCGAAATTCGTCACATTTAACGCCAAAAGAAGGATTTTGCAGAATAAACATCTCATCAATTAAGAGGTAGGCTCCAGAGCCTCGCGTTTACAACCCACAACAATAAAAGCGAGCTCCTAAGGAGGCAGAGTGCGATGGAAGAGCATGCTGAAACTGCAGGCCTTGGATCGCGACAATCATCACCGATGTCAGCACTATTAGGCCTAAGAAGAAAAAAGTGAGGGGACCGAAGCGGGGGATCAAACAGAAATAACTATTTCAGAATAGCCTCCTGAGCAACAGAAACCATCCTTAGACTTGAAAGATACGATGCAGACACTCTTGCTTCAACTGAAGGGAATGGACGCTAAATTCGATGATCCCCGATATCCAATGTGAATCCGCAGGAGCTGTTTTACCTTATTATAATTAGGATTAAATTGTTACAGATTGATAATGAAAAATATGTTTACTAAATTATTTTCATTTACTTATTTTTTTTTTAAAAATCGGGGTTTTAATTTTTTTTTTAAATGAGTGCACTGTAGCAAGAAGGTATGATTCAAAATTCCTAAAACGAAATTCCAAAACCAAAATTCTAAAAAACAAAATTACAGAAACCACAATTCCCATCAAACGTTTCCAAAAATAAAATTCCAACAAAACAAAATTCCAATACAAAATGCCAAATTTTAAAATTCCAATATACAAAATTCCAAAAAATTTCCATGGTTATAAATTGGAATATTTTTTGGAAATTTTAGTATAATTTATAATTAGGAAATTTTTAATTAAGGCTTATTCAAAGATATCTTGTAATTTGTTATTACAATGACTGTACCATACACAAGTTTCTTAGTTGGAATTATTGGTATGTTTGTAGGGGAACGGTTCGGTATTCTAAAAGATCCAACCTTGTTTTCTAGAATTACAACAAGGGTTTATCAATCTGGTAAACAATGGGCCGTTCCATACTTTGATTCTTTCGTCGGGATTCTTTCCTCGTTTCCTTCTCCTTCACCAACAAACTGTTGTTAGTTTGTTGGTGAAGGGAAAGGAAACGAGGAAAGAATCATGACGAAAGAATCAAAGTGTGGAATGGCGGAATGGGTATCACGTTTGAGTAATAGTTTCTAAAAACAATTAAATTAAATTTGTTTAATTGAATAATTATTTCAATTAATTAAATTTAATAATAATAATATAATAATAATTATTAAATTAATTGAAATAAATCAATTAGAATTTGTGCGAAATGCTGCAAATATTATTAAACTAATGAAATAATGGAATTTTGTATATGGATTTTTTTTTTAAATAAATAAATTTTGTCAATTCGAATTAAGAATTTTGATTATTATGTTAGTATTTTGTAAAATCGAATTTTATATTTTTGTTAATTGGTGTCTTAGAAATTTAGGCCAGTTAGAATTTTTTCTTTTGGATAACCGAACCGTCCCTGTGGTAACGACTTAAAATACGAAAACAAATATGTTTTTAACATAATTTTATGTAAGTAATATTTTCTAAAAGGTTTAAAAGGATTTAATGCACCAGATGTTTTGGTATAACCGTAACAGATGACGCAATAGTGGGAGTAGCCTTACAATCAATTTTAAAAACGTTTAAAATATTTTTTACGACTAGCTAAATATTAAAAATTATTAAATATATATGTTGGAAAATTATGAAAAACAATAAAAGAATCAAACCAAGAATATGTACTATTGATGTTACTCCCACTATTGTGTCATTTGTGTAGCCAAAATGACATGTGACATTATGTTAAGTCACAAAAATCTACCTGTAACTAGCAGATTTTAGTTTTTACTTTTATAAATATGGAGTAATTTTAGTTTTCTGATATTAGTACATATAGACAAGCTGATTATTGATGGTTACGCTTGCCAACTCGTAAAGATGGGCGAAAACCAAACTTAAATGGAGCACAAAATAAAAAATTGCTCGAATGAGGGCCACAACATTGAAAGAGCCGGATCGTTTAAATGAAATTGCCATTCCGGAAACGTTAAAGTTTATTGACGAAGAACTCTTTGTTTTGTCGGAGAAAGATTTTGGAGAGAATAAAAATATTTTATTAGGGACAAAACTATCTTTGATGTTGCGTGCAGGTGCTGAATGCTGACTCATGGACGGTACAATCGAGGTTGTACCGTCTATAATGAGACAGTTATTCTCGATCCATGGTAAAATTGGCGACCACATTGTGCCATTATAACTTTGTATAATGAGCTCAAATTTAGTATAAGCTTACTCAGATATGTGCTATGAGCTTTGTAAAATTGCTATTGATTGAAACATCTCGTTAAATTCAAAGAGAATTGTGTCAGATTTTGAAAATGCAAGCGTAGCTTGTTTCATGTTTCCCGTTGGCATCGCCGTTTCGATCGCAATAATCTTGATTGGGCTTAGAAAACTCGCTGTCCGGTAGCGATTCGGGCTTTTATCTCGGCCAAATATTATGCAGAAAAATACAATCTGAACACCTTCATACCTCCTGAAGAGGTTTCCGAGTATTTTGACGCGATCAAAAAAGGATTTGATCGATACGCCAAAAGAATTGCCAAATGGTCCCAAACAAATTATATACGGTGTGTTTATGGATACCAAGAAAGACCCCAACACAGTCCAGAGTTTTGGACTATATTCCAAAATCATGGAGATAATTTCCCTAGAACACAAAACTCGGTTGATGCCTGGCACGCCCGACTAGAAATAGTAATCGGAAGACCTCATGTTGGGGTCTATAAGTTAATCGAAGAATTGGCAAAGGATATGATGATATGCAAAACACATTGTAAATAGGAACAATACTGATAAAGTTAACTATTTAAAAAATATTGCTCATGCTCTAAAGTTACATTAACAGCGCTTAAATTAATTTATTTATTTATTTTTCATTAAATATTCATCAAAAACCCAAACGCTCTTTTCAGGACGACCAAAAATACATTTTATGAAATTTAAATATTATACAAATCCAATTTTGTAAATTAAATTTTACAATTATTGGTTGAGGAATGGCCAAGTGCAATTGAGCAGGCCCAATTCCAAAAATTCTAGAATAATTCACATTAAAATGCAAAATATATCCAATAACCCAAATATATCCAAGATCGACCAGAAAAAGACCAAACTTTTAATAAAAATGAAGATAAAAAAGTTAATTTAATATTTAAAAAAAATCCCGACTTTTATCAGGAATACCACCTTAGTGGATTTTGTTGATACGAAAATCAGTTTGATAGGTGAAATACTTGATCTTTAATAAGGTTAACGATATCGACATGGAAGTACATGGAACATGTTTTATTTTGGTGACGTATAACAACGAAAGTTTGTCCGCAAAATATGTATGTGTGTTGAATATGTAATAGTGGTTAATAATAAAATAATATTAACCTCCAGCCGAGGAACAAAACTTCCCACCGTACTAAGGCATACAAAAGTATATCCTATGCTGCTTATGCTTTTGTGTGTTTAAAAGATTGGTCTTGATCATGTTGTTCAAGTAAGATTGAAGTGATTTGATGTTCAACTGGCACTCCGATCCTTGTCTTGTGACCAGCATGGTCACACGCAATCATTTTCTTCGGAGTTAAATTTTTTGGAAAGTTTTGTTGGCATAAACGTTCTGATTTGTAACCAATTTATTGACAATTTTCGCTGCTAAGTTCACCGGAGAAGCGGTGCAGCGGTTAAGTTTCGGCACTTGGACTGGTAGGATCGAGTGATACCAGAGGGAGGATGTACATGTGAATTTTCTTCTTCCGATATGATCGGTGATGCTAATAAACACGTTTTTATATTAATTTTTTTTTTAAATTAATTAGTGAACCACGATTCAATATAGTACAGACAATAAAATTTGTAGTGGAGTTACATTATATAAATTCAAAAATATACAAAACTATACAATTAATAAAATAATTAAAAAGTTTGTTTTGGGAAATTAAAAGTAAAGCATATACATACATAGTTTGAATTTGATTATGTCCTGAGCAAATTATAAATAATAAATAAATACAGGACATGCAAACAATCTATTTAGTTCAAGAAAACAGTCAAACTAATTTATCTTTACAATAATCTTTAAATCAACTTATTGTTTTAACGAGATTTTCAATATTTTCAATTGCAAATAGCCATTCCTTTAGACAGCGACGAAACTCCCTAACCCGACAAACAATTTGAGTGCAATAGTCTGTTAATGTTCCGTTCATGGACACAGAAAATTGGAGAAAATCTATTTCTTGTGAAACAAAATTGATTTCGTTTAATGTTTTCGTTTTTCCTTCCTTTTTGACATATTCAACTAACAGATCGGAACGAAACAAAAACTATTGCATCGAGGTTTTATTGGTCACAGAGCAGAATACGAAAAGTTTTATAGTTAAGACTATAGACCCAAAACAAAGGCAAAAAGTCTTACCTAAGACCATTTTTCAGTCAGTGAATGTGATTCAGAATCGGGGTGTAAATGTGTTTGTGCAGGTTCCAATTATTTTGGTATACTTATTTGAAAAAAAAAAACATTATCAAACTGATTTAAAGAATTAAAATAATTTAAAAGGTGCTTTTGTAGTTTTTGCTGACACCACCACAAACAGAAATTAATTCGGATCTTTGATTTAACTTGATGATGATTTCTTTTATAATACAACAAGGAAATGTACGAAACAAGAAGTGCGCTTGATAAAATCTGAAATTTGCAATTTAAGTCGGTTCAAGCCTGACGTACAGATTAATAAAATACCATTTATTTAAATCAAACAGAGTTAACAAATTTTAATTCAGCATTTTGATTGTATTTTTATTTGGAATGATTAAACATGTTACTTGACTGCCATTTTACATATACACTTCGTTACAGCAGATTAAATCCACTAAAAAATGGTAATTTCCGATATTCATCTCTTTTGAATTCTATTGCTATTTTTTTCTATACTGGAAGGTAAATAATTTTATCATTAATCAAATGACTACAATTTTTTTTCGAGTTGGCTTTGGAAAAGTTGCTTTTTTTGTTTTACAGTAAGATATAGTAACAAATTTCATTTTTATTTTTACACGTGAAGTTATCCAGTTCATTTTCCTTTCTTTTGTTTAGTTTCATTAAATTAAAAAATAAGCCGATTTTTTTGAAAGTGGTTTAAGTACATTTTACAAAAAAAAAAAAAAAAATTAATGGTAAAAATAATCTCAATACTTATAATTCTTTTATATTTTATAAAATGTATTACACTATGTAATCTAACAGATGTCATGTTAGATTACATATAGTGTAATACATTTTATAAAATATAAAAAGAATTACAAGAATTGTGATTATTGTTACCATTACTATTTTTTCTAAAATGGACTTAAACCACTTAAGATCAAGGACATTCGAGTCGATTCATAGCCGAAAAACTAGACCAGAGTAACACTGTTATGTTAAATTATTTGAGAAATCCTGAAAACTATGGAAAAAATATGAAAGGCTGTTCTGCGAAATTAAATCCAATTCTGCTCACACCACACAGAAAGCTTAACATCTAAAACGGATGAAAATTAAGAAAAAGCTACCATTAAACATGTATGTGAAGATAGCCCTAATTCCATCCCCGAAAAATGCGATGCAAGCACTAATTATTTCTGTCATGACATTTTTTTACTCTCAGCCCAAAAAATCACGACATTTTTACTGTCAGCCCCGAAAATTTACTATCATGACAGCTAAAACTATCATGACACAAATATTTTTCTGGGCTGAGAGTAAAAATATTGCATTTTGGTGAAGGAGGAATATTTAAAGTAATTTTTGATTTTCGCTGTCGGTATTTGGCGTAATTTTACTTTACATGTACATCGAGAAAATCAGGTAAGGAGTACAAATTTTGGAAATTTTTAAATGCAGGATTGTTTCTTATCAGTTTTTAGAAGGGGAAAACTTTTCACTTTTTTATTTTTAAAATAATTTTTTTATTTTTATTAATATTAATTGCTTCGTCAACCTTGCAGATACAGATCAAAGAGTTTTATAGCTCTTGTCGCTTCTTCTGATAGTGCCACAAATGTTAAAAAATCAAATATCAGTATATAAAAATATTTTTTAATGTAATTTTAATTCGTTGTATACCTTAGATGATGGGGCTGCCGCCCCCAAACCCCCGCTTTTTCACAATTTATACAATTCTTCAAATGTCAAACTAAATAAAAAAAAAATTTGAAAACATTTCAAATATCCTGGAATAATTGCCAAATTTAGATTTATTGTTATAATTAATAATTAAATGTCGCAATAGTATACATAAAAATGTATAGTATTGCCATAAGCAACTTTTTCGATTTTCGGGGATAGAAATTTGGGCTATCTTCACAGAGGTCCATTAAACCAAGGTCGAAAAACAATCAGCTTCATTCATTTGGGAAAGAGCATATGACAAGGAATAATCAGTGATACATTGTCGTGCTTTTGGATGAAAAAAAATCAATTTGGACGGGCCCGTTGGTTATAACTTTTATTTCCATGACCTACGCAAAAAATAACTAGGGGTTGTGGTCTGGAGAGCTGTTTGCTAGATATCGTCCCTATGGCAAGGATTGTAAAAGGCTGGATTTCCAAGAAGAACGTCGATTTACTTAAATGGCCCCCATACTCTCCGGATATAAATATTACGGAAAACGTTTGGGAATGGCTATCTCGCAAGATTTATGAATGGGATATGCAGTATAATGATAAAAAGTAGCTTAGTGAAGCCGTCAAAGTTGCTTAGGCCGACATTTCATTGAGTTATTTTAAGTCGCTATTCGATTCAATGTTCAGTAGCTGACTATTCTGGTAATTCTTGGGAATAGGAAACTGGGGACAGAATTTATATGTAATTTCTGTTTAAACAATTTTTTCTGGCATACTGAGGTATTCAATGCTACATAGTGTTAATTTTTTTGAAAACACAATTAAATTGGGAATAATTTTCCCTGCCAATTCAGCTATGGAAAAATTATTCCCAAATTATAAATATTTATACCAATTTTTTCTCCTCAGTAGGCCGGGAAAAAACTTTTTGAACAGAAATTACATATAAATTCTTTCCCCAATTCCCTATCCCCAACGAATTACCATAATAGTACCACAGTAGAATATTTTAGCTGATTTCAAAAAATGAAGGTAGATGAGTGCTAAAATAAATAAAAAAATGTATTGTTATAAATAAATAAACTTAAAAATTAAAAATAAATATAGTTTCCTAAAACTGTTTGGTGTATTTATTCAAATTCAAGCGTAAATTTATTCACTTGTAACAATAAAAATGAAATTTTTTACCATATCTTGATGAAAACCAAAAATAGGAACATTTCCAAAGACAAATAAAACAAATTTTTTAGTAAGTTAAAAGAGATATCGGGAGTTCCCACATTTGTTAGTGGATTTAATGTGTTGTAACGAAGTTTATGTTTAACCATTATTGCGTATTATGAACAAACACACATAGGCAAGCATAACACAATCATACATTTTGTATACATCCATATACATATTAATTTATTATATATATATATATATATATATATATATGTATATAGTATTATTTTAATCATTAACATTATATAATTTCTCCATGGACATATATTTTTATAATTATAATTTTTATTTATAAAAATAAAATATATAAAATATCGCATTTTTTATTAATTCAAAATTATGGGAATGGCTAAAGCAATTAAAATTATTTTTATGTATTATCAAAAAAAAATATATTAAATAAAATAAAACCTAATCGATATTTTCATCAGATTGTATTTAAATGAAGGTTCCAACTTTGTTTCCTGATTTTCAGTTTTAACGCTTAATAGTATACGCGATTTTGTAGCTTTAAACCTACGCACTCACGTCCTCTATTGTTATCGAACTGAAACTTCCATTGCCTGATACATACTTATTTACTATTTTAAAGCTAATAAAATAAACAAAATGGATAATGCAGGCGTTTGTATTATTGGAACCATTTCGAAAGCAAGGCTGCTGTGAAAAAGAAGGTTTAATATTTGTACGTCTACCACTGTACCATTAACCCGAAATATGTCCACTTCAAATGCATTTGAGGGTTTTTTAGGATACCTGCCGTATTGGACGTACGGTAGGTAAAGCAATAAACCTAAACGGAAAGTTACTGTTGTTTCGTATCAAAATGTCGGGGAAAATTCCTTGTGACAACAGTGCTAAATAAATCATGCTAAATACGAAATAAAACTTATTAAAGTGAAATTCTAGTGTTCCCTAAAGGATCACAAATCGGACCATGGATTTTTATTGTTTTCATAAATCAAATAATCGGGACAATACAAAACTCAAACGTGTTCATATTTGCATATGACGTGAAAATGTATCGTACCGTTGTTGGAATGCTTGAGAACGAGAAACTTCCAGAAGACATAGATAGATTAGGTGAGTGATGTGATCGAAACTCACTATACTTAAATATTAAGAAATGTGGGAAATGATGTCTTTTCATTGTAAAACGAATCATTTAATTATCTTCTATCTTCTATCTATACCGGGTGAGTTTTTCAAGCTGAAACTTTCAAATATCTCGAAAAATAAGCCCTCTACGATCAAAATGACCGTTATCAAATTTAAATCATTCTGGAGGGGAAATACATTATTGTTTAAATTAGAATCCCCCACCCCTGTTTGTAAGGGGGGTGGGGGGAAACTTGGAAACTAAGATAGGAACCCCTATTTTTTATTGCAGATTCGGATTCTACGGCTAAAAGTACGTAGGATTTCCTTGAAACATTCTTTTCAATTCATGGTAGATGGCGCTGTAATAGACGATATTAATTTTGATTTCTCCTACTGAGAACATTATACATACGATTCTGCGATGATTTTGCATAGGAACATGCGACTAAATTATAATTTTTGTTTTTATTTTTTTTTGTTTTTTATTTTTTTTTTTTTTTGTACTTTCAGCCGTAGAATCCGAATCTGCAATAAAAAATAAGGGTTCCTATCTTAGTTTCCAAGTTGCCCCCCACCCCCCTTACAAACAGGGGCGGGGGATCCTAATTTTAGCACTAATGTATTTCCCCGCCAGAATGATTTAATTTTGATTACGGTCATTTTGATCGTAGAGGGCTTATTTTCCGAGATATTTGAAAGTTTCAGCTTAAAAAACTCACCGGTATATATATAAAAATGGTGTAAAATCGCGCATCAGTTGGGAACGGCAGAACCGATTTGGCTCAATCTTTTTTTGTTGTGTTTGCAATTACCAGGAGTTGGTTTTTAAGAAAGAAATTTTTGAAAAAATCCACCGGAAAAGTCGCAAAACCCGAAAAATCGAATAAAAAGCTATTTTTATATGAATTTTGTATGTACAGTTTTTTTGATACAGGTGGTGCAGTGGTTAAAGCTTCGGCGCTTGGGTTGGGAGGTACTGGATTCGACTCCCATTGGAGACTGCATCCAAACTACTATTTTGTGTTTTATCCAATTTATTTATTTTGTCTATTTACAAGTGAATTCAGTTCCCCGTTCGTTTGGCTTTCGCTATGACGATTAACAAATCACAAAGTCAATTTGCAAAAAATAACGAAATTTTCGATAAATGCCTAAGTTTGAATCGACCTTTTATTTACTTTTCAATACATTATGCCCCTTTTATGGTTGCGTTCGTTTGTCATTCTGACAATTTTTTCCACAAATCATATTGCTCAAAAATGACGATTCTGAATTTTTGTACAAAAGATGGTTGGTCGAACAAATGACCGAACGAACGAACACAGCCATAAACCTACCTTTAGTGTTGAATTCGATGAAAAAGCGAATGGAATGGCTACTCAATTGTCTAACTCAAACGTCTATTGAGAATTGAGTTGAGTTGTTTGATTTTTCTTTCATCAAAATCAATTTTCGTGAAGGACAATAAAGTGTTTGCTCGGACGAAGTAATTTGGGGAGAAACAAAGTTCGTCGGATCAGCTAGTTTCATATAAAGATAACAACGAAGTATTGCAAATAGTTAATAAGATAATGTAGATGATTGCGTAGGCGAATTCCATGATTGGGGTTTGTCATACCATGGATTGGTGATTTTAAAGATATTCAAACATTCTTTTCACTCTATTTCGCTTATGTTCATTTTAAAATGAAGTTAGGTTACCTCCGTACGCAACAAGATGCACGGATTACAACATATGCACCCTTGAAAATAAGCAACTTTCGGGCTATGCTTTTATTGGTAACGTTTTGCATGCGGTCACATCGATTCAACTTACGTTTTGGAAAGTGATATCTTTCTTTATATGCCATGCAGAACATTTGCAACCACTAGTGTTTGGCACTCGAACACAATTCCACAAACTATGGAGAAAACAACCCCAAAATAAGTTGTCAAAATCATTCAACTAAAGAAATATTTTTTAAATGCTAAATCAAAATTTTGATTTATTTCTTAATAGTTTTTTCATTTAAGTTTTATTTTAAATTGAATGTTGTATCTTAAATAAATAAAATAAAATAATAAAATACAATTCTGTTTCGATTTATTAATTCAACCCGAACAGCAGGTTCATACCAGGGTAGGGAAGTTGTACCATCACTATTTTCTACATTCGATTTAGTTTATGTCTCATATTTTAGGAATCAATAAACATACTATTTCGCTTAATTGGCATGAGGCACGAGATGGTAATAAGCTGTTGAAATACAGGTCTAACCCGATTTAACGAAACTCCGATTAGACGATACCCGATTTTACCGCATCCGATTGTACGAAAGAAAAGAATCCGATTTTACGAAAGCTAAAAAACTTGAAAATTTATTGCGGTTCAAGTCACCGTGAGTTGTATAATCCCTCAGAATTGCAGAGTTTATGGTAGCAACTGATAAACAGCACATTCGGCGCTGCATTCTAAACGAATTCCAACAAAAAAAAATGCTTCTAAAGTACGCGAATCAATTTGTAGTATTCTTGGTGTCGACGTTGTGGCTTATGAAACTTGTAATTAGTCGTACAAATGTTTTAGGAGTGGTTATTTCAATATTAGTGACTAGTCGCTCCCGGGCCAACCACGAAATTTTGAAAGTGCAGAATTGCAAGCTCTATACTCAAAGAAGACTCAACGCAAACGCAACAAGAGCTTGCAGTTCCGGTAGGAGTCACCGAAACAGCTATTTCCAAGCGATTGCACCGAATGGGAAAACTTCAAAAATTTTAAAGATTGGTCCTACATGTGTTGACCGAGCACAACCTAGGTCAGCGTGTGAACACGTGCATATTACTGCTTGCTCGGCAGTAAAAAAAGGACTTCTTGTGAAAAATTGTGGCTGGTGATGAAAAGTATATTTTTTATAAGAACCACAAACAAAAAAGTCGTGAATAGATCCCGGGAAGCCCAGTACAACGACGCCGAAACAAAAACATCCGCTTGTTGTATTGAAACAGAAAATCCACACTCCTATGTATCTGGTATGACATGAAGGGATGTGCTTTATCTGGAACTCCTGAACACTAGTTAGACGGTGACTGTGAAATGCTACAGCTGACAATTGAACAAACTGAGCGAAGAACTTGGTCAGAAAAGACCTTTTGGTCATGCATGGCAACGGTCGATCTCATGTTGCTCGCGTGATTCAGAAGAATCTCTTCAACTATATGCGGTTTATTCACCAGACTTTACCCCATCCGACTGCAATTTGTTCCGGTCAATGCACCACATGTTAGTGGTCCAAAACGCTGGACGATGTGTGTAAACTCATCGATGAACTTATCGTATCGAAGCCTGCAAGTTTCTTTCGCGCCGACATTCGTATTACCTGGAAGATCGCGCATAAAAACGTTGGACAATAATCCCAGGTTTCAAAATCCCGGTTTCCAAAACTCAGGCACCCAAAATCACCTTTGTGAAGATAGCCCAAATTTCTATCTCCGAAAATCGAAAAAGTTGCTAATGGCAATACTATACAAGTTTATGTATACTATTGCGACATTTAATTAACAATTATAGAAATAAATCTAAATTCGGGTATAAATATTCCCGAATAACAGCTAAATAATAAATAAAAATGTTATGAGTTTAATAAAAACAATAAAAAGTTCTGATAAAATGTGTAAATAAACAAAAACAACTAAATTCTACTTTCCAAGAAATATACTGACATCGAAAATCAAAAATTACATTGAATCTTCCTCCTTCACAAAAAGGCAATATTTTTCTCTCAGCCCAGAAAAATCTTTGTGTCGTGATAGTTTAAGCTATCATGACAGTAAATATTTTCGGGGCTGAGAGTCAAAAACTTGATATACAAGTATAACAATTTTATAAATAAAAATAAAAAAAAATTTATTTAAGAAATTGTATAAATAAAACTAGACGAATCATTTAAAATATGAACAACATTCTTAGATTATAAATAAATTTCAGTAAACAACAAAATTACTGTTAACTATTGTAACATAGTATATAACTTTAGTATATGATATATAAAAGTCTCGGGACATATTTGATCAAAGTTTCTATGATTTTTGAATTCAAAAAGAGCTGAGATATAGTCCATAGAAATCAGGAACTATTCGTTGGCCCAACTAGTGGTGCATATCGTTTGATAGGTGAATGTTTAAGGAGCGTGTATGAAATTTTTTAAAATTTTTCTATGCATAGTAGTTGAGATATAGTCCATGGAAATCAGAAAATATTCGTTGATCCAACTAGCGGCGCACATCTTTTGATAGGTGAATGTTTAAGGAGCGTGTATGCATTTTTTTAGATTTTTTTGTGTATAGTAGTTGAGATATACTCCATAGAAGTTAGGATATATTCGTTGGCCCAATTAGCGGTGCACATCGTTTGATAGGTGAATGTTTAAGGAGCGTGTATGATTTTTTTTAGAATTTTATCTATATCTCAACTCCTATACATAGAAAAAATCTAAAAATAATCGTAAATGCTCCTTAAACATTCACCTATCAAACCATGTGCACCACTAGTTGAGCCAACGAATATTTCCTGACTTCTATGGACCTCAACTCCTATAAATAGAAAAATTCTAAAAAAAAACATACACGCTCCTTAAACATTCACAGTATTATTTCTACTCTCAGCCCTAAAAATTTCAACTGTCACGACATTTTTTAACTATCACGATAGCAAATATTTTCGGGGCTGAGGGTAAAAATGTCAAGATTTTTTGGGCTGAGAGTAGAAAATGTCATGATAGCAATAATTAGTGTTGCCATCGCATTTTTTGGGGATGGAATTTGGGCTATCTTCACATATATCCCAAAATCTCGGCTTTCGAAATCCCAGTTTTCAAAATCCCGGTTTTATTTTCTTCTAGTTTCCAAGTCTTGATTTTAAATTTTTTTTTTTATTAATTTGGGCCGGCCGGACTAATAATATTTTCACATAAAAATAAGATATCTTGCCCAAAAATTTACTAGAAAAAACGAAGGCTACAACATTTTGAAATGCAATAATTGTAGAGACTGACAGCTTCAATAACTCTCACGGGTACACGGGAGGTCGATGCGCTCCCTCCACTTAGCTCTCCGAGGGGGGGTTTAGATTTGAACTTCGGGGGACATAGGAGCCGGAATCAGCAAATATGTCGCACTGCGTGCCGCAGGTAATAATTCCACCATTTTGTTGTATAGACTTTCAACAAAATCGGTTTAGAAATGGCCTAGTTCTATTTTTGTTGATTGTTTTATCGAAAAATCATTTTATCGAACCGTTTTATCGAAAAATCATTTTAGATTCCCATTCCCAAGACATGGCCCAATTCCATCGCTATTAGCCATTTTATAGAACTGTATAGCAAACTTATTTTTAATTTTGTCAAAAAATCATTTAAGTGTCTCATTTGCCCAACATGTCAAAAAACCGGGACCTTGAAAACCGGAACTTCGCAAGATACCCGTTTATTTTTGAAAACAAAAATTGATTTGCTGAAAAATCTGGAAAAATTAAATCATACACCTAATAATATAATTTTTAATTATGTACTTTTAAATTTTTAGTTTTATTTTAATAAATTAAAGATTCAAAAACCCTTTTTAAAAATAATCCGACGTAACGAATGTCCCATTTTATGAAAGCAAAATTTTATGTGCCTTTCGGTAAATCGGGTTAATACTGTAATTTGGTCGTGACTGCGAGTTTATACATTTATTCCGCTGTAAAATTTTCTCCAGAATATTATATTGATTTAATTTTGCAGCGGTTAATCGTAAAAACTCGCACTGAAGTTTTTGAACAGTTTTTGATTTATGGGATCGATATATATTCATACCTGTAAAATTATTTCTGGATAAATAGTTTTGGCCAACAGACTGTTTGATAATTCGCAGATGGGCGAGATATACTCCAGATATCAAAGCCATCGTAATCGATTTATGGACCTCATGTTTTTTTGACATTATGCCATTGTAAAAATAGGTAAAAGGTACTATTTCACAATTCTTAAAAATTCAATTTTGAAAAGTCCCTTTAAAACCCTACACACTTTTCTCAGGATCAATACGTTATTGGCTAATTTTAATGTCTACGGCACATAAATTAGGTATTGTAAATTAAAAAAAAATAATTTTTTTCCAGAGATATTAGTACATAGTTATTTAAAACAAAACCACAACATAAGACCGGACCCCAAACTATTTTTTTAACCATTCGCATAAAATGCAATATTGATTGTGTAAGTCTTTGCGAACTAAACCCATTTCAAAAATACTAAATTACACAAAAAAATCACAACAATTTTAGATATCGTGTCTATCATAATAATATAAACCTACACTCGTATTTCTACCGTTTATCTATTTCTTAGAAATCAATTTAAAAGAAATTAAAATTCGAAAACCAGAAAATAATAATCGCTATAAATTTTATATCCTTGAATTTCGGTTTTTGTTTATGGATGTATGTATGTATGTATGTATGTTAAATTGCATGCATGCATGATTTTTAATATCATACACTACAGTTGTTCTCTTTTCACTACACAAGTCTACACATAAAAACTTCACGATGGCAACAAAATTAATTTCAAAAATGTCAAGACTACAAGAAGTTTTTAAAACTGAAAATTTTTAATTTTTTGAAGAAAACAAAAATCAAAAGTGATTGATAAATTATAGGTTATGGAGATTGGTTTCATATGTTTTTTATTTAAATTTTTTTTTCAATTTTAACAACCGTTTTAATTTTTTTTGCACGCGATTGTGTTTTAAAATTACCCCTTTATTGGCTTCAGTATATACAAGTAGTTTGATTGATGTTAGCATGCACATTGCACATGGTATCTACACATTATGTTTTTTTATTTAGGTGGAATTATAAATAAATACAAATGGGTTATGATGTTGGGAATTTATAAGACCGTCTATTTTACAAGTGTTTTTAGTTCCAAATGTTTACTCAGTTAAACATTTTTTGTTAGCCGTTTTTTTAGAAGTGAATGTGATTTCTACATAACGTTCATATCTAACCGGTGTGAAGTTTGAATCATTTATTAAAAGTGTAGCTACACAAATTAACAATTATCAAAAGTGTATCTGCACCATTTGATCAAAAGTGTAGCAATAGGAAATGTTAGAGGGCTGAATTTATTAACAACATTATTTTGACACATATCAAAATCATGATGACCAAAATAAACGAAATTATTTGAAATTTTTGTAGAATTTACTGTTTAGTTCCCGTGGCGAGCTGCAGCTATCGGGGGGGTCACAGGTGGTGGATTGTGAACGGCCTATCGATAGGTAGGTTAGCGGTGAATTAAATAAGCCGTCCCCAACCGCAGCTCTACTGGAAGGAGAGTCTCAGAGAACGGGGGAGTGGTTAACCTCTGTTCACTAAATTCTGAGTGCCTATGATACCCAGTAGGGAAAGGCGAACTGATGGCGCCATAAAACCATCGACCACAACCACGGTGAACTGAGCGTCACGTCTCCCTGCGCTCTCGAGCCTCCAGGTAGTGAGTAGGGAACCCTATAAACGGTAATCCCCTGAATGAAATGGGTCCCATTTGTTTGGGATATCCATATAGATGGGTAAATGAGTGAGTGGATGTTGGGGGGGCGGGGGCGTGGAAGGCGGGGTACTCGGTGAGCCAATGGGCTGGATTAAGGTGTTATGCGACCCGTGCTGATGATCGACTAGACTGGGGGCCCATTTAACAAAGCCCAGTCGTGAACGGAGCCCTCTGGATACCTGGCGACCTCCAGTTGTATTTAGCCTTACCTGCGTATACGGATCTCTGCGCAGGTGGACGTATTTCTCCGGTACTCGTGGGAATAAATGAAAGATTTAAAAAATAATAAAAATAAGGGGACCGGTACCCACCAAAAACCGGAAAGTACTATAGAGGGGAGTAACTCTAACCAGAAAGGTGGGGCTCCCTCAACTGAGGCAAGGGTAAGCAACACCATGACATCGAAGCCAGGTGGAAGCGGAACTGCCAAACAGAACAGTGGGGGATCGAGAGAGATCCCTCTATCAAAACGACGGTACCGAGAAAGACGGTCGGCATTTAGAGTTCTGGAGAAACTGGCTGCGACCCCTGAAGGGCAGCTTACAGTTGCGCAGAAGGAATCTGTAGCATGGGCTAAGAAAACTGTCGCCTGCGATAGCTCGGAGAGGGTCCTTGTGTCTAAAAGACAGAGGTCCCAGGATGAGCTTGAAGCAGAAGGCAGTAAGCGGGCCAAAGTGCAAGCAGACATGACGTCGGGTGCTCCTAAGGAGCAGAAACTGAAATTATTCAGTGAAATCCTGAAGGAGCACGTGCTAGTGCTAGCCGTCATTGACAAAGGTCAGGAAGATGGGAGCATCACGTCGGAAAAGTGGAGGGTAGTGTATAATGCACTAAACTCCATTTTCTTGAGGATCCTTAGAGAAAATCCGGGATCCGCCCCGTCCTGCAGAGATGCGGGATGGCACCAAGGGCGCGTAAAGCTAACTGCGTGCTCAGACCAGAGATCGGTCGATCTCTATAAAAGGGCAGTGACCGAGGTAGGCGAGGTGTGGCCGGGCGCGAGGCTGGAAGCAGTCAGCAGAGGGGAAATCCCGAGCAGGCCGCGAGCACGCGTCTGGTTACCAACCGAGCCGGATAAGCCAGAGGAGATCATTGAGATTATCCGGGCCAGTAATCCCGATCTTCCAACGAAAGGATGGAGGATTGTGAAGCAGGAGGTGGCCAAGGGGGGCTTTAGATTGGCAATCATGCTGATCAATAAGGAATCCTTGGTTTCCCTTGCTAGATCTAAGGGAGTGATCAACTTCGGTTTCGGGTCGATCACTCTTAAAGTTTATAGGAAAGACGAGATCAATAAGGGCGCGGAAGACCAGCCTGGGGGCGACGTAGAACGGACCCGGCAAGAAACGGTCAAGCGGGCTGAGGCCAACCAGAGTAGCCGTTCCGATATTTCGGACGAAGTGAAGTTGGTGATGGGAGGCAGCCTCCTCTCTCTGAAGTCCGATGGGGGCAACCCGTCGAACACACGACGAGAGGGGGTTTGCGACCAAACCAACGAGCCAAATGATACTATCCTGATGCAGGGAGTGCATGAAGTGGTGAGTAAGGTAGATTACAATGGTTAGCATTGTACAAATAAACCTGCACCACACGAAGGCTGCCTCGGCAGCTCTCGTGCTCAGACTGACTAAGTCAGATGAGGACTTGGTGTTAATCCAAGAACCTTGGATTAATAATAACAGGATCTGTGGCCTTGGAATGAAAGGGTATAAATTATTATACTCAAGCAACTCTGAAAAGATCAGCTCGTGTATCTTAGCGAAAAATAATTTGAATATTTTTCTTCTTCCACAATTTAGTAGCGGGGACGTTACGGCGGTGAGCGCTGAGGTAGGCTGTGAAAAACTATGGCTAGCCTCAGCCTACATGGATCGCGAGAAGGAGGTTCCACCGGATAACCTGGGGGAACTGATCCGGGAAGCAGGTCAGAAAAAGGTAGGTGTGATACTTGGATGTGATGCAAACGCGCATCACACAATCTGGGGAAGCACAGACATTAATGAAAGGGGTGAGTTATTTTTTGATTACTTATTAAATACTAACCTTGTAGTTTGCAATATTGGGTGTGAACCAACATTCATTGTTAGAAATCGACAGGAGGTTCTAGATGTAACCTGTGCGTCAGAAACAATTTTTGATATGATCAGTGGGTGGAGAGTGGCGAAAGAGCACTCATTCTCTGATCACCGATATATTACATATAACCTCAACATCAAACCTGTTGCCCGGAAAGCCTTCAGGAATCCCAGAAGGACAAACTGGAACAAATATGGGGAGGTGTTGAAGGAACTATTGCCGCTGGAGGTTCCTGGACTTCCGGCGACAGTAGAGGAATTAGATGGCATGGTTGATATTGTCACAAAGGCATGCAATCTTTCATTTAATGCTGCGTGCCCCCTAATAAAGCCTAGGGGCAGGCAGAAACCGACATGGTGGACCACGGGGTTGGGAACCTATCGGAGAGCGTGTAGGACAGCCTTTAATAAGGCTAAGAACACCAGGGAAAATCGAGATTGGGATTCCTATAAGGAAGACCTGAGAAAATACAAAAAAGAGTTGAGGAGGGCACAAAGGGGGTCTTGGAGACTCTTCTGTTGTAGAATGGAGGAGGTCTCCGAGACTTCTCGCCTAAGGAAAATTCTATCTACTAACCCAACCAGTCCTAGTTACTTAATTAGGCCGGACGGGTTATGGACAGCTTCAAGTGCGGAATCATTGGAGCTTCTCATTGAGACCCATTTTCCGGGAAGCATTGATGACTCGATGGAGCCTGGAGCTCATCGAGGAACACCTTTAACAGATGTGGATGGCATCGTGGACAGGAAACGAATCCTGTGGGCACTGAAAGGTTTTAAGCCTTATAAATCGGCGGGCCCGGATCGGATTATACCAGCAGAGATCCAAAGGAACTCTGCGGTCATCCTCCCCTGGCTGGAGGTTATCTTCAGGGGATGTCTGCAATTGGTCTTTATTCCTAGGAAATGGACGGAGGTCAGAGTGGTTTTTATCCCGAAATCGGGAAAAAGCTCACAGGCTTATCCAAAGGACCTGAGGCCTATAACTCTATCATCCTTTCTGTTGAAAACCTTGGAAAGATTGATAGACGTACTTATTCGAACAAAAGTTGATCCGAGGAATTGGGCAATGCCTCAGCATGCGTACTGTAAGGGAAAGTCGGTGGACACAGCTCTGCACGATCTAGTACGCATGATTGAGAAGTCAATTTACTCGCAAGAGTTCTGTATGGTAGCATTTCTCGACATTGAAGGTGCCTTTAATAATGTTAAAACGGAGGCGATCATGGAAGGATTGTCATTTTTGAAGGTGGATTATCCTATAAGTAGGTTGATAAATCAGATGCTGGTAAGCAGGATTATTATCTCGGAACTGGGAGAGTCCACCATTAGAAGGCGGGTGGTTAGAGGAACTCCGCAGGGAGGAGTGATGTCCCCCTTTCTTTGGAGTGCAGTGATGAATGGATTGCTGTTGGAACTGGAGAAAGAGGGGATGGGGGTTGTAGCGTATGCAGATGATGTAGCGATAGCTGTCTCAGGCAAATATCTGGATACGATTAGGGATGTTATGCAGAATGCACTCCTGATTGTTACGAAATGGGCCGGCAAATGTGGATTAGGGATCAACCCGTCCAAGACAGAGCTGGTACTATTTACTAAGAAATATAAAATTCCGGTAGTTAGCCCTCCTACTGTGAACGGCATTAGACTGGCTTTTGCTGACAGAGCGAGATTTTTGGGCATAATCTTGGACAGTAAGCTCAGCTGGAAGCCTAACATTGTAGAAAGGGTGAATAAGGCTAATGTAGCCATTTACTCGTGTAGAAACGCAATAGGGAAGAAATGGGGTTTGAAACCAGAGCTGGTACACTGGCTCTATACCGCAGTGGTAAGGCCTGTGCTGATGTACGGGGTGGGCGTGTGGTGGCCAGCTCTGGAAAAGGTAACCTACATAAGGATGTTGGAGAAGGTACAAAGAACGGCCTGTATGCTTATAAGCGGGGCGCTTAGGACAACACCTACACGCGCTTTAGAGGTTATGTTCCATCTTATTCCAATCGAGTTTTTTGGTAAGCAGATGGCAGCCAATGTGGCTACAAGGCTCTCGGCTGTCTCTCAGTGGAAGTCTCTTCAGGTGGGACACTCGACGATAGTTAGATCACTAAGGGAAGAACTGGTGAATCTAGATTATATTAAACCAACGTTGTGCTTCGATATAGGTTTCCGGATCATCTGTCCTTCTAGGGAATCCTGGAGGAATGGATCAATACGGGAAAACGAGGCACTGACATTTTTCACGGACGGCTCTAAGCTAGACGGCAAAGTAGGAGCTGGAGTCTTCTGTGAGAAGCTCAATGTTAATATTTCTGTTCGTCTCCCTGACTACTGCAGCGTGTACCAGGCTGAAGTGGTGGCGATAGGGGAAGTCGTGACATGGTTGAAGCATAACGTGGTATCTGTTAGGGATATCGCGATTTATGTGGACAGTCAAGCGGCACTCAGGTCACTAGAGGCGGTTTCTCTGAAGTCACGGGTGGCGCGGGATTGCCGATCATCTCTTAATGAGATGAGCGAGTATTTCAGTATCCAGATGATCTGGGTCCCTGGTCACTCGGACGTCACGGGAAACTGCAGGGCAGACGAACTAGCTAGGTACGGTACGACTCTCCAGATGCAACCGGAAAGGGCATGTCTGGGGAGGCCTATAGCAGCGCTCAAATTGACGCTCAGTAAAAAGGCAATCGCCTTAACAGATGAGAGGTGGACCAACACTCTCACGTGCAGGGTAGCAAAACAGGTTTGGCCAAAACTGGACCTGCGGCGCTCCAAGGCACTTGTATCAGGCACTTGTATGGTTTCAGCGGGAGTAAGGGGAGATTGGATCCTGTGGTATCACAATGGGCCATTATTGGCTTAAGTGTGCGATAGCAGCCACTCTAACCTAACCTAACCTAACCTACTGTTTAGTTCCCAAGAAAAATATTGTATAAAAAAATTACAATACATCATTTATGTCATTATACTGCCATCTATAATCAAAGATCGGAGTCGACAACATAAAATGACGTCATGATTTTGAAAATAAAACATTCACCATTTAAGTTACAAATTCTATTTACACTAACACCTATAACTTCTTCAACAGTTCACTTTTTCACTATTTATTACTATTCACATCTGGGCGACGTATGCGTATTGCAATTGTAAATTACTTGCGTGAATTTGTATTCGAGAACATTCCACGTTATCATAATTCCCCTGTCTTCATGACTTTCCATGATGACCATTGCTATCGTTTATACTTGTTTTGGTTTTCTCGCATTCCCCTCCAATTGAAATGTCATTGTAATAACCAATTTCTAATCAATATTGGAGGAGGGTCTCATACGAAACGACACATTTCACAACAGGATGTGCTAAAACAGGATGTCACAAAACAGGATATCACAAAACAGTACATGGTACGCTACAGTACATAGTACGAAACAGGACCGATTAAAACAGTACATCACAAAACAGTACATGGTACAGTAGAGTACATGGTACGGAACAGGACCGATTAAAACAGTACATCACAAAACAGTACATGGTACACTAAAGTACATGGTACGGAACAGGACCAATCAAAACAGTACATCACAAAACAGTACATGGTACACTAAAGTACATGGTACGGAAGAGTTCATCGCAAAACAGTACATATTAAAAGAGAACACCACCAGTTAATAGTAAATTTTACGGTTTTAATAACTAGTTGTGTGGGTACGGAAAAGTACCATGTCAAAAATTTAATTTTGTATGTTTTTTGAACCAACATACACATTTGTGCATTCCGTTCAAACTTATTTTCGCCCGAAAAAACACTATAACTATACACACAATTGTGTTGGTTGTACTTCAAATCAAGCGAAATTTTTTATCAAAAACGCCATTACATACTATGGTTTTTTACTCACACATTTGTGTGGTTTGGACTTAAATTGAGCCATTTTTTTTGGTTAAAAAAGGGATATATTTATATATTTATTTAAATTTTTGATCTATTTTGCAACGATCAAATATTAGCGATTTAAATAAAAATAATGTTATATATTGTTAGGTGAAGGGATATTTTATTATAACTTAAAGCAATTATAATTCTATATAGTATACTGTCTAATTACTCTAGGTGAAGGCAAATATCCTCTTGATAATATCCTAATTACTAAACGTATTCAATAAAAAATATTTAACAAATCAAGCTGAAAAAATCCTCCAGCTTAACGTTCAGTAAAATGTACTTTAGTGTACCATGTACTGTTTTGTGATGTACTGTTTTTATCGGTCCTGTTTCGTACCATGTACTGTAGCGTACCATGTACTGTTTTGTGATGTACTGTTTTCATCGGTCCTGTTTTGTACCATGTACTTTAGTGTACCATGTACTGTTTTGTGATGTACTGTTTTTATCGGTCCTGTTTCGTACCATGTACTTTAATGTACCATGTACTGTTTTGTGATGTACTGTTTTTATCGGTCCTGTTCCGTACCATGTACTGTTTTGTGATGTCCTGTTTTATTACATCCTGTTTTGAAATGTGTCATAGTGAGCGGCTTCGATTGGAGGAATACTTGATCCGCTAATTTGATGTATGAGTACGTTAAGATTAATAATCATCGAATACTATTATTGACTCCGAATATGCTCGAACCCGCGGCTGTTGATGTGATAAAGCTTGCATACACTTTAAACACTGCACCACAAAAATGTTATTTCTGTATAAAGTATTTATATTAAACCATGATTGTTAATAAGTAGACAAATATTCAGATCTGTGAATGCCATAGGATTCTGTGTACTCCTATGCGTTAATTTTGATAACCACCATATTAACGCGATCCTCGTCGAAACTATCACTGAATTTAAAAATTATTTAGGGCTTTCGAACAACCTCTTCTCTTCGTACCATGTAAATTCGATTATGTGGCCATATTTTCGAAAAAGACTAAAAATCGAGGTGAACACTCAAATTAGTTTGCGTTAAAGCGATCACATTGAAAAAAAATTATTTTGTTTCATAAATACATCACGAGCCTCCTTACGAACAAGCACATTAAGGTTTTTGGAACATTATTGATTTATTATAGTTTCTTAAAACAACAGATTCTTGAAGAAGTATTGACTTAGGCGAAAAAGCCGATAATAGTAAAATGGTAAACATGGCTTCTGATACCTTTGAGCCTACGTGACTATACTGTATCTACTTACGAGTACATTTTTATATTTAACCTTCTTATGGCTTTTATGGATGTTGTGTGAAACCACAATAGACTACACGGGACGTGTAAATTTGTGCTGGCTGGACTATACATTTTTGGTTAGAAGTTTGAACTCAGATTGTGACTGAGATTTCAATATTTATATTTTTTGTCTGATCTTTTTTTTTTTAATATAGAAAGTGTTAATTGTCCAGGTGATTTAATAAATACCCCCCTTTTCATTCATGCAGACACAACCCATTTACACAACTACAGTATACCACCTGCGCAATGCAAACTTCATGTCAAACTGTACACTAATGTGGACGGTGGGTTGGCGCTGATTTTGCACTCTAACAGAGGGTCTTAGTTGAAGAACATCGTACAGAAACATCACCGATCGTATTCGATGACGAAAATTTGTTTTGCATCCAGCCTCAGGATTCGAACCCAGTACCTCCCAGTCCAAGTGCCTAAGCTTTAACCACCCGGTAACGAGGTAGAATTGGCCATCTTATAAATAGGCGCATGCAGTTATTTTCAGAAAATCCTAAATCTCTCTTACAACTCGAACGAAAACTGCTTAAGTAACACCGAGCTCCTTCAAACATCGCCAGATTTCACAACAACTTAAAAACCGAGTTTCGTGGTAACAGTTAGAAAACGATCGATTTTCATTCATTCTTCAAATTCTATTCAGGTTAATAAAATTCAAAAAATCTTGATACACTCTCAAATCCGTGCTACAATTTAAGTTTGACCAGAATCAGTCATCAAAATGACTCTCTCTGACAGGTCTTGTTCGACGTCAAATCGCCGGGACGGTTGAGGTCTTCCTCTACTACGTACATCTGTGAACGCTGTTTAGATCGCAATAACCTTGATTGGGCGAAGATAACTTGGTGTCCTGCTGCAATTCTAGATTCTATAACTGCCAGCATTTCATATGAAGGAGTTATTAAAGGTCCAAGGTATTTGAATACCAAAATTATCGTCGCTTATTCCGAATTCAAAATTATCGTCGCTTTTGCCACAGAGATTACTTTTGAAATGTGTTGTTTTATCGATGTTCACTTTCAAACCAAATCTTTTTTCGTAGCGATCGAGCGGTACGATATTGTTCTTTATATCGTTAGGTCTTCGGCCTAAAAGCAGGATATCATCGACATGTTCAAGAATTTGGCCCTATTTTGGAATACTTAAATAATCAATAAGCTGCTAAGTATTTTCAATGTGAATTTTCTTTATTTATTATTTTTAATTGTAATAAATATTTTATTTGCTTTTTTACATTTCAAATTTAACATACCTTAATATACTATAATTAATCATTATACATATTTAATATCATAAATAATATTAAAATATTAAAATAAAAACTAACTGACCTGTGACTGAATAATCAGTCACGTGAATACATTTTATTGAATTTTTGGTTAAGAAATGATTAAGAAGATTTTTTAAGATGTAAATTTGATACACTTTTATCAAAAATAAAGTTAATTCGCATATACGCGGTTAATTTTTAAATCTTTAACTTATTATTGTGATCAGCTGTCGCTATAAAATATAAATAAAAAACCATAAAATAATAATTTGAGCAATATAAATATTTAATGAATACAAAATAAGCAAGATTAACCCGTTCGAGTACCGTAAAAAACGAACAATTGACTTACCATTACTTGGCAGCTCATCATGTATTTTATAGAATTCGTGTAACTCCTTCGCCGAGCACAATGGTGTATCAACCTGGGTCGTCTCATTGAATTTCGAATATATTCGAATCGAAACGATGTCCTCACAATATTTCCGTATTCAAATAGCTCGATCGGGCATGAGTGGTTTGTCCTGTCGACTCGACCGTACCCCCAAGTATCAAAACAATTTCAAACCGCTCCTAGATCATATCCGACGCGGATAAATTATATGGTGGTGATTCGAGCGTTATACTATGCACCACAATGAGTGCCCATATAAAAAATAAATCTGATGATCAGACATCAGAGCCAATTTCGAATTCGGTTGGGTACTGTTGTAATGTTGCACCCTCTTTCGATGATTTTGTTTTGATGAGTTGGGTCCGAATATTCGCCCCGATAATATGACTTTTACGCATATAAACCACTCGGAACATTAAACACAATTCACCATCGCGTTGGCATAGTACTGCATTTTTTGAGAATAGCAGTGTTTGGGTACGATGTTTGGGCCGTGTCATTTTCGCGAACACTATACCAACTATAAATGTTTGTACCATAACCCCGTTTATAGATTGTAGGTACATGCTAAATATGGCCTCGCGGGACATTCTTCCGTCGTCGTACAAAAACCATAACCAATCGTGTGTTGCGTCTCGATCGAGAATAGGAACCACGATGTGAAATTGAATATATTTGAGACACATGGTACCCAGCCATTCTCCGCTGTATAAAATATTATTATTAAGATTAAATTATTTGTATATTTGATAATTTAAAATCACATACCATGATGTAGTGGTAGATGGAGCTCTTCTAAATCGCCATGTATAAATCCGATTAGCCACCAGATAACGGCGAAGGCGAATCACGATATATCCGACATTTGTTGCTGCAATTTGCACTTGACAGCTCAAGTAACAAAAGCAGAATAGAGAAGAAAGTAACATCTGCATCTGCACTGAAAAAATGAATTTTTATTTTCCTAGTTTCCTTTGATGAACAGAGCAGAGTGGGCACAGTGTTTTGTCACAGCGTATGTGATTAAAAACAATTTTCAGTATAGGTAAAACTTTACTTGGCTTTTACAGATATTTCTCAGGCACGTTCGTTAATAAAACATAATATATTCTGCACATATATGAAAAAATACCTTTCACCTGATATTAGTTTCAATAAGATACGCGCACGGGAAATAGGTTAAAAAGGGGTTACAATGAAAAAATTAAGAGTACATATTAATATAATAGATAAAAAATCAAAGTTCATTTCAATTAAGTAAATAATTCAAATGAATTTTTTTAGTGTGATTCCATTTCATGACTTTACTAGTTGGTATCCAGTCTCATCATTTAGTCATGGGTTAATAACAATTCTTCGAAACTAATCGAATTTTCAGTATTTTGAAAGGCAGATAATCTTCATGAGGCTGTTTTTCAGTTTTTAGTTTAGACTACGGCCATGGTGAAATATTACTATAGAGCCATAGCTTTATAACTTCTTGGTTGTAGATCACTTTCGTAAATAATAAATAAATTATTTTACATTTGGGGCATTACTTATCTGAAGTAAAGCATGGTCTTCTGATATTTCTTGAATTTGTTGCAGCGTTTTTATGTGGCAAACTAAGCAGGAATCACGTATTACTCGATTTCGACGATAGTTTTCCAGTATGATTTTTTTTCCAGGTTGCCATGGTAGGAAATAAGTTGCTTTAGAAAATTGAAGGTTAAAATAATTTTCAATACCGAAAATACGCAATATATGTATATAATTAGGTAATTCAATTCTTACCGATTTTTATTGGGGAGATATTTTTCGATCGCAATAGCCCATTCGGAATCAGAATAACACATTTTTTTTATTATTTGTAGTAGAATAATTTACTAGGCAATTAGTCAAAAGTTTTTGATGCTTATGATCCAGCTTCTTTGCTACATAGGGATATGATATTTTGACCGTTAATACTACATTGTAAAATTAATTTTATGTCGTCGCTGGTTGGTTCGTTCAATGGCAAGCGCAGTATTCCAACTGATGATAACGGACCCTGTGGAGATTGACGATCGCTACACACACCGCTGCCAATGGTTTCAAGCCAATTCAAAATGTTTTGCAGTGGTTCACTTTATGGGTTATTTAATGAATTTATTGGAATGTTTTACAATATAAAAACGACAGTATTTATGCTAAATATTACCATTTTTGTTCTAATTTATAATCAAATATTTTACTTACTCGTTACTTTTTTAATTCCCCTGATGATGGATTGTTGCCCGAAAAAACCATTGTCCAACTTAATAAATATTTTGTTAACATCCCCATTCGACATAGATTCTATACACGCTATAGAATTATAACCGAATTCTTTAAACATATACAAGTTTTATGTTTTAAGCCCCATGGCCCTAAAGTTGTCTGGGCTTCACTAATTTTATTAGAATCAAAATGAACTGATGTCACTATTTCCTTCTAAAATTTCCATCACATTATCCTCAGCAATTGTAATTCTATCTTTGCTATTTACATTTACACTTTTCATTTCTAAATTATACTTAATTTTCCATTTTAACGAATATTTTAAGAATTTAAGAACAAAAATAAGTGTAATGAGGTTCGATCGACATAGCGGAAATTATCATGCAATTATATATTTTGTTCTTTTTGTCATGAAAGAGACAAACCAGAGTTTAACTATATATCACGTTAAATTTGCGGGTTACTTTTAAATATTGACATTTCTTCTCAGCGGATCCTAAATATATTCTTTCTTAAGAGAAGCATCTCTAGTATCCACTACATCAATTGACGTGAATTATCATTTTCATTATCATTTGATAAAATATTAAAAATTAATAGGAAATCACATTTATTGCCGAATATTAATGTGGAATCTCTACATTTTGATTTACGTGACGATCTTTTTAAAATAATGTGTTTTTCTTCTGTGTGCACGTATTCAAGCACCATATGCAACAGCATAGGTGCGAGTGAATCACCCTGACGAACGCCAGATTTTATTTCAAAGAGATCTGATACAGTTCCTTTGACCACGATTGTACATAAAGGCCCATACGTTGTTAATTTACTGAAAGAAGCGAGTTTCATTGATATTCCAGGACATATCAGAGCGGCACAGAGGTTCTCTCGGTATATACTGTCATATGCTTGCTGAAAGTCTATATATAGTTGATGTATGCTTAAATTGAACACCCAACTTTTTCTAGAAATATCCACTTGGTGAAATATTATTCCAGTTGGCGTGGGAACCACACTGATAGTAGCACGTTGTAAGCAGTATTCAATAAAGCTATGCCACAATAGGTTTCACACTTTAGACGGTTCTTCTTCAGTTCTGGAAGACTTTAGAGAGATTGCTAGCGTTAGCAAAACAATCTCTTGAGTTTCCTGGTTCCACTTGGAAGCTGATGTTTTCGATTCATTTTCTCATATGTTCGCGCTTTTTTGTCGGAGATATTTAGTCGTACTTTTCCTAGAACGGAGATATTCTATGTAAAGTGTTTCCAGTATTACGAGTCAATCATTTTTCACGAACCTTTCACAGCGGAATCTCAGTGGTCTTCTTGCGATATATTGTACGCCGCGGTAGTTGTGGCTGACTATATAGCGAGCCACTTCTCCCGGATGTTGAGTGAAGGTTCCTCGTTCTCCGGCCTATTGAACGTAGATGACAATTTGCACTTGTATTTGAAAACGACAATCATGTGACCATTGTCTATATTGGCCGCGACCTCTGTATTTTCTAACGTTAGATAATATGCTGGTAAAATTACTCTTATAGAGATTATAACGTTATCGAATATATTTTTTGTTCTTCCGTCATTTGGTCTCCACGTTATTTTGCGAATTATCTTATGAGGAAAAAACGTACTTGATACAAATAAATTGTAAAATCTGACAGCAACAAAACATTAGAAACAATTTATTTATTCAAACCGGTACTCATAAGTTTTGATTAAAGTGTATAGACCTTTCCTGGGTTAAACGGAAGCCAAAAACATTTCCATGAATATCGATCCAGTAGTAAAACAAACAAACAATTTTCCCGCTAGATCATGCTTGATCTTTAACTCATGATCAGTTGATGCACCTTTTCTAGTAATGCTTTGTATCAAGATCTGTGGGAACATTTTCTTCTAGAGTCTTTTGATATTCAATATAGCTATTATGAACAACTCGTGCTTAGTTTTTTCCTTTCTCGAAATTTTCTATTAATATTTTGTTATTAGCTCTTAAACTTGAAGAAGTTGTGCAACTTCGATCAGAATATATTGTACAACAACAATAGACTCAAATTTTTTAAATAATACGGTTAAATCCATAACCTCGTGCTTAGTTTTGTTTGTTTTAAAATATTTTAAATTTATATTATTTGAAAAATTTAAATGAAAACAGATTACCCATAATTTGAACAAAAAAATATGAAAATTAACTCAGAAATTTGCCGATAGTGGGCCAGGGATTGTTTGGTATGCAATTTTGAAATTTTTGTATTAGGTAGGTTCGAATGGTTAAGAAACATGTATAAATAAACACATTGAAATTTAATTTTTAGGTTAGGTTCAACAACAAATTTAATTTAGTAAAGAACATCCTTAAGCATGGGGGTGGAGCCTACTAGTATTTATTACGAAATCCGGAAAGTATTAAACTAATCTTAATTTTAACGTAACGCGGCTTTTACATCAAACTAACATGCATTAAATATATTTGATAGATTTTTTATGATTCTTGCGACATCTATTAGATATTGTGAATACTGTGAAACTGTCATTTTGAATTGTAAAACAAAGCAATGTCTATTGAAAGTTAATAAATAAAATAAAAATGATAATTTCATATAGACTCTGAATAAATGGAAAATTCAGAGATTCATTTGACTCGATTTTAAATTTTTATAAGACACGATAACTATGCCACATTAATGGCTGGACTAAGAGGATCCACTTAAATTTGAATAGAATTTTTTTTTCCAAATAGAAAGATAACATATAAAAACCAACCAATTAACACTGTTAGGTTAAAATAACAATTGCGTAAATTGTAAGATTAAATTATACAATACCACCTTATTGCATAAAATCTGTGAAAAATAATAAAATTAAATAAATATAATTTTCCGCCATTCTATTTCAATATTTTGACATATCTAATACATACAATCTAATAAGCGCGGGTTACTCGATATACTCACATTAAAAGTGAAATAGCCTGGTAAAAGTAATTAGTTTTATCGACAACCGCAACCTTTTTGTCGATTTGGCGTTTTTAATAAACTTTTGAGTTCGATAAGTTAATTTTTTATCGAAGTTTCTGTAGAAGATTAAATTCGCCATACATTCATAAACTCCATTGCTTTAAATTTCTAGTTATTTGTAATAGCTTAAACAAGATAAAAAGTGTTTAAAAATAATCTCTGTTCATATTAAAAACTCATACAAATATGATTTTTGGATAACAAAAATGTTTATCAAATAAAAAGTTTACTTCATGTAAAAGCCGCGTAACACTTTTTATTTTGTACGATTTGATTAGTTCAGAGGTGACATGTTAAATCACATTTTCGATACTTTATCGAATGTTATATCATTTAAGCCGCAGTAACTCGAATGCAAGTATCGACCAACGTTGGTGTATTTTATGTTTGGCAAATATTGGTAAAATATGACAATTGACAAACTCTATTGTCTACACGATTTGTAGTACTTATTTGTTTTTTCCTTTGATCTTTTTTGAAAAACCGCCTACCGAGCGAATGTGCGCTAATGTTGGAAAAATGCAACTTTGATTTGAATTTTGTAATTGTTTTGTGGCTACCAGGCTACACGATTTGTTATTTGGACAAATACGCCAATGTTGGTATGTATTTGCATTCATGTGGTTGCGGCTTTATTTCTAAACTGAAATTGGCGACTGTTTCGGTTATGAATTATTTCTTTTCTATTGCTATCACAACCTACTAGAATAAATATGAGCAGTACCCCTTTTTCCAATTTCGTTCAAGTATCGGAAGCAAATTTTTTGGTGATAGACATGAAGTAAAAATATCACAATTTTTTAATCTAGCAGGCTGAAAATGCTATATACAAAATGAAACAGTATCCCAACTTGGTAGTTAGAAATAAAAACGATATACATACTAAGCTATCAAAGCTGAATCGTTGAACGTGCCACGTCTTTAAGCGGTGCATAAAATTAACTAACAACTAACGTTAGGGTCTCACTTTCAATTTTATGATATTTCACTTTTAATATTCACACAAAAATCCTTTTCCTTTTCTTCCTAAAGTTTTTTGTTCTGCTTCTTAATTGTTTAATTGTATATTTTGCTTGCAAATAAGTGAAAAGGGTAGTTTCTTTTGTTCTTGAAAAAGTACCGTTATAAATGTTTAAAAAGAAAACCTTTCAAATGACTTAAATTAAAACTAAAAACAAGGCGTTTCTATTTTTTGTGACCATTCTATGCATCAGCTAAAACATTTTGGTGTCTAATATATTTTCACAATCTCAAACTCGAATGATGCTATAAAGACTGCAATTCTTTAAAGGCTAATCGAATTACCAAAATAAAATAAGGATTTTATAATTTTTGTTTTTTTTGTGTTTATTGTCGGACACAGTTATAAAAGCAACATTTTTAACATACTCGTTTATAAAGGTTATTATAAAATTTTATTGTTGGCCCTTTTACTTTTGAATGTTCCTAATGATATACAAAATACAGTTTAATTTTTTACAGTACGGAAAATGGATCACCTTGATATTATAATACCAGTAGAAAAATAAAACAATTCGATTTTTTGCATATCCTATGCGCAGTATTTTTTTTTTTTTTGCAGGCAGTCAAATTTTATAATTTGTGCTGTTTCTACAATAAAAATTCTCCACCCGGTCGTTCTGTTTACAAATTGTCAGAGCATTTTGTAAGGTTTACAAGAAGAATAGTGTGCGATTCCGATGCTGTGAAGATGTTAATTTTTTAACTTGCCCAATACAAACTGCCTCAAAATATTTTAGCCGAAGTACTAATTAAAATAGTATTTGGTGAAAAATACGTGAAATCACAAATTTGGTATATGGAACCGGAAGTCGTGTTTAAATTTTTTACTTTTTATGTTTTGAATGTGTAGTAATTGTTAAAAAAAAAAAATTGTAGAACAAAAATTTTTTTTGTAGTTGTTGTTGTTAAAGTTACAGGGTGTCAAATTTTGATAAAAATGATGACATGATGTTGTATATATGGCTATAAAAAGAAAACTGACTATCCAATACTTATAAGCGAGAGCTCATTTTAAAGATAAATGAATAGGGATTCTAAAAAAATTATAAAATTGGTACCATGTTTCAACTCTTCCTATTCAAAATGGCCGCCAAAATAGTATTTTAGAATTTTCTCAAAAACCTATTTTTTTTTTTTTTTAAATTTTTCCTCATTTAATTCTATTGAACACACCAAAAAATTGTACTCATACTCAAAGACGTTTGAGTATGAAGAGCTACCCATTTTTTGTATATAAAATCAAAGTCAATGTGGTATTTTGTATTTTCAACTATTTTTACGATCAACTTGATAAAGTAACTGTTTAGAATTATTCAGTTCACAAATCGTTCATAAATTACATCACCATGGGTTTGATCATTTTTAACTTCCTTTCAGCGTTTTGCGTCTACGCGTGTTTATTTAGCAAAATTATTCCATTTGATTAAATTTTTTTGCGATTTTCAACGCTATCTTGTTCAAAAGATGGAACAATAGCTTCTGATTGCAAATTGTTATATTGAATGTTTATCCTATCAAAGTGACTGCTGTAATTATAATTAGACACGTTGTCACGTGACGTCACGTCACAATCTGTCATTTTATAAAACTCTTCCTCCTCCAGCGACACACGTCACAACAACGCGTGACGTAGTTTATGGATAGCCCCTAAAGTAATTAGTAGAATAATAAAATTTTGTCATAACTCATTTATTTTGTTAGGTTTAATCATTATTTTTTGTACAAAAATTTAAGAAACGTTTCTGATTATATTAAAAGTCATTTGCCGCGCTCGACTGAAGTAAATGTCGATTCATCGATTTGTACAACGTGTTACCTGGTATCTTCTAAACATCAGAAAATTGAAAGCGAAGTGTCACCCGTTACTGATTCATCAAATTTACCTGTTACCCCGGAGACATTATCAACACGCAGTGACGAGAATATTTCGAGTAGGAGTGAAAGTGAGGAGTCTTCATCATGACGCCGTAGCAGTTTGCGTGTTCATAGAAAAATTATTGCAGTTTATGAAAACAAAAATTCCGGATTTATCTAAAGTTTATTATGTTACTGATGGTGCAGTAACACATAAAAAAACAAATTTTTTTTTATGAATATAACTAAACACAAAGAGGATTTTGGAGTCGATTGTGAGTGGCATGCAACTGCTCATGGAAAGGGACTATGCGATGGACTAGGAGGTACTATTAAGAGAATGGCATCCAGAGCCAGTCTCACCAAAGAATATGATGATACCTTAACTAATGCTGAAGAATTTTTCAAATGGGCTCAAACTTTGAAAACTGATATAATTTTTGAATATTGCTCAGATGCTGAATATAAGTTAAAACAAATTCAACTGGAGACTAGACTAGAAAATTTGAAAACAATAAAAGGAACCCGCGATTTTCACGCAATTATACCTTCAGGAGAAGGCAAGTTAAAATGTAAAAAATATTCAAATAGTGAACATTATGTAACATGTAAATTTTGATTGTGTAAATACTCTTAAATTTCTTTATTTATTTTGTAATACATTTAATAAAATAATAATAATAAATATATATGTCGGATCGTAATTTCTTTGATCCAACAGATATTTTCTTCAGACAAAATCGTACAATTTGTCACAACTACGCACGGATTAAAAATGAAAACACATCAACTTTAGTTTAAATAATTATAACAATTTTTACAATTTATTTCTATTCGTCTATACTTCACAATGCTCGCAACTTGCCTGTCCCTCGTATGTCTTTATTTTCAATCATCCAAAATTTTTAACCGTAATCTTCAACATTAATGCCAATAACCAGTTTATCCACTCTCTTCTCGAACCGTTAATTTTAAATAAGTAAAAGGGTGCTTCTGCAATTCTACCCATGTAGTAGCACAAGGTGGTCCCACAATTCGGCCATCCTGAGAATTCGTCGACTCGACGAATCTGTTTATTTTATTACCATCAAATTCTTCTGATTATCTTTGTATAATCCTCTCACCATGCTTAAATATTAGATTATATCTCGTCTTTTTTCGTCTTATGGTTTATCGTCTAAATTAAATACATTCGTCTTGCTTAGACCCCTTATTTGAGGTTAGTATTTCGTCTTTTAATCCAATTTCGTCTATGGTAACATCTTACATGAACAATTCGTCTTAATTGTTAATTTCGTCTTACTGGTGAATATGGTTTAGATTAACAGAATCGTAGGAATTTGAAAAAATCTTCTCATCAGTGGCTAAATTGCGGGTAAGTATATGTAATTTTCGTTATTGGTTATCGTCGACTTCGTTAACTTCGTCCTCACTCGAATCTGGTTGCTTCATTTGATGATGATTTTCGACTTTCTTTGAACACTCTGGAGCTTTATGTCCAAATTGCATGCATTTAAAACATCTCGGTTCCTCACTCTTCTTATAACAATTTTTTGACTGGTGTCCAACTTTTCCGCAGTTGAAACAATGATCATTTTTACGTGGCTTCATTGAGTTTGAAACACCGATGGTACTAGCGATAGAACTTGTTGGTCTTGATTGTTTCGCTTTAAACTCTTCGTATATATTCAACTTTTCTCGAAATTCTGTAATCGTTGACGCTCCATACAGCAGTAGTTTATTTGGAGGTATATCATCTATGCCATCGATTATGTAGCTGATTATTGAAGAATCGTCCACATCTAACGATCCTAATTGCCTCATATCATAAAAATAGTCTCTTAGTGACTCCTCCCTTCGCTTCCTTCGTTGCCGCAGCTGTCTATGTACTTCAGCGCTTGAAATTTTCCTACAAAATTCTGCTTGAAGAAACGTCTTTAATTCTTCCCAGGATGATATTTGTCTCGCAGATTTAGCTGCTTTCTCCGCTGTACCCTTTAAAGACTGTTTCGCGAAACTCAAACATTGTAACGGGTTTAAATTGTATAATGCGCTTATTCGTTCAAAATCATTTATCCATATTTCAACTTTACAAGGACCACTTCCATCAAATTTAGGAATAGTGTTTTCTAAATCCCGAAATTGTATGGGAAATGTCACATTAGTGCGTCGGTCATCCATATTATTTCTATCTTCATTATGGGAACTGCTTTCAAACGTCTTCGATTCCCGTAGAGCTTTAATTTCTTCTCTTATTCTATCTGCCTCTTCTCTTGCGTTACGCAATTCATCCTCAACGGAAATATCTCTGCCTCTGCTTCGCGAACCGAATACATTTTCATTAATGCGGCGTAGGCTTATCTCAAGTCGCGAGAGGAATTCATCATCTTCGTCCTCTTTGTTAGCGTTTTGTCTGTCTCGCTTGCTTTTGTTTCCCATCAGTTAAACAATTCAAAATAACTTTATTAACCTCAATCGGCACTATGAGCAAATTCAATTTCGGTTTTGCTCCACTTGTATGAGTAAATTATCGATTGACAAGTTTACCATAAATCACATAAACTTAATTTTGAATTCAAAATATGGCTTCTTCCCGCTGTAACAATGCTTGTAGCGGTAAACACTCGCGGGATAATTTAGTCGTCTGGTTTTATTAGGGTTGGATTAATATTTAACAATTAGACACAGCACATAATTATAAAGCAGCAGCTTATTAAATTTAAGAAATTTCTACACGACTTGTATAAGATATCGTCAGTAGTAAAATGCACGCGGTGGAACTTTCTTTTCACGAACGGTTCACAAAACTTTACTTGTACAGTTGAATCTCTGATGTACTTAAAGGTCGTCGACGATATACACACGCGGTCTAAGTTTTTTCTTTTGAACTGTTCATTAAACTTGCTGGCCTTTACACCAAATTAAAATATAATTTAACACACGCACTAAATTTAATTTTACTGTCACTACTATGATGGATCAATCGTTGGTAGATCCCGGTTGAGCCCCCAATTTTGTCGGATCGTAATTTCTTTGATCCAACAGATATTTTCTTCAGACAAAATCGCACAATTTGTCACAACTACGCACGGATTAAAAATGAAAACACATCAACTTTAGTTTAAATAATTATAACAATTTTTACAATTTATTTCTATTCGTCTATACTTCACAATGCTCGCAACTTGCCTGTCCCTCGTATGTCTTTATTTTCAATCATCCAAAATTTTTAACCGTAATCTTCAACATTAATGCCAATAACCAGTTTATCCACTCTCTTCTCGAACCGTTAATTTTAAATAAGTAAAAGGGTGCTTCTGCAATTCTACCCATGTAGTAGCACAAGGTGGTCCCACATATATATATATACTAAAAAATTGGACTTGCGATATTTTGTTTCCTTACAAAAAAAAAAAAAAATACCACATTAAAATTTGATTTTAAATACAAAAATAGTTAGATCTCTTTACTTAAATGCCTTTTGCAAGAAAACAAAAAATAACACAAGTACAATTTTTTGGTGTGTTCAATAGAATTAAATGAGGAAAAATTAAAAAAAAAAAATAGGTTTTTGAGAAAATTCTAAAATACTATTTTGGAAGCCATTTTGAATTTGAAGAATTGAAACATGGTACCAATTTTATAATTTTTTTAGAATCCCTATTCATGTATCTTTAAAATGAGCTCAGGTTTATAAGTATCGGATAGTTAGTTTTCGTTTTATAGCCTTATATACAACATCATGTTCATCTTTTTTATCAAAATTTGACATCCTGTATCTTTAACAACAACAACAACAACAAAAATGTCCACAAACTTTTTTTTTTTAATCAAGACTATACATTGAAAATATAAAAAACATGAAATTCAAACATGACTTCCAAAAATTTGTGATTTCAGGAATTTTTCACCATTTTCATAAAACGCCGCGATTCTTAAAATGTAATAGTTAAAAAAAACACCAACTAGTACTTAGAGTTTTTTTTGAATGGATAGTGTTCCTGCTTCCTTTGTGATAACTAGAGACTTCGTCCCCGAGCCCCGCGGTTTCAAGCTGAATAAATTATGGCGCTCGCGAATATTACACCAAAGGATACACCAAACTTCGCATTTTTGACTCAAGCGTCTATTATTCTACAAAAAACTCCAAATGTCCATCAATAAATATCGAAGTAGAGTTTGTATTGGTGACCTATTGAAAATGGAATCTTAAAGCCCGGCAAATATTGAAATACAGGGAAAAGTGGCAATCGGCGAAACCGGTAAACGAAATTGCTAACCTAGCATTTCATTTACTGCAAATGGAAATGGAGACGAAAATGAAGTTTTCGTCATACAACACTAATTTGTAGTGCATATTGTTCTGCATTAACCTGACCTGTTTATTAATATTGCGCAAGTTTTATTTTTTATTATTTATAACTAATATTATGTGCATCTATCATTTTTGATTACAAAGATAAGAATAGAATAGTTATGTACATAACCAGCTATATTGATAAGAGACAGGATGTTATCAATTCATGTCACACAATTGAAACCTTTAGAAAATGAAAAGTAAAAAAAAAAAAAAAAATCTTAAAGAATAAAATTAATTTAAATAGTTTCGTTTTGTACCAGCACTCAAAATTTTCGGGTGATTTTAATATTATTCGACATTAGTCGTGTACAACGTATATTCGATAAAAAGAAAGGTGGTAATTTTCCCAAAACCCAAAATAAAATAATTTACCGACAAAACTTTAATATTTTTAATGATTAAAGTTTTGATATACCGAAAACCTAACACAGTTTGTGTGCATGTGTATATGTATGTGTGTGATAAGAAGCAAAGCGTTAACCCTTTAGTTTTCGAAACTATCTCGCTCGTGTGTGTAAGTTATATGAATAAATAATATACAAAGTACATACATAAAATGAAACTATGTACATATATGATATATGTTAACAATAATGGCAGTAATGATAAGGAAAACAATAGAAATATTTATTGAACCGTGAAAATGCTTTGTTAGTCAAACTTTTATTTTTCGTCTTTGGTTTTTTTGTTAATTTAGAGTATCTGTATTGAAATAGGTGCATTTGCAATTCGTAAGTAATTCTATTTTATGTTTCAAATTAATAAGAGTACTAGGGGCCCAGCACCCGACCGCTTCGACAACCAATCTTATTTCACAGTCCAAAAACATTCAGTCTCCATGTAACTCTATAGCTTCTCATTCACCCAAATATCATTTATTCAGACACACACAATTACAGTACACCAGCTACATGTTGCCACAGCATGGCGCTAGGATTTACGTATATAAAGTGACCCCGGATTCTATCCCTGAAATTTAAAAAAAATAATCAGGCAAGCAACACTAACATAATTATATCCCTCTACCTCTTGTGTGAAGTGAGCCCCGCCCCGTTTTATATTATATTTTATTTCAAATATACTTCATATGTGAAGTTATTTTATTTTAATTCGGAAAATACACAAAATAAATGTAATAATTTAAAAAAATGAGATAAAATAATTTTTAAATTGGCTCATAAATTTGTCAGATTATGATAAGATGAAAAAACACATATCTCACAATTAGGAAAACACGAAAAAATGGTACCGTTGCAACCTAGCGAAATTAGGCTCCAAACAAAATATGTATTTACATGTAATACGTTTTTGGCCCAAAATAATATTTTCTTTTGACATGTAAAAAGCATTAATTTGTCGGATCAGAACTACAGTACAAACTCGATAAACGCAACCCTTGGTAATTGCAATACTCGATACTTGCAACAATGTAAATTTTCTATTATAAAACTTTAGAATTGCAACCGAATAAAATTTTACCTCGATAATTGCAATTTTAACAAACATTATTCGATTTCGCGAATAAACACTATTCGATAAATTTTCCTGTTCAATATCATTAATAAGAAAAGGATTATGGTTGCATGATAAAATGAAACATTCAATTAATCATTCGATAAGGTATACAATGCGGATGAATCTGGTTTATTTTAGAGAATTCTCCCAAATAAAACGCTTGTTCGCCATAAATAAATTTGTGCACCAGGCCGAAAAGTCTCTAACGTACAGATTATTTTTTGGCATGCACATATGCCTCGGGCAGTCACAAATTAAAACCTTCTGTAATCAGAAAACCTAAACCTTAAAATTGTTGACACATAGGCCCTGGGCAGTCGCAAATTAAAACCTTCTGTAATCGGAAAGCTAAACCTTAGAGTTGATGACCTTAGAGATGTTCAAAGAATAGTTTGAAAAACATTTTATTATGGATGCAAGAAATTCAGTAATTTTTATTACTTGCTACACTTAACAAAAACTTAAAATATATTTTTTGTTGTTTTCGGTCACTCATTTTTGAAACAAAATGAACTGGAAGAAAAGGCACTCTTATTGTTAGATAACACTTCCTGTCACCCAAAAGTTTATGATGTTTACTTTTGATGGACTTATAACGTGCCTTCCACCAAACTGTACTGAATTGATTCAGCCAATGTATCAAAACGTAATCAATTTAACCAAATTAACATATAAAAAAATGTATTAGATGATTTGCACAAGAAATCAAGTGAACACGATTTTGAGACTGCATTAACTCGGGCCTGGGAAAATCTCGAGTCAGCGAAAAGTTGCTAAGTATTGGAAACGAATAATGCCGGGAATTGATGATTTTGACTCCGAACATGACATCCCATTAATTGTAACCCGTAATAGAACGACAGAAGAGAGTGCAGACAATTTTAATCCAATATTGACTTTACTATATAAAATTTCGCCTAACGAAATTTTAATTTTTAAATTTTAAACGAAATCCAAAAAAGAAATCAAAAATTTGGAAAATGTTCAAGTTAAACATGAACCTAAAGAGGACGTTTTCTGAATGTCTCTGAATTAAATTGAATTGTATACGAACGAAGTTATAAATTTCTGTGATTTTTATTTTCAAGACATATCTTTGTTGAAAAATCAACAGTTTTCATTTAATTTTTCAATGTTTAACTTTTACTCGATATTTGCAACTTTTCGATTTTTGCAACGCCTGCGAACTTTAATTGGTTGCAATTATCGAGTTTGTACTATGGTTTTGAGATGGCCAGACCCTTACGTCACTTTTCGCAAAATATGAACAAAATCGAACCGTTGCAACCTAACGTATTACCTTGTAAATATTTTGTTTGGGGCCTAATTTCGCTAGGTTTGCAACGGTACCATATTTTCGTGTTTTCCTAATGCTTGGTGCACGTCTGCGATCAAAAAATGATTCGCGAATCAAAGGAAAATTAAATCATTGAAAACATATACAAATTTCCCCGCCCGAGATGAAATAATTTTAACTTTGGGAAAATTTTGATCGCAAGCATCCAACATAATAAAAAAAAAAAATAACAAATTATGAGCAATAATACGCAATAATGACGCTCATTGATTGGCTTGATTCGCGAATCATTTTTTGATAGCATACGTGAACCAAGCATAAATGTGAGATATGTGTTTTTTCGTCTTATTATCATAATCTGACAAATTTATGAGCCAATTTAAAAATTATTTAATGCCATTTTATTAAATTATTACTTTTATTTTGTGTATTTTCCGAATTAAAATAATTTTAATAAACATTTTTATTTTTCATATAAATTCGAGGATAACTTCACATATGAAGTATATTATTTGGAATAAAATATAATATAAAACGGGGCGGGGCTAACTTCACACAAAAGTTAGCGGATATAGAGCTAGTTTACATCGCTAAAAAATTTAGTGGACTGACCTAAATAGCGACCCATTTTAGTCCCGTTTACATCACAAAAATTATAGGTCACATTTGGGTTACATAACGAGATTTATGTACACCATCTATTGAATAATACTAAAAGTATTGCTTATATTCTCACCGCAATTCATAATTTTCTCGAACGTAACATTTTCGAAATTAAATTCTTTCATTTAATTTTTTTAAATTTGACTCATTTAATAACTGTAATACTAAATTTTATGCTGATATGTTTAATTAACATCAATGCCGCTACTGACATCTATTTCATGATACGAAAACTCTTTAGGTCGGTATCGTTTACATCACATTTTTGATCGACCTAATTTGGGTCAGTCCACACAAAAAAGTTACCCAACCTAATTTGGGTAGCTAGCGTTTACATCATGTGTTTAGGTCATATATATTGTATAGTCCTGGACCAAATATGTCGATGTAAACTTACTCATAATTATGTTAGTGTTGCCTGATTATTTTTTTTTAATTTCGGGGATAGCATCCGGGGATAACTTACCATACGTCTAACATTTGCACTACACCAAATGGTCTAATGTTTAACAACTGTACCGCACTGGTCCGGTATTTCTGCATCTAATCATAGCTCTTCGTAAGGTATTGTTATAAAAACCATCTAGAGACTTATATTGTTTGACGCACTTGGACAAGATATATCGGAAACAACAAGCAAGATTCAAACCACAGCTAACACAATGAGTAACTGTACAGTACATGCAAACTTTACAAACCAAAGTATTGTAAAATGGATTCCCGTGGTTCTTAACTCACCTCAAATTTCATATGCAAATAAAGTTAAATATCTTGGCATGGCCGTCAATGCTACGCTAAGGGAGAAAGTGCACATTAAAAAGAAAAAAAGAAGAGTTAAACATGAAATATAGGAAAATGTATTGGCTCATAATAAATTGCTTCTGTACCGGTAAATGCTATATGCCAGTACGGACCTATGGTATTCAACGATTAGGAACGACAATCTTCATAAGAACTTACCGATGAAATAGAGAAACAAGCAAGAAAACACGTACGGCGTTTATCTCGGCATGCAAATGCAAAAATACCTCATATGTTGGACATTACCAGTGCAGTGAGAAGACTTCAAAATCAGAAACCGTTGGAGCTTGGCAGTTCTAATTATATAGAATATAGAAATAATTGTAACACGAGTAACCAATAGGTTAGTCTTCATCAATCGAGAACCTAATTTATGACAGATAAGTTACTAAATGAATAGAAGATCTCTGAATAAGTTGTAATGTCGAAAAAATAAACAAAAAATTTGTACATTAAATAGTTAACTTAATATTCAATTTACATCATTACCATAATAAAATATGAACCAAGAATTTTCAAAAATAGGGCATGAATGAAGTTAGTTGTTTTATATATGTATGCACATAAATTCGAAAAGCAACAGAGTCAGTGACATCCACTGTAAAAAATTGGTATCTATACACAGTTAAATAAAGTTTTATTTAATGAATATCGCTTCACAGACGATTCACGAGCACGTGACGTGTGATTCGTTGAAATTTTGACAACAAAACTGATATATTTCCGAAAAAATCGCTTGTACATCGCCTCATAAACATCAAGTACTCGTGAATCGCCTGTGAGGCGAGATTCAAATTTCTATATCCTGATAATTTCAGATAGAATTTTTTTGAAAATCTGTCAGTTTGTAGTCAAAACTTCAACCAATCCGGCGGTGTATTTCTAGTGATCGCTTGCTTCAAATAGATGCTGAGTTTTCATCTGTCTAGACTACCAAGCAATAGGAAGTTAACTTAAAAATACATAAAAGTAATTTTAAAATTTCGAGCTTAATATTATAAATGTCACAGGGTATCATGATACTGTTTACTGACACGATAGTGACATTTTTTCGGGATGGCACATGAAACTTTCACTATAGTGATAGGTCAGTGATGCTATCGCGTTTTTCGGACTGAGTATCGGGTTAACTTCATACATATATTTATTTATACTTGTATATATAGTAGATAGCTATATAAAAACTATTTTTATTTTCTAAAATATTACGGTATTACAAAGCCTTAAGGTATTACATCATCGAGGAATAAACATAAGGGGTGTTTTTCTCAAGCTCGATAGAAGTTGAAATTGTAAAAAATAACACAAAAAATTAAATTGTAATCAACATTTTTTTTATTCGAAAGATCAATAGATTAATATTTGAAAATGATTTCGGGCATATGGACACCACGGCTGTTCTTGACGAAACGTATTCTGGACGTCCAATTTTGGGCCACTTTTTCGAGCACTGCTGGTCGTATGTCGCGAATAACACGAACAATGTTGGTCTCCAAGGCGTCAATTGTTGCTGGTTTATTAGCATAAACCAGTGAGTTCACGTAACCCCGAGATGGACGATTATGTGCGCCATAAAAATCACGAAATCGTCTATACATAAGTTGCGCAAATCGACGACTGATTTTCAAAGTGAATTTTAATAATTTCGTAGCGTTGTTCAAGCGTGAGTCTATTCATGATGATTTGCCAGAATACTGAGATCTGCCAGAGTATATTTTTCATAAAAATTTAATTTTTTGATTTATTTTTTAGAATTTCAAGTTCTAGCAGGCTTTAAAAAAACACCCTTTACTAGAGAAATCAAGTAGTGCAAATTTTATAAGCCAATATTCCTTCGAATTTAATCTTATTTTATAATTTTGATATATGAATATATCCAAATTTTTTTTTTTTATATTTAATCCATATATAGGTAGGATAAAAGTTCGTGGCCTTTTTCTCGGTAGATGGCCTTACATTCATATATCTCAGTACCATTGATCGTACCAGGCATGTGTGTTTGAAAGGTGACATTTTAAGTTGCACTTTGATGTACAAAACATTAAAATCGGTGAAGTGAATAAAAAGTTACATCATTTTAAACATGGAGATAAATAATGAAAAAATTCGATATCTTTTACAATTTTATTACGACAAAGGTAAAAACGTGGCTTATGCTTGCGAAAAAATTGTGCTGTTTATGGAGAAGGTGCTTTATCAAAATCAGCAGCAAAGAAATGGTTCGCGTGCTTTCGTTCTGGAAATATGAATGTCAAATATGCACCTCGCTCTGGTCGACCAACCACTGGAAAAGTCGATGAAATCATGTAGAAAATTGAAGAAGACTGGCATATAAGCAGCCACGCAATTGATAAAAACTAAATATTGATCACTAAACAGTTTTAAACCATTTGAAAATGGCTGGATACAAAATAAAACTTGACGTTTGGGTACCCCATGAATTAACGGTTAAAAATTTAATGGACCGGATTTCTATCTGCGAAACGCTGCTGAAACGGAACGAAATCGAGCCATTTTTAAAACGAATGATTACTGATGATGAAAAGTGGATAAGATACGACAACGTTGTGCGAAAAAGATAATGGACGAAACGAGGTGAAGCTTCCGAAACGGTAACAAAGCCAGGATTGACGCCAAGAAAGGTAATGCTGTGTGTTTGGTGGAATTGGATTGGAATCGTGTATTATGAGATACTGCCACCAGGCCAAACGATTGATTCTAATCTTTACTGTCAGCAATTCAGTTACAACATCCAGAATTGATCAGCAGAAAGGGCGTTGTGTTCCATCATGATAACGCTATAGACCCCACACATCATTGATGACCCGGCAGAAACTGAGGGAGCTTGGCTGGGAAGTTTTGATGCACCCACCATATAGTCCTGCCCTTGCACCATTGAACTACCATTTGTTCTGGGCCATGCAGAACCATCTCAATGGTTTTACATTAAATTTTAAAGAGGCATGCGAAAATGAGTTGTCTCGATTTTTCGCCTCTAAACCACAGAAGTTCTACAGTGATGGGATCATGGCTCTACCAGAAAAATGGCAAAAGATCATCGATCAAAATAACCCATATTTGGTTTAATCAAATTCATTTGAAATAAGAAAATTCTTTGTTTCAATGTCACCCAAAAAAGGCCCCGAACTTTTTACCTAACCTATATGATATATGTATCTTAGGCTCTTTTTCAAACACCGACTTATTACAGACTTATTGACTTATTTGACGCCATCTTGAATAAGTCGATCAAGTCGTTTCAATTCATTGTACAGACTTATTTGTGACGTAATAACAAAAAAACAAAACGAAATTTCTATTATATGGAAGAAAAAATATTCTTGACATGTTGGTCGTTGCCACTAGATTTGAAAAAAAAACTTCATGTATTACATTATAAAGCAAAATATACATACGACTCATGTAGAGATTCCAAGGTTAATCTATTTTACTATTGGCAATCTGTTAGGCCTAACAAGAACAATGAACTAAAAAAAACTATGCCGATATGTTTATAAGATACGTATATGTGGATTAAATATAGAAACAATTAATTTTGCGTATATAAATATATTAAAACTATAAAATAAGATTAACCTTGGAAAAATTGGCTCAAAAAATTTACTACTTGATTTCTCTTATATATTTATTACTCGATGATTACATTTAGTCAAGACACATTTTTGGAGATATTTATGTGCCGACATACTTATTCAAATAAGTCTCCTCGCGAGGTGAATTATTTGAATAAGTCGCTGTCCACAAATAAGTCGGCGTTTGGAAAACAGCCTTATAAACATGTATTCAATAGTAAAGTCCTCTTATGTATATTTTGTTCTATGCTTACATTTAGTCAAGACACACTTCTCGCGAAGTCACTTATTTGAATAAGTCGGAGTCCAAAAATAAGTCGTTGTTTGGAAAACAGCCTAATATACTAACTACTTCTAATGCTACTACTTAAACCTAGATGATCACTAATTTGACAAAAATTGTTAATTTTCCAGCCATTAACTTATCAATTTCTGCGGAATTAATATCTCGCCCATAACCAAGTGACCATTCAACGGGGAAAATGATTCCCACCAAACCAAAGTCTCCAGAAATAAGTATCCGTATTATAAAGGACCTTGACCGCTTTCCAACTATTTAATTAGTTTTGAGACTTGCTTATTAATTAAATAAGTCAACACATAATTTTGGAAACTTTTCTGTATTGTGGAGTTTATTCAAGTAATGACCTTTCCAGACACCGAGTTATTTGTGGTCTCCGACTTATTCAAATAAGTCACTTCGGAAGGACGCTTAATTGAATAAAAACGTATCCACACAACTCTAAAAAACTGTGTCTTAACTAAATAAATGCATGCAGTACAGCAACAGCGGCTAACATTTCAAGAATAAAATATTTTTGCACACAAGTCAGTGTAACGGGTTGAAAATACCTAAGTCGGTGTTTGGAAAACACAGTGTAAATATTAGATCAATGCCCTTTCAAAAGTTATGATACAACTTTCGTATAATTGAGACATTATAATAGTACAATAAATTGTTTGCTTTTTTGGGAATTATTGAAAAATTTGGCGTCTTAATGTTAACAATGGGGTTAAAACTTTAAAAGTTACAGTATTAAGGCTTTACGATTTTTCGTACAGTATTTTCAGTCATAATTGTCAAAGAATGTATGGCGCTTTTCCATGTAGGTTACTCGAATAGTCAAATGACATACGCTGGGTATTCATGGTAGAAAACACAGTCAAATAAAAAATTGTATGAAACTTTTCCCTATACAAAACTGAAATTCTATTCAATATTAAACCCTTTATTTAAAAATTTGTATGAAATTCCCATCCTTTCCAAACCAATACAAAAAAATTCCAAAAAACATTTTTTTGTACTTTATTTTAATTTAAAACAAAAACTCAAACCAAAAATTGTTCAAAAACCAAAATTTTTTTTTTTTTGAAAATTTGGGTGAAAATGAGTATTCTCTCTCGAATGATTGCCGCCCAAAAAAAATCATTTTACAATTTGGAAAATCAATCTCGTTGTTATGATCTGCAGCATTCATATACATACGTTGACTGATGAATTGTTCTCACTTTAATACGTGCGATATCTTAAAGTACGAAGTATTAAAGTGTATGAAAACAACAATGGAGCATTCGACGGGTGCGAGCGAAAATGAAGTTGAAAAGCTTTTTATTGTTGTTCTGAACGATTAAATATATAAATAAAATATAATATAAAAAAAGTTGGAATGATTGGAAACAATTTTTTAAGATCCATAAAAATGAAACGAGTTTTTTAGTTTTAATTATCGAAGCGGGCTAAAATAAGAAAATGTGAAAAGGCCTGGGGTAGATTGAGTCTAATAAAAAACGTTTTGTTTTTGTTTTTATATTAATACGAAGTATTGTAAGTGTAACAGTGAGCTTAAGATGCTAATAAATTGATGTACTTATGCATATTTACCATAAACATTCAACTAAAAACTAGACAAATGTAACTAAATTTGAAAGCAGAAGAAAATCTGGAAGATTGTCAATTTGAAGAAATAATTAAAAACAATAAGTATTATTAAAAAAACAAAATAAATTTACTGAAAAAATGGTAGTCATTTTGTACTGATTATCATAAATTTTTTGATATGAATGTCACAAACATTTTAAAAATCACTTCATCGGAACTGTTTTTAGAAATCACAACACTTGTGTGACTGGCTTGTATATGGATTGTGCTCAACTTGTCAAAAACGATATTGATTGATTGATTGGACTGTTGGTCCTAGTACGGACAAGTGTACCGGATAACTTTTAATAATGATAATTATTTTTTGTAGAACGGGATGACCCGGTTTCAGACACCCAGCGCTCGTACAGCACAAGACAACATAGTTCTAATCTACTAGAAGGAAGGATAAAGGCCTAATTAATTTAAAGGGTAACTATGGTATTGGTCTTCAACAACTCTACTTGTTGCATTACTAATCATGTTTTTCACTTTTGTGTACTTTTATCACTTAAATTAATTATAAATTCATTTTTTTAATTTTTATTTATAATATAAAAATTCATCCGACTAGGGCAAACACCTTTCCCTAACCCGGGCTCCAAAGTGTTCACCATTTTTTTAAAAAGAAACTCATATAAAAACAAAAAAAAAACAACAAATAAACAAAATAAATAAAAACTGGCATCGGATAGATAATTCGGCTGAATTTCGGATAGATAATTCCTCTTTTAGCGATCAATAGCACGCCTCGGAGCGGAGGGTAGCGAATAAAAAAGCTATATTTTGTTGGCACTTGTGTGACTGGCTTGTATATGGATTGTGCTCAACTTGTCAAAAACGATATTGATTGATTGATTGGACTGTTGGTCCTAGTACGGACAAGTGTACCGGATAACTTTTAATAATGATAATTATTTTTTGTAGAACGGGATGACCCGGTTTCAGACACCCAGCGCTCGTACAGCACAAGACAACATAGTTCTAATCTACTAGAAGGAAGGATAAAGGCCTAATTAATTTAAAGGGTAACTATGGTATTGGTCTTCAACAACTCTACTTGTTGCATTACTAATCATGTTTTTCACTTTTGTGTACTTTTATCACTTAAATTAATTATAAATTCATTTTTTTAATTTTTATTTATAATATAAAAATTCATCCGACTAGGGCAAACACCTTTCCCTAACCCGGGCTCCAAAGTGTTCACCATTTTTTTAAAAAGAAACTCATATAAAAACAAAAAAAAAACAACAAATAAACAAAATAAATAAAAACTGGCATCGGATAGATAATTCGGCTGAATTTCGGATAGATAATTCCTCTTTTAGCGATCAATAGCACGCCTCGGAGCGGAGGGTAGCGAATAAAAAAGCTATATTTTGTTGGCACTTGTGTGACTGGCTTGTATATGGATTGTGCTCAACTTGTCAAAAACGATATTGATTGATTGATTGGACTGTTGGTCCTAGTACGGACAAGTGTACCGGATAACTTTTAATAATGATAATTATTTTTTGTAGAACGGGATGACCCGGTTTCAGACACCCAGCGCTCGTACAGCACAAGACAACATAGTTCTAATCTACTAGAAGGAAGGATAAAGGCCTAATTAATTTAAAGGGTAACTATGGTATTGGTCTTCAACAACTCTACTTGTTGCATTACTAATCATGTTTTTCACTTTTGTGTACTTTTATCACTTAAATTAATTATAAATTCATTTTTTTAATTTTTATTTATAATATAAAAATTCATCCGACTAGGGCAAACACCTTTCCCTAACCCGGGCTCCAAAGTGTTCACCATTTTTTTAAAAAGAAACTCATATAAAAACAAAAAAAAAACAACAAATAAACAAAATAAATAAAAACTGGCATCGGATAGATAATTCGGCTGAATTTCGGATAGATAATTCCTCTTTTAGCGATCAATAGCACGCCTCGGAGCGGAGGGTAGCGAATAAAAAAACAAGCTATATTTTGTTGGCACGATTACAAAAGCAACTCCATGATAATTCCATTTTCCTAAAATTTTTGTCGTTTGTCTTTGGTAAATTCACCACAACAATCCCTTTTCATGCGGCAGCCTTGACAACTGCTTACATAACGCCATCGCACACTTTGATTCTTTCGTCGTGACTCTTTGCTCGTTTTCTTCCACTTCACCAACAACTAAGAGCGTGTTTCAATTGGTTTAAATACCGCATAAAAAGTTAAAAAGTTAAAAATTGTGGTGAATAAAAATGTCAAACTTTTTATCTGCTTCAAGAGCTGATAAAATTTTTATGTGGAAAACATTTGGCTGACAAAAATATTTGTTTGTAAACAAAAATTTGTCATGTAGAAATTTTGAGAAAAATCGTAACGATTTAGATGTAAACTAACCATAATTAATTAATATATATTTAAATAGTATTTATTTGACATATTTTCTTATTTAAATTTGCTATATACGTTCATAATTACACATAACATAAGCAACCATGTTATTTTCAAAATTTTAACCAATTGAAACAGATAAAAAGTTAAAAAGTTAAAAATTATTTACCACGAATAAATTTTTAACTTTTTAACTTTTTATGCGGCATTTAAACCAATTGAAACACGACCTAAAAACAGTTTGTTGGTGAAGAGGATGGAAACGAGGATGAGTCACGACGAAAGAATCAAAGTGTGGAAAGAGCATTCATTGGCCCGTTCCACACTATTGGTCTTTCTTAGGTCCAAGCAATTCCCATTCTGAATAGGAATACATTGTGGTCTTTCTTTGAGAAATTTACAACAACAATCCTCTATATGTTTTCCAAATTGGAATAGTTTTAAACCAACTTTTCTGCTCGTATAGAATAATTGGGGATTTAGAAGTAGAAATTTGATTTCTTCTATAAATTTTTGCAGGTAAATAAGAAGGATTCGCTATATAAAAATATTTAATGTGCGAGAAAGAAAGAAATATATATAGTTATGACATAATTTTGTATAGCATTATTATTCATTTATTTTTAATTAATTCAAATAGGCAATTTACATTTTTACCTATGGTTTCTGTTTTTATTATGAATCCTCAACATTTATAAATATACAATTTTTTTTGTGGTAATTTTAAAATTGTTGCCATAAAAATACTCGGATCGAATATATTTTATGGCAACATTTTATAGTGGTTTAGGCGGTGTAGTGGTTTAAAAATCTTCTGCAAAATTTTGTTGGTATATATTTCTTTTCTTGTCTCTCATGTGCAAAAAGTCAATATTATATCTCTTTAATTTTGCAGAAGAAAAATGTTGGTCGCATGTAAATGGGGTGTAATTCTATTTTACCTGAAGTTTTAATGTTCACCACCAGGACAGTTTTAGTAAATACTTTTATATTCAATTGTTGGTAATATAAATATACATGAGTAGTGCTAGTAGTGTTGCTTTCGCAAATCCGCTTAGCTTAGCTAAGAAATGTGAAAGCAACAACTTTTGGCTTTAATTTTTTAATGCTTTTTACTTTTTCTGTGTTGGTTCATTTTATTAATATTTATTTTATTGTTTTTTTATTTTAGAAATAGAACAAATTAAATTCGGTATTTTGCTACAAATAACAAATGCCAAATTTTACTACAAGATCAATTTTTCGAAAAAAAAATAGAAAAATAATGCCTTGCGGTAAACACCATAACCATAAAATGATTTTATTTCCACTAATCCTAAATTTTTTTTTCTTAACATTAAAGATAATCGGCTTGAATACAATGCAATTGTAGTTGTAATCTTTTGAAAGCAATTCGTATTCAGAATGGGAATTGCTTGCAAGGTGCACCAAAGAAAGACTACATTTGCCTTAGTTGAATAGCTGAATACTAGATGTCTATATATTTTTTTGTTTTTGTATATTATGAATAATATAAATTTGTATAATTTTGTGTTTAATATAATTATCAATACCACTACTGTACTGGTATTGTAATTATTTTTACAATATACAATATAATTCTTGTATAATATTAATACTAAAATTAATTTTATAAAATTATTCAATATAAATGTTGGCAGCGCAAAAATATAACTCATTTTATAATGGGCGTATTTTCTTGAAAACACCATAAGCAAAAAAGATTCATTTCTCAACGAAAGTACAGTGTACAGCTTATCAATATAAAAACGGCGAGAATATTGGATAAAATTCAAATTAAATAGAAAAAAGTACTTGATTTTAAGCAGTGGTGAAATTTCAAGTGTAACTATTCTACTTTAGATGCCGCCAAAACGTTGTAAAATGATATTGAACGTCAAAAAGTTGTAAACATTAAAAAATCCCGCACATAAAAATTGATTGGTACATAGTAAATTAAGAAAATATTATTAAATAATGCATTATTGTGAAGTGCCCGGCTGTTCTAATCATAATGGCATGCCAGATATAACTGTATACATGTTCCCATCGGAGTCAGTGAATCCGGAGCGTCATTTGATTTGGAAAAAAAAAGTTGGCATTACAAAACCAATCACAAATGATGTCCGTATTTGTAACATGCATTTCAAACATGACGACTTTTACCAACGAAAGAAAAACACTTCGATAAAAGAGATTATAGTACCCTTGTTGAAACCGACCGCAATCCCCAGTCGAAATTTACCAGGACAATGTTACGAGGACGATGCTAGTGATTGTGAAGAAGAACCATCCGAAGAGGAATTGGTAAAGAGGCGTAGAGTAGAACAAGAAAATGAAATACATTTCGAAATAACGAAATCTGAACCGAAATCGATTGATCCTATTTCGAATTTGTTGGATGTGGCAGATTCAGCGTCGGCAGTAGATACAAAAAAGTTTATGGAAAAACACTTTAGTAAATACTGGGATGCGAAGGAACAAGCAAAATATGTTTATGCCGAAATAGAAAATAACCAGAAAAAACCAAGAGAATATGAAATAATAATACCACCACGTCCCACAACAGTTCTTCAACCCGAAATTGTAAGGCCAACAAAGCTGCCATCATCACATATTCAAGAACAACATCCAATAAACGTTACCGCCACCGAAGATGAGGTTCTTGAGAGAGAAACCGTTCCTATAAGTTCTAAAAGCCTAGATCCTTCACCCGAAAACATACTGGAAATTAGTAATAAATTGTCTGATATGAAGGAGCTGATCAATACACGAATGGATAAACTTGAATCAGAAATTGCTACGTTACGTACCGTTAACTTATTAGCCCAGCAATTCCCATTTGACAATCCAACAGATCTGCTTGACTTTGAAGCCAAGTTAAAAACTACTTCCGATTTGCTGCAATCATTTCATCATTATTTAAATTCAATACCGGGCACAGAAACGGGCGAGCTGTTTCTTACAAAAATATTGTCAAAGCTGTTTACTACTGAGCTACGTAAATCTGTGGTATGGGACACGAACCAGGCGAAAATTAGTGGTAGACATAATAGATCCACAACTAGAATTGTTATAAATAATTTTAAAATGATAAATATAATTCGGTCAACGGTTTTACAACAATTTAACGCTAACGTGAATTATAATGCGGTTGAGGATGAATTTAAACGATTTTTTGTCATTAATAAAACCTAACTAAGAAAATCTTAATTTGTGTTTGGTGTTTAATTTTGTGTTTATTACTGCCTGTAGTTGATATTGATAATCTATTGCAGAACTAACCGGATGCGACATTTAGAATCATAACGTGTAGTCTCAGAAAAAATCCAATGCGTCGCTCGCTGAGTCATGGGTGATATATAGGTTTAAATTGATAATGGTTTTATATGATTGAGCCACTGGTAAAAAATAATGTCTTGGGTTTTCGAGCGGATAATAATCGAATAAGTAAGCCAAATTGTTAGCAACCAGAAGAAAATTTACGTATATGATGTACGCCTTGGTATTAATCAGCTCCAAAATATACCCATTTTACGATACATATCTCAGCTTGCTTGGATTATGAAATCGGATTTTTCGATCACGGCAGATTCTTTCATACGTGTATGTATGTAGGTAATTTGTTTATATTTTTTCTATCTAATAGGTCGATTTTTATGTTATCGAAATTCCGAAAATGTTTCATAATATGCCCTTGATGGTACCGGCATCTGAATAAGGGGGCTGAAATTTAGGAACTTGAGTCCTAAAACTGGTCGGCTCGACACGAATCCATCATAATATACAAGTCAAATTGTTAAACATCGCTCTAAGGTTTCAGTGGTTGACACTTAGGTCATTTTTGCCCATTATGATACCACGCATTCACGCCACATAATTAACCCATACACCTACTCACACAACTACAGTATACCACCTGCACCAGCACATTGCAAGCTCCATGTTAACCTGTACATTGACGTGGACGGTATGTTGTTGTTTATTTACATCACCGATTGTAATCGATGATGAAAATTCGATTTGAATCTATCCTTTGATGGGATTTGAACAAAGTACCTCCCGGCCCAAGTGCCGAAGCTTTTTTATTCTTTTGAATGTTATCGCTTGGTCCGGTGATAAGCTTAAAAATATGTATACTAATTTAGCTTAATACATACGATCTGATTTGGTCAGGCGGTCGGGCAGATTTGATCAGATCAGATGTAAAATCAGGTCGTGTGTAGGTTTGCCGTATGACCAACCACGTAACAACGCTACACACGACCTGACCAAATCAGGTCGTGTGCAGCGTTGGTAGGTGGTTGGTTATGCCAAAAAGGATGGCTGGTTAAAAATACAATGTATTTTTAAAAATAAAATAATTAATAAACAAATATTTTAATAGTAAATAATTAAATTTTAACGATATATCGATATTTAATAAATGTTTATTTAATTGATATAATTTGAAATAATAAATAATTTTTTTGTTAAAGTCCCGATTTTTTTAAGTCCAGATAGATGTCATAAATGACAATAAACATGACTTAATTTTTTACGGTCTAACAACTATTTTTAAGAGCATTATTTTGCGCTTTTTCCCACCAATATTTAACCGCTTGTGTCCCAGACGGTATTGAAAAACACTGTCGAAGAATACCAAAGAATACAGCGCGATCGCGCTTTTTCTAAATGAGTACGAAAAAACCCAAACAGCGCGATAGCGCTTGTTTTATTTTGTCCAAATATACGAAGCCGATAGCTCTTTGTTTATATAATATCGATGAATCCCAATTGGAGCAATTCGCTATTTGAATAATACAGTATCGATTATGATGGGATTGGGTATGTTGGATGGAAATGGGATTCTTAAATGATTTTTGGAAGAAGTTCTGGAATATGGCCATCTGGGACGGAACTCGATCAATTGTTAACTGATTATAATGGGATTGGTTATGTTGGATGGGAATTAAATGATTTTTGGAAGAAGTTTTGGCAAATGGCTACCTGGGACGGAATTGTTCAATTGTTAACGGATTATAATGGGATTGGTTATGTTGGATGGAAATGGGATTATTAAATGATTTTTGGAAAAAGTTCTGGAAAATGACCAAAAATCGTTTAATAATCCTATTTCCATCCAACATACCCAATCCGAATCATCCCCAATTGATCGAGTTCCGTCTCAGATGTACTTATACTCATCATCGCAGGGCAAAAGAAGAAAGCTCTAATCACTCGATGAGCGCTCGGAATCATTGGGCGTGAGCACTTACATGTTAATATTTTGGAAATTCACGTCTGATTTGAAAACCAGTTCATAGACGGTTTATTACTGTATTCCACATTATTTTATGCTTGCTTCTAATATGTGTGCATTAAAGGTGATTGAGTTATATTGAATAATTACACTTGACCATTATATTTCATACAAACATTTAAATTTCCTGACTGATATTAAATAAACCAACATTTTCCAATGCTTAGTTTAGATGAATAAGTGATACGTAACACTATAAAATAAGGGGGAGTCAAAAGGCATTACTGATAAAAAATTTAAAACCACAATTCAATAGCCGTTATACAATCAGCAAACTCCAAAATGGCGTAAACACAATGAGTAACTGCGGACTAATAAATGACACATCTTATTAAATGAAACCAAATCAGTACATATCAATTTTACAAATCAAAATATAAACTGGGTTGCCGTGGTTCTTAACTTAAAACCAAATCCCACTCCAATTCGATGCTAAGCTAAAATAAAAAGAGCACATTCATTGCTTCTGCACAGGCAAATGCTAAACCCGATGTTGGTGCCTCAGACGAACTGGTGAAAAACATCCACCAGCTCTGCATAATGAATACGTGCGACGTGCCACAGCTGGTCTTAGAAGGTCGGTCATTGATTACTATTAAATTTATTACTTCGCTCTTACTTCAGTATTCTGTTCAGGTCGACATTCACACACATGCACAGGAATTTTGGCTCGGCTGTGTATGTGAACTATCAGGGCCACTTCATAATTAAATGCTTTCTAAGTATAGGATGTAAAAATTCGTTCTTAAAAATAGTTATCGTGTCTTCAAATAGTAATCTAACAGCCAATAACGCCTCCATTCGAATACTCCATATCCCTTTAGTGATTTTCTAACACAATTGTGCGGGTAGGGCAAAAGTACCATGCTAAAAATTTATTTTTGTACGTTTTTGAACCAACTTACACATTTGTGAATTCCTTTTTAACTTATTTTCGTCCGAAAAAAAACACTATATCTATACACACAATTGTGTTGGTTTTACTTCAAAGAAAGCGAAATTTTTTATCAACAACGCCATTACATACTATGGCTTTTTACTCACACATTTGTGCGGGTTGGACTAAAACTAAGTCAATTTTTTTGTTTTCTTGGTTGATAAAGGGATATTGCAAAATTCGTGCTGTTGTGCATTTCGATTTTATTATATAACGCCATCGTGTTTAATATCTATTATTATTATTATTATTATAACTAATACACGTTTACACCAGTAGTATAAAAGTATGTAGTTATATCAAAAAAGTATGGCGATATAAACTCAAAGTAAAATACTTTATTACTTTATCACATACTTTTTTGCTAGTATTGTACGTATCTAAAAGTATTGGTATAATGTTATGCGGTGTGAACTGTTAATATAACACTTTTTAGATTCGAAATGTCATTTTAGTCAATCTTCAGTTTTTTTTGTTTATTGTGATAAATTATAACTGTTTTTTGTGAAATATTAGTGAAATATATAAGTAATAAACTATTATAATATGTGTTCACATCACTATGGTGTAAACTGAAGGAGAACAATACTTTATTAGTAAAATACTATTATACTATTAAAATAGCTATGGTGTAAACGTGGTATAAGGTGACCATTCGTTCGCGTTTCGGTTGGGCTATACGCGTTCAAATTTCGTAGCGGTTTTGTACGAGTATTTTTAATAATTGTACGCGTTTATAGTGGTTTGAGCTAAATTAAACTTTTTACTACAGAACGCACCCAAAGGCAATGAAAAAATAGCAAATGCGAGAAAAATAGGGGAAACACCATAAACTAAAAAATAATTTTCGTTTTCTTTTACACATTGAAATTTTTAAATAGTTTTGCTTTTGTCTTGAATCGTAACACATCGTTAATAGATAAAAAACGTTAAGGAGGAGTTTTATATAATAAAATACATATTTTCAACACTTTTGTAAGTACGTATTGTAAATTAGTGTTGGTTTATAGTGATACAGTAAACAGATTATTCATTAGAATTTCTTAATTAAAATTTGTAAAGTTTAAATAAGTTTTTATTTCCCGAATTATGGATTCTCAAAAACGAAGAGTTAATATTTTTAATGAAAATCTGAAAAAACAATATCCGTTTATTATTAAAATGAAAGAAGAAAATGTCAAATGTACGATTTTTAATGCACAATTTAATGTTAGATCAAGAGGACGATCAGCAATTGAAGGTCATTACAAAACGGTTAAACACAGAACGGCTCTTGACAGTGCATCATCTTCATCCAAAATTACCGCCTTTGTGAAACATACCAAATTTGATCATGATGAGCGGACATTAGCTATTGAGGAAGGAACTTTTGCGTTTCATACAATCCATCATAATCATAGCTTCCGAAGTATGGATTGCACTTCAATTTTCAAAGTTAATAAAAAAATTTCATAATACTCGATTCAGTGGTGCCCGTACAAAATGTGAAACAATTGTAGTGTCAGTTTTTAAGAAGTTTGCTGAAAATATTTTAAAAGAAAAAATATCAAAAGTGCGGTTTGTTTCAATACTCTGTGATGCTTCAAACCATAACGAAACCAAAATGTACCCGATTTTAGTAAGATATTTTGATATTGATGAAGGCATTAGCACAAAAATATTACAAATGCGGTCCATCGAGGGAGAAACATCCGATATATTATCAGAATACGCGATAGCTTCAATTATTGAGGCAAATATTGGAAAGAAATTGTGGCACTATCGGCGGATAATACCAATACGAATTTTGGCGGGCTCAAACGACGAGGTGTTAATAATCTACACAAAAATTTAATGAACAAACTAGGGAAGAATATTATAGGTATCGGGTGCAATGCACATATTCTTTCAAATACAATAAACTTAGCAACCAGCAATTTATGTATAAATGTTGAAATTATAATACCTCAAATTTATTTATTTTTTAAGCGATTTACTGTCAGAGTAACAATTACAAAATTTTTGTGTCAAGAAGCTAACATAGAATACAAAAAGATTTTGGGATATTCTAAAGCAAGATGGCTATCTCAAATGCCATCAATTGAGAGAATAATTCAAATGTTTGAACCTCTTAAGTCGTACTTTCTCAGTATCGATAAATGGCCAAAAATCTTAAAGGAATTTTGGGAAAATGATATGGCTGAACTAATCTTATATTTTGTGCATAGTCAAGCTACAATATTCCACGTTACTGTACAAAAAATAGAAAAGGATAATGTGTCTGCCGCACAAGTATCCATAACACTCAATGGGCATTTTCAGGTACCCTATCATGATTAGTGAAATCATCGCCAATTTGATTTAATAATTTCATAGTGCTAAACATTTTGATAACGTTGGCTGCGATTTTACTCAACATGTTCCCAACTGTTGGGTGTCCTGAAAGCGCCCAATGAGCTCAAACAACAAATCCGATCGCGACAAGAGCAAAGTTTCCTTCCCATAATAGTTATGAATAAATTAAAAATTGCAGAAGAAAGCAACCCACAAATTAGAAATAAATTTATGAAGGAAGTAAAAATATTTTATGACTGCTGTATTGACTACATCGATGAGTGGACTGAACATTTTAATAACCTTATCATTTTCCAGTGGACTATCCTCGATAACGTAATTAATTGGGATGATGTGGTGGAAACCATACAATTTTTAAACGATAGTTTTAAAATAGAAATTAATGACGAGTTATTTGAAGAAATTAGACGATTAAATATATTTTGCACAGAAGAAATATGGCGCAAATGGAACTAAGAAGAAATAGATCCTAGTAATCGTTGTGTGCAAGTATTCGCCCATTTTAAACAAAACCATATAGATTACAAAAACTTGAATCTATTGGTTAAAGCGGCCTTATGTTTACCTAGAACTAATGCTTGTGTGGAAATAGTTTTTTCATTAATAAATGGCTTCTGGACCGAAGATAAATCTAGAATGCAAATGAGTACAGTGGCATCCGTTTTAACGGTAAAATATAATTTAGAGATTATAATTGCTCATCGTTTGCAGAATTATTGGAAAAAGAAGAAACACTATTAAAAGAAATACATTCGGTCGAGAAATATAGTACTAGTGAGCATTAAATCTTAAAAATTAAAGAATACTAGTATTTGAAAATTTATTAAATTGCTTTATCTTTTTATTAATTTTGTTTTTGTTTTTTATATATGTATATGAGGATTATTAATGAATTTATTAATTATAATAATGAATTTCTTTATTAATTATTACAATAAATTGTAATAGGACAACAAGAAAGATCTTTTATTCATAAATATAATTTGGACCCCATAAAGTGACGGTGTGATTTTTCGAAAAATGATGAAAACGCTTCCATTTCAGAAAGATGGTCATCTTATTATAACTACACTCTCGTTATTGGAACCACGTTCTGCTACCAATTTGTTGGTTATTATTTAATAATATAGATAAAAAAGCACAAATACTTACTAATTTAGTCAAATTACAGTGCATCACCAATAGAATTCCTTTAACTTTTTCCTTACAGAAAAGTATGAAAAACAACTTATTAATTTTTTTTTCTGAAGTTTTTTTTTCATACTTTTCTGTAAGGAAAAAGTTAAAGCAATTCTATTGGGGATGCGCTGTAAAACGACAATTAATCGTAAATTTTTAATCACAAAACGGTAACTCGTCTTCTAAAGAAAAGTTCTAAAATTTATTTTATTAAACCTTGAATTATTATATTTATTTTATTATATTTTTAGCAGCCATTTAAATAAATAGCGGATATCCTGACGTTATCACTACAGACATAAAAGTGACCGTCAATGTTTTCCTATACCAGTATCAGAAAGTATTGCAATTTAAACATATATTTTAACAATACAACAACAATTCTGAAACTCAAGTTAGGTGCTTATTTTTTGTAGTTCGAGCTTATAATAATTTTTTTTGCCAGATTAGTAGAGTTCATGTTATCATTTTATGTAAAGCAGTGAAAGCTGTGTGACCCATAAGGATAGTCGACAAATAATTTACTCTCATACCTGGGTTTGTTCCTTGGCTAACAATCAGTCGCAACTATCATTAATTACGCTTTCTAAATAAAACACATGTAACAATTTCGATTAATATTTATAATATATTTTTTTTCAATATTAACATTTTTATTTTAGTATATTTTTTTTCGTTTAACTATAATTTTAAATTTTTTTAATGTTATTTTTTTAAATTATAATTATATAATATTATTTGTTTGTTTTTCTTTTTGTTTTATTTTTATATTTTTTAATTTATTATGCACATACAATAATTCAGCGATCGACCTTAATTTTAATTTATTTGTTATTATATTTTTGTTTTGTTTTCTTTTTGTAAGTAATTTATTTATTTAATTTATTATAATTAATTTTTATTTTTATCTATATAATTTATGTTAATAATAATAAATATTATTTTTGTTTGTTATGTTATGTTACTGTTGTTTTGTTTGGTTTATTTGTAAATTACATTTAAAATAATCATTATTTATTTAAAGTAGGTTTTTCATGTATCTTTTTTTAAATTTTTCTTTTTTTTTTCAATAGTATATTTGAAATTAAAAAAATATATAATATAATATTTTCATAATGAAAGTAAATTAATTAACTAAGAAAATTATGAATAAATTTTTATTGTAGGTTATGTGATGAAAAATGTGATCGGTGTTGTAGATAATTATAATTCTGGATGATTTCGTTTTTAAATTTTTTATTTGGTTAATTTATTTCACTACTCAAATTTGCTAAATTAAATTAAATATCTAATGATTTTTTTCTAATTTTATTTATTTATTATTTTTTTAATTAAGAAAGATATGTGAAATGTGTTATTATCTCTTTTAATTTTTTTTTTAATTTCTTTTAAAGAAATATTTAATTAATGATAAACTAATAGAGGAATTAATTCATTTTAAGGAATGATACGAATAAATGAAATTATCATCACAAATAAATAAATAAATAATATGTAATAATTAATTTTATATTAATAATATTCATTAGTTTTGTTTTATTAATTAAAGCTTTATGTTTGTATTTTAAATTAAATTTATTTATTTTATAAATATATAGGTATTTGAAATATATGATGAAATTGTGTAATAAATATTAAACTATTTTAATGTATGTTTAAAATATTTTGTTACCTTTTATTCGTTTTTGAGCCTAATTAAGTATTCATTTTTATATAATTATAGTATTTGTGCATATATCTAATTTTATATAATTATTATTGTTTTTTAGAATACATTAAATTATTATAAACATACATTAAATAATTTAATTTTTTTTTATTTACTATTTACTATTACTTTTATTTTGTTCTACAAATTATTTATTTTTTAATGGTAGATTTCTCATGCTTCATCTAAACACATTGATCAATTTATTTTAATTATTTATTTATTATTAATTAATTTTATTTATTTATTATATTAATGAACACATATAAATAACTATATTTTTGTTTTTGTTTTATTTTTATTATATTTACTAATAAATATTTTTATATTTTTGGTTTTTATATTAATTTATATTTAAAAACTAAAATATATGTAAATGAAATAAAATTATAAAGTTTTGAGTATTTTTAGTGATTAAAATTTTTAAACTATAAATAATTTTCGATTGGTGTTGTTTAGTAATAATTTAATTTATAATAAAAATTGCTTTTTTCTTTAACTTTAGGCAGCAGTTTTATTATAGTTTTAGTATTTTTTTTTTAATTTAATTAATTATTAATTAGCTGCAATTGAAATTAATTCTAAAACATAATTCGAGAAGGTATTTGTCCTTTAAAATAAACATAACAAAATTTAGTAATTGTGCTTTAGTTAAAAGAATCAAAACGAATAAGACAAACATTAATTTAATAAATATAATTTTAAGTATAATAATAAAGAGGCAATATTTTTATAGTAAATTTTTCGGTTTTCATTTTAATATCCAATAATGTATACTTTTACACTTTTCGGTTATATTTAGATGCATTATATACAATTAGAGAAGGTTACAGTCAAATAATATACATCTAATTACAAATTAATAATAAATCGTTTATTTTTTTAGTTCTTGATTTGGTCAATATTATATTTTATTTTAAAATTTTTAAGGTACTTGCAAATTAAATTTTATTTAAAAATTATAATAATTATAAATAGGCATAAACTATTAATGTTACTAAAGTATAGTTTAGAATTTTCAGGACAACATAACTATTCTTATAATATATATTTATATAAATATATTTACATTTATATTATCTTTCGGTTTAACATTATTGTTTGGGCAACATACTATTTTCGTCACATCTTTAAAACAAACAAAACGCAATTATGTACACCAAATACTTTGATTCAGAATTATTTGTACACTAAGTTTAGTTTCAAAACTGTCATAACTTTAATGTCAATTTTTTATAAATTGACAAGGGAAATTTTTAAAAATGGAATAAAATACTCAAAAACAACTTTTATTAACCACTTCTAGGCCCATATCCGTCATATTTTACTTAATTAGACATATATTTAAATTGGCTTAGTTAGCCATGATATAAACAGCAGGGCAGATTCATTAAACCGAACTATAAAATCATTTGTTTCACAATATTTCTATGAATAAATAAAAAACATTTCGCAAAATGATCAAAGTTGACTTGAATATTTCATAAGAAAACAAAAATAAACAAAAATTCCATGGGCGAGTTTTTCCCAGCCATTATTCACTGTCGAACATTTTCGTACGGAAATCTACTACGGGTAGAAATGCAATTTAAAAAAATTCTTAAGAAATAAATTACTATTTACTATCAAAAACTAATCCAATTTACATTTACTCTTCATCCTTCATCCCGCATCCACTATCCCAAATTTCAATAGTTTTGATCGAGTAGGTTTTTTTATTACATCTGAGCGAGCTTTTCACCGCTGTATGGTTTAAATCCTTTTTTTATTTTTTAGCATTTTTGTAAATATTCCTTATAGTGGCTATTTGTTTTGGAAAATCGATTTCGAATAAAATTCTTCCTCAGTTCATTTACAACTATAAAAGATTTTTTGTTTTATTGTTGTTTCTGAATGCGAGTTGGGCATTCAGGTGTCGATTGGGCACTTAGGTGTCCCATGGTGCAAATTTTGCAACAGACAAATCGTATAACCTGGCACTGAATTGTCGGATATTGCGATTTTACTAATTGAATATTTTTCAGATTTTAAAAAACATCACGTAACCATTTATTTTAAGATAAAGTTTTATTTGATATCTCCGTCCGCTCCGATGTAAAAAAACGCCAATTATAGTCCCAAGGTACGTTTTGTTCTGGTCATTAAGTTATTTTTTTTATGAAAAACGTCAATTTAGCTAAAAAATGAATCGAGACGAATCTTATGTGTCTCAAGCATAATATTGAAGAAACCAAATGAAACTAATAACCCTAGTTTTCATTTTCCCATAGATATTTTGTTGATTTAATTCAAAAAATCAAAAGTGAACAAATATTACGTAAATCGAAATATTTTGGTTGGTTAGTTGAAAGTTGAAACTAATATCATTTTTATCTTGAATTTTGTATTAAAATGCTTGAATCGGTTTATATTGTACATGAAACTTCTGTAACTGGACTAGTAACGATGGACAATATTATGACTTTTAGTACGTTTTAGTATCTAAGTACAATTATTCGAACCGCTAAACCTACTGACTGCGAATGGTGTTTTTCGCCTTCCTGACTTACCCACATCACCAACAACTGAGCACTCTAGGGATCATGGATACGCAACAGTTTCATCAGAGCCATTTCAACAGGTATCTCTGGTCGAAAATCTCGTGAAGGACGGTTTTGGGAATTTAACCATTATAGAATAAAATATTAAAATTCCTAGATCACACAAAAGATCACACATTTGGTTCAACCATCAATACTCCATAAAATTAACATTAAACTAATTATATTGGCAGAATTATTATGTACAAAATTTAAATTAATAAAAAAATCCTTGAAAGAGAATGGCCGATCAAGGAAAGTTTGTCAATTCATGTTCTGTACAAAAAATATTCTTAATTTTTTATTTCTGTCAAAATCTTGACGATAAAGCCAACAAAAGACATGCTACCGACGTCACGTGTCCACGTATCCACACCACGTGTCAGACTCGTGCCTGTCGTCTGACATATCGTTAGTTCGCCTACTTCGCCTACGTGAGATCTGTGGGTGAGACACATCTGCGAAGACGTCATTGAATACAATGAATTGTATACAAGTGGCGAGAAAATATTATTAACGATTGGAGCATTTCGGAATCCTTGTAGCGGTTCTTTTAACTGCGATGGCTTAAAGAAATTTTGAGTGTAAATCTCTATTATTATATTATTTCCATTAATTGAAAATTAATGGCAAAACTAAAATGTAATCGCAAGTGGAGAGTATTTCATTATGACTTTATTTGTCATAAATTGTACAATATACTCCACTCCAAATCAAAATTAAAAATTTGTTTGGTGAGGTTATGCCATCTAACACAAGTTATATCATTGAGTAACTTCCAACATATTTAATTTTGCAGAAAAGCCCAGCCGCTCTATCTTAATGTTGGAGGCGGAGCATATCTGACATTAAAACCATAGACATAGATTTGCAGATTTAGCTCCAGAGGTGGGGGCTAATATTTTTCAAATTAGGTTGTGATATACCATTTGAAAGGTATTTCAATTCTGCGTATGTGGTTTTCGTAATGAAATGGACCATACTGAGTTATGCAAGACAAAAAGTTCAATTGGGTAGAGTTTGACGAGACATCAAACTACGTTTGTTTTACTGTAATAGTCTTGGGACCAACAGTTGAAACATTTTTTAAAATTTTATCGTTTTATATGAAATTTTTTAACATACAACAAGTTAAAGTTTGGATTTTGATTTATCATTTCGGATTTTGAATCAGAATATTATGATTGAGGGGATTTTAGCTTATGTCTGCTCGGGCTACCAAAAAATAAAATTATGTGTATCAATGGGTATCAAATCTTTCAGAACTTTGAATTTATGCAATGCTCGTCGTTTTCCTTTTTTCTATTTGATAAAGGCTTATGAGCTCGTCATAATTCCACTGTTGAGGGTAAATTAAGGTTCTTTTGACTAGACATTTAGTCATATATGATTTAAAAAAAATTCCCAATTTCTTACAATTTTAGTGAGATATTAACATACTATGGAGTCGAGGGTCGATTGATATCGGCACATCATATGCTATAAAGGTAATCATTTGGATGAAGTGGAAATTGAACGAATGGTTTACTCGGCTCGAAGCCTTTGACGTCAGTTCATAGAATGTTCTTTAATTAACGTCATTCCAGAAACCTTAGATAAAGTTTAATTAGCTCTGCAAGAGACTGAGAAATGTTGCATGAAAAGGTCACTGCAAATATATTGTGTTTAGAGTTATATTTCTCAACTCTCCAACAAAGAGACGATCGTTCTTCTGTATAATACGAATTTACAGCTTTCTCGGGTTTAATTTGATAATGTTACTTCAGAACTGCAGGTTACTGCTATCTGAAAGAGGAGGTAAAGTAACGGTTTCTAAAAATTACATAATGGATTAATTTTTACTTTCATATTACTTATTAAATAAATAAACTTACTGAAAATTTCAATTTCGTGTCTCATCTATATTTATATCCGAACATCTTAAACTTAGTGGATCGAACTCACGTTTCTATATTTTTCACTTTTCTAAGGCGTTTTAAATACGAGTAGTATGATAGTCTAACGGCAAAGAGAAAATTGTGATTATAGGATAGTTTGGAGAAGGGCGGTATGAAAAATTTCACGTAAACTATGGGCATCCAAATGTATCTAATTTTGGAAAGGCAGCTCTATGCGTCGTAGTGTTTTAAATAGCCGTTCAGCTTGCCATCAAATTATAAAAACCGTCAGACTTTTTGCTACGGGCTACTTGCAATGCAAGCTTCTGTATTTCATAACTAAATTCGCGAAGTTCATACCAATTTTTGATAACTCACAAATATTCATCAACCAAAAAACTAAATATCTGCCTGATATTTAGTTTTAAACTAAGGTTTGATTTAACAATCGCCGAATATAAATTCAAAGAAATTGGAACAAACAAATTAGGACCTAGAGGCTGGACTTGAAAAGTAATGACTCTTTTGTTATAATCTATGGATTTTACAATTTATATTGTATAATTATATTTTGTATAGGCAGTTGATTAATGGTTTGAATACCGTTCTGAGATGGCGCACGAGTCGCGGTGTTCGAGTTATTGCAAAGCACTATAAGAAAATGTGCGAGAACGTTTTTGGAAAGATGCCGCTCGGACTAATTATGTTGAATTTATTTATTCATTCAAAAATTCAGTTATATCTTTAATTTATAAATCTTTGATTAATAATGTATTGCTGGAAACAGATGTGCGGAAAAACGCGTGCGTTTAAATTAGAATATACTACTTTAAATGAAATGAAATAATCTATTCCGCATAGGCTGCGTTTTTCCGCAAGTTGTCTCTATTTCTAAAAAAACCCACCGCATCAGTGTTGACTACATAACAAAAAAAAAAAAATAACATGAATTAAGCTTTAATTCCATGGTTAACATTTGCTGACAGCAGTTTTTTTGCTGATAATACACAAAAAAATTTTTTTTTTTAAATTTCATGAGAGTGACAAAGAACATAAATATTTTTTATTTCATTTTATAGAAAAATTTTATGGTTGGCATAACCTAAAAATATCATAAAATTTTTAATTTGTACGTTTTCGCACAATTCGATTTTTTAAAAAAAACTTTAATTTTAATACATACGAGTATATCACAAAAAACCATTAACGCTAACAATTTTCAACACAAAAAGAAAAAACAAATCGACATTTGGGTATAAAAATGGCGAACAATTTATTTTATATGAGTGTGAGAAATTTTTTTTATCTTTACACACATTTTTTGTAGATGTGTGAAAAATGCTGCCATAAAAAATACTCCAATTTACATTTTTTATGGCAGCATTATGGCAGTAAACTTCCCCTATCACACTTCCCCTCTTAGCAAAATTTTACTGACAACATGTTTTGTTTCGTACACAACCAGTAATATCTATATTTTTTTCTCGCTTTTAATTTTGCTGACAGCAGATTATTTCCATGGAATAAGCCCATTAATATTAACATCACGACGGCTTTTCAATATTTTGACAGAAATTCCAAAACAAATTGTATATTGTCTATTGAAAACTTTATCGAAAAATAAAATCGCAATGTCGGAATAATATGCTCATGTAGTTAACTTGCGATTGCGCATGCGTAAAATCGGCTCGTCTGTTTCCAGCATATTGCATATTGTTTATAATTTGTAACTCATTTGTTATTTTTGACTAGCTGTATTGCAATGGCTACTTATATAAAAAATAAATTTTCCCACCTCGATATTACTGATTTATTTTAAGTGTCTTTTTAAATAAATTTTAATTAACATATACCGTTAATGGACCGCGAAAATAATTGTGACAAACTATTCAAAACGTCCCATAAAAGTGGAATTTAAAATTAAATTTCCATACGAGAGAGACAGAACGAGAATATAACTCTCGAATGCATATTCAACCATAACCTTTACATTCTTTTGTTGTTAATAATGACTTTTTCATTTTAAACCGATTATGTACATATAAATATTATTATATAAGTTTATTATTGTTACAAAGAGACAGAGAGATTCGAAATATATAATTTAATTTATTAATTTAGTTTTGGAGGAATGTATGTAATACGTTTTTTTTGTTTTTTTTTTTATGTTAAATATAAATTTATTATTTTTTTAATTACAAGTATATTTTAAATTTAAGAAGGAAATTTTTTTTTATTTGAGAGTTTAATATTAAATTTGATTAGTTTTAAGCAGAATAGAAAATGAAAAAGTGTTAATTAAAATAACTTATACATGTAATTTTTTATATAGACATATTTACATACACACAAACACACACTTGCATACTCAAAATATAATTAAATAAATTTTAATTTGGATTTCTTTTTAAATTTTAATCGTGTTTTTTTTGTAATTTTATTGTCTCTATCAATATTTATTTTTTAATTTATTTGGTATAATATTATATTATTAAATTAGTACAAATGTTAAGATTATTTAAAGGTAAAAAGAGAAAAAAAAAATATTTAGTTGTTACCTACTTAGGTATTGGTGTGAAGAGAATACTATCGAAAAAAATTTTTTCAATAAAATTTGTGAGAGAGACTGAAATATAATTGTGAATTCTTCTTTAAAAAAAATTGGAAAATGAGAAAAATAGAAAGAAAATTAATAATACATAGTAATAAATTAATAATATTTATATTTTGTATTTTTATTGTGTTTTTTAATTTATTTAATTAATAATACTGTAGTGATTGTATTTAGAGTCAAGAATTTAAATTGTAAATGCATTATTTTTTTTACAGAGAAACATATTTTAATTTATTGTCATTTGACATAAATTTAATTTTAATTGATAAATAATTTATTATTGCTTTGATGAATTAATATTAATTTTCTTAATATTTTAATCATTTTCAACTTTCTCTTGCATTTTTAGTTTTGTTTGTACAAAGATTTAATTATCCTTTATAATATATATTTTTAATATTTAATTAATAATAGTTTTTACACTTGTTAATACTGAATTTTTTTTAAATTTATAATGATACCTTGTTTTTTTTATTTATTTGTTTGTAACTTTTCAACAAAATAATGTTAATGATATGATTTTTAATTTTTATATTAACATGAATAAATTTTAAATAATAGAAAAACAACAAATCATGAAAATTGGGAATTATGTTTTTGTTTTTTAAACAAGATGGCAGTGTTACTTTTTTAAATTTAGTAATTATACATATTTTCTGTTTTTACAAGTTTCCTTTACAAAATGTTTGTGCTTTTTTTGTAATTGAAAGTTCCCAATTAAATTAAATGTGTAAAGATATTAGTAATAATAGTAATAATAATTCTAAGAAAATGAAAGAAAACTAATCTTTTGTCATGCATTTTTAATATTGTTTTTTTTTATTAATGATTTTATTGAAATTAGTGACTTAAATGATTTAAAAAATAAAAATTTTATAAATTTAAACAAAAAAAAGTTTACTTATCTTTCACTGAAAATGTTTCATTTTGCTAACTTTATTTTTATTTAGTGTTTGTTTGTTTATTAACTGAATTTAGTCGGACTCATCAAAAATATCCTGGAAATATAAAAAATATCAAGAATGTTAAAATGTAAATACTAGAATGTTTAATTTTAAACTATTGTAGTTGGTGATTTTGCCCTTAATATTTTCTTAAAGTATCAATAATTAGGTATTCGTAACACCGTTTTATTTGAAAATAGAATGTTGTTTGTTGATCCGGTTATAAGCTGAATGCGCGCCTAGTGGTCGGTTACAAAATTTAAATACGGCATCTACTATGAAAATGTCGTTTAAAAAAACAGTGAGTAAGTTGACCCACACCAATTTACATATTTGAACTTTAAACACCATTACGTTTTGAAGAACAAGAAGTGGGAAAAGCGATTGAGAGGTCCGAATAACATAGTTACAAGAATAAGGTCTGCTTCACCAAGAGAATGCCACGTTTTCTAGTAGAGAATTTTACTTCGCCTTCAGTTTGGGTGAACTTAGAAAATATGATAATATTGCATGTGCATGCATGTTGACCGTGAATTACTTGCTGATGATTTAGAATGGACAAAATGTTTAGAGCATCTTATTTCTCAAAATGCTTATTCCAATGAGACAACTATTCGTAAGTATGATAAATACAACAACTTTTTAATGATGAACAACAAGTATATGAAATTATTATTTCATTTTTAGGTGCAAATTACGCTGGAAAGAAATTGTGTTTTATAAATAATCCTGGAGGCACTGAAAAATCGTTTTTGTTTAATCCGTTCTTGAGTAAAGTTAGAACAGGTGGCACTATTCTGGTAATTCCCTGGGAATAGTTAACTGGGGAAAGAATTAGTTAACAATTAGTTAATAGTTACAACATTAGTTAATAGTTAACTGGGGAAAGATTTTTAGTTTTGTTTTTCATACCACAGTTTTTTATGTATACCGTATCCATGAGTTATATATATCAGTGGTAGGGAAAATAATTCCCAATTTAATTTTGTTTTAAAAAAAATTAACATTAAATTTTTCTGTAATTTCTCTTCAAATATTTTTGTAAAATTAACATTAAATTTTTCTGTAATTTCTCTTCAAATATTTTTGTTCCGGCCTACTGAGTAGAAAAATTTGATGTACATTTTATAAATTGGTAATAATTTTTCCATAGCTAAATTGGTAGGGAACACTGATATATAACTCATGGATACGGTATAAAACTAAATTACCATAGCAAACAACAACAAAATATGGTACAACTTTTTTTTTATATTCCACTCGCTTGTATTTTATACACCTCTGACTCGAAAATCGTATTAACGAAAATGTAAAGTAAGAGCCGCAGTGGAACCTAGACAATTCCGAAGACAATTATTCGAAGTAGTTTTCTTTTTTCTTAAAAACATAGGATAGACAGAAAAATATTCAAAATTGTTAATTTTTTAAATCATAATTTAACAATAAATCACTGCTGCCAAAACCGAACACAATTATATTCTATAAGCCGTACCAGAATCTACTTAAATATAAGTCCTGCTAACTCCACACATATAAAATAAACAATAACTAAGTAAAGATGTATTGGAAATATTTTTTCCATAGTAATTTTTTTTAAATAACTAAGTATAAATGTGTTGGTGCAGAAACAAAAAAAAATGAGCAAAAAAAAATTCAAATTTACGTTGCATTGTTAGTGTAACCAACACACTCTTTGTTAGTTTTCTTTAAATAGGTATCTGTCAATGAGAGAGTAAGCAGGACTTATATTTAAGTAGATTCTGGCCGTACTGTTGCGACACGCATGTAATTTTTCACTTCTGTTTAATTGTATTGTGCGTATACGAACATAAAATTTTATTCTCTATTTACTTCAAGTTGTGCATATGTTTCGGAAATACATTTACGTAAAAAAATGTTTAAAGGGAAAATTAGAAAAAACAAAAACTAGGGGGTGTGTTTTGTTTGCTATTATTGTATTTCGTTTGCATTTCGATCACGATTTTTTTTTAATTTCTATTTTTCATTATTGTTTTAGTCTTTTTACGCATGAATGAGGCGTGGCTACGCATATCTGATCTTCAAATCTATTTTGTTTTTTGTAAAAACATAAAAGAGAAATCTAGAACAAATGTGTCATATTTGATTTCTATTGGCCGTATACAAATACTATCAAATATAAGTTAAAAATGTACGCCAATACTATCAAATAGGAGTTAAAAAGTGGCATTATCCGCGTGTATAGTCGATTATTGTACGGCTTATAGAATATGATTGTGTTCGGTTTTGCTGCTGCCTATTTTGAAAAAATATTTAAATAATTTTTTCGTATTTCCCCTTTGAAATATGAAGTACATATCTGTAATGAACAACATGCCAAAGCCAAAAACAAATGGGAAATTCGACATAAATATCAAACGTAAATAAAAATAAACAAATATCGCATTGCATCCATTTTGTCAAGTGTATGTCAACTGTTTTTTGTAGTCTAACTGACACTAATTTGTATTTGATTTCCGAAAATTCGGACTTCTAGACAAGGAAGGTACATTTTTGCTGTCTCTATTGCACATAAGATAAGATTTTTAGTTTTGTTTTTCATACCACAGTTTTTTATGTATACCGTATCCATGAGTTATATATATCAGTGGTAGGGAAAATAATTCCCAATTTAATTTTGTTTTAAAAAAAATTAACATTAAATTTTTACCTCAGTATGCCAGAAACAAAATATTTAAATAAAAATTACATATAAATTCTTTTCCCAGTTCCCTATTCCTGAGGAATGATAGAGGGAAAAATTGCATTAGAGTAGAAACATCAACATGTAATATTTCTTATCGTTCTGATATTGCAGATTTAATTAGACAGGCATAAATAATAATCTGGGATGAAATATCGATGACAAACAAATACATTTTCGAAGAGAATTGTTGAAGAGGTGGGTTTTTTGGGTCATTGCACGCTTTAAAATCATCGTTTTGCGACTGCAGAGATTTCCGACTGCATGCGGAAAGATCAAACATCGTGAAGTCATCTATAAAAAAATCATATACATACATGGAAAGGAGTTAAAAAATTAAAATTGTCAACAAATATGAGAGCATTGAATTCCATAACTGGTAATGAATTTTTATGATATCTATTTCGCATCGGTAAAGGAAAAGAGATTGCCAACGGTTGCAACAAGATAAAATTCAAATGCCTCAAGAACTAACACTCCCAAAAAATAATACGGAAAGCTTAGTAAACTTCATTTACTTTGAAAATTCAATCAACTTAATAAATCATTTTAGTAAAATGCTATTCAGGCACATAAAAAAATGATTATGTGGATTCCGTGAACACATTCGTGTTAAATAAATTAATCGGTGTGTGTTAACTAAATTAACGAGCAATTTTACCGTAGTGGTGATAAGGTCATTGCAGAAGATAAGACTGTTATCCAACAGAGTTTTTGAATTCATTAGATGTTTCCGGTTTACCACCACATAAATTAGGTTTAAAAGTTGGTTGTCCAATAATTCTGCCAAGAAATTTAAACCCATTAATTGGACTTAGTAACGGAACAAAATTGTTAGAATTTAATTTAAAGCCCAATATAATTGAACCGAATATTTCTGTTGGTAGTAAGAAGGTGAATCGTGATTTAATACCCAGACTTCCTATATGATCTCATCGGATACTCTAACTATACCATGTACTTTTAAGAACGTCAGTTAACGGTCCGAGTTGCTTATGTTATGAATATCAATAAAGCACAAGGTCGAACCCTCAGCAAAGTTGGTATTTTGCTTGATACATAGGTTTTTCCCCATGGACAATATAGGACTGTTAGAGGGGTGTGTAAAGAAATCCTGGTTATCAAAATTCCGTTTTTTTATACATCCCGGTTTTAAAAATCCCGATTTTTCTAAATCCCGGTTTTCAAAATCTTTGCTTTGTATAAAATAATACCGATTTTTAGGAAATCCCGATTTGAATTTTTAAAATTTGACATGCGGAAAAATGGGACTCATAAATGATTTTTTGACATAATTCAAAAATGAGTTTGCGATAAAGTTCTAGAAAATGGCTAATAAGGATGGAATTTGACCATTTCTTAAAGGATTTTGTTGAAATTTATACGTGCGATGGAAATGGGATTCTAAAATTATTTTTCGATGAAGCGGTCAATAGAGATGGAACTAGGCCATTTCTAAACTGATTTTGTTGAAATTCTACACGTGCGATGGGCATAGATGCAAGTACAAAACCTTGTAATTACAAAATCTTGCCTAACAAAATTGTGCAATTATTTTTCTGTTGTAGTATGTGTCATTAATGGATTCTATATAATCCGCTCTTAAGTGCATGCACTTTCAAGAAATTGGAATTGCAAATTCTATTTTCGAAAACCATCAAAAACTAGGAACTCGACTAATTCTAGAGCTATATATGGCACTGTTGTTTTAATTTGACAAAAAAAAATGGAAGTTCAGTTTTTTGCGCTTCCGATAAAATAGCACCGATTCCACGAAACTGACTCCCGCCTTTGACTTCGCAGCCTTGGTTTTTTCTAGTAAATTTTTGGGCAAGATATCTTATTTTATGATAAGTTATTATTAGTCCGACAGACGAATTAATAAAAAATATTTTTTAAGACTTTAGAACTAGAAGAAAAAAAAAAAGAAAACCGGGATTTCGAAACCAGTATTCCGTAGTACGCCCCTGTTAGAGATACATATATTATTTAATGAAATATTTTAATTTATTAATCTCAAAATATTCTCTCTATTAATTTAACTAATTTAAATTAAACCTTTCATGAATTCCAATTTTTATTCATTTATTGTAAAAAATGTTAAAATTGTTTTTTTTGATCATTCCACTTTTTTATTTCACTAAATATAATATTCGGTCTAACAGTATTGTTCCTCATTGCAATATATTATTTTATTGATAATGTAGGGGCTGATTAGAATCGACAAGAGTTTTGTTCGTCCTAAAATATAAGCTTCCGAGAAATGATGCTGATTGATTTCCAGCAAAACGTGCCTTATTTCAGATGATAAAATGGGAGAGAAAGAAACATGTACTGTAATTTTAAAAATAGCTCTTCGTCACAGAGTCTCTCACCTATTGAAAAACGTATTTTGTCATACGTAAAACAAACAAAAACATTTTTACATAATAATCCAAACATTTTAGTGACAGAGGCAGATAAAAGCAATGTGACAGTAATAACAACACGCAGTGATTATGTTGAAAAAATGAATGTTTTACTAAGTGATGAGACCACGTACAGACAATTATTGAAAAATAATTCGACACCTATCCAAACTACAATAAATTCTTTAGTAAAAAATTGGCACAATGCAGGTAATATTGATGTTTTGACAAAGAAAAAATTAACAAGTTACACACCAACTGTACCCAAATTATATGGTTTGCCCAAGATCCATAAACCTGACATACCATATAGACCTATCGTGAGCTCTATAGATGGTCCCACGTACAGTTTATCGGCATTTTTAGGTAACATTATTAAATTTAGTGTAGGTAAAACTTCTTATTTTGTTCTAAACTCCGAAGATTTCAAACATAAAATTCAAAACGTTATTATACCTCCAAATTTTATTTTAATTTCTTTAGACGTAATTTCATTATTCACAAATGTAGATAGTCTTTCAGTTTTGGATATTATCAGTAAAAATTGGAGAAACATTAAAAAGAACGCAAAATCCAAATTAACGAAAGTCCAATTTCTTGAAGGTTTAGGCATTGTTTTAAATAATTCAGAATTTTCTTTTAATAATATTGACTACAAACAAATTTTTGGTTCTCCGATGGGTTCTCCCATAAGTCCGATATTAGCTAATTTGTTAATGGAAAGTTTAGAGAGTTTAGCACTAGATTCTTTAGATTTTCAACCTTTATTTTACTATCGTTATGTGGACGATATCATTACTGCTATACCAGAAAATAAAATTGATATATTTTTAGATAGTTTTAATAAAATATATAGTCGTATAAAATTTACTTTAGAAAAGGAAGTTAATAACAAAATTGCATTTTTAGATTTACTTTTGATTTACGAACCTGATGGCAAAATTTCTTTCGATTGGTATCATAAAGATAGTTGGTCTGGCAGATATCTAAATTTTCATTCTTGACTTCCTACTTCATATAAAATTAATACAGTAAATATTTTGGCCCAAAAAATCTTAAAACTTTCAGACAAAAAATTCCATAATAAAAATTTTAAAAATTTTGAAAGAAGCACTTTTACTTAACCATTATCCGGCAAAATTAATTAATAAAAGTTTTTGGGAACAAAAAAATTTTGTTAGTAATTCTAATATTCGGCTTAATAATGATGTTCAAAATTATTTATCTATTCCATATATAAAACATTTGTATGAAAAAATAAAACTTCTGTTTAAAAATTATAATTTCAAAATTGTTGGTAACTCATCATTTAGTTTAAAAGATTCCATTTTTTCGAAACTTAAAGATCCAATACCGTTAAAAAACAGGCCAATTTAGTTTATCAAATTAAATGTGTTTGTAATGTTGTTTATATTGGTCAAACCAAACAATTTTTAGAAAAACGTGTGTATAAACATAAAAATGGCGTTTAGAACGATGACGAACAAAGAACGAGTGCTCTTACAACACATCTGAAAAATACAAGTCATACAATTAATTTAGATAATGAAATTTTGGGTTATTCCGGATTGATAGCCAGATGGTATTTTTACATCAAGGTGAGGTTATCAAGATGATGGAAGTTTGGTTTCGAACTAATGAAACATTGGATTTTTTTGTATTAAAAAATTCGGTCGTCTCATCAGACTGCAGTGACCAAACTACAAAAATATTGAAAATACTTTGAACTTTCATACAAAGTATAATCACAATGCCTTAGCGAATTTTAATGATTCGCTACGCAATTGCCAACCCCTTGGTAACCTCGAATTTTATTGTATTTAACGCATACATGCGATGTTTATATGAAATTTTGGGTTATTCTGGATTGATAGCCAGATGGTCTTGATAACCTCACCTTGATGTAATTTAGATAATGTCAAGATACTACATACTTGATAAAGAACGGAATTTTAGAAAGAGGTCAATTTAGGAAATGTTGTATATTAAATCTAGTACAAATTCTATAAACATTAATAATGATTATGCTTATATCGGAAATGTTTATGATTATTTTGTCTAATTTGGTTTTGTCTACTTTATTGTTTGTTTTAATTTTAAAAATTCTAAATTTATTTTAAATACTATGTGTTGCATTAATATTTGTGCTCATGAAAAAATTATTTTATTTGTGTTTCCTAGATTATAAAACTCATGTAATTTTTTTTTTTAAATTTTTTATCACAATGTAATTAATTATTAAATAACGTTTCATTTGGCATATAATTTCTAAAAAAATTATCAGGATTTACTTATTAAAAAACGAATTTACTCTGTTGCAAAAGTAATTGTGTTACAAATTACTGTTCCAAAAGTATTTGTGTTAGCAAAATTCTAAAAAAAAACAACAAATGGTGTATTGAAATAACTGTTTCAGCATTTGTTTTTCAAAAATACACGTTTTCAAATAGTTTTGCAAGTTTCATTGAATTGTGAGCATTAAAAATCGTGACAATATGCCAAAAACCCGCGAACTGAGTATTGAAACCCGATCTGCAATTGCGGCAGAATATAATTTGGGAATCTCAGCCGAAGAACTGGCGAAAAAGTACAAGTGCCATAAAAATACCATTTGGTATCAAGTTCGGAAGCAAAATATTTGCGGAACGGTGCAAACTATCGGAGTACGCCAACGACCAAGAATAACTAATGCCAGAGAAAATGCTTACATCACTCGATGTATGCTTACAAATGCACATTTAAGTCAACGAGGTCTCGCTAAAACTTTAAAGGATAACAAAGAACTCCAAATACACCATTCCACAATTTCTCGTCGTTTAAAAGAAGCTGGGGTACAGGCCTATACATGCACTAAAAAGTTTTATATTTCTAAACAAAATAAAATAAAACGGCTGTTGTTCGCAAAGCAGCATATGAACAAGCCCCCCGAATTGAGGAGAAACGTTTTGTTTACTGACGAATCTTCGGTATCGTTAGACGGATCTTGGGGTCGCAAATTTTATTATTCGGAGCCAGAAAAGGTAAACAAACGTCGTGTTTATGACACAACGTCAAGGCGGTGGAGGAAGTCTTATGGTTTGGGGTTGTTTAACCAACCTCGGAGTAGGACCACTAGCAATGGTGTCTGGGAAAATGAACCAAATGACCTATTTGGAACTGCTGAATGATGTAGCATTGGTAGCTGGTTCAAAAATAATTGGGCTTGACTTTATTCTTCAGCACGACAATGCCCCTGCCCATAAAGCATTTATTGTGACCAAGTTTTTAAATGATTTAGACCAACAACGCATAAATTGGCCACCGCAAAGCCCGGATTTAAATATTATAGAAAATGTTTGGGCTTATGTAAAACGAAATATACCATATAGAGTTGGACGAAGCAAGCAGGAGTTATGGGATGAGATTGTTGAGGTGTGGAGTAAAATACACCTCTAGAATTTATTTCCAAATTATTTGACAGAATACCCAGAAGACTAAATGAGGTCATATTAAATAACGGTGGGCAGACTAAATATTAAATTTAAATAAAATCAACAACATAATATAAATTAGTAACGTTTTTTATTAAAACTGTCCCAACACAAATACTTTTGCAACAGAGTAAATTCGGTTTTTTATACGTAAATCCTGATAATTTTTTTATAAATTGTATGCCAAATGAAACGTAATTTAATAATTAATTACATTGTGATAAAAAATTTAAAAAAAAAAAAACTACATGAGTTTTATAATCTAGGAAACATAACTAAAATAATTTTTTCATGAGCACAAATATTAATGCAACACATAGTATTTGCATTTTTATTTTATAAATTCAAATCATCTTTTATATAATTTTTAAATATACCTTCTATTCAATTTGTATTTATATAAAATTTACTGTATAGGCTCTGTATATTTTGTAACGGAAAAAATTTGTTTAATAAAATTTCATTAGCTTTGATAATGATGTCGAATTGACTTCGAAAGCTCAGCAATTAATAATTTTAATTTTATATCTGTGCCATATACCAATAAAAAACCTTATATACGAGTACATTGAGATACATTAGTAAAGTTTACTATTATCAACATTGTATATCCATCATCGGTAAAAGAAATCATCGCCAAAATTTCATATTGAATTTTCATCAAGACAAGAACTTCGCCAGCAGATAATAATATTTATTATCGTATTCGAGAACAACATCGGTACCAGGACACAGGTACAATTTAGTAATTAAATTAATTTAAAATAAGAATTTAAATATTAAAATATTGTAAAAGTGATTCAAATTCAAACTAATTAGCTTTACAAAAAATAATAATAATAATTAAATCAAACAAACATATCGGATTCAGATAGCGAAACTGAATTATCAGTTCCTGAAAATATTAAAAAGTTAAAAAAGATTCGTTCGGGGTACAACGGTCGTGTTACATATTTTTTAAATAAGTTAGCAGGGTCTGAATACAATACCATCGGATAATTAGAATCCGCTTTGACTCGTCTTCGAGTATTAAGAAAGAAATATTAAGTGAAGATGCTGAAACATATAGAGATAAATTTGAGGATGAATTTGGATTTGTAGAAGTTTCAATTTTAAATCAAATTGAAGAAATACGAACGAATGCAAATTGACTCAATTTAAAAATGATAATTCGTCAGAAATTAATTTAAAAACTTCGACCACATTAAAGCGTCCAAATATTCCGTTACCAAATTTCGACGGCTCTGAATTGAATTGGTTAGACTTTTGTGGTATCTTCTTTGAACTAATTCATTCAAACAAAGGTTTGAGTAACCTAGCAAAATTTCACTATTTAACTTCGTGTATTAGGGAAGGAAAAGCCTAAAAATTCATTCAACCTTTTTCAATATCAACGGAAAATTATTCAATTGCATGGAAAAACCTAACCGATCATTATAATGACGAAATAACCATTCAAAAATTGCATATTAAAAAGATTTACGAAATTAAAAAACCCATCGAGAATTTGATATCATCTCTTCAATATTTTAATGATATATATTGATAAAAGTTATAATTCTTTAAAGGCGTTAAATGGTCCAGTTGATTCGTGGAATTTATTCCTCATTCATCATGTTACTGATCGTCTGGATGATTAATCAAAAACTGCTGTCATAAAAGGTTTTTCAACTAAAAAATTATTATCGTTTGAAGAATTAATAGAAATTCTTCTCAAATCGAAGGATGTCTGAATTCACGTCCTATTGGTGCTATGCCAGATAATCCAAATGATTTTAAAAGTCTTACTCCCGGCCATTTTTTAATCAGCCAACCGATCAATTCCATCCCTGACCCATCATTGTTACATTTGCAATTTAATCGTTTAAGTCACTTTCAAAGAATTCAATTTACATTTCAAACATTTTGAAAGCGATGGTTAAACGAGTATCTGTCAATTCAACAGCATCGTCGAAAATGGACTAAACCATGTGAATCATTAAGAATCGGTGATTTAGTAATCTTAAAGGAAGATAACGTCCCACCATTAAAATGGCCAATGACTCGAATCATCAAGCTGCATAAACGCCAGGATGGATTTGTAAGAGTGATGACTTTAAAAACATTGAACTCCGAATTTAACGCGCTAGTACCCGCATTTGTCCACTTCCAATTGAGAATTCGATTAATAATGAAATTTACAAACAAAATTAGCAACAAAGTTATTGTGAGTTTTTAATTAGCTTGAATTTGGAACATTTAAATTGTTATCTTTAATTTTTGTTTTTTGTTTAAGCATTTAAAATAACTTAAATACTTCAAGGGTGGGAGTATGTTGAAATTAAAACCTACTATAATTATAATTATATTGTTTTTAATGTATTATTATTTTATAAAATAATAAGTCTTAGGTCGGGTTTCAATTGGTTTAAATACCGCATAAAAAGTTAAAAATTTATTTGTGGTAAATTTTTTTTAACTTTTTATCTGTTTCAATTGGTTAAAATTTTGACAATAACATGGTTGCTTATTTTATGTGTAATTATGAACGTATATAACAAATTTAAATATGAAAATATGTAAAATAAATACTATTTAAATATATATTAGTTAATTATGGTTAGTTTACATCTAATTCATTACGATTTTTCTCAAAATTTGTACATGACAAATTTCTATTTATAAACAAATATTTTTGTCACCCAAATGTTTTCCACATACAAATTTTATCAGCTCTTGAAGCAGATAAAAAGTTTGACATTTTTATTCACCACAATTTTTAACTTTTTAACTTTTTATGCGGTATTTAAACCAACTGAAACACACTCTTATATATATTATATAACGGATCGGATGTCATTTATAAAACTAACAATAGATATCAATGTATATAATAGTGTATAAAAGATCAGTTCAGTGGATTATCAAAGATGCCTGTTTGAGCTTTTGATTTTTCATTTATTTTTCTTTATACTCGTTTTTGTTTAGCCTTCGTGTAATTTCTGATGAAACAAGTCGTAAAAACACAAATATTATGTAAAATAATAAAACCATTGTAACAAAACGAGAAAGGGATATCACGAACGCAGAATTGTGCGGAATCATATCACACAGCTCAATACCATGATTATGTATTTAGTTTATTTAAGTTTATAAAAAGTGCGAAAATTACCAAAGCGGAAAAAAAATAAATGTACTTAATTAAAGAAAAAAATGTTCGATTGATTTTAAATAAAAAAAGGAAAATAGTGAATTTGAAAGCCCTACCAAATATAGCCTTACCTAGCAATATTTACTTTAAGCTGTAATTTTAAGAATGTAATAGATTAATAATAAGAAAAAATAAAAAAAATAAAAATCAAATAAAATATAATTTATCACAAAATCATTTTTAATAACAATTTTTTGAAAAAGTTTAAACATCTTTTTTGGCATTAAAAACCTTGCAAATAAAATTATTAAAATGATAAAATTAACTATGATCTATTTTGTGGTCTTTTCTTTTAATATGTCCTGCTGGTCAATTCTGGTTTTCCTATAGGAAAAAGGAATTAGGAAAAATATTTATATAGCGTTTTTGTCAAAAATATCATTTTCTGGCCTACTGCGAAATCATGTTTGATCTAAATTTTTATAATTTAGGAAATATTTTTTCAGAATATTTCCAATTTAATTTTGTTTTTGAAAAACATTACACCAACTGTTTACCATAGCATGCAAGTAAAAATTTTTGCGATAAAAATATTATGAAAATATTTTTCCTAATTACTTTTTCCTATAGGAAAGACAGAATCAACTTGCTGTTCTGTACTATGTTCTGCTTTGCGATGTATTGTTTTTATCGGTGCTGTTCCGTACCATGTACTTTTGTGTACTATGTGCTGTTTTGTGATATCTTGTTTTGTAACATAGTGTTTTAGTACATTCTGTTGTGTAATGAGCCATATGGGACTCGATATTACTAGAGTAACACTAATTTACCAATGTCAGACTCTGGTGCTATCACTTTTTAAATTAATAATTTAATGTAAATGATACTTTAATTCAAACTCGAAATATTTATTTAAGCAAAATTTCACCCAAATAGTTTCACAATTACTTACATACCTCTAAATCAAACAGCGATCTCAGCTTTAGATCTGCATTTCTGGATTCATTTAATAGTTCCAATGAATTTTCACACTAGAATAAAATTTAAAAATAACACATTATAAGAGTTTTGTAACAAACGTTAATTAAAAGTTTTCACCTCATCTTGTAATAATTTATTTAATTTACTCCTCGCCTGCCTTAATCTATCGTGACGTTCTACCAACTCTTGGCTCCGTATCCCTTGCATTTCAATCGTCGCAATTTCGGAATCTTTTGCGGAAATTTGAAATTCTAAATGTTTTTGCCTGGAAGGGGTAACAAGAAGTATTTACATTAAAACAAATAAAAAATAATAAATCAATTATTAAATATTTAAATAATTACCGAATGTTTGTTAATTCTAAATATTTTTCTTGCCGATCGTTTAAAGTTTCATTTAATTTTGATTTTAATTTACCCATTTGTATTTTTAATTTTTTACAAATATTGCATCGCATATGGTTTGCGGTTCGGAATGATAAATTTCGTTGTTCTAATTTTTTATTCTGTTACAATTAAAATAAAACCGAATAATTATTAATAATTAATAAGATGTATTCTGCGCCGGGATGCTCAAACAAACCTTTTCTAGTAAATCGGATATTTTTTCTTCTTTTTCAAAAAATTCATGATCGCGATCTTCAATTAATTTCAAGCTATTCCTTAGCGCATCCTCTAACTCATTTATACGTAAATTATCTTTTAACAAAATTTTATAATTTTTTATAAAATAATCGAAGAAATTATTATTATCATTACTATTATTATTATTATTATGATGAGAATTACTAGGGCCTTCTGTATCGTTCAAAATTATAATATTTTCATTTAACAAAATATTTTTTATTAAACGCTAAAATAAAAAATAAAAGTGATAAAGGACATATTTGTTACTTAATTAATTTAGCATTTAGTTGTTAAATTAATCAAAGCGCTGTTAGTGGTTTTGTTAGGTTATGTTTGGTTTTAGTTTAGAAAAAGCTCTTTAAGAAACCAGCTGGTCCAGCCTAGAAATTAAAATGTTATTTCAGGGTATTAGTAGCATTCTTCAAACGTTTTGGTTATTTTTCCTACCTGATCATTTTTACGTTGTTCTTCTAACTGTGCTTGAGCCTGTTGAGTAGTTCGTAATTTTGCTTGAGCATTTTTTAGGGCTCTGAAAAATAAAAAAAAAAAATAAGTAATATTAGTGTTTAGAGGGGCGATATCAATTTTTTAAAACTTACTGTTGTAAGTCGAATATTTGTTTCTCTTTCGCATTTTGTTCCTCTTGACTCATTTGTACCAGTTGCAAAAGGCGTTCCGTTTCGGTCGTTGCTCTTTGTGCTTCATCTTTCGCCTCTTGATGCTGTTTACGTAACATGTCTAATTCATTTTGGGTTTCGACTAAACGTTTATTTAATTCGTCAGCCGCACCGGCCATACCGCCAGCACCTTGCAGAGATTTTTCTAATTTATTCATTTGTTCCTCGCGACGCTTTAATTGCCTATCGAATTCAAGTAAATTCTTTTCCTTCTCCTCAATTTCTTTTCGTTTCGATTCAATCGCTTTGCGCTGGTCTTCAATTAGTTTACGTTCGGTATCGACATCTTTTAATTGACTATCTAATTGTTTCTTCGAATCTTCAATTTGTTTCATACGTCCCTTTAATTGTTTATTAGCACCGTTCGTTTGTTGTGATGATGCTTCTAATCTCTTGTTGGCTTCAAATAGATCCGCCTGGTGAACATACAGATACAAAACAGATATGGTTTAAAAATAACATTAAAATGTTAAACACGATGTTAAAACGAAATTAAATTTGTAATATGTATTATAACGATTAAATTTTATAAGTGTCAAACTGAAATAAAAACAACTGAAAATGAAAATAATAACGATAATAATAAATTTATTTAATTCTTTAATTTTTAACAAAATAATTAAAATTAAAATATTAAAACGAAAATAATGTCTGGTTATAATTTGTTTATGGCCAACCTGACTCTTTTCCAATTCTTTTACAAGATTTTCAAGTTGTGCTTGGAAACGTTCGCGTTCTGCGTGTGCCGTTTGTGATTCGCTACGTAATTTTTCTAGTTCCATCATAAGTTCGGGTGGTGGATGATGACTTTCACCACCTTGTTGTGCGTTGTTATGTTGTTCCTGCATTTGTTTTTGTAAATTGAGCATTTGATTTTGTTGCTGTTGCAATTGTTTTTCCTGTACTTGGATTTGTTTATGTATTTCGTTCGCTTGTTTTTCGGCTTGATCGGCACGATTCTTTTCTTGTTCGACAATTTTACGCCATTGTTCGAGTTCGTTGTCACCGCGGGCACCCGATTCCTGTAACCGTTGCGTTAGACCGGCTATTTCTTGTTTTAATTTTTGAATTTCTTGATTTGGTGGCTGGGGCTGCTTACGATTCGAAAGGGTTTGTTTTAGACGGTGGTTTTCTTCGCGTGCTCTCTGAAGCTCCTCTTCAGTGGCATTTAATTCTTGTTGGAATGTCATTAACATATCTTGACTCTTTTCTAATTGTAAAACTAATTGGTCACGTTCGGCGCGTAATTGTTTCGAATCAACCTCTAATTTCATTAGGATCTTTTCATATTGGGCTGGCATACCTTGTTTTTCGAGCATTCTGGCTGCTTGGCGTAATTGTTCTTTTTCCGCTTCGGCTCGTTCTAAACTTTCATGGACTCGTCTAATTTCTTCGGACATACGTTCGAATTCAATTCGGGCGGCTTCGTTTGTTTCACGTGTTTTGGCTACCTCCAACTGTGCCTTTTCAAGCTCTTTAGCTAAGCGACCTGCTTCCAATTCGGTCGCATCACGCGATTGTAACGCTTTCTCTAGACGATCGCGTATTCTATCAACCTCAGCACGTTCAGCAAGCGATGATGGAACAACACCGGGACTAATGGCGTTCGACGTTTGTTTTAATCTTTCGTTTTCTTTTATTAATTTTTCATGTTTATCTCTAATCTTTTCATATTCAATTCGAGTACGTTCTAATTCACCTCGTTGTTTTTCTTGGTTGCCATTCAGTTTGGCAATTTCTTGTTTCGAAAGATCCAGTTGTAGCGATAGTTCGTGTAATTTTGGTTCCAGTGTTTGATTTTCTTTTTCTCGTACTTCTAATTTTTCTTTCATTTTATCGAAAGCTTCTTGGTCGTACGCGGACCTACCTCGTAATTGTTCTAACTCCAACATTGCTTTGTCTAATCGCTCTCGCACACGTTCATAATCTTCTTTCGATCTTCGATTTTCTCTCGTCAGTGCTTCATCTTCCTTGAGTCGCCGCAATTCTGCCTGGGATTTTTCATAGCGCTCGCGCATTTTTTCTAATTCTAAGTTATAACGAGCGGCTTCTTCTTGGGCCGCATCGAGGGCTGCATTTATTTTGGTTTGTGAATTATGTGATCGTTCTAATTCGTAATTAAGACGTTCAAACTCTGCCTGCACATTTTCTCGCTCAGCTTGCGTGCGACGGAAATCGGTTTGAGTTTTCTCCATGCGATCACGTATTAGGTCCAATTCTTCTCGTGCTTTTTCTTCCATTTCCTTGGAGCGGGTTAGTTGCATTGCAGCACGATCGCATGCTTCTTGTAATCGCGTCGTTTCTTCTTGCAGTTTTCGTAAATCTTCACGTGCTTTATTCGCGGCTAGTGCAGAACGTTCTGCCTCCACTTCTAAACGAGCTCGATCCGCTTCAGCTGTATCACAACGTGATTGTAGACGGTAAATTTCGTTTTGAGCTCGGTCATATTTTTCGAGCATTTTTTCAAATTCTTTATTAGAATTGTCCTTCTCTTCGATTAATTTTTGACTGGCGTGCAAGGCTTTGTCCAGTTTTTCTTTGAGTATATCGATTTCTGTTGCCGAATCATCACGTTCCATTTGTAATTTTTGATGAATTTGGTGGGCTTTGTCCCATCGTTCTTTAACCACTTCTAGTTCGGTTTGTAATTGGTCTTTATCGCGTTGCGCTTTTAATAATAGGCTTTGAGCTGATTCACCGCGTTCTTTCAGTTTGTCAGCTTCTTCTGACAGGACATCTTTTTCCTTTTGGAGACGGCTAAATGCTATTTGTAGTTTTTCTGCCTTGTCTTTGTAACGTTCCGCATCTAATTGGACTGATTCGCGTTCTTTTTGCATTCTGGCTGCTTGTCCTAACGCCTTATCTAGTTGTGACTGTACACTTTCGAAATCATATTGCTGTTTCTCTTTCTCCAACTGTAGCCGTCGTACTTCTCCATTACATTTATCCATACGTTCTTGCAAATGATCAACTTCATTTTGCGCTTTATCTAAGCTATTTTGTAATTTGTCTTGTGTTAATTGTGATTTACCCAGTGTCGCTTGCGAACGTTCTAGCTCTTCGCGTAATTTTTCTAGTTCGGCTATTGATTTGTCACGTTCAGCGTGGACTCGTTGTATGCCGGCTTGTGAACGTTCCATTTCTTGGCGTAGGCTTTCTTGTTCACCTTGTGCATTTTCCAATTTTGCTTTCAACCGGTACACTTCACCTTGACTCTTTTCTAATTTTTCTTGTAAAGCACTAGCCTCGCCACGAGCTCGTTCTGCATCGGTCTAAAATAGTACAAATTTATTAGTACAATAAAACAATATACAATTAAGATTAAATATATGATAATAATATTCTAATTTGTTAATATTTCAATATTAAGGAAAATACAAATAATGAAAATTGTAATATTGAATTATTTCAAGAAAAGGCTAAGCCATTCGTGTTTGTGCAATAATAAAGCAACAAAAAATTAGAACGGAAAAGTTAGAAAAAAACTTAAATGAGTTTGGTGTACTAAAAAATATATGAAAATAAAAACTAAAAAACAAAACTAATTTTTTCTTTGGTTTGTTTTTTTCGAGAAAAAACTCACAAAATTATGTGAAAATGTTTCGTCCTAAAAATAAGTGTTTGTTGAATTTTTTTGAGAAAAATAATAATAAATAAAAAAGAAAGTTTTGTTGTAATGTATTTTGTAATTTGACTACAGAATTTGTACATCACAGCAACCATAAATAAGGTATATTGTTACATTACGTGCACGACATAAAATTTACAAAAACAACAAATTTAAAGATGGCATAGGCGCGAACATTTACGAAAATAAAACAAATGAACAAAATATCCCCTTATTATGTGTACTGTGATTGTATATAAAAAAAGTACATAGATACGCAATAACTTACTTGTGTGACACGTAATTCAGCTTGTGTACGACGTAATTCAGCGGCAGCTTTATCAGCACGTTCCTGGGCTCGATCAAGTTCCTGTGAGGTTGATAAGGTATTGCGACCAAACGTTGTCTATTTTATTTATTGATGTCGGGATGATGGTTTTTTATATGAAAATAAAATTAAAGGTTAATATCGTAGCAAGTTGTCATAGTGTTTGCAGGATAATGTAACACATATATTATATACATAAAGGTAAAAAGGTAAACCAATTATAGGAGAAAACAAAAATGAAATTAAAAATTATATAATATACGTCACGACATCTATAGCTAAATGGAATAAACATTACTTCAGTCACCTGAGATCGTTCTAGATCATGTCGTAAACGTTCATTTTCCATTTCAAGACGTTGCATTTTTTGTCGTGACGCTTCCCAATCGGCACCGGATCGTCCAACCTGGAATGAATACTTTTTCTAAATGATCATGTTTTTATCGTATACATGCAATATAATTATGGTGTTGCCTTTCTTACTTCACTCGTGGCTTTATCCAATTCAGCTTTTGATTTACCCAATTCACTTTGTGAACTTTCTAGTTTTGTTTCGAGGCGGTCTTTCTCGTTGAGGGCACGATCTAAACGTGAATTTAATTTTTCCACTTCACTTTCGAGCGTACGCAATTTCATTTTGTATTCGGCAATTTCACGTTCGTGCAGTTCACGTTCTTCTTGTTTTTCTTGTTCGGCACGATCGCGCTGGTCACGCAATTGGTTCATTTGTTTTTCTTTGTCGCCGATTGCTTCCTCTAAACTCGTAAGGGCACCTTCTGAATTGCATTGATGAGCTTGCATTGCTGATAGGCGGGCACGGGCCATATCTACTTGATTATCTTTTTCTTTTAACAAATCTTCTAGATTTTCGATCTAAAATTGGAATAAAAAAAAAACGAAAAATGTTATGTATGCGAATTTGAATGTGGCTAGAAATGTGATTGTAAAGAGTGAGTCATATTGTTAAGTGTAATTGATTAATACTTCATGTGTTAGTTGATTAGTTGTGATTTCGATCAACTTACTTCACATTTTTAAATTTTCCAATAAAGTGCACCTGCTTTTGTCACCCATAACACTTTGCGTATAATTCTTATTTTAATAGAGTGCGGGTAGAAGCAGAATCGTATCTATAAACATTGACCAGTGGCAGGCTTATGTGCAGCTGCTAAATTGTGTACAAGTAATATTCTTCTTAAATGTAAACTTATTAAAATCATGTTTAAGAATAGACATAAACTTTTACGAATTAAATAATATTAGAGAAACTATTTGATAACGGTTGAGAAAAAACACATAAATAATTTAAAACTGGAAGTAACTAGAATATGCCGAAACTGGGCCTAGTGAAAACAGCATTCCAGGAATTCCAGAAACAAATTAAAATAAAATCCATATTTGCGACCAACGAACCACGAAAGTGAAATTGCATTAAATTAAGGTACTAAATGATTCTTCATGAAAATTAAGGGCTAACCATAGGTTTATAGATTTAATTCCACCAAAAATAGTTTCTGACAGAACTTCTTTAATTTTTGAAATAATTTCAAACACATAATCGAATAAATTATTAAAAATGCAAAATTCGGGGTCAAACATTTTATCCCCAGTGGCCCTATTCTGGCTTTCCCTGGGAATAGGGAATTGGGAAAAATATTTTCATAGCATTTTTGTTAAAACTATACTTTTCTGGAATGCTAAAAGAATAAGTTTAGTGGAAAAATTTTCAAAACAAAGTGATTTGGGAAACTTTTGTTCCATAAAACTTTTGTAGGGAAAAATATTTTCCCATTTAACTTTGTTTCGAAAATATTAACACCAATCATGTTCCCTCAGTAGGCCAAAAAAATACAATTTAGACAAAAATGCTATGAAAATATTTTTCCCAATTCCCTATTTCCAGGGAAAGCTAGAATAGGACCACAGATGGTGAAAATATTTTAGTAATATTACTAATCTAGATTACCCATATCCCTTCAACTTTACAGTTTATCTAACTTTAAGACTAAATAAATTCTAGATAAAAACCTATCCCAGATGTGTAACGAAAAAAAGTTGACTGTGAAATTCCCGCATCCTTGAGTAGAGAACTTCTTTTGCTGAGGGAGAAGTAGAATTGTAGAATTCGCTGAAAATCTTTAATCTTTCGATAGCATTAATTTTCACGTGAAAGAATATTACGTTGAGTGAAGGAATTCTGACAATTGCTAAGAGTTAGGGTTGTTTACAAGCCTTGCATATATTAAATAAGTAAAAACTCCACAAAACTTTGAATTTAAACGTAAAACAATGAATAAAAATAGATAAATACTGCCAAATTCGAAGGCAAACAAAGTTATTAATTCCGTTAAAATGAAATAATTATCGAGTTGCTTTAGAAATAATAGAAAAATAGAAAATGGGAATAAATTTGCTTTGCGTGGAAATATAAAACGGAAAAGTTTTTTTTTTTTATTGGCAATCGAGTAGGTTTGGATTGTCCTTAAAAAAATTTGATTTCAAACAAGGAAATTTAAAATTACGCGCAAATAATTCAAACTACTAGATTGATAATGAAACAATAATAATTCATAGAACGCGACTTGACCCCAGGGCACGTATTCTTGAAACCTTTGCATATTTCCGCATGCGGATTATAATTTCCATTAAAATTCTTTATATTATTGAAATTTTTTGCCGGCTACTTTAATCGTTTTTCAAATTTGCTTGCAAGTCTTCTATTATTTATTTCACTACTAAGACTGTGTCCGAATTGAGTGATAAATATTTTCTAGCAAAAATATTTGACACTAACGTGAAAAATTTTTCCTTTTATGAAATTTTTGTCGTTTTGCTGCCCGAATTGTGTGATAATTTTTTTGATTAAAATTTCGGCTATAATTTAATTTAATTTCCATTTAAAAAGTATGATTATTTTGATTTATAAATTTAAGATAACTCTACAAATAAGAAAAAGATTTAAATAATAAACACAATTTTATTTATTTTATTTTAACTTTGTATTAAATTAATTTTATAAAGCAAACTACAATATTGCTGTTTAGTATTACATCCATGAGTCCAGATCATTCATTTTAATCAGTTTCTAATCATAATAATCTGTTGAAAAGTGCTTACAACAATTTTTCTCCGATTAAATTATCACGTAACTGTCAATAATTATTATACCTAACGACTGTGATAATTCGGGTGCGTTCGGTATTTTCACAAATTTAGTTCTAAAAAATGTTTATCACACAATTCGGACACAGTCTAAACAAAAATTGGTGGATAAATCCGCATTGATTTACCCAGGCAGAAATTTCAGCCGATTTTTGTTTAGTAGTGAAATAAATAGTAGAAGACTTGCAAACAAATTTGGAAAAACGATTAAAGTAGCCGGCGAAAAATTCGAATAATATAAAGAACTCTAATGTAAATTATAATTCGTAGACGAAAATATTCACCGATTTCAAGAATATGCGCGCAGGTCGACATCATTATTTATATGAATACCTGAGTTGATTTTGCCCACTTATAAAATTACAATCGAGTTGCTATAGAAAAATAGCAAAAAATGTATGTACATTGAAGAAAATACAAATAGATTGCAGATTACGCTACGTCAGCGTGGCATGTTGTATAGGATTCAAGGTGTTTTGCTGTTGTTTTATTTACGTACTAGATGTACAACATCAAATCGTATTATTGTTTGATACACACAGTGGAACAATTTAAAACTTATGTCTAGTACGTATGTGAAATAATGGTTTCTGTTTTCGACCAAAATTGGGCCCCATATGTACAATATTTATTGGCAATACTATTGGGCGCGGGACGAAACATATTCAAGTATTGTAAATTTTTTAAATATTGTGGTGATGGTTCATGGAAGACACAAAATTGATAATACTAATGATCGTGGATGACAACTTTAATATTTTGAATATTGACACCATATTGATAACAATACTAGTGGTAATCTTAGAACTTTTATAAAAGAAACGTCCCTGATACAAGCGGTCAAAAAGAAGAACATCACGAACAATTTTAAATAAAAATTAGTGTGTAAGTATAATTTATAGAAGATCATATACATTTTTCAAATCATCGGAAAAATTGGACCAATTCAGAATTGGTATTATAATTCTATTTTCAATAAACAAAGAGTGATGTATCCTTTCTCGATTGCCATAATTCAACAAAAAAAATTTTCCGAAATCAAACGATTTTGATTAAAATTACAGATGGGGGATTCCTAATACTAGAAATCAATTACGATATAGGTAAGATGTTATATTTACTTACTTTAAGTTTAAGAATTTGTGTGTCATAGGAAGGACATTTTCTATTTTGAGACAGTGGTCTTTTCTCCCAAACACTATTCAGTTGCTACATTAAACTATAATGAGGGTGTTCGAGTTTGGGAGGCTAATCCATTATAAAGGTAGGGGGGGGGGGAGGTATCTGGGTGTCCTGTTTCATTTTAAATTATTTTGAATGGTGCAAGGATTTTGTTTTATCCAGTTTTGTCTAGGAAAACGTTGTGATCTACTCCACTCATTATCATGTAGTAATTTTTTCTCTTTTTTAGCTGTAGAGTTTTATTTTAGGAATAGCTTATGCTGCGCTTATTGATTGAAGTAGAGACATGCAATATACTAGAAGCAATATACTGGGTACCGACAAATCCTCAACACGTATTCTAATCGGCAGGGATATATTGGTGCCTTTAAAGCGTCAGGTAGTTTTGGTATCCCTTGTCCTTTTTACAAGCTGGAATCATTGCTCTGTGTGTGTCGATATAATGGTCCAGACAAGACTGCTTTGCTTCATGTGTTCACGTTTAATAGTGGTTTAATAGGAAACTAACATTTACTCCTAAGTTTGATAAGGGAGCAATTGTTGATCACAACCAGCTGTCGTAGAGCAAAACAATTTATTACAGAATCGAATCGTGGCATGGATAAACACGCTTATATGCTAAAAAAGAATCAGAAGATAGTATTTATGATATTATGTAAGTAACTGACTTGATTTAATTGGAATCATTAGTCTCTCTTTTAATTCTAACTCCAATTCACCATAATCCCCTCGTGGTATTGAGAGTGAAACCCTATTAAGGTTTCAGCCATTTAAATAACATAAAAAATTCAAAACATTTCATATTAGATGTTTTCGACATTTTATTGGGTATACAAATAAGTTTGCGCCGTTCAACAAAAGATGGTGCCACCAGTAATTTATGGATAAAATTGCCCGAAATAAAACGTCATATCCTATAAAGGTCAGATAATAACATATCCTTGAATTATTAATGATTTTGTATAAGCATCATATATTTTTTTTTCTTGTCATAATGTAGAGTTAAGAATAAGCGTTATTTGCGGGAATTTTTGAATTACTTCTTTAATATGAAGAAATCTGTAGCATATCGATTGTTTGTAGAAGCATATGGTGAGCTGACTTAAGTGAAAGAAGTTGTCGAGGTGGGTTCAAAAGTTTAAGAAAGGTGAATTTGATGTGGAAGACAAAAAGAACGTAGCGGAAGACCAAAAGTAGGAGTGACTCAACAAGCAATTTCACATCGTTTAAAATCATTGGGAATGATTCAAAAGCAAGGGAATTGGGTTCCATATGAACTGAAGCCGAGATGTTGAACGCTGAATATTTTTATGTGAAATGCTGCTTACCAGACAAACGAAAGGGTTTTTTTTGCATCGCATAGGCTAATTGATGAAATTGAGCCGAGCACTCAAGGAAAAACGCGCACATTACTACTTTAGACACGACCAAATTATTATCATGCGCATGATGATGCTCGTTCACATGTTGCAGCGCTGGTCAAAACTTACTTGGAAACACTCAATTGGGATGTTTAACCCAGCCACCGACGTTGCCTCGTCTGAGTATTACTTGTTTCGATGGATGACGCATGGCCTGTCTGAGCAGCACTTCACATCATATGAAGATACCAAAAATTGGGTTGATTCATGGATAGACTCAAAAGATGAATCGTTCTTCTGACGTTATATTCGTATGCTGCCAGAAAGATGGGTAAAAGTAGTGGCTAGCGATGGTGCAAAGTATAAAATTTAACACAAGTACTTTACTTTCACAATAAATGCCCAATTTTTGATAAAAACGGCGGAGACTTTTTTGTATATACCCAATAGTATTAGACAGACTTTACACACTTCAAATCGTCTTTCATAGATAAATATATATATAATTTTCAATCGAAAATACTTTTACTGTTGATTTAAAAATACGTCGGTTCGTGATGGAACCTTCTGATCACAATTTCATAAATTATATTGGTGTTGCCGGTGAATAGTAAAAAAACAGTTCTGTAGTCACTGTAGCCTATTACTGAGCCAAATGAAATGTTTCTAAAGAAACTCCACAAGTTAGTGATGTGAAGAAATCGTATGAGGCTGCAGACCGATTTTAAAATTACACCGCAAATGATTTTAAAATATTTCGTATAATCTGCCACTGGTTCTTATAAACGCAACTCACCTTTCTTTGTAATACATTAATTTTACGATCTTTAATTTCCATATGATCCTTTAATTCATTAAATTCATTTGAAAAACGATTACGCTCCTGTACCGCTTGTACAGCAGCTTGAGTTTTTTTCTCGATCAAACGATTTTTTTCTTCTAACCGAGCCCGTAATTCCTCCACCTGTAATACAAATTGATTAATTGTTGGGTGTTGTATCGTTGCATTTGCTTGTAAAAAGTTTCTGACATCAGACTGTAGCATATTATAATGTTCCTCCTTAGCAACTAATGATTCTTTTAGTACGGCTATATGCCTCTGATAGTCCTATAATTAAAAAATAAATAATATTAATTTTAATATAAACTTAATTAAATAATTATTATGATTATTTCTGTTTAATTATTGTATCTGTAAGTGTATGTGTGCAGTATTCATTATCAAAGTAGTAGAATTGTTGGTATTTTTTTTTTTTTAAATAATTATTAAAATTACTTGATGCTGCTCTTCAAGAGTTTTCATTTTAGCTGCCATTGCTAAAATTTCTTGATCTCGTCTTTGTATTTCCAATCGGAATTCATCCAACTTCAAAATTTTACAATATAAAAATGAAAGAAAAATAGAGAACAAAAAAAATTTGTGAATTAATTTTAAACATTAATAAGCCGCAAAATAATTAATTTATAATAATATTGCTTGTTGTGTGTATATAAATATTAATAAGAATAAGAATAATAATAAATATGTAATTAATTGAAAAGTGCCTACTCAATAATAATAATTATTATTATTTATAATTAAAGCTTTTAAAATTTATTAATTTTTTTTTTGGTTGCATGCATTTTGTTTATTAATTTTTAAATTCTCTCTCATTTTTTCTCATATTTACTTAATTTATTATTTTTTATTTTAAAAATTTTAAAATCTATATTTTTTTTAATAAAAAAATAAAAATAAATAAATAAAAATTCTATCTAAAAATATTATTTAAATCTTTTAAATATTATATAACACAGCTTTTATAGTTTTTCTTTTGTTTTGTTAAATAAAATAAATATTTCTCTACGTTTTGCTAAAAAAAATATTTTCTTATTTTTTTTTTATATAAATATAACTAATTACGATTTACGATTAATTTATTATAATTTTGAGCGAAAAATTATTAAAATATTATTTTTTTTTACATTATAATTACTTAATTGACTTGTAGATTAATAATTATAAGTATTTTCTAAATTTTTGTATTTTCATTTGTTAATTTCGATGTTCGGAAATTTTTGTTTTGTGTAGTTTGTAAGAAATTGATGATTTTTTTATTTTATTTTAAACATTTAAACGTCAGTCTTTAGAGTGTAATAAGATTTTTATACAACCACGAATTAATTAATTAATTTGATTTAATTTGTTTGGCACACATTAAAATTCGTTATTTTAATTTAGAGTATTGTGTGTCGGTTTATACTGAAATTGACTTTTAATTTATTTTTTAGGTTTTTGAACACAAATCATCAATTTCTTGAGAATCCAGTCGATTAGCACCAGAAGATTTTTTTGTTTAAAATACATATACAGTGGAATACATATACAGAATGGAATAGTAAACTGAATGCTAGAATGACGTAAGAAACTAGTTGGCATAAAAAACAAAATCCAAATGAATTTTAAGCATTTGTCAGGTAAAGATGCGGGATGATTGTCGAGTGTACGCCTACAAAATAATATGATTTAAAAATAAACTGGATTAAATAATACTCGGGGGTAGGGAAATGGGGTGGTCCATTCTGTACATTTTGTAGAATTATATTTTTTAAGGGATTATACACTAAATGTTTTTTTTTTAATCAATTGATAAGGTATCAACATCAAATTTAAAACTTACTTGTCTTTTAGCTTCGGCAGGTTTAAAATCTAAATCTAATTTCGGATAATTATGATGACTATTTAAATAAGAATGTGATGATGGATGATGATAAGTAGGATGATGAGTATGGTCAAAATGTTGATTCAAATAACCGCCAACACCACCACTACCACTACCGCCACCATGTGATAACAGATTGGATGATGATTGTGATAGAATAGGATGATGGGGTTGTGTTTGATGATGATGACGATGTGACTGTGAATGGCTTTGTGATGAAGTATGATGATGATGAGGTAATGTATTATAATAAGATGATGACGATATTGGATGTGAGGTTAAATAATTTGAATATTTTGGATAGTACTGATTACTATAAATAGGTTTTGAAGTATACAAATATTCCGACGATGGTTTATTAAAACTAGAATTATGACTAAAATTATGATGGTAAAAATTTGGCGCTGATGACGTTGTTCCGGTTCCGCTTCCGATCGCTGTTCCGATTTGATTTATATTTGGATGCGATAAAAAATTCGAAGACATTTGATTTAGTAAACTGTTCTCGTAATTATTTAACGTTGGATAGCTTGAACCAATACCGCTCGTTAGGCCGCAATTTATTCCGGTCAAGCTACCTGATAAGCCACGAGTTAATATTTGGGATGCACGTGTTATCGACTTCGAAGTTTCGTTTAATAAATTTGTAATATTCGTTTGTGATTGTTGGTGCTGTTGAACTTGTAATGATGAAAATAAACCGGTCGTCGGATTATAATCGTATGATGGAAGTCCACCAATGCTATATCGCCTTTTCGGTAAAGGTGAAATGCGTCCAAGTCCATAATTACACGTTGCACCGGTAATACCGCTTATACTTCCATAGCCCCCACTTCCAATAGTTGTTTCGTATGTGTTTGTAGGATACAGCCCACTATTATAAATTTGATTGTAAAATTCGGTTGGCGATGTCCCACTTCCACCCATCTCATAATTGTACATCTGAAATTTTTTTTGGTTTTTCGATTTTCTTTCGTGTTTTAAATTTTTTTTTTCATCTATCGGAGAAAATTTTTTCCAACTACAAAAAATTTTTTGTCCGAACACTTTAACGGACGTTAAGGACCCCCATTTTACAAAATTAATATTGTAATACATTTTGATTTATTTTTTTCTTAGTGTGATTCTTAGATGTAGAAAATAGAATAAGTAACACATAGTGGTTGTAGAATAATGTTGTGGAATAAAAGTATATTAAATATATTAAAGAATAAAAGAAGTTTCAAGGTATGAAGGAAATATGAAATTAGGAAAACTTAAGAAAAAAGTTTTGTGCATTTCTCAGATTTTTATCGAATATCTTAACATTTATTTTAAAGAGGGGCCTTCGTTACCGATTAAGTTTCGTCAAAAATCTTTTTTTATTGTATTATATTTTAAATTTAACGAAAGAATTGCGCTATATATTATTATAAAAGTAAAAATAATTAAATTTCTTATCAAAAATATCAATAATTTATACACTGCACAGAGAGTCGAATTGTTAATTATGATTTTAGATAAGTTTAATAGTTAACTATACTAATTTATAAATAAGCTTGGTTTTCTAAGTGCTTCATAGGAATGGAAGAATGGAGTGATTTTTTGCTAAATATGCTTGGAATGCTAAATATATTTTGATTAGAATCACCTATTTCTTAGAAATAGAAAACTAGATCAAAGCAATGATAAATCATTCATCTTTTCCCTTCTATGTTTTGAATATTCAGTTAAATTAAACAATTCACTTTGGTCTTAAAAGTACTGATTCTTTTTGTACTAGAAAATTTACTGCTCTGGAATTTTCATTTTACATACAATCAAGACTTCACTATTAATGGCAAGTTCTTTCCAAATACCGAAATTAGAAAACGATAGAAAAAAATTGAAAAATAAAATATAAAATATGTCAAAAATGGAAAAAATGTCAAAAACTTTCTATTGACAGTTTATTGTGTTGTGTACATTAAAAACAGTAGTGTGCTTATTTCTTATAATACATATAATAGATTTATTCACAATTATAACATAAAATACATAAAAAATTACTTTGAGTTTAAAATCTCAAGTTCAACTAGTCACAACAAATTATAATCCGCAAATAAATAATCCTCGTTTATGTTAATACTTTTAGCATTAATAATATTTATGTTAACATCAAAAAAAATATCCCGAAATGTTGAGATTTTCCAATTTTTATTTTTTTGTACAAATAATAAAAAAAAAATCAATTTTTTTACTTGGAAAGAACGTTTTACGGACTTTCGATCAACATTTTTTGATCTCAGGTCAATTTTTTTTTATATTTTAAATCAATTATTTTAACATTTCGAAATTTGTTATTGAACAAAAATTAAACACGGGGGACAGTTCTATTTAATTTGAATGGTACAGCTACAATACAGTAACTGAATTTGGAATAGAAAATTTTTCAGTTAAAAACTCTGGAACAAATAGAAGAATCCAAGTAAAAATTGAAGCATTTTTTTCTGAAGAATTACAAAGTAAATTAGGAGTATCGCACCGATCAGCTATCTGATTAAAGTAAAGTGGTCAGTTCCTGAACAATCAATCAATCCATGATGATGCTAAGAGTAACGATGAACATACTCCAAAAATGAAAATAAAATGGGGATAGAAAATCTGATCAGCAAGGTTTTAGATCAGCAAAATGGGATTGCTAAAAAGGGTTGTTTGAGAAGCTTTTCTTATAAAAGATGAGTGTACTATCTCTATAATATTCATTGTAAATGTCTCATTTATGACTAAAGATTACACATATTTGAGTTGAAGTGCTGTGTTTATGAATACGAGCGGATAAAGTACATACAGTAATACCACAACTGTAAAAGATGTTAGTAATGTCGGGATCGGCACGGTTATAAAACTAAGAATAAGTAGAACATATAATCGAATAGTATAGAACATTTCCATAAATATTAAAATTAATTCCGTATTTATACGGATAAAAAAGGGGCGACCAAAGGATCGTGAGATCGCATCCAAAATATCATTGTGAGATGTTATACGGCATAATGACAATTCTGTTGAATTATTGAACGAGTTGCTATGAAAGTGTGGACAGTAGATTGTGTGACTATATCGAATCGAGTGGAAGAAGATCTGAGAAAACACATCTTGTAAATTCCGAAGGGATAACTCACCATGGGCAAAACTAATATTAAAGGTAAAATGCAAAATATAGCGTGTACAACTTTTTGCCAACATTTAGGCGAAATTAATATTGTAATATACGTGTAAATTTATCAATTACATTAGCATTATGAAAATTACGTGAAAGTTTCGGGAAATATGGTGCTCTCAAAGCCTACAATTTACGATTATCAAAGAATTTGAAGAAAGAGGGACTGGGGCAAATAAGCTGAAGTGTGTGTAACAACGTGTAGTCAGAACACCAGAAAAATGAAAGTGTACGAGATAATCCAACGACATCACTTAGACACCGTGTGCAACAACTTGGACTTTGTAGATCAACACAAACCAATATTTTGCATAAAGGCTTAAATTTATTCCCGTATAAATTTTAATTAACACAAGAGCTGGTACGCGGAGATCATTTGGAATGTTGTACATATGCAAATAAAATGCTATTCCTTTTGACAATAATGATAATCCGGATTTGTTTGAAAAATTTTTTATGAGTGACGAAGCTCATTTTCACTTATGTTGACATGTAAATAAACAAAAGAGCTGGTTCTGGCCAGTAGATAATCCATAAAAAAATCATCAATAACCATCACATCCTTTGAAAATGATGGTATGGTGTTCAATTTGTGCTGGTGGGGTTATTGGACCATATTTTTACGAACAACCGAATGGTTGAGCTGTTACAGTCATTGGCGAACGTAATCGTGATATGATAAGGAACTTTTTTTTTAGACCAGAGTTGAATGTCAATGGTATGGTGAACATACGGATTCAACTGGACGGTACCACATGACATACCCTCGACTACTACAGTTAATTTTGAAATCTGGTGATGTGGATTGGCCTCCACGGTCGTCAGATTTAAATGCTCCCGACTTCTTTTTATGGGATTATCTTAAAAGTAAGGTTTCTGCAAATAAATTAGATAATGTTGAACAACCTAAGAGGAACATTAGGGAAGAAATTAACTTGATACAGGATGAAATGTGTGAAAAAGTGATGAAAAATGTAATTAAAAGAGTCCGCATGTGTAAGGCCAATAGATGCGGATATTTAACAGACATTGTTTTTCACAAAAATTTCAAACATTGAATTTATTTTCTTTCATTTAAAATAATTTTATAGGCAGAAAAAGTAGTAAACCTTTCGGGTGGATACCCTGTTTTAACACCGCTAGTTTATTTCAGTAACATTGGTGGTGTGTCTATACTAGGTGTGTTAAATATTTCCGTAGATAGGTAGAAGCGCATTTTAAAGATATGGAGTACCACTGGAGCTACATTCGAAAGTGGAATTTTTGAATCATCTGAGTTCCAAGAACTGATATCTTAGTGTATTACACGGATTTCGATTAATTTTAAAGCAATTAAAGACGATATCGAATATAACAATACCCAAGAAGAAGAACACTAACAACATGTTAAAGTTTTAGAAAAGAGAATGAAATGTTTTGGTACGAACAGTGTTAAGGTGGGGTTCATGTCGGCGATAATCTTTAAGTCAAGCCTGGAGACAGTGGAGGAGTTGATGGCGTGGACTAGAAACGAAGACCACCGCAGAGTTTGGTTTTGGACACGGAAAAATCACCATGTGAAATAATTTATATAGGTTTTGCACTTCAAATTAACGATATTGCAAATGAATTTGTATAAAAATAATGTTCAAATTCACGTTTTTCAAAAGTACTTTCAATTTTAACTGAAATGAATTAAAGAATCTACAAAGAAAATTCAACTTTATGTATTACAAATTTAGCTAATTATACAATTCAAATTCAAGCTTTTATACAAATCAAATTAAAATTAAAGCTCACGAAGGATTTGAACTGTTATTTGACGATTCTAATTCTTAACTTGATTGAATTCACCTGTCTGATGACAGAAATTTAAGGTTCTTGCTCGGTTTTCTCATTATTTTATGGTGGTCGACAGACAGAAGAGCAGTTACCATTGTTTCTTAATGAATTTGAAACGACACTTCATTGGGGTTACCTAACCAAATTTTAGAGTTTTAATTTGTTTAGTTTATTGTAGGCCACTTAAACATATGATTGATATTTTAGTTTTCTTTTGAATTTTGAAATATTGTTTTGTGGAAAAACTTTAACAGTGTAAAATGCTGCAGGAGTTTCAATATATGACAATTTTTGATCCACTAGGCCGATTGCTCCCAAATTTTGTACGAATACGTTTCAGTAGTCGAGAAAAAACAAACAAACTTCCCCATGCTCACCTGTAAGGAGCAATTTACAATGCAAACTTTTTATCCATATGCTTTTTATTCATCCTTTTTATTTATATGCAAACTTTTTATCCAGTATAACAAGTGCTTACAAATTTAGCACAAATACATTTTGGCAGCTGAGAAAAACCGTGGGAGTGTTAACAAATATTTTATATGTATCAATATTTGTTGTATATCGACCGTAATTATTACATGGTGGAATGCCTTCTCATTTCTTGGAATTGAAGAAGGATCATCAATAATGCTTCTGCGGAATCTGGACCCGCCAAAACTATGAAATAAACCATGGCTCTGTGTCAAAAGTCTTTTGCCAAATGGCATCGGAGCCACTGTATTGACGGGGACTGCAAAAGAAGAGGACATATTCATACTTCGCATACTGTTGATACTAACCGACCTGCCATTCAGCTTCATACGAGTCCAGTTCCCATTTAGACTCTCATTTGCTATAATAATCAACACAGCTCACGGACAATCACTTAAGTTTGCAGGCGCAGATTTAGAAAGCCCTTGCTTCTCTCATGGCCAGTTGTATGTGGAGATCCCTATGCTCAAGGGTATGGACTTCAAAAAATTTGTTTGTTTTAGCTTCGGGAGGAAAATTAAAATGTGGTTTGCAAGCAAGCATTGCGGTAAACCCAATAAATATTTTGTATATTGATTTTATGCCATTCACATAAGTATTTCTAATTATGTAGTTATATAGAATAAAAAAAAACACCTGCTGAAGTTCTACAGTTCAATTTTAACCCGGGCAAAGCCGGGTACCTCAGCTAGTTACATATTATATAATATAAAATGTAATCTAAAAAAACAATGTGGCACAGAGCTTTTGATAAAAAGTTTTCCTACCACCAATATTATTTTATTAGTTGTTTTCATTGCCAAGTGCTCTCTAGACTAGACCACCAAAAAAAATATTTGGTCTCCACAATTGGCCGCCACAAAGAACATGATGATAAAATCGAGAGACAACGGTTAATTTCTGCAAAAAACCGTTAAAATCCTTCAAGAGCAACAATTTTAATTTGATTTGTAAATGCTTGATTTTGAATTGTAAAATCACCCGAATTTGAAACAGAAAAGGCTGATCTTGCTTTGTATAATTCTTTAATTTAATTTAGTTAAAATTGAAAGAAATTTTGTAGCTTTATAACATTTTGTACAATATTTGCATAAAATTGAAAGTGCATTGTAATATCCCTAATTTGAAGTGAAAAACCTATAGTATCAATATTGCATTGTTACAGTAGCAGTGAAGTGAAATAGTGCACATCTTAAGTCGGAGCCCTCAAATATAAGCTTGGCTTTTACATCCATCAACTATTCTTTTTATAGTGTAATAGCCAATATTGTACTTTAAATGACACTTAACTAAAACTCACTGAAGTTGTGCTTGTCAATGGGAGAGGCACAAATTTCACATAACGATGTACAAATTAAGCTCAACCAGCGAACACGTAGGTATTAAATTGTACGCTGTTTGAGCCATTTGGGGGAATGGTACGACTACCAACTTTTAAAGGGTCAGTTGTTCAGTTTTGATGAGAAGCCTATACAATTTTGGTGGTCGTAGCATTAACCGAAATAATTCAAAAAACGTACAATTTAGGCTCTTAGGCGCCATTTTAAAAGCAAACGAAGTCCTTTAAAATCGAAATAAAATCATTTGAATAATCGAAAAGAAAAACTTGTTTTTTTCCATCCAATTTATGATCGAAGTTCGACTAAGTCGTTGTTTACCTTAGAGGATGGACGCTGCCGGAGTGGTCTATATTTTACATTCATACTTTTGAGAAATATAAATAAAATTATTTATAACGTGCGAATAAAAAATTAACGCGTCTATTGAGTAAATGTTTATTTGTCCTGATCCACCCTTCATTTCGAACCCTCATTCTAAAAAAACGATATCCACAAAACCGCTTACCATTGGTCAATTTTCGATTATCTTATTTTTGAATATTAATTTTTTGACAAAATAAAATATTCGATTAATTTTAGTAAATCGATATTTTGTTTCAGCTTAATGAGGCGATCCCAATTTACGAACTAATATTTTTTTATTTAAATATTTAGGGCAGCTCCATCCAGCACGAATTTGGGGCAATCTCATCCTCTAAAATAAAGAACGAATAAAATAGCCTTAAAAATATAGCGATGTTCTATCACAAATTCGACGAAATTTTGTTTTTCGATGTTATTTTGTTTTTCTATAATCGTTCGATATTTTTTTCTGATCCCACAATATCAAACATTAGCCGAAAATCAATAAGAAATTAATGCTTTAATTCTTTGTATACCTACGAATGCGTGAGAATGGTTGCCGAGGAATAATTTAAAATTGTTTTAACATTTCAATAAGAATTGTAGGCGTCTTATAAATTAAATGTGTATCCTTCCACCGCAGGAGCAAAATTTGTTGATTGAAAAAATATCGTAAATTAAAACGTTGAATATATTATGTATTATTTAATCGAGTTTGGAGCAACATACTCGTATACATTATTTAAATCATTTTTCTGCCATTTATGTGCATAGTAATCCAATAGTAGGCGGTTGTGGCGGTTTTAAAAAGTCCCTTTTTTGTATATGAGTTGAAAACCTGGAAAATTGTCTCTTTTCATCAAAACGAAAATATCGAAGTTAAAATGCCGAATAAAATTTGATAAAAAACAAAAAAATAAAATATTGTATTGTAAAATATTTTTTATTTTTGTTTTCTATCAAATTTTATTATCTTAGAGGATGGAGGCTGCTGCCCCAAAACCCTGGTTTTTCAATATTTTACTATGCACAACAATGTTACGAAATATTGAGGGAACTCCTCCAAGTCACTTAGCAAAGGGATTCAAAAAATTGTTTTATGAATTCGGATATTTTAATATCCGTTGTTTTATTTGCGATAATTGTTTTTACAATCAAAAAGTTTTCGATTTGTTTATTTTCGGATATAAATGTTTTGACAAAAAAGTTTATGTCAGCTACATATTTTTCGCGGCTAATTTAAATGATCCCGTACAAAAATGAAGGTTGGATCAAAATTATTACACAAATATCTATAAATATCTCGATATTATGAAAATTGAAAAAGTGGGGTGTGGGAGCAGCAGTCTCATTTGCTAAAATAAACAAAGAATTAAACTATTTAGCCATAAAAACTCGTGACTTTAATAAAATAGCGAATTTGAAGAAAAAAAACGATATTTTTAAAATTATTGGGCGCCCAACAGTTGAACATTTTAAGTAAAATCGTGGCCAACGCTATGCAAATGTTTAGCACTAAAAAATTACCAAATCAAATTTGCGTTGATTTCAGTAATCGGCCACTTAATCCCAGGTCCTAATTTTTGACTGAAAGAGGCACCCCATAAATATTAAATCTATGTAAAATCGGTCATTTGAACACAAACCAATTGGGAGTTTCCAGTTTGAGGAATTGGTTATTTTAGTATGAGGATTAGAAATAAAGTTTTAAAAACGTTAATTTTAGTTCAAATATTAAAAAAAATTCAATTATATTGGGAGTAAGACTTAGTTTTTTGAATTTTTTGCAGAAAAAACACGTTTATTTCTAAGAAATAGTAAGTTTTATTTTAATCAAAATATTTTCTATCGTTATCTATGATTTTTGACCATCTTTCTGGAAATTTATGAATTCCATCGAAAAAAAATTGTTTGGCTTTTGATGCAATCCATTTGAAGATCGCTTTGAATTGTTCGGACAAATAGTAATCTGATGAGAGGAAATCTGGTGAATAGAGGGCATGCGGTAGAATTTTCAATTTAAATACTTCCAGCGTACTTTTTAATTGTCTTGCGACATGTGGTCGAGCATTGACGTGTAACAAAATCACTTTACGCTGTTTGTTGGCTGGAATCGTACGATTTTCGTTCAATGCACGGTTCAAATCTATCAATTGTTGTTGGTAACGTTCACCAGTAATAATTTAGTTCGGTTTTATCAGCTCATAGTACACCGCTCCTTTCTGATCCCAAAAAATGCACAACATAACCTTACTTCCATGAGTGTTTCGTTTTGCTGTTGATGTGGATGGTTTGCGTGGATGAACCCTTGCTTTTTTGCATTTAGGGTTATGGTAGTAAATCCACTTTTCATCGCCAGTCACAATTTGAGACAATAAAATGCCTTCTTCGGTGTCTTGTAAGCAAAGAATTGCAAACTATTAAAGGATTTTCAATGTTGGCTTCATCAGTTCATGTGGTACCAATTTTCTTCCTTTTTGAATCATTTTTATGGCATGTAAACGTTTGCTTATGGCTGCTTGAGTGATATTTAACTGTTCTGTAAGTTGTTTTTCTGTTTGAGCTGAGTTTTCCTTCAATAATGCTTCCAATTCTTCATCTTCGAATTTTTTTGCTTGACCAGAACGTTCTTTGTCACTGACAACAAAATCACCACTTTTGAATCGTTTAAACAAGTTTTCGCAAGTTTGTTAAGGTGGTGCATGTTTACCATAAGTTCCTTGAAGCAAATGGAAACTTTCCGCAGCTTTTTTCTTTTGATTAAACCAAAAAAGTAATGCTTCCCGCAAATGCTGTTTTGTTGGTAAGAAATTCGATATGTTTAAACGAGATTAAAAAATATGTTGTTTACGCTTTAACGAATAATGACAAACTAAATTTTAATGTGGAATGTCAACAATTTAAAACGCCGTAGATGTCATTGAAAGCGAATGTTTAGTACTAAAGTTACGCCATCTTTTAGAAAATCAAAAAACTAAGTTATACACCCAATATTATTTCGTTTAATTTTGAAAACTTTTAAAATAGGGGTTTGGGCGAAGTAGCAATCACCCTCTTAGAGTCTAAGGTATACAACGAATGAAAATAGCAACTCATACTCAAATTTGGACTTATCTCAAATTTTCGACTTCTAAAAATGCCGAATATGTATTTTTGTATGTTTATTAACTTTGCAATCTGTTCTGTGGCCGAAACATTCCCAAATCTTTCGTGTTCCGCGTTTAACATCCTATCTTGCGCAGTAGAGACAAATCGAGAACGTACTAAAGGTCCGATTACGTAGTGCTATCTCTGCATTGTATAGCTCTATTGCAGCCAATAGTAGCTGTATTTCTTGACGCTTGATCTGATCCAGTTCAGTTCACGTTTCATGAAACAACAAAAAGGCGCTTGCTAGATTTAAAATCATAATTAGTGATAACAAAATTTGGTTCATGTTTTCCATATAAAATTTGAACTGATCTGGATCAATGAGCGTCAAGAAATACGGCAAGTACTGCAAGGGGGTCGTAATTGTGTTTATTTTCATCATCGATTGTAATCTGGTGATGAAGACGCGTTTTTGCATTCTGTTTCTATCGAGATTTGAACTCGTACGTCCCGATACAAACCCAACCCGAAGCTTTAAACACTGTGCTGTTTGTGGGTATAATTTGAGTTTTCGAAAATTTAAAATCCGAAAATAAATAATCGAAAATTATTTTTACATAAAATATCGAATTAAACAGTTAATTAATTCAATTTCATTTTTATGACCTTAAAATTTTTGTAAAATTGTGAAAAGACGGGGTTGTTGCCATACAATTATTCTCAGAGAGTTTAGTATTGAACAAAATAAAATATTAATTTATGATCGAATTTTTGATAATTTTGATTACTTTGCAAGAATGACTAGAAAGTGATAAACAATTCATAAATCGCTTTCTCAATTTGTTTGTCGATTAATTCGACGATGTTTTCACAACCGGCCAGTTAAATTAAACCCCTAGTTCTTTATTTTAGCATGAGAACTAGGAACAGCAATGTAAAATTTCATTATCATTATTTACTCTCAAAATTACGCGGTTTTCAAAAAATTAAAGAAACTAGTTAAGTCATTTTTCAAACTCACTGCTAGCGTATAGTAGATCCTGACAGAATGTGGATTTTAATTAAGAAAGGAGACTAATTCTTTTTCAAGTTATAGTTAAGATGTTAAAGCACAATTCGTGTTTGTAAAGTAATCAGAATCTCAACCATACACATAAAAAATAAATATTGTGATTGACCAATTTGTGATCATTTTATATGTACGGTAAATTCTTGTTGCCCAACTTTGCGTAATTAATTTGTGACAAGTTTAACTGTGAATATTTAATCGTGTGCAATACCCAATACGTAAAAAAACTTTTAATTTAAAGAGATTCGTGATAAAGTTAAAATATTTTAATGAGGCATTGGCATTCAAACAGAGGAGGCGTAGCAATTTAGAATTCTAAAACTATTGAGTACAATTTTTTTTCTGATATATAATTTGAATTCAGGTCATTAGAAATTTATTTTAAATTTAAAAATAATAAATTTTTTTAATAGTGGCCCTATTTGATTAAAAATGTTCCTATTAAAAATCAAATCCAATGTACCTACCCGCCCGCTTATAAAAATAAAATATGTATGTCGTGTTGTATGGACATAAAATACCTACGTGTTTTAATTTTGATAAATTTAACATAATTTTGTTTTGTTTGCAAAATGTTGTATAATTCATTACAATTCCAAATGATTCTGTTTTCCACCAGAAATACAATAATTATTAAATATTTTAAAGTAGGCAAGCATGTAACAATTTTATGTATAGTATAAACTAGTTTCAACTAAAAAATTTATTTTTGGTTCGACTCTCTGATAATTGTTTCGTTAAATTTAAAATTTCTAAATACAAATAATTTATAAGAAACAATATCTCTAAAAACCAAATTTAATTAAACAAATAAATAACAAAAAAAAAAAAAAAAATAAAGTAAATTTGCATAAAAATAAAATAAACAAGGAGAAAATAAAATAAAATAAGAAAAAACAAAACAAAACATGAAAATGTATTTTCTTATTTTACAGTTTGAATATTTTTTTTTGATTTGCTATCTTTTTTTTTTTTCATTTTCAAGAACGGAAAAATTTTTATTATTTTTTTTTGTGGCTGCCTTATTTTAAAAAAATATTACTATTTATTAATTTAAATTATTATTTTTTTTAGAATTATTATTTTTCGTCTCTAATGATGATTAAAAACTAAATTATAATAAATTAAATAACGAAAAAAAGCAAAACTAAATATATGAGAAATGTGAATAAAACAAAAAAGTTAAAACGTAATACGGGTGTGAAATTTAAAAGAGATCGTTAATTATTAAGCGACAACCGGACGACCGGTAGCAGACTACATTAAAATGATTAATAGTATAAATTTTCACACCCATATAAAATAGTTAATAGAAAATTGTTTATAGTTTTAGAAAGTTGTATATTTTTATTTGGACACACAGAATACAAAAAAAGAAATTAGTATAAAAAATATATAATAAGTACAAATTATTAGTTGATAATTTTTTAAACTAAAATATCCAATTTGATGTTAATTTGTTTATATTTTTAGAATCTGCTCTCAGGGAATATAAAGACTATTCTCGTATATTTATATATACATTTTAGTTCGTTTCGTAATGATGATTCTATTACGGTATTATCCTGCAACATTCTATTTATTTGGTCGTATTAGTATTATAGCAAAACAATACATGCACATAATAAGATGCCAGTTTTATTTAGTGATAAACGATTTAAAGTATATGGGACACCATATTTTTGTGTTTATTGGGCTCGTTTTCTTATTATTTGCTTTATTTTATATTTAAAACAACAATTAGCATGCCACAAAAAAAATATTTTATATTATAATATAAAATAAATTAAATTAAAATAATAGTGAAATGAAAATAAAATCTACTTACACAAAATTTTATTTGTGTGATGCCATTTTATTGCTCTGGAAAAGCTTTCTTCGTATTTTTATCTCAAAATAAAGCTTTTTTTTTGGTTTTGGCCCAAATGAAATATTAATTAAAATTAACAAAAGAATACAAAAACAATAAAATAAAAACATAAAGAAATTATAATTTCAAATAACAATAGAAAACTGAAAATTTATTTTTAAATAAAATAAAATAATTATAAGATAGTGACATGAAAATTTGTCGATAACAAAAATTTTGGTTTTTGTTTTTTATATTTTTAAATTTGGCCTTTAGCAGAAGTAAATTAGATCAAACAAAAAACAAATTATATATGTACATAGGTTTATGGAATTATGATTTTATTGAGAGATTAATGATGATGAAATTTTTTCAACGAATTTAATTTAGATTGATTGGTTATAAGATTAAATTATCGAGATACCAGCGAACCATGATAAAGATTATATGATCCAATTTTTATTTATTTATTATTTTTGTGTGTTAATTTGTTTTATTAATTCACTTATAAATTATTTTTTTGTATAATAAATTACGTCATATTTCGAGTGCGATAGATTTTTTTTTTTTTATTGTAACATCGAAATGAGAGAGAATTTTGTGTTTCATTTTCTTTTAATTATTTTTACTTTATAATAATAATAATTAAATTAAAAAATTTTGAGAACGATAAAATAAAATATGATAATGATGAAAAAATTATAAAAAATAGAAAGTAACATAATTTTATATTTTTTATTTCTTTTGCCATGCAAAGAAATATTTAAAAAAAAAAACCACAAATTATAAATTTTATTTAGCACAAAGTAAAAAAAAAAAGAAACTAATAGAAGAAACTGTGTAAAATAAAATAATCAAAATAAATATATTAAAGGCATGCACATAGTTTGGCTTAGGAGCTGCCAGATTTTATTTTGTTTTTTTGTGAATAAAATTTTCGTCAATCTGGCAACCCCGACTCTATAACATTAAGGTTGTATATAAGAAAAATTAAATATTTTTTATTGTGTTGTAGTTTTGAAAATCGAAAAATAGAAACCGAAATGAAGTTTTTATTGAAAAATATCGATAGAAGTTTTAATAACACTTTTCCTGTTTTATAAAATTTTAGTAAAGAGATTTTAAATGTCAAATTAGGCGCGCAACAACTTTTTCTTTCGGAAAATACATACAATTATTAGGTTGCTAGAAATTCATTCTCATACATCTGTTTCACTCAACTGTAAAAACAGATATTATGTGTATTAAATAATAGCTGTTAATTAATAAGAACATAAAAGAAATAAAACTCATCAGTATAGGAATAACAGGCAGAGCCTAAGATTTCTAGAGTTAAATACCCAAATTAAATGATTTTTGTTAAGTATTTTTGTGATCGATAACAGATAAAACTGTATACTAGGTCTGTGCCTATTTAGTATGTAAAATATTTGCTATTGGTGGAACTAACTTCTAAAAACTCACTATTACAAACAGAAGTTGGTTTCTAAAACAGTAATAGGTATCTACGTCACCAAATTAGTACACACTACTTTGTTTGAAATTCTGGTTACTTCGATATTCTCAATATGATTGTTTTCTGGGGCGGTATGTTGTACCATCACTATTTTCGACTTTTGACTTAGTTTATGTCTCAATTTTCAGGAATCAATTAACATTCTATTTCGCGTAAACAATTATGTGTTTTATATCGAGATTTCAACCTCTTGATATAATTGTGAGCTTTCTCTCCTTTTTACATTTTCATAAACGTATCATGAAACAATTATTTGATGATAAATTTTCGCGACCTGAGAATAACACAGTTGTAATTAACATGTTTTCCGAAATTGAGTTATACATCAATTAGTATTAAATCGATTACGCTCTTTTGATTCTCGTTAACCCTTTTCTTGTATCTCTTTTCATTTCCAAGTTAGCCGAAAACACAATGTGTATGTAACAAAATTTTTCTAAATATTTTCTATTTTTACAGAAACAAACATGTATGTACCACTTGGATTTGTGTTACTCCACTGAAAAAACAAAATTAAGTAGATGGAACTATGTATTTTCATTTTAGATAGATACACTCTCTTTATTCTAAATCAGACGCTCCTTTAAAAAAACATTTGCTTATTTTGGTACTGATGTATTTTGGTAATCCACCAATTTCGCATTTTTTGGGGGAAAAAAAATATTCAGTTTTAATAAACTTCAACTAGGCTACTAGTTATTCGGATTATTAACAGGCAAGGTGCATACATTAAGTTTTTTTTAAATAAACTCTAAAATGGATCAATCGGTAGAAAATCAAGAACCAATGGTCTACATATTTGGAAACAATGAAATTGTTTTAGGTGAGGAACTAATTTTTGTCGAGGAGACAATTACTTTTAATGTGGTATGTATTTTATTGAAAGATTTCTGAGTTAGTAAATAAATAAGTTAATAAATTTATAAAATTTATTAAAGGTGCCTGCGGAAGTTGAAATTATTAACGAAGCTGAAGAAGGACAATTAGAAAAGCGACGGATATTGTGCCAACTGCTTTATAATTATTAGTTTTGCCGAACGAACTACAAGAATTATCGGATAATAAAATAGAAGGACGATCATTACCCAAAACCGTCAAATCAAGAAAGTAAGTTCGAAACCCTATATAAAGTGGAAAAGCACCATTAGAAAATCCAAGCACCAACCTGGTGAAGAGTATGTTAGGGTAAGCAGAAAGGTGGTACTCAAATAGTCAATACAAACTAAGAAAAGTTGCTTGGAACAATGTGTCTTGTTTGTGTGCAATAAAGATGATGGATTCAGAGCGACAAGCTCAATTTGATGCATTTTATGCGTTGGATGCCACCGAGCGTTATTTACCAGTAAGACAAACCAAAAGACGATCGTCTCGCCGTCACTTTATTTTTCCGTAATTCATGGATGTGGCGAGTGTCCAACATACGTAAACAGATACCGATGCACAAAAAAAAAATGCACTGGAACAGGTACAGCAGGTAAATAAGTCAGGGCGGACAGGTACCAATAAAATATCTGATGAAAGCATCAGATGCAACATATTAGTTCCTTCTGAGAAATAAATATTTCAAAAATGTACTTCAAAAATGTGTTTCAAAAATGTACGAGTTGTATAAGGAGCAGACCAATAATCCGGTTAAAGAAAGCTACTATCGCTTTACTTTTTGTATAAAATTCATTTGCATATCATAGCCTTAAATCAGACAGATGCGGATTATGTGAAAACTTAAGTGTGCAGAAAAACAAAATTTGCTCACAAAACAACTGGCTGCAGAAAAGAACCACATTTAAAACTGAAATAAATGTGAAATGCGACAGCAAAAATTGAAAAGGTGGATTAATCCCTATCCTTAGTTTCGACTTATAAAATGTTTTGAATTGTCCAAGAGCTGAAATAGGCCTAATATTCTATTTGTCAAAGCTTAAGATCTACAATTAACGGCTTATTTGTCAACAGAGAAGAAAACGTATTGTTGTATGTGGCATTAGCAAAAACTTTGAACAGAGTCGTCGAAGATTATCCACATATCCTTGATTTAGTCACATGGAGTGATTCCTGCGTACCACAGAACAAAAATTCTATTATGTCTGCGGCTGTTTTAAATATGCTTAGGAAACATCCTCATTTAAATTCAATATAGAAGAAATATTCAATAGCAGGTTATGGTGCGATTCAGGGGGGGGGGGGTGGACAAAATTCATAGCGGTATTGAAAAAGTTCTAGCTATAAACCAATACTTCTCACCAATGGGTCTCATCCGTCTGTTTAAAACAGTAAATATAATAAATCCTGAAGTCATGATGCAAATGAGTGACAGTGATTTCAAAGACTTCAACTGATATTCAAAAATGTGGTTTGAACTTTCAACTGTACCATTCACCAAATTAAAGACTATTAAATTTTCACAGCATGTCTACCAAATCCAATACTCATTAGATTATAGTGAGTCGAATATAAAACACTTGAACCTCGATTACCCGGGATGAGTGGGACTTCCCAGATAATCAAAAATCTCGGTTAATCGAATTATTTTTATAAGAACTAAACAAAATCCCGGTTATTCAGATGAAATTCACATTAACCAAGAAACTAAAAAATCCCGGATAATCGAGGTTCACGGATAAACGGATCCCGGATAATCAAGATTCAATTGTAGATATCAACATACGACAAACAGAGAGAAGCAAAAAATATATATCGGTTAAACCTACTGAGCCAGAAGTATAATAAAAGAAAATTAAAAGGAAGCACCTTCAGCAAATGTTCGTATATATGGCACCAGCGGATATTCCATACTATAAAATTATCTTAAAAATAGATCAACAGTCATTAAACAATCATTCTGTGGCCAATCGGGAAGTGAATAATCCAAGCTCATCTAATGGGGATTGTGGAGTTGAAACAACCAGTATAAGGAAACCAATTAAAAGAAGAAACCAGACCCTTAATTAGTGCCACAATATTATGTAATAAGATTAATGTAAGTATGTATTTAGTATACTTAATATGTTAAATAAAAAATTTATGTTCTGAATTGAAAACAACAATACCGAAATGAAAAAATCAGAAGAAATTCGCAAATTAATTGTGAAAGATCGTAAAAATGGATCTACTTACGGTGAATTAGCATTAAATTTCAACATTTCGAAGCAAGGTGCAAAAAAAATTGTAGATAAATACAAGAATAGAGAAGGAAATGTTGAAACATTACATAGAGCTGGGCGTAAAAGAAAGACAACCATCCAAGACGATCGACGATTATACCTTGAAGCAAGGAGAACCCCTAGTAAATCTGCGAGAATGCTAGAAGAAGATACAGAGCTAGATGTTTCAGTATGGACAGTGCGATGAAGATTAAAAGAATCTGGTCTAAATATAGTTGCCAATAAACGTCCACTAATTTGTACTGTTAATAAAACAAAGAACGAATTTTGCAAAGGCTCATGAAAACAGTCCACTCGAGTGTTGGAACCAAATAATTTGGAGTGATGAAACCAAGCTCGAATTGAAAAACCCAAAAAAGAGAAAACGAGTCAGGTGCAGGAAAGAAAATCGCCTTAAAGATACCTACATTCAAAAAACTGTGAAACATGGAGGTGATTCTATCATGGTTTTGGGATATTTCTCCAAATCAGGCGTGTGAAAGCTGGTCAAAATTGACGAATGGATGATTAGCAATTTATACGTCAACGTACTACAGGAACATTAACAGAATCAGCTGCCAAAATGGGGTTAGGTCAATTTATCATCCAGCAAGATAATGACCCTAAACATACATCTCGGATTGCTGTATTGTAAAGTTACATTTGCTCTTTGTATTTGCAGACAGTCAAAGTGATATTTAATTTTTACCAAATGTACAGTATAAGAATGAACTTTTCTTTTAATAAAAATGTTATACATTTATGAAATAAGAAATAAACACAACATTTAAAATTATTTATTTTATTACGAATGAGCCATTTTACTTTAGATTCACAAATTGCTTAGACATTTAGCTTAGACTAATAATAAACAAATTATATAACTCTTTCAGGTTCGTTTTTTTTTTAACTTGATCAGGATTACCGGTCAACCCCCACACAAATGTGTACGCAAGACAAAATCAAACTGAGTTTTTCGAGCTGATTTTCATCCTAACTACAGTCCAAGATACAAAATTGTGTTAACGAATAGGTTATGTAGTGAGTGTAGATAAATCAAAGATGATAGTCAAAATTCAACCTGCACGTTTTTGTGGGCACTGTAAATTTATAGTACAAATTACGAAAGTTTTCAAAATCATACACGTTTAGTTAGGGTGTTTAAAACAGATGGAGTATTAGAAAAAGAGTCGCTTATATATAGAGTTGAAGAATTCTTGTTGTATATGTTACGATAAAAGTCCAAAATCGGTAAATGTCCGAATTAAAATTGTATTAAAATATTTTATTGCTTCGAAATCTATGAAATGAAGTCCTTTATTCTCGAAATGATTCACTTTTACCTCAGGGAATACTTTTTATGGTATTAGTGCAAAGTGATTTGCAATAGTTGATCTATAGGTTTGACTAGCTCTCACGGACTCGCGGGAGCTAATTGTGCCTACAATCGGTTTTAAATCATTTAAAAAAAAATAAAAACTACGGACATTTACCGACTCCGGACTTTAACCGTAACATTAAATAATGGTAACAAGGGTGCTTGAACGATTATACGGTGAATGAGGGATACTAGAGGTTGAATCACTACAACCGCCACTTAACGAGTTGTGCTTTCATTCAAATTGTTAGTTGACTTTTATTATGCGGTTTCTTATTTTTTTATGTATATAGTATAATGTACACTTTTCATTTTCGGATTTCCTCAAGATTATTCGGCATTTTAAATAAATTTGTGTTTTCTTGTTCCAATTTTTTAATAGAATTTTAATAAATTTTGAGTAATTTGTGTAAGGATCGCCCCCAATGTAACGTTAAAAATGATTACTAATAGCAAAAACTAGCATGCCCGGCATCTTGAGAGCGACTAATAAATAGAAACCTGCTATATAGAGTATTTCGCGCAAATTGTATGATTAAACGATACAATTTGTTTTGCATAATTTAGATTAATCTCTAGCACCAAAGCTATTTGGCAGATCCCCTTACTAGACTGGAAAAATCGAAATTTAGTTTTTATCCAAGATTTGTGGGTAAGGAAACGTTCAAAATTATATTTTAATGGTTTGTCTGAAAAAACTACACCTAAAATTTGGAAAAGAATTTAAAAGTAATTTAAACTCATAATATAAGGACAAAATTTGGTTGGTGTCAAAGTATAAGTATGTAACGAGATATAAAGGCTCCGGCTTAGGAAAAAAAAACGTTTTTTAGACATTGTCCTTGGATGTGCACTAAGTTTCACTTATATAATCACTTGTTATCTATTAAACAATAAACTAATGTATTATTCAATAATTATTTCTATTTTTAAAAGTATAGTAAACAGCTTTATTATCGTGAAACTTAAAATTGTATTACAAAAATTTTATAAATATTAAAATATTAACTTAAATAAAATAAATTTTTTTACAAAATCGATTTTGGAAACTTACCTATTGCCATCATCAGTTGTTGATACTATCATAGATAGTATCAACTACTGATGATGGCAATAGGTAAATTGCCGAAATCGATTTTGTAAAAAAATTTATTTTATTTAAGTTAATATTTTAATATTTATAAAATTTTTGTAATACAATTTTAAGTTTCACGATAATAAAGCAGTAAACAGCTTTTAAGCACTTTTAAAAATAGAAATAATTATTGAATAATACATTAGTTTATTGTTTAATAGATAACAAGTGAAAAAGAAAAAGATAACCGTTTGGATATTTTGATGTGACACGAAAACGTATCACACGACCTGCGGAGATATAAACATCAATGGCCATTTTTGAAAAACATTAAACCCTTAGTTTGAAACATTAAAAACAACTCAAATTTTTTACAAAATAGAAGATGCACTCAGAGAAAAACTTGGGTCAAAAAAAACAAAAATCTGAGTCTATTTTGCCAAAATCTTGGTGATTTTCGATCAGCCAAATTTCTTAGTTAAAAAACGAACAAGATCTTAGTTGAATAAAATTTTAATTTAAAATAACCAAATCCTGCTTATTTAATTTATAACTTAGTTAATATAACCAAAAACATATGGTTTATTTAATGGATAGAAATGGAAAATAATTGGTAACAGTGACTAACTATTTTGTTAAATTAACCAAGGGAAAAAATTATTTTACTAATAATTAGTTATTATTATTTTACTAGTTTAATTCTACCAAATTTTCTTAGTAACTGTAACAAAAATGGCGGTAAATGTTGCAAACGTTTAAGGTTAAACACATTACATCAAGGTGGGGCTACCAAACCAACACGTTGGAAGTTTGATTTCGAACTAATGAAACATTGAATTCTTTACATTAAAAAATTCGAGCGTCTCACCAAAATGCAGTGATCAAACTACAAAAATAATGAAAATACTTTGAACTTACATTCAAAGTATAATCACAATGATTTAGCGAATTTTATTGATTCGCTAGAATTTAAGTCTTAGACAAAACTTATAGGTCAAAATAACTAATTAAAATAAACCAAAATATTTGGTTAGTTATAACAAGAATATTGTTCAGCTAACAAAATTTTTTTTGGTTAAATTAAACAAAACTACGTACCAACACCCTGGTAACTCAAATTTCACTCACTTTATGTGGTAACCAAGTAAGAAAATATCAACTTTCTAATTTAAACAAGAGATTTGGTTTATCTAGCTCAGAATTTTGTGTTAAAACAATCAATCTAATCTTATCTAAGTATTTGGTAGTAATCTTTTTTCTGAGTGTGAAGTGCTGGAAATGGCTCTTGCCTCTATTCATATCAAACGGTTAGTGATGGGACCGTTTCTGACCACCATATACTCAACCCTTGATCTCGTCAGTAACCCTAATTCCTGTAGTCCCCAGGTACAGTAGAGCAACTGGGTTGCGTGATTCGATCTGGAAGGATTACGATATCAAATGCCTACAACAGAGTGAAGTTTAGAAACAAGCAAACACCAATAAGATGGAATACAGAGCTTCGAATCTATCAGAAAGTATTTAGGAGACCCTTCAGTAAAGCTAAAGGTGCTAAGGCACCTAATAATGTAGAGAAGAGAAGGAAGGTACAAAGAAAAATTTTAACATATTTCTGGTAAGGTTCTACTATCTTATGGTAAGTGGAGTTGGAAGATGAACATTCTAAACATCGTGAAAACTAGAACAATGAACAAGGTACAAATAAACTATGGTTTCAATGAAATAAATGATCATTTAAACATTGAATACGTCTGGTCCCAGGCCATTCGGGTGTCTTGAACAAATGCAGGGGACAAATTCGATAGGTACGTGTTGATTATCAAGGTGCCAGTAATGGTAAGGAAAAGGCGTTCTATCAGGGCATATAGTAAGGAAAGAATGTACGGTACTTGTAAAGTATTTGTGTAAAGTATGGCAAAATAATTATGTCCAAGCCCCCAATTTGACAATAATCAAGTTCTATCTTTATCTTGGTCAAACTCTAAAAAACGTCCAATTTATCCAAGGATTTAAAAACCTCTATCTTCCAAAGTCAATATTTTGAATTTTGATTTAATTCATTTGTGATTTTTAATTTTGAGAATCGGGGCCTCATAAATGTATTCCGAAGCCCATATAAATGTGTAAATCCAATTATATAGACAGCTGCAAGAGACTTATTACATGGGTCGAGCATCACACCGATAACCGAATAAGTATCTCTCAACAAAATTGTAATCAGGCCAACAAGTCAAAAATACATTTTTTACTTTCATTTCTTTCAAAAAATATCTTGTAGTTTTTTATATTGAAGATGGCGACAAATCATTAAACAAATGACTATGAGATGTGGTATACGATTTATAGTATTGGTGAATTAATTACTCGAAACCGAAAGGAAATTAAGTAACTCAGAAATGTTTGGCTTAATAGGCTACACAAGGAAGTTAATAGCAACAATAATATAAAAGTCCCAGTATGCAATTTTTCCACTGTATGGAAAAAATGTTTTAATTCCATACCAAATTCCATACTAAATTTTATTAATTTTAAGTATTGCTCGTATTTTGCCATCTTCGCGATCAACAACATTGGACTAAACAGGTCATAAAATTGAATTACGACGTATGCTTTTGATACTGACGATTTTCGTGTGTTTATTTTTTAAGATGGATGCCGATTGAGCGACTTAATAGATTGGCGACATAACATTACATTGGCAATTACATTGGTACATTGGCGAGATTTAAATTAAAAAATTGCAGTGTGTCTCTATTGTTTATTAAAAATTGTATAAAAATATGAATGTATTGTATATGTATGTATTATGAATAAATTTGACAAACTCAATGCAAATTTTTTTTTTAAATTTCAAAATAAAACTTCACTGTGAAAAGTACAATAGAAATCTCTCTCTATCTGCTCTTTCCAATTTGTTTTTTCTCTTTTTAGTCAGAATTTACACCAACACTGAAAGTTTTGTGACACTTTTCTTTGGCGAATAGTACGGTTTTCCGTGTAAACGTGGTCCTTTCCATAGAAAGAGTGTGGTTTTTGCACGCGAAGTAAACGGAATTCCATCGGCATTGCATATTGGGGTGTGAAATATGTCAAAAAATTTACATATCAATGTCGATCAGTACGTTTAACATTAGATTTTTGAACGATAATAATAGAATCAAAGTAATAATAAAATTAAAGTGGAAAAAGTCTCAAGTGATCGTCTTCTGGCTTTCCAAGGGAATAGATAATTTTTTTGGTTCCAGAATTACAAAATAGGAGAATACTTGTCGCTATCACTTAAGAGGGTTAAAAGTAATTCTCAATTTAAAAAAATTGAATTTTTAAGACAAATTCTTCCTTGCTAAAAAAATTATAGCAGAAAATACTAGTCCACGAATTTTTATTCTTGCTCCTCAAAGAGTAACGATGGAAAGAATTGGCTCGAGCCTTATATGACTTAATTTGAAAGAAAAACTTTATTTGAACTTTTTTCAACCGGTTGACGCGGTTTATATTTTTCATTAATAACTTCATTTCGGTAAATAAGGAAATAAAAATCGAAAAACAAAAATAAAATTGTTAAATATAAATAATAAAATAACGGAAGTAGTAACCATATTTTCTTTTAATTTTTAATATTATTTTTTTTTTAATTTTGTGTATAGTGATAACTAAATTAAAAAATTATCTTTTAATTTTGTTTTTATAAATTTTTTTCCATTCTTTTTCGCATGACAAAAAAATAAAAATTAATTAAATTATATATAAGTATATCCATACAGGAAAATGTATACAAAATAGAAAAATTAAATAAATTATGAGTATAAAAATAATAATTAACTGAAAATAAAATTTACAGAAAACAAATTATAAGAAGAAAAGCAGAAAAAAGAATTTATTAACGTATTCGTGATTATTTACCTGTTTTTGGGCCATAGCCTGCATTTGTTGGAACATTTGTCTTTCTTCTTCTTTACCTGTAACATAATTACGTCACAAATTAGTGACCATTTTAACAAAACGTTTTATCCAACATACCCATTCCTTTATTTTGTAACATTTCCAATAATTTTTTTATACTTTCATCGCGCGCTTGTAACGTTTGCTTTTGCGTTTCAATTCGTAATTCCAATTCTTTAATCGTATCGCGTAATATTGCAATTTCACGTTGTAAATGTTCATTTTCGGCGTATAATGCCTCCACTTGCTGCTGCATTTCAATATTCGGTTGTCGAATTCTTTGCCGTAATTCCTCTTCTAATTGTCGTACTAGCATTGCTTGTCGTTGATTTTCACTATTTAATAATTTTAATTGATCATTAATTAAACTATATTTGGCGCTCTCTTCTTTTCGAAGGGCACGCTCTTTTTTCAGTTCGGGTGACCAAAACGTTTTAATACTATGCATTGAGCTACCTAATTTTTGATTTGTTAATTCTAATTCACGTTTTAAATTGCCCAGTTCTCTTTGTAAATCAGAATTTTGATGTTGCAAATCGCCTAAATAATGTCGATCGGTTGTCGGCACGGCTGCTCACACGAAATAAATAATAATAGTAAATATAATGATCAGTATTATATATACGGGAATTTATGATTTTAGAAAATATTACTGAAATTTAACTTACACATTGGATTTGGACTTTGACGTGCCGACCGTCCATATAAATCGTCTTCTAGATACATTCCGCGATCTAGTGACCGATCACGTGAGCGATCTCGTGGTTCCCGTATTGGAATAAATTCACGGTCGTGGGGATCCACCAATCCGCCTCGATCTAGTGATTGATATCGAGCCCCTGAAAATATTACAAATGGTGAGTTTATTATGAACTATTTAATAAATTACTGATCATTGATCAACTGAAAACTTTTCAAACATGTCTGACGATATTTTCGAACTGAAAGAAACAAAAACCTAAAGAAGAGGGGTACAATATTGTTTTTGTTATGGAATGAACGGATAGGAAGATCAATTATTTAACAATGGTTACTTTCTGCAATCAGATGCAAGTGTTTAATTTAGTAGACTCTATTTCTTTTCTTTGGGAAACTTGGATAGCTTGAAGACTTAATGGGTTATGTAGGCCCCTTGATTAAAATGCCAAAGTGGTTACCCAGTTTTATCAGCTTGGAATTTTGATGCGATTACAAAGTTAGCAGATCTCGAGATCGTTTAACATCGAGTACCGAGCGGAATCGAATAATTTGTTATTGGACTTCATAAATGCGACGTATCTGCAATTTCGTTCCGAAATTCAGACGAAATTCACCTTCGCCTCAACGATGACAGAGAAGCATCACAAACATCTAATAATTCTGTATGAAGAAATTAAACGATACAAACAGGAAATTCAATTTTTTAGACTCCTATGCTGTCCAAAAAAAAATTAAGCTATAAGAGTATTTTCACTTTCGACGATGGTCGAGCAACTAAAACGTTTTTGGCAATACTCAATTTCAACCGAAAATTCCTGCCAAACGCAAACCAAATTATTCGGGATCCCGAATACCTATAACTACACTGGATTTCTAAAGCGAAAAACTAAACTTACCGGGCCTTTGGTAAACCTGTCTTCTATAATCAAAAAAACATTATCCCTGCTTACATTTCAGAAAGCCAACAAAGTCAACCCTTGTTAGTTGAAAATTTAATCTTTAAATCTGTTAATTCTTTGGCGTCTTTTATAAATGCTAAACTTTTCAACATTATTGCAAATATCTAAAAGCTCCTTTTGCATCTGCCAATTAAGGGACATAGATTTCCTTCTAATATCGCAAGAATCTAAAAAATTTAAGTATGAAGTTTCATGTTGTTTGAAATTTTATTTACAATCATTTTATATTTGAGTAAGGGTAACTGCAGCAGGGAAACTTTCAGATTTCGAAACGAAAATTTGCATACCGATTAAGCCCAAGAAAATTTTAAATTTCGCATGAAAGACGATAAAAATAAAACCCAATTTCTAGGAAAAACCAAAAATAATTTAAGTCTAATTTTAAAACTTTCCAAAAGCGGCTACACTGAAGAAATTTGTGCTTATCATAGAAATATGATTTTCATAAATTTTCATTCATAAGTTGAGGAAAAACAAACTAGCCCCTAAGAGATATTATATTAAACATACAAAATAGAGAGGTATAATTTTGATGCGATTACAAAGGGGGGGTAAATTTGCTTTTCCCGTTTTTTCGGCTCCTGAACTAGCACTTTTTTTCGCCCTGAGCATTAATTAGCACAAATTGGGTTTAATCGGTATGCAAAGCTTCATTTTGAAATTCGAAAGTTTCCCTGGTGCAGTTACCCTCACTATATTTGAGTGTGTTTCTGAGTTGGGAGTACAATATTGCCATTTACTAACTCTATTCTCTCTCTTCTCTTCACCGACTCTTCTCGCTCCCTTCTCTTTTTTCTTTTTCTCATTTTCTCTCTAACTTTCTCTTTTAATAGGCATTTGATAGCATCAATCGTAAAAACATTTGGGCTGCGTTGGTATGTTTAAGAATTCCAGAGAAGTTTGTCATTCTGTGTAAGCTAACAACCATTTGGCTGCATTTGTAGAATCGTTGTGGAAGGAGCAGTATCTGACCTTTTCGAAATAACATAATAACATATCGGGATATGCTCCCGCGCCTTGTGTTACGTGATTTAAACAATTTAGTAGACTAGGACCGTCAAACACAACGTGATTGGACTAGAATTCATGCCAGGAATACCAGATAGAACTTAGTAGAAGAGCAAAGAGAAATTTATCGTGAATTCTCTAGAATTTGAATGAGTAACTCACGACCGAATTTACGTTGAAACCATAACAAGGAAATGAACAAGAAACACAACATTACTAATCAATATATTCCATGCAGGATTAAATATTTAATATGTCGCGCAATTAAACTTTGAAGGACGTCATCAGTTGATAGGTATAATTTGTCGCTTTTGTCTCCATTGGCGCAAATACAGGGTGAGGTTTTCATAAATGCTAGTGCTTTATCTCGGAAACGGTGCATTATAAAAGAAAATTACATAGAATAACATTTGTTTAGCGTCCAGGGGGACGTATAGTGGGGATCTTGAATGAACTTGAATCTCATTAGTTTTGGGGATATTGGCGAAAGATAGTTTGTTTTAATTAAAACCAATACTTTTGAGTGTATTTTTTGATTAAACAGTTAGAAGTAAATAAATAAATTGTTTTTTATTAATACAAGATATTTTGTAAAGTGTATGATTTCGGAAATATGAGCCAAAATTGAACTGTATTACAGCAAAACAATTTTATCTAAGTTCTTTCACTAGGCGCTTTCAGATACACTATCATGATTAGTGGTTGGTCGCGATTTTACTCAATAAGTTCCAAACGGTTGGGTGTTCTGAAAGCATGTTAACCGGGCCATGTGGGTATTTAAAACTGAACGCTACCTGGATGGTTGTCGAAAAGTGTTCAAATAAATATAGTAAAGCATAAAGTACCGATTTACTGAAAATTGTGATGGTTACCCAATATATCATAGACGTGAAGATGGGCGATTTGTTGTAAAGAACAGAATTCGTAATTATTACGTAATTTACGTATTATATTTATCATACAAATATAATGACGTACAGACATGTAAGTGTATTTGCAGTGACTGACGTTAAAAACTTATATAAATACGCTTATAAAGGGTCAGCTAAAGCTTTGATTCCTGTTTATCAAATGTCTCATTTTACAACTAGGATGACGCTTCAGGAAACTTTACAGGTTGCACGAGCTAAGATGTAATATCATACAGCTGCAAGTTCATCTTGAAAATCACCAATCTGTTATAATGATAGAGATGATAGATGCCCTTTCACAATGGCGTAATTTCTATAGAGTGCCAAACATTATTTTTCGTCAAATAAGACAAGCATGAAGTAAGAGTCTTGCAATAGGTAGAACGTACATGGCACGTCCTAGTGAAAGAGAAATATACTACAGGGTGTCCACCCGAAAGGTTTACAATACTTTTCTTGCCTATAAAACTTTTTAAATAAAAGAAAATAGATTTAATATGATTGTTTATTTAATGTTTGGAATTATGTATGCAAAACAATGTCTGCTTTTATTGTCCTTACACATGCTGGTTCTTTTGATAACATTTTTCATCACTTTTTCACACATTTCAACCATGTTAATTTCTTCTCTAATGTTCCTTTTTCAGTTTTTCAATATTATATGGTTTATTTGCATAACCCTTATTTTTAAGATTACCTCATAAGAAAAAGTCGCGAGCAGTTAAACAGGCTGACCGTGGAGGCCAATCCACATCACCAGATTTTGAAATTAACTGCCGTGGAAACATTATCGTAACAATTGCATGATTTCTTTAGCAATACATATTCAGCAACCCTATTGCCATGCAATTCTGGTCTAAAAACTTCCTTATCATATCACGATAAAGTTTGTCATTGACTGTAACAGCTGAACCATTCGGATTTTCGTAATGATATGGTCCAATGATCACTCCAACCCAAATTGCACACCATACCGCCACTTTCAAGTGATGTAATGTGATTGATGAATTATTTGTGGATTTTCCACTGCCCAGAACTGGCTGTTTTCTTTATTTTATTGTCAACAATGACACAATTTCAAATATCAGCAAACTAAATTTTCTTCAAAAACACATTATAATATAATTTTCGACTTAAACTTCTGTCCAAAATTTTCAAAGTTTCAAAAGTTTCAGAAAGCTGTGTGTTGAGTTTGCTTGGCTTAAATAATATACAAGTGGGGTTCATTAGGACTTCAAACGGTTACCAAATATACGACATCCTATATACACTGATGTTTCATTCGATTTACAAATACTTAACGTCACACATAATTTGGTTTAAAATCATTATTTGTATTGGTGGTATACTGATACACATGCACACAAAATATCCTTATCTTCTCCGATTTCCTTTCTGGGTTACGCTACTTGCAATATTCTAAAATCCAAACAGAATGGAGCCCAAAAAATTCCGATAAAATAAAAATGACGTCAATCAGTCGAAAAGAGAGAATTGAATTTTATTTATATATTTTTCTTTTTTGTTTCCTTCCTCTTCCATCTTCTAAGAAGATGATAATGGAAAAGTTCTAAATGGCACACACAAAATGAAAAACTTTACGTATAAACACAGAAATATAAATAAACTGTAAAATTGTGAAAAATCGATAATTTTTAGGGTTGTAATGGTAATTTATATTTTTGTAACAATTTTCAAATATTTGCTTAATTGAGTTTCAACCTGTTGAATGATAGCATTTTCTTATGATTAATGACGATTCTTTTCTCCGTTCAAACAATTTTATTGTTAGATAAAATTAATGGGAAGAGCACTTGGACAGTCCCAAATTTACTATGTATATAATATATTCATGTACATTTTCAATTCGTATACGCAAAGTGTTTTTGCAATTATCTCAATTTGGCATTTAGACGCGACGCCATAAAAATGATATTACTTTTATGTATATGTACATTGAATGTGTCTTTTGAGTATTACATGGTGCTTCTTATATGGATTTTTTGATTCGAGATTGAAAATGAAACAAAAAAAAATTAGGAGTGATACGTTATTTTTCGGCAGACAGTCTGGCTAAGAATTCAATTTTATTGTTATAATATTAAATATAATATACTCACTAGGGTATTCCATTGAATGTGATGGTATTCTGGTAACACTCCGACTACGATGGTGTCCAGCGCCTGCTGGACTTGTTGGTTCATCCATATCTCTATAATAGGGACTACCCATTGCTGCAATAGAATTATGATGATGATAAGAACTGGAATTTGTATGATGGATAGGACCGTAGTGCAGTGGAGAGGAATTGCCAGATCGTGTTAACCGTATTTTACGGCCTAGAATAATTTTAAATTTTGAAATTTTTATTTTTGGTGAGTGTTCGTGTTTTAATAAAATAACCAAAAAAAAAAAAATGAGAGAAAAAATATTGAATTTTAATTTCTATTCTATTTAGACGAAGATAGCGCGATTCTTCTGATGCCTGACACTAATTTTATAAAGAATGGAATTATAATAATTTTCATAATTATAATAAATCCATATTTATGTAATACTGTGCCAAACAATTTAAACATTTTTAAAAATAAAATTACTACATTACCTATTGGGCTCGCCCTAGAACCGTAATCTCTTGACGGTGAGCGATCCACTGTTGGTAGTTCTGTTAAACGTCTACCGGAACGGCCTGGACTTCTACTGCCTGAATTCGCGGGCGGTACTGAATTGTAGGCTTCCCGAGACATAATATCCGCGGAAAAACCGCGGCTTACCTAAAAATAAAAAAAAATTGAACACAATTAATATAAAATTATAAAAAATGTAGAGGATATTGTTATACTATATTTCTGTTCAAATGACCCTTTTTGTTCTATATTTAATCGTCTCTAATAAAAATTGCCCTCGAGCGATATCTAGATTATTATTATTATCTCTTTTTGAACTAAACAAAAACTTTTTCAGAAAAAACGACTAAGCAAAAAATCTAAGAATATAATTTAATTAAAATTATCTAGAATCAATAATGTTATAGTAGAATGGTGGCATTTACAAATGTATTGGTCAGGCTGTAAATTTCTTCATGTTTATCTTTAGCTAAATAATATTTGATTTAACTGTTAGAGTGTGTGGTTTGTGAATGAAAAAGGCGTCGATCACCTGAGAATGACGTTGATAATTTAATGATGATTTTGATGTTAAAGCTTTTGTTTTGATGCAACTAATCGGTACTAGGTTGATACTCAGGGTTGATGTGAGTAAGTGCAAAATCAAGTCGATGACAATGATAGTCGAAACGTCTACATCGCAAAAAATAAATTATTAAAGTATTGCATACCGCATGTGCGCAAAAATGAAGCGCATAGGATGAGTTTCCTAAAAACATACACTGGTGGCTAGGGAGCTAAATTGCTAAACTGTAAGAACGATTTCATAAAAAGAAACGTCGTTTGGGGAGCAAATGTAGCAAGATATATTTATACTATTCATACGTTGATGACACAATCAAGTGTTCCCCACATGTAGGAGTTGAGAGGAAAAAAGATAACGGTATTTTTTTTGAACAAATCCTTTTCTTAAAGAGATCTATCTTAAAAACCGAATAATTTACAGATATATTTTGTGTAAGAAAATTACTTAGAATTAAATACTATAACAGAATAATTTATAATAATATATAAACTCTGTCTGATATTTATACAAAAATATTCTTTAACACGGATTTAAAGTCAAAAATTTAAAAGGAGGAAAAAATCGAAAATGAGGTACAGTAGAACTCATTTATAATGAACACTCAAAGGACATACATTTTTGTTCTTTATAGCCGTGTCGTGTATTCATTTTAGCCCTTTCAAGTCTACTGGTTATTCTGCAAAACCACATTTTGACATTTAATTTTTTTTTCACGTTCTCAGTTGCAGCACGGTGCCAAGTGCCAACCACCAATATATAAGTTTCTCATATCTCTCTGAGAAAGCTCAAGCGCAAAGAATTTTGATGAACAAACGTAGCGGCAACGAGATTGCATGGTGTGTTATTATTTTATCGTTTTTAATAATTAATTATTAATTATGTCAGTTAATTTGTAGTTATACTATTACAACAATACATATATTTATTTATAATATTCATAATTTATTTATCAATAGAATTATATTTTACACGTGATTAATTTATGTGGTTCTCTGTATTTACCACAAGACACAGATTTACCACAGATCAGTTATATTCTATTTTGGACGAGATTCCATCTGACAACGAATCGGATACATCATTCTCAGATGAAACCAGAAATCAAAGTGAAGTATTCAATATAGAAGAAAGGGACATGATATTTGCCAATGACGTTGCTTAAGGTGTAATTTTGGAACATGTGAGAGAAAATGATGCAGGGATTGTTTGGGATAGCGACGATGAAACATCTTTGGCTAATCTTTTGGGACTACAAATTAATTCGGTCCGTTTTCTGTGGCCTTGACTATAATAAATTTTTGATAGTGACAGCTGTTGTTTCAGATAGATTAGACATCTGCCGTTAACATTCAGTTTGTATTGCTTTGAGTTTCATTCAAAACGTGTTTTTGTACGATGTTGAATATGTCAGATTTTGTGATAAGTAACCACTAACCAGCATTCGCAGGAGGTGTTAATTTTTTGTTTTAATTGGAAAAAAGTACAACTGAAGCACATCGAATGCTTGTCAAAGTTTACGGTGACAATGCTCCAACCAATAAATCATGTAGAGAACAGTTTCAACGCTTCAAAAATGATGATTTCAGTGTTGAAGATAAGCCTCGCTTAGGACAGCCAAAAACATTCGTAGACTTTGAATAAGAGGCATCGCTCGATGAAGATACGACTCAAACGTAAGAAGAGTTTGTAGGTACATTGTAGGTGACTCGACAAAGTTTCCGTACGATTGAAAACTAACTGAAATCTTCTAAGGTAAACAAGAAAACCAATTTGTAAATGGGGTTCTACCGATCAATTCGAAATCACGATAAGCAATATAGGTGTGTATTACAAAAAATGGTAATTATGGTTTTATAAATAGGCAATCTAACAAATTATCGTTTTATTATAGCGAGGTATTCCGAAGCGGTGCAACATGAAAATGATTTGAAACTCTCTTCGTGCCTGACGATACGCTCCTTGCTCAGAAAATTAAAAATGATGTGCCGTCTAATGAGGATTTTCGTGAAACAGCCAATCAAAAATCTGAAAGTAAGTATATATTTCTGAACGTTGCACACTTTTAATTCGTATCGCCTAGCAATTGACGAGCGTTAACACGTTCGCGAACGTGAATGCTATAGCATTCATACAACTTTTCTGTTTTTTACACGTTCGCGCAAATTAGTCATACTGTATCAGTCTATATATATAATAAGACGACATATTTGTCAATTCTCAACAATACATTCCTTTCCGCGACGAAATATCATTGTAATTACAAGAGTTATCAAATTTGTGTTAAACACACTTTGAAAGTGTCCAGGAACGTGTTAAAGTGAGTGTTGCACAGTATGCGACATTTTTTAAAGATTGATTTAGATAAAAGATATCCGAGGCAATGCTTATTTTGTGGATAAAATGTGGTGGCACAAATATGTTGAACCAAGATACAAAATGTTCCTCGACGCAATTTTTGACAGGTGGAGCTTATCATAGTCCGCGATGAATTTATTTGCAATTAATCACGTATCCCATAAACTGCAGTGCTTTTAATTAGTCGGCTATAATCTACTTTAGAATCTTCAAAGTTAATCACAGCTGTGAATATTCATAGGTCATTATAATTCAACACAACCGGTCTATTTAAAGAATGCATTCGAAATTGGTAAGCAATATAAGCTGATTCCATAAAAGTTTAAATACTTTTCACAGCGACCTAGCTCACTAACTGATGCCGATTGCACATATAGGTTACTAACCGAAGGTTAGATGAGAACGACAACTAACTAAACTTTTTTTATACTTTGTTTCGGGTACAGAAAAATACATAACACTCTTGATTGAATTTATATTTTCCATATCAAAAATTATTTACTATAGTTATATTTTCAAAAAAATAAAACTGGTCGTTTAAAGATTTATACTCTGGGCTGGGATGTTGCACCATCACTATTTTCGACTTTTGACTTAGTTTATCTCATTTTTTATGAGTAAAATGGCAGTCTATTTCACTTCAAAAATTACGCATTTTCTATTATCCTGCATAATGAGATTCTCACTGTTTTTAGTGAGGCCTCAACAAATTTTATATGAACATTTCTTTTATTTTTAGTGAGCACTCAGTGTGCTGGATATGCCCAATTGGTGTTCTGAGCTTGTTCGGGTAAAACATCATTTTATTTCTTTTCTACGTTTTCTAATAGTCTGTACAGGGAGTCAATTCGCGTTCCGTGAAATAATAAAAATGGAAAGTATTTTTTCGTTAGCAATCAAAATTTCTTATGGGGAATGCAAACCTACATTCCCCATAAGAAATTTTGATTTCACACAGTAAAATTTAAAATTACTGCGAATAATTCAAACTACTAGATTGCCAATGAATAAAACTTTTCATTTTCATTATTTCACGGAGCGCGAATTGACCCCCAGACTGAGGATTAGCTAAACTGGTTTAGCAAAATTCAGTCAAGTACTCTAAGAAATAAAATTCAATTTAGTTCGACATACTACGAATAATTAAAAAATCTACTAACAACTTTCAGTTTTTTCATAGGATACTTGATTTAATTTTGCTAAACCAGTTTAGCTAATCCTCAGTCTGTACAGGCTATTAGTTCATAAAAGAATATTACAGAAATCTTAGTATACACTAGTTTAAACTGTAATTAATTTTATTTAGAATTTGAACTGTTGGTGGCAATAGATGTGTGCAGGACAAAGTAATCGTTTTAGAAAACTTAATAGTCGAAATAATAGACAAATAGAGTTTCTCCAGGTTAACGTCAGAAGTCAAAACACGCAAACCCAAGTCAAATTGGACTAGTTTAATAAGATCCTTAACCAGGACATGGATTCTGTTGCCTTTTCACAATTCAACTTGAATTTTACCGAAACGTCATTGTAGTGGTGTGCATATTAGTATACATGTTTTTTTTTGTTTTGTATTTTTAACGTCATTTAATAACACAAAAAAATATGTTAGGTACATAAATTGTGAATTTATTAAATTTCACCATACCATTTAAATTAATAAAGTGTTCCATACAATTCCTATTAAATAAATCTAAAAGTAAATTCTTTATCATTAAAAAATTATTTTCATACATTCAAAAGTAAAAATAATTTTTTTTATGCATTTGTTCGCCTTCCTTCTATCAGTTCCATATTTCTACTAACTAAACAAATAACAAAAAATAACATCGATGCGATCGACAAGGGAGAATGTGTTTTTTATTGTTTTGTGTTTTTGACGTCATTTAAGAACACAAAATAATGTTATAAGGTACATATGTAATTTGTGAATTTATTAAATTTCACAATATTATTTAAATTAAGAAAGTGTTGTGTCGCTATTCCTATATAGTTTAATCTAATTCCTAGTAAATACATGAAAAAGTAATCTCATTCAAAAATAAAATATTTTTTTTATGTATTTGTTCGTCTTCTATTCCATATTTCTACCGGAACCAACGAGAATGTATTACAAGCCATATTGTTGTGAATACATACACAATTTTCGGTCGACTATATCATGGTATTGTGTATAAATAAAGAAGAAAATATTTCGTAAATAAAAACGAAACAATGTGTAAACGAAAAATAAAATAAAAATTTGTAAAGCTTTACATTAACAAGTCTGTAATTATTATCCTTATACAGTATACTATCATTTCTTCGTTTATTAGAAATTTAGAACTAAAATTGTTACTTAAAACGAAAATAGCCATTTATAATTTTATTTCATTAATAAATGCACCACATTTATTTCAAGATTGCTGAGCATTATAAACATATGGGCTTACTTCTTCATTTTAAAAAATTACAACACCAAACAGAAATTGCAGAACCTTTCTCCTTCACATCAATATCCACACTAAACAAAATAAAAAATAAAATTTTAAATTATAATGAAATCTAGCTCCACCTCTTCCACTTCTATTTTACATTTTTCTTCTATTTGTTATTGTTTTTACTTCTATTTAATGTGTGCGTATATCATGTTGTCGTATATATATTACAAAATTTTGTGAACTTTTCCTGTATTTTTATACTAATACAAATGAATAGATGACCGAAATATTTGATAGGATCGGTGTATACTCGAGTACAGTTCGGCTTGTAGAATACATTTTCGTTGGTTCCGTTTCTACTAAACAAACACTAATAACACTAATACACACTAATAACAAAACAATACATCGATGCGATCAAGAGACACGATAATAAAAAAAATATGAATTATGAAATACGAAAATTAATTTTATTTAAGTATTATCTAGATATCCGACTCGGTAGCAAAGTGGTCAGCATGCTTGCTCCAACGACCGGAGGTCCCGGGTTCGATTCCCGGTGGTGATAAGGAAAAAATTTCACGGCTGGCTTAGGACGTTGATTGAATACATTAAGATATTACTACTCGGATTTTTGCCGCTACGCTTGGTTCATGTCTCTACTAGTCACATATAGATAGAGGCATTGTTGTGTGCGAGAGTGGTTTTTTCTTTCTAGCAACATAAAAAACTAACAATTTAATTGTTGTTGTTTTCTCCCATATAAAAATTGCATTTGTATTGTGTATCAACTTTTTATTACATAAAAAAATATAATTTTGAAATGTTACGACTGCTATTTCACTTACTCTTACATACAATTGTACCATCAGTAACAAAATAAATATATGGTTGAACGGAGTAACCTTAGTTTTAATTTGTTTCGAAAAATATCAACAACAAAAAAATAATAACAAACAAATTGTGTCGCAGTGCAAATAAAAAAAATTCCCATCGCCATATCTGTAAAATCTGTAAAAACGTCATGAACAACCTCCACTCACATGGTTGGAATACGATACGACTGAAAAAATTAAAACAGAATGAAGACATAAATACAATTCCATTGTTTTTGTCTATTTATTTTTATCATATATATTTCATATATTCAGTTGAGAGAGAGGAAAATACATTTGATTCAATTTTTTTTAATTTTGTTAAAATATTTAGTGGTGTGGGTAAAAATAAATTAAAAATATGTTTTGCTTCTTTCTAGCTGCTTTGAATTAATTAGGTCCATCTTTGTTCTTGTTAAACCTACATGAAGTGAAGGTTGTTCTTCTTTTACAATGTGTAAGAAGCAACAAAAAATAAAAATTGTTGCTGTAATTCGCAGTGGTATTATCTGAAGTCATAATTAATCAATGCTTAGGATCAATGAATTAATCACTCATTATATATAAATGAAAATACGATTATGAAACCTCATTTAAGGCGGCCAAATTCTTTGATGGGATATAGTGCCAGTGAGAGAGAGAGAGATTATCTAGATATAAATGAAAAATTCACAAAAAAAAAAATTTAAATCGAATCTATTTTCTTATAATCTGTAATTTTTTCCTTTGCTCGCGAGCAGAGGAAATGTATTGTTTCTCTACCGATAGTATCATTTATAAAATCGGGTCAACATTTTGGCGAAATTTCATGTGGATTTGACACACACACACACAATAATACAAAATGACAGCACACAATATTAAAAGTGTATATTATACACTGTATAGGTATACAAAATTCAACTTGAATTGAATTTAAAAAGGCAACAGAATCCATACCCAGATAGGCCGTGAAAGTTTTAAAACCAAATTAATTGGTTAACCCAAATTAATTGGCTTACTCAAATTGGTAAGTTTAATGATCACGGTTTTAATAGTGAAAGCAAGGCCCACTCTGTTAATTAGAAAGTTATTGCCAGTGACGAATGGTTGGCTGATCTTAGCTGGACCGGAACTAGTATAATGTTAGAGTTTAGAGAACTGAAAAATTTACAAAATTTAATGTTTGCTTTCATTAAAAAAGGCTCGCAGGTTGCACTATTATAGTGCATGAAAAAAGCCAAACAGAAGAACGTTTGTCAAGAAACCGATCTCGTAAAGAAAATTAATTCATATGTTAAGCTTTTTAAAATTAAGTATAAAAAATTTAAATGTACGAATGGATGAAGTAACCTTTATTATTCCTTTGTAGTATTAAGTTTTATAAACTAAAAAAATAGTTAAACATACATATTTTTTAGTACATTTATAATACATTAATACATTAATAATAAAAGCTGAATAAAATGAGTATATAATAACATCCGAAAATGTTTTATTTAAATATAGATTAAGTATATATATATATATATATATATATATATATATATATATATATATATATATATATATAGATTAAGTATATATATATATATATATATATATATATATATATATATATATATATATATATATATATATATATATATAAGATCGCGAATAGTAGTACCTTGAGTTTAACTAATGCAGCCCATGCACAGGCTTTCAGTGTATCCGTCAGACAAGTTTTGCGATATATAACCAGAATACAAGTAAGGTTCTGTTATTGCCGCGAGCATTTACGTTTTGGGAATACAAGCTGGAGCAGGAGTCGGGTTATCGCAAACACATATTCTGACGGATGAACCTACGTTTTTACCAAAATATAATATTTTGATTCTTTTAAAATGTTTCTGTTCAAGAAACAGAATAGAAACGAGGTCTACTTAACTCAATACTTTCCTAGGAATGTTAGTCTATAGATTTTCTTGAGAATGAACATGGCGTCCGCTTGGAATAGAACCTGAAACAAAATGCGGCTTGTCGCATACTCAATTAGACTATCCATCGATTATTCTTCGGCATATACAAAAGATTGAAAATGTTTATTGGGGGGTTCCTGAACGATCAGTGGTAGGTCCTACGCTCTGGAATATGATGTACCATGGTTTCTTCCCATACCAAGTGATGCGCAATGGTCTTCTTCGACTGCCCATACCAGTGGCACTATTGTGGCGTTCCCTGGGAATAGGGAATTGGGAAAAGTATTTTCTTGTCAAAATTTTATTTCTCTGGCCTACTATTGGAATTAGTTTGGTGTAAATGCTTTCGAAACATAGGCTGCGGGTCAATAGTTAGGTAAAAGTCAATTTTAAGTAAATGTTTCGGTATATTCATTTATTTTTCAAAAACTCTAAGGCAAACTGATCGAATAATCTGTTCTAAATCCGATTTTTACTATAGTAAATGATTTACTGGACATTTGGCACGCAGCCTTAGTTGATTGGGAAACTTTTGTTCTATAAAATTTTTATAGGGAAGAATATTTCCCAATATATCTATGTTTTAAAAATATTTACACCCAACTAATTCCAATAGATAATTTAGGAAAAAATGCTATGAAAATATTTTTCCCAATTCCCTATACTCAGCGAAAGCCAGAAGAGTGCCACAGGTGATTGGATTTGCTGATAAGATCGCGATTGTAGTTGTCGAAAAAAACACTGAGAGGAGATTGTGATGATCTGTAATAAATAAGACGGTCAGACTTATTCAACAGTGGTTAACATCGGCTGGGCTGCAACTAGCAGAACATAAAACAGAAGCTGTTCTTATTAATAGCAGAAAAATAATGGAGAGCGTAACCTTAGAGATTGGAGCCCAAATTGTTAATCAACCATCCATCAGGTACCTAGAGGTAAGGGTGGATTCCAGATTGTCATATAAGACACACCTCACTACCTCGCTGGCGAGGGAGCAAGAAGTGTTAATGCGGCACTAGCACGGATAATGCCAAACACAAGAGGGGCACGGATTAGCAGCAGAGTTCCACTCTCCAATTTCGTTACATCTAGAATGATGTATGGGGCACTAATCTGGGTCAACTCTTTGGAGAAGGATACTTATAGGCAAAGAGTAGCAACAGTTCAGGGACTAAGCGATCTGAAAGTATTGTGCGCATTTCGGACGGTGTCAGAATACGCTGCGTGTGTTCTTACGGGAATGCCCTCAATAGATCTACTGGCCAAGGAGCGCCAAACCACGTACCTGCGTCGTGGACAAGGAACAAAAGCAGAGAACCACCGGCTAGCATGGGCTGAGACGATCACTGTATGGCAGAGAAGATGGAGTGGGTCGACGAATGGTAGATGGACTCATCATCTGATCCACTACATCGAGGCGTGGCTAAACAGGCGACATCGAAAAGTGAATTATCATCTTACGCAGTTTCTGATGGGTCATGGTTGCTTTAGATCATACATGTTGAGATTCAAATACAAAGAGTTACCAGATTGCCCTTAATGCATCGGAGCAACGGAGTTTGTAGAGCACGTAGTATTCGAGTGTCCACGATTTACTGAAGAGAGAAGCAGTATCTCTGTACGTGAGGTCCAACTAACACCGGAAAATATATACTGGAGTTTATGCTGTCATCCGAAGATGGGCGGAACGCCGTACGCAGAAGAGTCTCACGGATAATGGGAGGGTTGAGACGCCTCGAAAGAAGCAGGAATTCAGTAAGAATTTAATTGATACTAATACTCTCACGTGTGTGATATATGGGTTCATACGTGAAACCTATTAAAGGTTCCCCTTCTCCGCCATATGAAAACAAACACACACACACATATTTTTTAAAAACTGTTTTTTTTTACTTTTGCGATATAGCGAATGGTAAATCTGCAAAAATTTCAATTTTAAAATTTTTCAAAATTACTATACATACTTTATTTTACTACGTAAAGGAAGATAAAAGGTGATGATAATGTGCTTTTACCAACAGCACTGGTATCATGTTTCATCAAGCGTTATAAATCGACGCAAACATTTAGAAATGATCATTCGATTCATTTGACAAATTGTTCAAAATTGCGTTGGATCGGATGCCATCCAACAGCCATACCATGAAGTACACTAACGATGAAGTAGCTGTTGTTGTGGTTGGGGAAAATTTACAATCTAGAGATGTCGTGCTTCAACGTCGAAACAACGAATTGAAACGTAAGTCCGAATCGCACAGGACTTACGATGCGCTACAATTGACCTTTTTCTAGAGGAGGAGACTGAACGTCTTATATACCATCTTTTGAATCAAAAGCAACTCCGATCTGGAGAATACATCCATCTCCGCGATGCGATTAATGCCGACGGCGATGCAAACAAGCAAGATACGATGTCGTATATATGGCCACCAAGACCTATTCATAACATTTATTTGTAACCCTCAATGGATCGAAATCGAGCATGACATCACTGCCAGAGTTTTTAACCAAAAATTAAAACCTCTGATACATTCCATCAAAAAGCACCGTGTGTATGGCCAATTTCATTGTTCGAGTAACACCACTGTATGGAAAAAGGTAGTCAACTTCATGTCCACATTTTAGTCTGGTTCGTTCAAAAAAGCAGATCGGATAAAATCGGACCCATCATCTCCGCCTAAATCCCGGATGAAGTTGTTGATCCGAAATTGCATGCAGTGGTGACTAAGAATATTATCCAGGGACCTTGCGGAAATTTCAACAATGACTCACCCTGTATGATCGATGGCAAGTGTTGCAAGTGATACCCGAGAGACCTGACCGACACCATCACAGGCAATGACGAATACCCATTGTATCGTAGGCGATCAGTTTCTGGCAATGGGCGATCTACAATTAAAAAGGTCAAAGGGATATGATAATGATATGTTAATGTGGACAATCGTTGGATTGTGCCATATTCACCGATATTTTCAAGGCCTTAGTGACTCACGTCAATGTGGAATACAGTCAAGTCGATCAAGAACATTGACCAGTTAAAGGTTCGGTCACTTGGACCGGGAGGTACTGGATTCGAATCCCACCAGACGTGATGTTAGTAATCACGACTAACACCCTCTGTTGGAGTACATAATTCAGGCCGACCCTCCGTCAATCTTAGTGTACAGGTTTACATGGTTGTAATGTGCAGGTAGTATACTGTAATTGTGTGGGTAGATGGATATTTATTGACCTTCAAAGGACACTAAATCACCTGGATATTTAATACTTTCTTAAAAAAACATTAAATATCTCAGTATCGGATGGCTATGTGAGCAGTAACAACTACAAGGCGATTCGGCGCATCTTTTACTTTGCAACCGACGGAAGACACCATACAGTTGTACATTTTCCAGGGCATTTGGAAAAGGGGTTTTAATCCAGAGAACGCAACGGACAGAGCAGCACGGCCACCGTCGACAACATTTGCAAGGTTTTTCACGGTGTGCCAAGCAGATGATTTCGCTCTCACTTTGCCTATGTTGAAATGCCACGCTTCTGCACATGGAACGCATCATCGAAATCGTTTCAGGACCCGGAACGTTGACAGATCTTCGTGGCAATCAAAACTTTTGTGATGGAACCATGATTTTGTTACCCAGTAATTTTCGTTGGATTCTTCCTTTTATCCCACGTTTAATTGCAGCTAACGAACTAAACGCGTATTTGAAATCATCAAATTAGTGGCAGCATGTAAATACGCTCGTATTGACGACTAACATGACAGTGTTTTTGCAGCAAGATCAAATTGCAGATGTGTTTTCGAAGTAATTGTTGAGCATTGGTAATGGGAAAAATTCAGTTGCCCGAGTCGAAGGCAGAGCTCATTCGATTTATCACTCCGAACTTAGTGCAAATCTTAAAATATCATATAATTGGCTGAGCAAATGAGCCATTTTGGCGCTGAAAATCCAAGATGTCACTGATCTCAACGCGATCATTCAAAATTTCATGCCGGGACAGTTGTTTTCCTTCAAACCGGTTGAGACAGTTATCAAGCAGGATGAAGTAGTCAACTATCCGACGGTTTGCAATTAAAAGTAGGCTCAGTTATCATAATAGAGGAGACAATTATCTAGGGAAAGTACAAAGGAGAGGCTGTTTTGATTCCACGGATCTCGAAAATTCAAACGGACTTGCTGGAAGTTTGTGTGACTTGAAGTGTCCGTGTTTCGCGCATGGACAACTGAATGTCACGTGTTAATAAGCTAAAATCTTTGTTTGTCAGAAAACAAAACGAAAAACGGAGTTTAGCACAACGCTTTGCATTGAAAGTCAACTTTATTTCATTTCTATATAAATAAAAGACATTTCATTTTAATTACGAACTATAGTCTCATTTAATCACCAAACGACACTCAAAACGTACAGAGCGACCAATATTGCTGATCTCAATGAATTGGAGTTGGAAGGTTGATTGGGATTGATAATCGCTTATGAAGAGTTACAATTAAATCAATTTTAGGTGTTACCAAGTTCACCGGGTCATCTAGTTTAAATCATAAACTAAATGGAGTATTATCTAACTCTAACTACGCTTTATTACGACGTCAAATCACTATCACCACCATTCAAGAGTATTCTCTTATCTTGTTTTAACTCGATGGCCTACTAGTATGGTCTTTATTTTCCGTTCAAAAACAAGAGATCTGGATAGGAACCAAGCACAAAATTTATCTATAAAAAAAATCGACATAATTTCTAACAGTCTGCTAGAAAAACATATGACTAACTGCTTTACATTATAAAAATACTCACCATATAAGGATATTGCGAAAATTAATTATTATTAATTTTATTAAATTCATTTCCAAATTACCAAAATATTTTTATTTATATGTGAGAAAAATTTATTTTATTGAGACCTGTTAACGTCCTTCTAAAAAAAAATTCTTTATATAGACTTTTTTGTTTTTGGTTTCATCCTCAAAAAAAATGTGTAGCAGTTGTGGTTGCAAACAGTTTTCTATAAAGAAAATTATTTTTTTTATAGATTTTTTATGTAGATAAATTTTGCGCTTGGTTCCTATCCTGTTTTAACTTTATAATAACTAACTTTCCCAACGCAGAGATTACAACACTTACTCAAATAGTGCTATAAATTCTAATTTATTGTTAAAGCAAACAGCGGCGTAAATCCTACGGTAGATTTCTTTCAACAAAAAAAGAATTTATAAAATCCATACATACATAAATAAATAATCACATGGTTTGATATGCTACATTTATGATTTGATGTGGATTTTATTTTATACTTGCCTTGAATCAGTAGAATTTTCACTTCTAAATAATATAAACTATACCGTCCGGTTAAATAATTCCTAAAAAAAACTAAGCGTATAACAATTTTCTAGATTCAATTTGATCAAAATTAAAGAGCAAAACAGAAAACTATAAAAATCAACCAACCGAAAGCAATAAAATAGAAAAACTAAAATTACATCCATCTCCAACTTTCCGACCTATAAAAAAATTTATACGAATATGATAAAAACTAAAAAGGACAAATTTCCTTTTTCCTTCCATTACAATATTTTTGTTTGGTTACAACTTGTTTTCGCTGTATAAACTATTTAAAACTACATAGCTATATAGATAAACACAAACACTTATGCACCTACATATATTGATTCATTTTTGTGGGTTAGATAACATCATAATCTAAAAATGATAAAAATAGAATGAGGAAGTTTAAGGAATGAATACTAAACGATATGATCAAGGTAATCAAATAGGGCCATTTTCATAAAATTGTACAACGCAACACAACCCAACATGTTCAACAATACCACATATGAATAGTTTATCACAATGAAAATTGCAATTGTTAACAGATAACATTATATTCAGTTATTTTGACCTCGACGCACTGAGCTTCGTGTAATTTATCCTTTAACGTTTATTTTTACGGTGAGTGTCACATCATATTTTGAAATTTTCACAATAAAAAGACACTTTCATACTACAATATTTTGAAAGGGAATGTCATGTCAAATTTTATGGACCTTATCGGTAGATTTGCTCCACCGATGATTTTCGCCGCAGCCACACGAATGCAATTACACACCAACATTGGCGTATTTGTCAAATAACAAATCGTGTAGCCACAAAACAAATGACAAATTCAAATCAAGGTTACATTTGTCCAATATTGGCGCACATTCGCTCAATAGGCGATTTTTCAAAAAGATCAAAGGAAAAAACAAATACTACAAATCGTGTAGACAGTAGAGTTGGTCATTTTGTCATATTTTACCAATATTTGCCAAACATAAAATACACTAACGTTGGTCGATATTTGCATTCGTGTGGGTGCGGCTTTACACGAGTACTTTATTGTCGTGTAAAAAATATACATACTAATTTTCTATTTTCGTGTCTCATGCAAACGTAAACACACACATCATAGTTACCTGGTTTTCGTTGTATAGTTTTTTGTATTTTGACATTTCCCGTTTATTGACGATTGGACCCGTGATTTAAGACACTTTTTTTACATGGAATCACAACTATTAAAATTTGTGGCTATACCAATTTTTAGTCGTTTCGTGAACGCTGGTGGTCATATTTTATATGGAATCACAGCTTTATTTTATTCCAGTAGGTGGTGTTTTCTGTACATTACCAGTCTTCAATTGACGATTGATAAAGTAGACAAAACACCACCTGTTGGAATAAAATAAAGTTGTGATTCCATGTAAAATAGGACTACCCACGCTCACGAAATGACTAAAAATTGGTATAGCGGCAAATTTTAATTGTTGTGATGCTATGTAAAAAAGTGTCGAAAATCACGACTCTAATCGCCAAGTATTCAAATCTGTCAGTTGGTATAGTTTAATTGTTAATTTTACGAGTTTATCAAGTTTTTCAAAAGCTCGAATTCATTTTTCGTCGAAAATTATTTTTTGAGGCTCGTAAACAAAGCTTAATTATTCTCTCACTTGTCCCTGTATGTGTAGTTACAAGTAATGTAAATCAACTTAGCTATGCAGGTATCGTGCAATGTTAATTTGTAATAATGAGAAATGAGAAATCAACCGTTATTAAAGTTACGCCAAGGATCCAACATCGGGCACTGGATTTTTATTGTTTTCATAGACCGAATAACCGAGATAATCAAAAACTCAAACGTGCTCATATTTCTTACTAATAATGGAATGAAAATCGTGAAAATTTTTGGTACTATTATAATGGAATGGTATAGAAACGGAGAAAATTGAAGAAGACTTAAATAGATTGAGTGGTGTGATCGAAACTCATTATACTTAAAAATTAAGAAATGAAAAATCTTGTCTTTTCATCGCAATATGAATCCGTTAATTACTTCATACAAAGTCAACAGGTAAGTATTACAAGAATTTAAATTTTTGTTCTTTTTTGTTTTAATTTAATTGTTGTATTAAACAGAATGTTCGGTTTAAATCTTAAATCATACATGTACTCACAGAATAGATTTTAGAAATAAATAAATATCCCAGAAGTTTAGGATCAAGCGAATCAGGGAGATAGAGGTGGCATTTCCAACCAAAATAGAAAAATAGCATTCAAAAGTTATTCCACTTTTAGTAGTTTTTGGTGAAATCGCATGCGCACTGCGTATCCTGGAAATTTGTAAAAAACACAGCTGTTTTATTTATCTTGCTGTTTAGAAACTCTATTGTATTATTTTTTGTCAAATAGGGGGGAAGAGGCATCGTTCTATAAAGTTAATATATCAGCCCAAATTCTAACATCACCTGCCCAAGAACTTGTCAAATGATGCTCTCCACTGACTCGCTGCCAATTTTACTAAATAGGTTTTTAGCTTCAGGAGTAACCAGTTCTTAAGACCATGAGTACATATAACGAAAAGGAATTTATTTCGCTTAGACTAATCCACCTTGTAGCGACATCAAATCGTATGAAGCTCAAAATTGTCTAGATTACCACTCAAACATACTCCGCTACTCAAAAGGAAAACTAATTGCTGAGCTACACGAAAAGACTTACGGCAGACAGGACAAAAAAATGACTAGCGACTGGTTAGTTGTGGCCAGTTAAATGTTTCCTGTAAAATCAAGGGCTGGGGTGGTATTTTGTAACATTACTTTTTTCGATACTATCGAAATTTACGTCTTTCATCACGAATAAAATTGAATGTTTCTTCATTTTTTAGTTACGTTATTTTTAATGCGATCTCAGCAAGATCGAATAGAACATTATGCCTACTCTGTTTCTGTCATCTATTTGTTTTATATGTGATACTTTATCGAAAAAGGAAATTGAGACAAGCGACAAAATTGTTCTAGTAGACTGCGATCGCAATAGTAAAGAATAATTGAAAAAAACAATAAGCGAAACAATAAGCAAATTTGTTTTAGAAAAAGGAGACACAATTTTCGATAAGTATATCGAAAAACGTGATGTTATAAAATCCTACCCCTGGCATGTTCTAACATCACCATTTTTCGATATTTTATCGAAGTCTCTTTCGCCTCTTTCTGCTAGAATAAATTTGACTTCTGTTTCGTTTATCAATTATATATTTCTTCTCTATTGCTATCACAACATACTAATATATTGGAACAATGTCTATTTCAGCTATTTTCGTTAAGGTGGGTATTCACATCGAGCAATAAATATACAGGGTGGTCCAAAAGTCTGGAAACGGTGAATTTATTTCGCGCACGGGTGGAAAATCGGAATTCTGATACTGGGGTCTTTAGTCATTTCACCCGAGGAATCGAATGGGCCCATCAGATTTTGGGCCCGATGTGGCCTTACACGAGATATGAGGCCCAACTTTGAAATTTCAAATGCAAACCTATCTTTTTTATTGCAGATTCGGATTCAGCGGGAAATTTTACATCCGAATTGGTTAAAACCAAAAATTTTTTCGTCCATTTTTGGGTCTTATGCAGCGCTTTTTGTTAAAAAGTTAAGGGCATATTTAGCTTGAAGAAAAAACTTATGAAACAATTATCGCACACATACGTACTAGACGTAAATATTGAATTTTTTCGCTGGTTGTTTTAAACAATTGACTTACTAAGCCCAAACAACAAACAAAATCAGTCAGGAGTGGTAGTTGTCGAGAACAAATGAGGTCTTTAAATGTACCAGCAGAATTCGGCTTTTAACTAATTCGGATGTAAAATTTCCCGCTGAATCCGAATCTGCAATAAAAAGATGGGTTTGCATTTGAAATCTCAAAGTTGGGCCTCATATCTCGTATAAGGCCCCATCTGGCCCAAAATATGATGGACTCATTCGAGTCCTCGGGTGAAATTACTAAAGACCCCAGTATCAGAACTCCGATTTTCCACCCGTGCTCGAAATAAATTCACCGTTTCCAGACTTTTGGACCACCCTGTATAAGAGAAATCAAGTAGTGCAAATTTTATAAGCAAGTTTTTCCAAGGTTAATATTATTTTATAGTTTTAATATATTTATATACACAAATTTAATTTTCTTCTATATTTAATCCATAAACACATATCTTATAAACAAATCGGCATAGTTATTTTATAGTTCATTGTTCTTGTTAGGCTTATACAGATTGCCAAAAGTAAAATAGATTAACCTCGGAATCTCTACATGAGTCCTCTTATGTATATTTTGCTTTATGGTATTCACGTTCAATTTTATTGCACAATATACTTGTGTGACGTTACTATTGCGCAATATATTGTGTATTTTTCTCGGTTTGTGCAATTAATATATTGATTGGAGTTTTCCAAAAAAATTTGAGGAATAATTGAGTGTATTGGACAAATAATTAAATGTGAGTGTGTAAAATTCAATAAATTTGAACAAGTTTCAGTTATTTTTTGATTTTTATGGCAAAATGTCGTCCGATAGGAAACAAATACATACTTTTGAATTTTTGACTTATAGATGACTAATGTGTAAGAATCACAACAATCAGTTTCGAACAGATGAGACTAATGATTTGAAAAAATCAGTCTTCTCATCAGGTCGCGACGACTGATGTTGTTTATTACATTGAAGTATTGTCTATATATACAGTGCAATACCATGTAGTTGTACTACTAGCGAATTACTGCGTAGCGTACGAAATATTTGATTCTTTCACATTTCCATCCATATTCTATTTTAACAATTAACTTTTCGAATTCACGAATTTTTATATATATACTTTGGTTTTTATCAATTGTAATGGTGTATTGTGATTGTTCCGTATATTGGTCTATTTCAGCACTCTCGAATTAATTACACAACCGTAGGAAATTCTTCCATTTGCGTCAATCTGTATGACAACGACTATGATAATCGATACCTACTTATACACAATCAACTTCCCAACCACCCCATACATTTTTCTTTCCTTTAACGCTGGATCGCGGATAAATTTGAATTTTTGACTTATAGATGACTAATGTGTAAGAATCACAACAATCAGTTTCGAACAGATGAGACTAATGATTTGAAAAAATCAGTCTTCTCATCAGGTCGCGACGACTGATGTTGTTTATTACATTGAAATATTGTCTATATATACAGTGCAATACCATGTAGTTGTACTACTAGCGAATTACTGCGTAGCGTACGAAATATTTGATTCTTTCACATTTCCATCCATATTCTATTTTAACAATTAACTTTTCGAATTCACGAATTTTTATATATATACTTTGGTTTTTATCAATTGTAATGGTGTATTGTGATTGTTCCGTATATTGGTCTATTTCAGCACTCTCGAATTAATTACACAACCGTAGGAAATTCTTCCATTTGCGTCAATCTGTATGACAACGACTATGATAATCGATACCTACTTATACACAATCAACTTCCCAACCACCCCATACATTTTTCTTTCCTTTAACGCTGGATCGCGGATAAATTTGAATTTTTGACTTATAGATGACTAATGTGTAAGAATCACAACAATCAGTTTCGAACAGATGAGACTAATGATTTGAAAAAATCAGTCTTCTCATCAGGTCGCGACGACTGATGTTGTTTATTACATTGAAATATTGTCTATATATACAGTGCAATACCATGTAGTTGTACTACTAGCGAATTACTGCGTAGCGTACGAAATATTTGATTCTTTCACATTTCCATCCATATTCTATTTTAACAATTAACTTTTCGAATTCACGAATTTTTATATATATACTTTGGTTTTTATCAATTGTAATGGTGTATTGTGATTGTTCCGTATATTGGTCTATTTCAGCACTCTCGAATTAATTACACAACCGTAGGAAATTCTTCCATTTGCGTCAATCTGTATGACAACGACTATGATAATCGATACCTACTTATACACAATCAACTTCCCAACCACCCCATACATTTTTCTTTCCTTTAACGCTGGATCGCGGATAAATTTGAATTTTTGACTTATAGATGACTAATGTGTAAGAATCACAACAATCAGTTTCGAACAGATGAGACTAATGATTTGAAAAAATCAGTCTTCTCATCAGGTCGCGACGACTGATGTTGTTTATTACATTGAAATATTGTCTATATATACAGTGCAATACCATGTAGTTGTACTACTAGCGAATTACTGCGTAGCGTACGAAATATTTGATTCTTTCACATTTCCATCCATATTCTATTTTAACAATTAACTTTTCGAATTCACGAATTTTTATATATATACTTTGGTTTTTATCAATTGTAATGGTGTATTGTGATTGTTCCGTATATTGGTCTATTTCAGCACTCTCGAATTAATTACACAACCAAGTAATTCGCTAGTAGTACAACTACATGGTATTGCACTGTATATATAGACAATATTTCAATGTAATAAACAACATCAGTCGTCGCGACCTGATGAGAAGACTGATTTTTTCAAATCATTAGTCTCATCTGTTCGAAACTGATTGTTGTGATTCTTACACATTAGTCATCTATAAGTCAAAAATTCAAATTTATCCGCGATCCAGCGTTAAAGGAAAGAAAAATGTATGGGGTGGTTGGGAAGTTGATTGTGTATAAGTAGGTATCGATTATCATAGTCGTTGTCATACAGATTGACGCAAATGGAAGAATTTCCTACGGTTGTGTAATTAATTCGAGAGTGCTGAAATAGACCAATATACGGAACAATCACAATACACCATTACAATTGATAAAAACCAAAGTATAAATACATACTTCTTGACTTTATTTCTTTATATAGAAGTTTGCCAGAAGTATGGAATTTAAACAACATAAATTATAAAAACCGAAACGCTAAGGCCGTACCTTACGAAACACTATTACAGGTGTACAAAATATATGATTCGAAAAGTACCAGGGATACTATTGTAAAAAAAAAATTAATTCTTTGCGAACATATTAAGCATTAAAAAAAATTAAAGATTCGCAACGATCTGGAGTTTCGACAGAAGATGTCTATGTACCAAATTTATGGTATTATAATGAATTAATATTTCTATAGTCGATCCAGATTCAACTCGCTCAATCATAGAGGAAACACAAGAAGCAATATCATTAGAAACTGAAGAGACTGGTAATGTAAGTTATATTTATTTATTTGTAATCAAATTCAATATAAAATTTCATTTTGCCAAGGAACTTTACCCTCGTTGTTGAAATATTGTAAATACTTTTCACAAACTGTTTCTGCTGATTGCGCCGAATTGTGAACCAAATTTCTCTGCAAATTATGCAGAGTAGAACTCGATGAGTTTGTCAAATCAGTAGCATCGGAGTTTTTTGTTGTTTCGATATTGTGTGATCTTTGGATTTTCATGAGAAAATTGTGTAAATAAACACATGCTAAAACAATTGTTTGTACTTTTTTCGGCTTCAAATTTATTGGCTTCTGAAATATGCCAAATTTTTTGACCAGAATGCCAAATACATTTTCAACAAATTCCGTCTAGCTCGAGACAATCGATAGTTAAAAATTCGTTTCTTTTCATTTACATTTTGGTGTGAATAAGGTTACATAAAATTATTACTCAATTGAAATGCATCGTCTCCAATAAATACAAACGGCGCAGTTCTAGAACTGTTGGGCAAATTTTCTGGTTGTGAGTGAGATTTTTAATGTGCCGTCTTTGAAACGTTTGTTCAAAATTCATTATTATTAATAACGCCACCATCGGAAATTCTGCCGTTAGTGCCCACATCCGCATATATGACCTCGTAATTTGTATTAACAATACCCAGTAATACAATACTATGTGTTCCTTTGTAGTTGTAATATCTTGAGCATGTGCCTGCTGGTTTTGTTATTACAATATGTTTCCCATCCACTAAACCTAAACAGTGGAGGAAATTCCAGAAAGCTTCAAATTCATTTGCAATTTGTTTCCACTCCATTCAAACAACAACAACTTCCAGTACACGATTGCCGTATTCTGTAGTTATACCAACGTATCAAGGCAACCACGATTCAAGTTCGAGTTTATCCTTTAATTTTCTAGTTCGTCAGACTTCATAAGCATATACAGTTGAACTACCAATTTCCATGTATTCAATGGTAAAAAATGTATCTACTACGGCAACGTCGTCAAGTGGTTCTTCAGGCATATGCTGTGCGGTTAATTCTGATACGGTACAAAATTTTATTACAAATTTTGCAAAATTTTGAGTAAAACCAAAAAGAAAAATTAATGGATATAATCCAAAAATAATAGATTTTCAGTTTTTTTTCTCATTTGAATTGGTTATAATTATTGGTTTGGAACATTTTTATATAATAAAATAATACATACTTGTACGAATTCTTTTAGTACAGAAATTATCGTTTCACACATTTCAATAATAATTATTCCAAGGCGTTGCTCGGATATCCTTGTGGAAAATGATAAGTCTTTGAAGCTTTGTCCAGTAGCCAAGAATCGAAGAGTTGCTACTAATCTATTTGCTGGTGAAATCGCCTCTCGCATTACCATATTTTGTTTCAATATTAGTGGCGATACTTTACCTAAAAGAATTTCAAATGTGTGCTTGTTCATTCGTAAGTAGTTTCTGTAATCATTTTTACTTTAAATGCTGTTATCAAATTCTATTAGAAGCTGCACGTCTGACAAATCATTTCTTCGTAGGTACCACTCCTTAGACCAAAAGCTTTTTTAGTTCTTTCCTTTTTATTTTTCATCCAAACTGCGCCAACCATGAGCATTGCTAATGCTTTTTTGCTCGTCATAGCAATTTCAACTATGTTTAGAAATTTTAAATATTCAATAAAACGACGTTTTTAATTTAATACTCACTTACTTATATATCGGTATTAAGTGTCAGTTAAAATAAATTCTTCTGTTTCAACAAAAAATTATTGCGCAGTTAATTTTATCGTCAAAATTGAACGTGAATACCCACCTTTATAGAATCGAAAATATTATTATATTATTTGGTGAGAGAAACGAAGTAGAAACATCACAATGTTGCAATCTAGCAGGCTGGTAAATTATATTAAAATTGAAACAGAGACAAATTTTATTCTACAGAAACGAGAAACAAACTTCAATCAATTATTGAAAAATGATGATTTAGAACATCCCAGCTCTGTTCTCAGATTCAGAAAGAACTCAACGCAAATTTGATTAAATAAATTTTATTCCATGGAAATATTTAATGATTAGTTAAAAAGTTATTCAATCAAAATTCTCCATTTGAGGCCGCTCCGACATAACATTTAACTGGGCAAATTTAACTGCACAAGTCCATCGATGCAAGTATATTTGAGCGTGTAGATGATAAAACTGTGCAGTTTTTAAATATTATGCAAGTGAATTGTGGAATACAAAAAAAAAATTGTCTTTTTCGCTTTCGCTTGCGCAAGTTCATTTGCTCATCGTTGCGTGCAGGGAAAATTGGTACATTTTTATTCACTCTTTTTTTCGAGGCGCGCTTAATTATTTACATCAAAGTATGAACATAAAACAAAATAGAGAACAAAAATGGCGGGGAGGTAAATTTTAGAAGAAGTTATTGAAATTTATAAAAGTGAACCGTATTTATGGATGATTCAAAATAAGAGTATCATGATCGTATTTTAAAGCAATCGGCTTATAATAAACTAAGCGTTTGAGTCCCAAATACCGCAATCGCGCTGTTGAGATTTTATGTCGAGAAAACCCAGCACATTTCGAACATTGTCGATAACTGACGGTGCGTTACTGATTGACGAAGTCGCGCGCTCAGATTTACTGAAGCAAGTGCATCACATAGCTCCTTTTAATGTAAATAGTACATTTTACAATAGGTTTGTGTCAATAGATTGCCTTTTCATCTCATTCATTTCATCTTCCTCTCGCATTTAGAGAAAGCGCAATCGCGCTGTTTGGGATTCTTCGACAGTGTTTTTCAATACCCTCTGGGACTCAAACGGTTGATTGAAAAATTCAAGGAAACGTGTAAGTTAGCGAATCGGAAAACAGTGGTAAAAAAAATACTTGCGCCAAACTTTCGGAAGAAGTTCAAAAAAGTTATTGCATCGGAACGATCGGGAGTTGCAGTTGAGGATATTTATGTTCCAACATTGTGGTATTACGATTAACTGTCTTTTTTAACTGACCAGGAAAAGGTTAGAAAATCAGTAAGCAATATACCAGAGAAAAGTCCGATAAGTAAAATAATATAAATATATATTTTATATTAACATATTTCATTTAACATAAATTATACATGATTTTCATTGGATTGCAATTTTAGTGCACAAAATATGTTACAAAGTATTCTTTAAATTTTTCTCTAGTTGCCTTAGCATCATCGCTTGAATTCTTGATATTGCCAACAAGTATAACTGCATATTTGCAGCCCTTTCCCTTAACCCTTCCGTATTAGTACCATTAGGATTTTCGACCTCCATACATTCCGTTGGGCCATAGTTTGATGATGTTTTAATTAAATAGTTATGTAAAACAGAACAGGCCATCACCACAGAATCAATGTTTTCAGGTTTCAAATTGATTGCTGTATGGAATATTCTAAATCTGGCCGCCACTATGCCAAAAGCACTTTTAATAGCACGCCGTGCTCGTGAAAGGCGATAATTAAATATTTTATTTTCTAGGTTTCGGCAATATGTGTTGAAGGGTTTCAACACGTCACACCTAAATGCAAAGGCTTCGTCACTTATAAAAACATATGCTACTTCAGAAAATATAAGTGTCGCATATCATTGAAAAGCTATTGAACAAAGACACAATTTAGCTGATGCACTATAATATTAAATCAATCATTTTGGTATTGCAAGCAGTGTTGTTTTTGCTCATTCTCATATAATCATGTGACATATCGTTTAAGATCATGGCTTTACTAGCCTTCTAATGGAATGAGGAAATTGCACATCTCCAGCGGCGCTACAGTTGAGCTATAGGCGGCTCCTAGCATGGTAGAAATACTCTAAAGAAATGCTAATATTCCATCCTATATAATAAACATACAGAAAGGTACGAATTGCTCCGAAGGTGACCTCTAAGATGAAGTTGTGAATGAACCATGTGGCAGCATCGATGTAGATAAGACAGGAGTAGAACTATTGCATAAGATAAGGCACGTTTCTAAATAACGGATGATACTGCTTCTGAAGGGTGTAACACGACCACCACACCCATCGTCATTACGAAAGGGATTTCTTTGTTCGATTGATTAGATTTTTTTAAGGAAGTTGATCCGAGACCATTTTGAAGAATTGGTTAAAAATCTGGCAAGCTAAAACTTCCGCAAGCACATCCAGCTCTTGATGTTATTTAACTAGTCATTCTACGCTTACTGAAGATGCCATCAACGTTAACAGATGAAAATAGGATATTGTTTGGATATTAAAAATGCATTTACCACACATATGGAAACTAATAATGAATCCCATTAATACCGAGAATGTGCCTTGCTACCTTGCAAGTATAATTGACTTTGTATGATTTGATGTGATTTGATATGATTTGATATGATTTGATATGATTTGATATGATTTGATATGATTTGATATGATTTGATATGATTTGAAATGATTTGAAATGATTTGATATGATTTGATATAATTTGATATGATTTATTATGATTTGATATGTTTTTATATAATTTGATATGATTTGAATTGATTGAATTTGATTTGACATGATTTGATATGATTTGATATAATTTGTAATGATTTGAAAAGATTTGATACGATTTGACAATTTTTGATATGATTTGATGAGGAGATTTGATAAGATTAGATATGATTGGATATGATTTGATTTGATTTGATATAATTTGATATGGTTTGATATGTTTTTATATGATTTGATATGATTTGGTATGATTTTATATGATTTGATATGATTTGATATAATTTGTTATGATTTGATATGATTTGATATAATTTGATATGATTTGAAAAGATTTGATATAATTTTATATGATTTGAAAAGATTTGATAAGATTTGATACGACTTGGTATGATTTGATGTGATTTGATATGATTGGATATAATTTGATATGATTTGATTTGTTTTTATATGATTGGATATGATTTGATATGATTTGATATGATTTGATATAATTTGCTATAATTTGGTATGATTTGATATGATTTGATATGATATGGTATGATTTGATATACTTGGTATTATTTGTTATGATTTGATATGATGTGGTATGATTTAATATAATCTGAAATGATTTGATATGATTTGATATGATTTGATATGGTTTGATATGATTTGATATGATTAAATATGATTTGATATGTTTTGATATGATTTAATATGATTTGATATGATTTGATATTATTTGATATGATTTGCTATGATTTGAAAAGATTTGATATGATTTAATATGACTTTAGTATGATTTGAAGTGATTTGATAAGATAGGATATGATTTGATATGAAATAACATGATTTGATATGATTTGATATGATTTGATATGATTTGATAATACAGCATTGTTTAAAGAAGACCGCTTTGGTTCAAGATGCAGGTTTTGATTAACACGGGTTGATATACTTATCTCTGGGTTAAAGAAGCCCCACCAAGGGTAAATTGTAAAAGTGAGATTTTATCACAGGATTGCTTTCTCCATGTCAGTATAAAGAATTATATCCCTTTTGTGATTTACTAACACAATTGTGCGGGTAGGGCAAAAGTACCATGCCAAAAATTTAATTTTGTATGTTTTTTGAACCAACTTACACAATTGTGAATTCCTTTTTAAGTTATTTTCGTCCGAAAAAAACACTATATCTAAACACACAATTATGTTGGTTGTATTTCAAATCAAGCGAACTTTTTTATCAACAACGCCATTACGCTATGGTTTTTTACTCTCATATTTGTGTGGGTTGGACTAAAATTGAGCCCATTTTTTTGTTTTCTTGGTTGAAAAAGGGATATAGAGTCGTGTAATGGACGGGTAAGATGACAATAATTACGATTGAATGAGTAATGTGAGAATTAATAAAATAGGCAATTTCGCGTTCAAGAAATCATTTTGCGAGGAATATAAATGATATGAATAATAGTGATTATTACAAGATGCTGTTGTTTATCCAAAATTTTCTCAAAATAATTTGTTGAAGTTGTACTGAAGGTGCAGCTCACCTAATTATCTTTCCCGTCAAGTGTTACTTACTTTAGATTAATTTACGTTTTGATATCATTCATCCAATTATAAATAAATAAAATTTATATATTAAACCTAAGTTATTATTAAAATGAGCTCACCAGTCTCACCAGTAGTTCTAGCGAACTGAGTCATGGAACACCTAGAATAAATAATAATATTGTTATAATAGTTTATCACATAAACTACTGCTATACTTAAGATAATATATGGTTGGAATTTTATGTGTGGCTGTATAGATGTGCAGTTTAAAATTTTATTTTATAAATATAAAGACACTATAATAAATCTGAAATGTGTTAAATGCTGTTTATGAAATATTTGTACTATTTTACCAACATACGAGTACACAAAGTGCATTTATCTGCAAACATATTTAAAAGTTTTAAATTTTGATATGGAAACAAGAATCACGAAGCTTTGGTGATCGAATATTATTTACCATTTTGCTTGTCTTTGAGCAGATATGTGTAAAATACTGCCAGTGATGCCATGTCCATTAGAGGGTACAATAGGTTCTTAATAGTTTGAGATACAGATTTCAAATTTTTTACTTCCAATGTTTTTCGAGCACAATTTTCATGCCATCATCTTAAAGTTCCGCACTGTGCTACTTATTTATAAAATACCAACCTCATTAGTCATTACAAATTTTTCGTTATATTTCTTTTCCAGTTTAGGGGTTTCTCTCGATTTTCTTTTATTATGTTCGATATCTTAATCGATAATCGATAAGATAAAACGATAAAGTGTGAAATTTATTTTATACATTTTTTGTTCTAATTCAAACAAAACACATTCGGTTGTATATCGTATTATTAGTAAGAATGTTGCTTTAAGTAGTGGTGTGTGGTATTTTTAGCTTTTCCACCAAAAACAACATCAATATTACATTTCGCATTTTATTCTACACGTTCGATCACAAGCACAAGGCACCACCACATATACCATATACGTAATGGTAACAGAGGGGAAATAAAAGTTTTGGTTTTACATAATCTATTCGTGTACCAAAACCCATATGAAAAATTCATAATTTTCCTTACTTTTTCCACATTGCTTTTTGTTGTTGAACTAAAAAACTTTTTGTATTGCTTTTAGCCGACTTTGGCTTTACGAATAGATTTGTTTGCTTTTCTTTTGACTTATTGAATTAATGTATGAGCTCTTAAGTAATTTATTAAAACACTTGCTTGTCTATTTAAAGTTAAACTTAAATTGGCAAATTTTAATACGTATACGCTTTGGAAGAATTTACTAAATCTTACTAAATTTTTCTTGTTGATTGATCGTGTGGTAAATTGAATGATAATAATCAATAATTGATCAAAAACATCAACAAAAATATAATAAATGAATTTTACACTTTCATGTTTTTTTAAAATGCAACAATTATAACTTAATTAATATAAAAAGCAATAAAATAATGACACATAAAAAAAATATTAAGCATAAACTTCGAGCATCATGTATTTTGATGAGAAGGATGGTCAACTGAACTATAATAGGCAAGTTTGAGCACTTTGTTATACTTGTGGCCTGATATAGAGTGGGTGGTTTTGATTGATGATCAAATTGTTAAGACTTGAACTATTAAATGGTTTACGTAAATTATTTAAATTAGCAACAGCAGTTTTACTCGTTTTGATAAAACTAAATTGATTATGGTTTCTTATTTTGAGATAATAATAACGTCTGGTTTTTAACATTGAACTGCCAGAATCTCAGGTTGCTTCACCTCGACCTAGCTGATACAGGCAAGCAGGGACGCCCAATTCTCTTGCTCTCCGATATTTGGCTACACAATGACGAGCATGTTCAATGACGAGCATGTCCTAATTTTGAATACTGCGTTCAGTTCAAGAGAGATAGTCAATGGGCGGTCGGAGTAGCAATTTACACAAATTCAAGTAGAACTCATACAGTCACCTCGCATAAGGAAATCATCGTTGGATAAACAACTGGTATGACCGTAACAACACAACCCATTGGCGATCTAAAATGCTAACGGTAGTTGAATACACCTCGCCGAATAAAGCTGTTGAATACATAATCAAGTATGTGCAATGTACATACATTTCGTCCTTCCTCCATATTCTAAAATAATTTCAAAAATTCTCTAAGGAGACTAACATCTTTTGCCGATGTATCAGCAGCGATCTCATTTTGCTGCTCCCTAAGCTGAACCACTTATAAACTTCCTGCGATACGAATTCGATTTGCACAAGAACTCAGATCGAAATACATCTACTACGAGATAGGGGGCCGTGTCTTTGATGCATGCAGCTACCATCATCCAAAATTGACTCATTTTTTTTAAATCAAATTTTAGTTAATTTAAAATCAAATACAGGTAGATAACACAGTCTCTGTATCACAAAAAATATTTATCATAAAAGTTTCCTCGATGGTTTTTTTGTAATATCTTTTTCTATAAAGTTCTATTATTATACAGAACTAACTATTCAGAACAACGATCTTACAAGAAATCTATGAAACGTTTTCGATGAATTTTTCGTGTTACGCAGAGCACAATTTCATCTAGCATATATTTTATTAAAAAAAACAAAATTTAATTTTTAATTTCACCAGATTTGACTTAAGCTATCTCGATTTCGAACAACTGTTTTTTACAAAAATTTGGCTAAAATGTCTGACTAACTAAATTAATGGTTAGTTCATGCTAGTTATTCATATAGATATCTCTAATATTCAGAAATAAAATTATGTTTGATATTCATTCTAAACTGCAAAATTATAGTTCAGATTTATAAATCTCCAATTAGAAATATTTTGGTGATTTATTAATCTTAATTTATTTAGCAAATTTTAATCAAACATCAGGCGTGGTTTCTTTTGTGTCATCTATGAGCTAACCATCAACTTAGTTAATCGAAAATCTAAACAAATAAAATCGGCGTGATGCTCACAGTATGTACGTTAATTTCAGACTAAATATAAGTTTAGTATTTTCAAAGATTTGTACAACAGGAGGCATTGCACAGAAAATCTTTTTCATAGCCGCGAATTTACCCTCGTGCGACGTTTTGATTATCGCACTGAGAAAAAAAACCATTAAAAATAAAAAAATATACATATAAAATCAAAAAAATATACATATATTTTTTAGGCGAAAAGTCTCGTTTTTAAAATCAAAAAGATAATTTTTTTATTTTTAAAATATATTTTTTCACCAAATTTGTTTATAAAAATAAAAAAATGGTTTTTATTTCCAAAAATACTTTCCTTACTTTTGTCAAATAGTTTTCTTAAATTTTAAGCGATTGTTTTTTAAGAATAAAATACTATTGGTTAGTTTTAAAAGATTTATTTTAATTTTTAATTATTTTTTAACAATTATGTCACACAATTTTATTACTTCAAAGTAATCCGTAGTAATACATTTTACTATTACAATGACATTCACAATATTTGCGACTGTTCAAGTCAACAACTAACTAATCACTAACATGTAACTCCTCCTCCCCAATTTTTAACCCCCAAGGCCATTGTGTAAAAATACATACGACCCTTAAAAAAATATAATGAGTATCTCTCAAGTTGCTTTGGTAGTTTGGATTCGTACTTATAAAAAGTTGTTCTACTTATCAGGTTGCAATGACCAAACTGTGGAAAATCAAACCTCCATACCTTTAGTATAACACAAGAACATATAGATTTGGCGAATTATATAAGTAGCCGAAAACATTTTAAAACAAAAAATAAAATATAGACGAATTGAAATATAAAACAACGGGATTTCTGGCAAAACAATAAATATAAACATTTTCATAAGTTGTCATTATTATCAAAAAAATTATTTTTAAATGCTAAAACACTTCTTTTGAAATAAATTATTATGTTTAAATAAATAAACTTTTTAAATTTAAAAAGTATTTTATAAATCATTTTACAAAATATGTTTTTAAAATAAAAAAGCTTTTTATTAATTTGCAAAAATTTCATTTAATTTCAAAAAAATACTTTTGAAATTCAAAAATATTTATAACTTTGAGAAATTAAAAACTTCGTTTTTTAATTTTACAAACCAAAATTTTTCTCAGTGCGATAAAACGTAATCACATTTTATTTGTTTTTGTTTAAATACATCTTGATGAACTCGATTCTTGTTGAACTAGAATCGAAATTTCTAATTTATTTAAGGCAGACAATTTGTTGACGTGAATACGTCTTTACATTTTTTTTTTTTCATATTAAGGCAATTCAAAAAACTGATGATAACGAAATCGGTAGATACAGTTTGATGCTACAGCTGTATATCTATCATCTACATCCAAAACTTAATTACACCGCTCGATAGCCAAAGGATCAAATAATTCGTTACGTTGAGTGGGGACTGTGACGCTAATAATTTCAGGCTCTCTCTCTTCAGACCATCCCTCTCATCAAAACATATTCGTTTGTGAGCGGGCAAATAGTTTATAATAGTTTAGAAAGCGATTAAATAGTTCAACTCTAAACAATTTGAGCATGAATTAAAACCACCCGTCTATATCAGGCCAGAAGTATGACAAAATGCTCAAACTTGTCAGTGCATTAATCAAAACCGTTTATTTATAACTGGGCAGGGATGTGACAAATTTTTAAATCTTGCCAGGCCAGATCATCATATTCATCAAAATTTATTCATTGGTGGACGGCTAAATTATATTGTGGTGTAGTAGCGATTAAATTGATCGGATATAAATATCTTGAATTATTACTCGGTGTCGCATAAATTGTGATATAATCAATTTTCTTTAATTTTTAATTTATTTTGCAGTCCAACATATTTCTTTACACAAACTAAAATATTTTCTTTTTTATTAATTGATCAATATTCATTTAATTTACGACACAGTTAATCTACAAAAAAATTAGTAAGATTTAGTAAATACTTCCATCGCCTATATACACGAATGAAGGTTTTACTAAAACATTATACTAAATAAAGTTGACGTCACTTAGTAAAATTTAGTAAAAACTTCATTACCATAATACGTATTCGTATTTGAAGCAGTCATTTTTTGTTTCGATAGCAAAACCATGAGGCACAGTAGCCCACCCACATAAATATGGAGATGCATCCATTTAATGAAATGAAATATACCATGGTATTTATCTGCAATTGTCATTTATTTTGACACGACGCTAGAAATAACAATTCATCTTGCTGCATTTTAAATTTTTATTGTAAGAATAAGTTTCTAATGGTTTAAGGGGCGTACAAAATAAAGGCCTCTCAAATTTCCTATTGAAATGGATAGCAGCTCCCGATAGCGGCCCCGGATAAATAGGTACAGAGCAAAAGAGTTTGTATCTAAAAAGTTGAATGAAAAATCTTAGTTTAGAGTTAAATAAATTAATTATATGCAAAAAATAGCGCCCTAAATATAAGTTTTCACATAGAAAATTGAATGTTCCGGATAAACCTATCAGGTACTAATAAAAACACACGGCTATTGTTTCCATTTTGGAAGATTAAATAATTCTGCGATAAAAATTAAATTTAGTTTAAAATTGGAAATGAATTTACTATATTGCTACTATTGCTATTGTTATATCTACAGTAACTTTGTAAAACACTAAAGTAATTAAATTTATTGTTTAGCAGAATATTTCGTCTCACTATACAACAAATATTGACTTTATCTTGAAATGAGGAAGTTTAAAAAATACTTAATATACAACTCTCCAGCGGTGAAAACTGTAAGTATATATATATTCATTACAATTGATTTATTAGGGTTAAGCAAAATGCTTCCATTCCAATGAATTGTAATTGAAACCATAATTTCTCCATCGAGAAAGAAGCAATTTAAATCAATGGGCCCGTTGGATATCTGAAGCTCTTAATTTGATAGCTTATCCTTAGCTCAAGAGGAAAACACCGAAACGAAACCCCACCTATATACGGTTTTGGCATAGGGTTTTTATTAGTTTTGTTTTATACTTTTATTATTTCAATATCTGTAATATTTCAATTCAAGGTGTTTTAAAAAGTGGACTTCTTGGTGTTTAGCACAAAATTGTAAGTAGGAGTCGACTTTTTGTAGAATTTGCACAAATTTTGTTCAACAAAAAATTTTGAAAATACACTGCGATTTCCTCAAACTACAGGGTTATCCAATTCGAGGTTGATAAAGTAGAAATCTGTATACCGACATCTGTCAAAGATAAACGTCAAGTACGCTCAACGCTGTCATTTATTTAGTTGACATTCTGCCATTTAAGAATATGGAGCATTTAACAATCGACCAACGCGTTAAAATTATTAAATCTGCTGATGCTGATTTTTCGAACAAAATTTTCTTCAGTGATGAAGCTCATTTTTCGCTTGGTGGATACGTTAATAAGCAAAACTGTAGAATTTGGGGCTCAGAAAATCCACAATTGATTGTAGAGAAGCCATTACACCCGGAAAAAGTCACTGTTTGGTGCGCATTGTGGTCTGGTGGTGTGATTGGGCCGTATTTTTTTGAGAACAACCATGGACGAACCGTTACCGTCAATTCTGAGCGCTATGGCCGCATGTTAACCGATTATTTTCTTACGAAAATCGAAGATTATGATCTTGACGATATGTGGTTCCAGCAGGATGGAGCAACCAGTCACGTAACACGAGCAAATCGAGATCTTTTGCAAGAGAAATTTCCTGGACGTTTGATTTCGCGATTGGCTGATGTCAATTGGCGTCCAAGATCCTGTGATTTAACGCCTTTGGATTTCTTTTTGTGAGGCTACGCGAAAGATCGTGTTTACGCAAACAATCCTCAAACTCTTGACGAATTGAAAACTAATATTCGTAAGGTAATGGCCGAGATACCGCCCGAAATGTGCCGAAAAGTCATTGAAAATTACCTCAAAAGAATCAAGGCCTGTAAGAAGTCCCGTGGAGGACATTTGAATGATATCTTGTTTAACTAAAAATGGCAAGGATCAATCTGTAAAATGAAATAAAAATTACAATACATTCCGAATATTTTGTGTGTTTTTTTTAAGTTTACTTTATCAAGCTTGAATTGGATAACCCTTTATTTATATTCAATGATTTAGCGAATTATAAGAAATTCTCAAATTTTGAGAGACAAGACTGCTGTGCAAAAATCTTTTGTTAATTGTACTACTTCATACTTTCTACTTTTATGATTTTATTTCGGTCACCGGAAACAGTAGAATTCAGTTTCGGCATAAAGTAGAAATAAAGTTTGTTACTTGTATTCACTGTCGTCAAATTTAAAGACCGTGTCTCACAAGGCGATTTATGTTTTAAAACTTATATATAAATCCTCATCACATCAATCGAAATCACAATAAACTAGAAAGCCATAATCCCAACAAAAATATTTTGATATGATATGATATGATATTTTACAACGTAGGGCAGCTGTTAAGCTGGTATCCTATAACATACTACATGCAAATTAGTATGTCCATGTCTATAGTTGATACATTCCTTTGATGACAAAATTCGGTGACCGAACTGACTAGGTATCCTGATCCTACGAGGTTCTCTAATTCTACAGGTTAAGGATATGTTATAGGTTCTAATAATAGAAGAACTACAAGAACAAACTGCCGTTATACAACGTACCCCAGTTCGATTTTTTCTTCTTCTATAATTACCAATTACCAGTTTTCTAATCCCCGTTAGTATTTTGACCATTCATGGTTTGTGAAAAAGTAATTAGTTTGTTAGTACGGATAAGTAACTTTCTTAGGTGTGTTGAGTGTTAAGTGGTGAGTTTGGTCTCTTTTTATCACCATGAAGATGAAGAAGACATAAGAAGTTTTGTTGGTTTAATCTATCCTTCCAATCACCTTAAAGTCAACTTTCCTACTTTCGGAAACTCTCAGTCCTCACTTCCCACTTTCGGAAATTCTACAGGCCTAGTCACACTGGGCGCATAACAACATTTCACATCCATGACACAATCCATACGCACTCGCAACCCACACACAGCGTGACTAGACACCCACTCTACCTGCCGGGCCTGTGGGACTGTCTACACAGCTTCTTGTCATCCAAACCTCAATGTAGTCTCATTTGTGTGTTTTATCCATGAGCAAGTCCATATCGCATTGCTTTACTACAAATTACGATAAGATAATCCAGGTTATAATTTGGAAAAAAAAATTTCACCCAATGTTTAATGTATGTATATATAAATTATTAATTTATAATAAAAAATCATGCAAATATACATATAGACATACATACACACGTGTATATGTATACACATATAGACATGCATACACACTAATAGTATAGTCCACACATTATATGGTGATCATCAAATTAAAGACATCACAAATTCACAACAGAAAACAGTAAAACTCCGAACGAAAACTAACCCGAAGACGAAAATTGACAATATATCACAAGTAAAGGTAAGTTCATGCTAAGGCGACATAAAATCTGTTCCTCCACCACCTGTACGAGATACAAATAAATCAAAACCGAACACAATTATATTCTATAAGCCGTACTGTTGCGACACGCATGCAATTTTTCACTTCTGTTTAATTGTATTGTGCGTATACGAACATGAAATTTTATTCTCTATTTACTCCAAGTTGTGCATATGTTTCGGACAGAATCTACTTAAATAAGTAGATTCTGGTTTCGGAAATACATTTACGTAAAAAAATGTTTAAAGGGAAAATTAGAAAAAACAAAAACTAGGGGGTGTGTTTTGTTTGTTATTATATAATTCAAAAGTGCATTTCGATCATGATTTTTTTTTTATTTCTATTTTTCATTATTGTTTTAGGGGCATATCCTCCATCCGGTCGCAAATTAAGTATTTGCGATCAGAAATATGGTTACTAGATTAAATTTGCCATGCCAATTGACACATTTTATTTAAATTTAAATTTATTTTGCGATTGTAGAGTAGAAATCTACGAAAAGACTGCTACGCATTTTCCGAGGTCGCAGTATTTTTATGTATTTCTACTTAACAATCGCAAAAAAATTTAAATTTAAATAAAATGTGTCAATTGGCATGGTAAATTTAATCTAGTAACCATATTTCTGATCGCAAATACGTATAATTTGCGACCGGATGGAGGATATGCCCCTTAGTCTTTTTATGCATGAATGAGGCGTGGCTACACATATTTGATCTTCAAATCTATTTTGTTTTTTGTTGTTTATAAAAACAAAAACGAGAAATCTAGAACAAATGTGTCATATTTGATTTCTATTGGCCCTATTACAAATACTATCAAATAGAAGTTAAAAATGTATGCCAATACTATCAAATAGGAGTTAAAAAGTGCCATTAGCCGCGTGTATAGTCGATTATTGTACGGCCAGAATCTACTTAAATATAAGTTCTTCTTACTCTCTCATTGACAGATACATATTTAAAGAAAACTAACAAAGAGTGTGTTGGTTACACTAACAATGCAACGTAAGTTTGAAATTTTTTTTGCTCATTTTTTTGTTTTTGCACCAACACATTTATACTTAGTTATTTAAAAAAAAAAATTACTATGGAAAAAAAATTTCCAATACATCTTTACTTAGTTATTGTTTATTTTATATGTGTGGAGTTAGCAGGACTTATATTTAAGTAGATTCTGGTACGGCTTATAGAATATGATTGTGTTCGGTTTTGGCCACATACATACACGCAGTGAAATTGTCATCGGTTTCTATTAAAATAAAAATGATCATTATGCGCGCGCATTTACATCACGCAAAATAAAAATAAATAAACATGTCTATTTGCAATAATTCTGTGTCATGCTTATCCCCACCCAACGTAAAATAGATCGACTAGTAGTACTGAAAGAGGGGGGATTATACGAACAATTAACAGCCTTGCCATATGAAAATAAATCAAAATACAAAAAATAAATAAAACAAAACCCATGAGCATAAGAAAAAGCATACTCTCTCTTTATATACAATTTTTTCCTACATAAAACATACATAGCACGGGAAAGAAAGGAAATCGAACGCATAAAAATTTGTATGCAGGTGTAATTTTATACATATCGTCGTTAGCAATGCAATAGTGAATAGTGTGTGTCTACATTTTGTTTGTGTTTTGTTTTCCATAAGGCGAAAAAACTTTTTGATTTTACTCTAGTTTCTAGTTTATATGGAACTAGAATTAAAAATTCTAAATTTGATAAGCTTCAAACCTGTTTGTGGTGAAACTGAATCTAGTGGACAAGTCGAAGAAATGAAGGATGAATTTTTCAGAAATACACCATTACCGACGATATACAACTGCGACTAACAAAAACTGCATTTTTCAAGGGCAAATTTCGATACTCTTATACTAAATAAATAAATTTCATGCAAATATAATATAATTTAAATAAAAAAGAACTTCTCTGATTGTGTTCCTATTCAATAAATAACACATTTGATTAATACTATACATAACATATTCACAATCACACCACACTAAGCCACAAAATGAAATAAATAAAACAAATAAACCAAAAATTTTATAATTTTTCGTATTTTTATTTATTTCAATCTGCTGCATTTTGTTTTTCGACTGTTCCCGTCGACGGTCAAAACTCACTCCATAATCCCAACAAAAATATTTTATGAAAAAATAACCGAAAATAAAATCCCAAAAATCAAAATCCTAAATTTATAAATCTCAAAAATGCTCAAAATAAATCCGAATTGGTTGAAATTAGCACGCACCAATTTCGACTAATTCAGTTTTATTTTGGACAATTTTAGAAGGTTTATATTTCCAATTTAGCGCGAAACCTATCTATTGTTATCGATAATTTTATTTTATTGAACTCTACAAATTAAGGGTTATCCAATTCGAGGTTGATAAAGTAAACTTAAAAAAAACACACAAAATATTCGGAATGTATTGTAATTTTTATTTCATTTTACAGATTGATCCTTGCCATTTTTAGTTAAACAAGATATCATTCAAATGTCCTCCACGGGACTTCTTACAGGCCTTGATTCTTTTGAGGTAATTTTCAATGACTTTTCGGCACATTTCGGGCGGTATCTCGGCCATTACCTTACGAATATTAGTTTTCAATTCGTCAAGAGTTTGAGGATTGTTTGCGTAAACACGATCTTTCGCGTAGCCCCACAAAAAGAAATCCAAAGGCGTTAAATCACAGGATCTTGGAGGCCAATTGACATCAGCCAATCGCGAAATCAAACGTCCAGGAAATTTCTCTTGCAAAAGATCTCGATTTGCTCGTGTTACGTGACTGGTTGCTCCATCCTGCTGGAACCACATATCGTCAAGATCATAATCTTCGATTTTCGTAAAAAAATAATCGGTTAACATGCGGCCATAGCGCTCAAAATTGACGGTAACGGTTCGTCCATGGTTGTTCTCAAAAAAATACGGCCCAATCACACCACCAGACCACAATGCGCACCAAACAGTGACTTTTTCCGGGTGTAATGGCTTCTCTACAATCAATTGTGGATTTTCTGAGCCCCAAGTCTACAGTTTTGCTTATTAACGTATCCACCAAGCGAAAAATGAGCTTCATCACTGAAGAAAATTTTGTTCGAAAAATCAGCATCAGCAGATTTAATAATTTTAACGCGTTGGTCGATTGTTAAATGCTCCATATTCTTAAATGGCAGAATGTCAACTAAATAAATGACAGCGTTGAGCGTACTTGACGTTTATCTTTGACAGATGTCGGTATACAGATTTCTACTTTATCTCTTGATTTTACATGAACTATGTAAATGCGCAAACAGACGATATGATCCAGAGTTCGCATTTTGATGCGACAAAAAAGAGCTTGTGGTGGTACCGCCATTTAAATTTTATAATTGGGCGCAAAAACGCTGGTAATTTTAAATTAATAAAGCACTTACATGAACTGATTATGGCAATGGCAATTGTTGAAAAAATTAAAGTTGAGATAACGAGGGTAACCCGCTCCTTCTTCTGGCTTTACTTGAAAAGCAACAAATACTTTAAACAGTTATTTTTTAATTAGCAGCCTATTTGCCATACAAAAATGTGCACGATTTATGCATACTAAATGTTAAAATTGCGGCTTTTTATTTTATTTTACAGGGTTTAGAGAAACGGGATTTTGAAATAAGGGGTTTGAGCTGTAATTTCTGGTGGACATGTTTTGGAAGGTTTTCATTTCATCCATTTTCCAGCGCTATTCCAGTGCGGTCACCCAAATTTCTACCAACCCAAGCAATGTTTTCTTAACGTTGATGGTGAAGTTATAGTCGCTTTACTACCAACCTGTCTTCCACCAAAAGTTTGTGTATATCTCTTAAAAAACTAAGTTATTAGAAGCCGTTTGCTTTCCAGGATCAATAAATGTAAACATTTCGTAAGCCTTTTTTGTCGAACTAAAAACACCTTCACGAGTTCAATAAAGTCTCTGATCGATACTTAAATATCATAATTATCCCAACCATTTATCTTTGCATAACCCAGATCCAAATTAAGACCAAACCAAACAAAAATTACAAACTGTTAACGATTATTTGTTAGGAGAAGAAAAACGTTATATATGATGAAAATGCTATAAAAGAAAATTAAGAAAAATCACGATTTTCGTTTTGTTTTTCCTTCTATGCATATACATTTTTTATTTTATTTTTATTCTGTTGGTATATGTATCCGGTATATAGTTTGGCACATTTTAACTTTCGAACTCGTTTTTATATCTTTAAATTTCATTTGAATCATTTGTATTACCACCCAAGGGACCTCATAAATTTTATTTAAATTTTCTACAAAAAAAAGTTACACACCCTGAAATCGTTGATAAGATTTTAGAAGCTTAGAGGGAAAATTCTTATTAGGATTTTTTTTTCTCACCAAAAAAAAAATGAAGACACGAGAGAATGTTGAATCGAACAAGAAAAACTGAAAATACAATTTCTAAAAGATTTTGTGACGTTATATAATAACGTATCTAAGTGTTTAAGATTAAAAAGAAAATCTAAAAAAGAATTTGTTGTATAATTTCTAATATTGTTGTTGTTGTTGTTTTCCTAACTGCATTTGTGTATTACAGAAGCTGTTGACTGAGTATATAAATACGTAATTACGTACGACGCTTTATGTGTGCGTTGCTCTGGGATGTGGGTGGATATATAGTTACACAAAGTAGCGATGTATTTAATTTGGGTGGGCGGATAAGGTATTATACCTATCAGCTTAATAGAATTTGTTTAGGTATTTAAAAGTAAATTATGGTAGGTGTACGTCTCAGATAATTGATCTTTATATACGTAGGTATATAAAGTAAAATCCGTTTATACATGTAAATTACTTATCTGATAAGACGGGATTTTTGAGTGGTGAAAAATATTTTCATATTGCTAATTATTCATAAAATCTGTTCTATGACATATTTTTAGTAATTATTATTTAGAATAAGTAGGATATCATGTGCGAATTGATATTAACAAGGTATTCAATTTAATCTTTGGATGCTGTTTTACGAACTTTTAATATATTCATTATCCGTTTAAGAATTAACCCTATTTTCTCTTGAGGAAACCTTTGCATCAACAAGTCCTAATTCTTATGCGCAAATGGCACAATGTAGCACCCGACAGCAAATTTGCATAAAGTAATTAAAAAAAATGCAGAAATGGATATAATTACTGTATATAGTTTCTAATTTTAATAATTAGCAATTAAAATTTATGATTATAATGTTTTTCATTTTTATTATAAGTTTATGATGCTGACCTTAGGTTAGGTTAGGTTAAACCTAAGCTGACCTTACTCGTTGAAATCCCAATCCAAAAAGAACAATCATAAATACAAAAAAATTATTATAAGCCCTTTAGGCTGTTGAAAGGTTATAGTAATTAATTATGTTCTAGATGTATACGACTGTATAAACCTGGTCAGTATGCATTAACTCATATTAATTAGTATTAAAATTCAATTTTTTTTAGAATCAGTTCTGTCTGAAACCACTTCAGGTTTCAGAGCATTGCAGTCTTGTCCTGACATTCGAAAATCCCTTCTCTACATCTTTTTTATCATTTCAAAATCTCGAATTAAAAAACCCTTATCAACACAATTGTTATGAGAATCATTCATGAGTTGGAAAACATTTAAAAAATGGTATCGAGATGACCTCTAAATGAGATACGAATCCATCGCAATCGATGTTTGGTACTCGAAAACATCCTCTCAGCAATCTAGAAAACCAGCAGACGACATCAACATCATTTGCGACGGAAGAATATGTGAAAAGGGACCAAGCTCGTAACATTAATTAAATGTGAATGCTGCAAATCAATATTTGTTACTCAACAACGAACATTTTTAAAAGACGCGATTAACAAAAACATTCAACATGTCACCGTAATGCAACAAGCCAACATGGCGCAATATTTCTCAATATGATGAAACATAACGCCTGGCATCTAATTAACGCAAGACCCAACGCGAAACAACTTGATGCATGATAGTAAAACATCACACAACATTCCTAAACAAGATCAAACATCAACGTAATGCAACATCACACAACATCTTACAACAAGGCGTAATATTATGCGAGCTGGTGCAACGCATGGACCACTAAATGAATTTTCCGGAAATCAGAACTCCTTATAATCGTTTCCTTGCAAAAAAAACCCTGTTTGTCAAATTTTATCAAAATTGTTCAAGCCAAATAAAATGTTAAAAGAAGGCCCCAAACCCAGCCAAAAACCTCCTTGTATAAGGACCCATCGTAATCGGTTTCTTGTACTCGAAACTTCCTTTCCCTCCCTCAACAATTTATATTGGAATTATTCGAGCGAAATTTATTTTCATAAAATGAGATCCGGGACCTCATAAACGGATTTTCCCAAAATTGGGACTCATCTCAATGGATGGGACCTCAATGGATTTCAATCCATTTCATTTATTAAAAAACCCTTATCACCGAAATTTTTATCAAAATTGTTTAATCCGAAAAATGTTAAAACCAAGCGCCATCCAATTCCAGCAATAAAAACGCTGATATCAAAATGAAATACATTGAAATATTTGCCCACGTCGAAGCGAGAAAATAAATAAATTTACTTCGGTTTCTTCTAAGCACCGCATGTTTACCCCCACCTAATTCTTGATTATCAGTTTCATTTCGAAAATTGTTATTTCATTTCCACCAGTCTCCAGTGGTGTGGACTGGAAATGAATAATGCGATCGCAATATAGTAAGCAAAATTGAAAAGTGAAACGACATGCAATTTTAATAAAAAGCTCGTAATAAAAAGCTTACTTGTGATCACCGTAAACTCAAACGATGCTACGGATAATCTTGGCATGAACTGGTTTCAAGCATTGGGTTTCCAGGTTGTTCATGACAACGGACAAATAGAGACGTCAACTATCAGCGTGAATTCAATCTCCTCTCGCGAAAATCTAGAGAATCGTCGGCGTGAAATTTGTATCTCTCTCTCTGGCACTATATCCCATCAAGGGATTTGACCGCCTCAAATGAGGGTTCATAATTATATTTTCACTTCGGATAATGAGTGATTAATTCATTGATCCTAAACCAGTCGTGAAATTTTATGCAAATTGAACCCAGGACCTCCGATCCAAAAGAAGACTGATGGAGCAAATCATAGCTGATTTAGAATTTTGTGCAGTATATTTAGACAATCTCGTTATATCTGGCGCTACAATTATTATCACGATTGGAATCCAACAGATTCAAACTGCAACTAAACAAATGCAAATTTGCGAAGCCTACAATATAATACTTGCGTCATATCATGGACCGAAATGGAATTTGTCCAACGTCGACCAACGTCGAAGCGATAAAAAATCTACGACGACCGAGAAACGTGAAAGATGTGGAATCTTTTATTGGTAAAATGAGCTATTATAATCGTATTATCAATAATTTTTCTCAGGTAGCTGCACCGCTTAATTAACTACGTAGACAGGATGTGAAATTTTTTTTAGGGTGAGGTGCAACAAAAATCGTTCAATGAACTGAAGTCATCATTAATACATGCTGCTCAAATTGTACATTTCCGCAACGATTATCCAATCATTTTAGCAACGGCTTTTTTTTCGTACGGTATCGGTGTCGTAGTTTGTCATCGTTACCCCGACGGGACTGAACACCCAATTGCATTTGCCATTGGTCTCATTATTTAATCCCAGCAAAAAATTACCAGTCCATTTAATCAACCGTCTTCAGCGGTGAGCAATCATCTTAATGAGCTACACATTCATAATAATGACGGCATAAATTGTGATAACGCACTATTGAAGTTTTTGTCATCTTACCGTTCTACATCGTTAACAAATGTAGATAAAACACCCACGGAACTGTTACTTGGTCGACAGCCTCGCACGGTACTATCATCAATGAATTCAATTGTTTGTCCGTCGAAGAGTACATTGCACCATATCGACCAAAAACAACGTCGCCGACAAAGTTTACGCTAAAGATTTTTCAACGAGAAGTCCACAAAAATGGAGAAAAGCTTATATCATCAAATCGTTGGGAAGAAGAATGGTATTTGGGGACGACATCAAAATCAATTACGACCAAGAATATTGTCATCAACAAATGACTATGAAAAATCGTCACACAAAAAACAAGGCGAGGTGAGTAAAAATGTACATGTTTCTAATTTTTCTTTCTCTACAGAACAAAACCTGCATGAACCAATTTTGTTCAATGAGAATCGTATGCCAAATGCTGTGCAAGAAAAATCGCGAAATTGCGCAACAACACAACACAATGAAAATCTAAGTTTACAATGCGTAACACCAATGAGAAGATCAAATCGTCCAAGGCAGAAAACTGTCTTATTCCAATCAACGCATTAGAACAGTGGTTCTTAACCTTTTTTTACTCGCGGCCGAACAATTAGTTCATAATTTTTTTGTGGCCCCCATTTGTTTTGTTATCATTTGAAGAAACCTGCTGCAGAACCACATAGAATGCTTGTCAAAACTTATGGTGAGCATGATCTAGGTTTAATAAATTCAAAAGCGGTGATTTTGACGTGGAAACGAAGAACGTGGAAGACCACCAAAAAAGTTTGAAGGCTGTGAATTGCAAGCATTGTTGGATTTGGATGACGCTCAAACACAAAAACAACTCGCGGATCAATTGAATGTGGCACGAGAAGCCGTCTCCATACGTTTAAAAGCCATGTGAAAGATCCAAAAGCTGGGAAAATGGGTTTCTCCATAAACTGAATGAAAGGCCAGATTAAATTAGAAAAACCACTTGCGAAATGTTGAATCCAAAGCTCAAAATGTCTTGGGTTGACTGCATGGCCAAACCGCTTCGGACAGAAGACAATGCTCTGTATTTGGTGGTGACAATGCTGTGACAGACAATGCTCTGTATCAGAAGAGTGTATTTTTTTTTGAGCTGCTAAAACCTCTCGAAACCGTAATTACTGAAAGCTACCAACAACAAATGATCAATTTGAATTGATCTTGGCGAGAAAAACGACCAGAATATGATACAAGACCATAAAGTGATGTAGCTTCATGATAATGCACCATCACACAAAGCTAAACCGGTCATGGAAACTTTGGAACCTTGTTACGACTGTGTTGGTCGCAACCACCATTTTATGTTTTTATTCACCTCTGTAGTTCTCTGTTAAATTGTGCGCTGAACGCACCCGCGACGTTTTGTTTTGTACCTCATCGTGTGGTGGCGCAGAGGTGAGAAGAACGACGAGAGAGAGATAACAATGTGTATCGAGTGTGGTGTGTAAAGCAAAACATTCCATGATAATGTTTTTCTTATATGCGTCTCTTTTGCATCAATTGAATTGATGCAAAGGAGAAACAGAGAAGAAGAGATATTCTTCTGGAATGTTTTGCGCGTCGTTTGTACGGCGCTCGATTTTTTTTTGTTGATTATTCATTAGAGTTGTGTTTTCTCATTCGAGTTGTAATTTTTGGATAAGATTCGAGTTTTGTGATTTGAAAAGAAAAGTTTTGGTTTTGATCTTAAAAAATTAATTCGAGTTTGGTTTTTTTTTGGTTAGAAGAAGTTTTAAATTTAATAAAATTATAATTTAAATAATTCTAAATACTAAAGAATGTAAATAAATGTGATTTAAATAAGATAATTATTAATACAATAATAAATATTACCAAAAATTGTAAAAAAGAGGTTAATAAAAATTCGCCATTACGGAATATTTTTAGTTTTATATTCTTGCGAGAAAAAAAAAACAACCAAACCCAAGTAGAAAGAAGGACGAAGAGTTTTTTTTAATTGTGCGTTCGGTAATTCATTTGGTATAGTTTTTACTTGAATATGAAGTGTTGGTCATATTTTTTTATGATTAAATTTGGGTGCTATAAAACTAGTTTAACTAAATTATATGGTGTAATAAAATTATGAATTGGTACACAAGAAGTATACGTTACATAACTTAAATTTATTAATTAAAAATTTGGATTAAAAACCGATACTTTGATCACAAAAATTAGTAAATTCCTGTTAATAAAAGGTGGTAGACGAGTGTGGTGCGAGCCAATTTGTGTGGTGACAGTGGTGTAATTAACGGGTGTCCCGTTGAGGCCACGTTATAAACGATTTTTCGGAGGCCGATCAAGGCTGAGTATTTGGTATCGGGGAGAGGCCCGCAACTAACGGGTGGCCAACCGGCACCCAGTTTTCATTTATTTTTGTTAACGGGGAAAGGCCCCGCAACGCCAGACCGCACAAGGTCAGCCGTATTAACGAGTGCCAAACGGCTATTCGTTTGGTTTTGGATTTGGTAACGGGGAGAGGTCCCGCAACATACGGATAGCCAACCGGCTATTCGATTTTTTTTCGATTATTGGTATCGGGGAAAGGCCCCGCAACGTAACGGGTTGCCAACCGGCACCTCGTTGTTATTGGTAACGGTGAAAGGCACCGCAACAGTCCGGGTGTGGCACATCACCTGTGGCATGACGGCCGATCAAGGCCGCAACATTTTCCTTATTTTTTATATAATTAAGGTACGATTTTTTTTAATTTTTTTTTATTTTTAATTTTTATTATTTTTTTCTTAAATTTTTTATTAAATTCAATTTTTATATTTTGTAATCGAGCGCCGCACAGCGGTTGCGTGTCGCGCGCTCGGTACGCATTGCTTTCTCTCTCTCTCTCTCTCATTTTCTCCTGGTGCGGGTGGAGGGGGAAGTTGTTCTCTTTGTTTTTTTTTCTGAATAAGATGAATTACTAATTGTTTGGTGTGGTATGATGGGAGCGGAGACTCCCTCTGTGTCGGTGTCGTGTTGATTGCGGTCCCTTGGTGCCCGCATCCAATTTCGTAACCAGGGCTTGCCCCTTTTTGAATTCGAATGGATGCGCGCACCAAGGCACCTTTCTCTCTCTCTTATAATTTTTGAGTTGTTCGTTCCTCAAGTTCCGGCCGACGAATTTCGGCGGAACATAAGGTTTATTATTATTTGCGTTCCCCCCCAATTTTCTGTATTTAATCACGGTGTAAGCCAGGAGCTATGCATGCCTCAAACCCCACGACCCTTCGCACTTCTCCCTGAGAACGTAGCCGGCAAAAATCACCGTGGAGGCCTCTGCATGCGCTTAGTGAAAATCTGCAGGTTGGCAGTAGCCAGCCTGTAACAACCTCTTAATTGGGAAATACTTTCACATGCGGCTTACTTGCCAGACTTGTCTCCGTCCGATTATCACTTATTTGCATCGATGGAGTAAGGTCTTGCTGAGGAGCACTTTATTTCCTACGAAAATGTACGAAAATGGCTCGATAGCTATAGTTTGCCTCAGAAGAACAACAGTTTTTTTGGCGTGCCATCCACACATTGCTAGAAAAATGGGGAAAATGTATAACTAATAATGGGCAATACTTTGAATAAAATACTCTTAATCATCATCATTAGGAAAGTCGTGATATGTGGGCTGGTGATATAATAGATGAAAATCTCTTTTTATTTTGGCGAAATTTGAAAAAAAAGAAATAGATTTCGTAGGCTGAAACACAAGTAAAATTCAATCATTGATTGACAATGAAACAACGTTAAACGTAAATTTATGGTCGACAAATCAAGTATTGAATTGCATTGTGAATAATGATAGCTCGGTACGTCTTTACGCAGATCTTGATTTGAACAATGTTCTTGAATCCCAAATTACATCCAGTGCCAATTAAAAATATTGCTGATCAAAACAATAACATAACGCAGCAACCGGGTTGCTCTTGTTTGTCGTTTAAAGAGGATTTTCCCACCCCATTCAAAAGATCTTTTTATTATCCGAAGTCTCCAACTGAAAAGAAGGAAATTGTCAAAAGGAAAACTACTCCTGAAGCAATTACATGAAATAAATAATTTGAACACTTATAGAGAATTGAAAAGGATGAACAAAGGGCAATATCTGAAAAATTGGAGTGGGGCAGAAAGAGAGAGGAAAAAATAAAACTGAACGACGCAAAAGACAAAAGAACGGAACAGTTTATAAAACGAAATTTAAACCATGATCATTAAACTAGTTTTCAAACAGATACCGGATGTAGTGTAAAAGAAATTAAAAAAATATGTCCTGGCGATTTAGTCATAGTTGCATACGAAGGAGAGTATTTCCCTGGGTCTGTACTGGAAGTAAAAGAAAATGCAATATACAATGCAAATGAGTGGTCAAAACTGGAAATGGCCGAGAAAAGACGACGCTATTTGGTATAAAGAAGAAGAAGTATGTAGTATTATCAGCCCACCTTCTCTTTCATTTTCAAAAAAAATGCCGCCATTTTTTTATTTTTCAACCAATTTTTTTTCTTTTAGTTCATTCCAAGCGCAATTAATGCTGAATAAAACTCCGTTTTTTTAATCAGTCGTTTCTGAGAGTAGTTATGATGCACGCCGCGAATTTTCAGTGTTTTTGGAAAACCCCTGTAGCAGACGACCTTGGGCTAAAAAAAATCTTAAAAAATTGTTTTTGTACTTTCAGTTAAATAAAATGTCTATAGAAAGTTTCATTAAAAGATATCTCTTTTTATTCCATTAAAAAAAAATCTTTGAATTTTTTTTTTTTTTTTCAATTTTGAAGGTGCTATGTCCCCTTAAACTTTACAGTGCCGATAATACGAACAAGAGCTGCCGGAAATTAGATCAAAAATAAATCGCATATGCCGATAATAAGAACATAAGCTGTGTTGCTTTCAAAAGATTACAAGAACAATTGCATTCTATTAAAGCCGATTGTCTTTAATGTTAAGAATTTTTTTTTTAGAATTAGGGGAAATAAAATCATTTTATGGTTATGGCGTTTACCGCAAGGCATAATTTTTTCTATTTTTATTCGAAAAATTTATCTTGTAGTAAAATTTGGCATTTGTTATTTGATAGCAAAATACCGAATTTAGTTTGTTCTATTTCATAAAATAAAAAAAAAATAAAATAAATATTAATAAAATGAACCAACACAGCAAAATTAAAACGCATTAAAAAATTAAAGCTAAAAGTTGTTGCTTTCACATTTCTTAGCTAAGCTAAGCGGATTTGCGAAAGCAACACTACTATAGACTTTATGCAAAGAAATTATTTAATTTTTATGATTAATATGAAAGAATCATTATTTTTATAATATTATTCATGTTATAAGCTATATTTATACGTATAAAAAAAAAATTCGAACCCGAAAAAATATCTTAACAAAACGTCAACGAGATTCTTATACTGTCGGTAATTGGTACATTTACCTTATAAATCAATTTTATTTTTTTTATATTCTGAAGTAAATTTGACAAACCCCCAGGGGCGGCCCCCTGCAAACTTCTTACGGACCCCCCAGCGGGCCGCGACCCCCCCTGTTAAGAATCACTGCATTAAAGTCAGTTTGGCTTTCACAAATAGCGGTTTTGAGCCCGATGAAGGTTACTTTACACATATGAATAACTGTACTCAAACAACCTTAACTTCTATTCAAATCGATTATGAATCCGTGGTACATAAGATTTCCAAACTTAAAGATGATTTCTCATCCGGTCCTGACGGACTACCATCCATCGTCCTAAAAAACTGTAGTGATATTCTTGCTCAGCCACTGACTACACTTTTCCAAAAGTCGCTTTCACTTGGCATTTTTCCATCTATTTGGAAAAGTTCGTTTATAGTTCCCATTCATAAGAACGGTTGCAAGTCAGACATTTGTAATTACAGACCGATTGCGAAATTATCTAGTATTCCTAAGCTGTTTGAAAGTATTGTGTATGACTCACTGTACTTTCATTGTAAACCGTTGTTTTCCGACAATCAGCATGGCTTTCTCAAAGCACGGTCCACGACAACAAACCTTATTGAATTCACATCACAAACTTTAGATACGTTGGAGGCAGGGAATGAGGTTGATGTCATTTTCACGGATTTTAGCAAGGCGTTCGACAGGATTTCTCATGAAGTCATCTTGTTCAAGCTTAAGGCCCTTGGTTTTCCTCCCCAAATTCTCCGTTGGATCGGCTCTTACCTAAAAGAGCGTATATACCATGTACTGTTCAGGTCATCAGTATCAGCTCGTATCTCAGCAACATCTGGAGTGCCCCAAGGCAGCCATCTGGGTCCAATTTTTTTCATTTTGTCAATTAACGACGTTGAATGTTTGATTAAAAATTCATCTATATCTATATACGCCGATGACATGAAGATTTACAAACTGATTTCAAACACAACGGATAAGAGCCTATTACAATGCGACCTCAACAACTTCTCCACTTGGTGTGCTAAGAACAACCTCGATTTGAACGTGGGTAAATGCAAAACAATCACCTACTCTCGAAAACGTGCACAGTCTATCTCTCGCGACTATTACATTAATAGCGACGCCGTTACCAGAGCCAGTTCTGTTCGAGATTTGGGGGTCATTTGCGACAGTGAATTGAATTTTAGACATCACATCGATCGTATTATCAGCCAAGCCAATTCTGCGCTTGGTTTCATCAAGCGTTGGTCGAAAGAATTCGACGATCCTTATGTTACGAAGGCTCTCTATTCAACATTCGTTCGTCCCCTGCTCGAATATGCTAGCCAGGTGTGGTCGCCTTATCATGAGGTTCACATTAAAAGGATTGAAGCAGTCCAGCGTAGATTTCTTCGCTTTGCTTTACGCGGACTACCATGGGTGGACATGTTTAACCTGCCTCCATATCAAGATCGTCTGCAGCTAATTAATTTACAATCACTTAGTAAGCGCCGAGTTGTTGCGGACGTGGCTTTCATCCATCAAATACTAACTGGGGGTATCGATTCTTCTGCTCTGTTAGGTAAAATCAATCTAAATATAAATTCTCGGGATTTAAGATCAGTACCTAAGTTTAGAATCGACCCTCATCGAACTGATTACGGAAAGAATGAGCCCGTCTCTAGAATGTTGTACGAAGCTAATCAGCACTGCCATCTTATCGATTACAATATGACAAAACGTACGTTGAAAAAACGTCTTTATTTTTCTTGACTATAGTTTGATATTTTATTTAACTTATTTGTTTTTTGTTTTTTTGTGTCATTTTATTTTGCTTGACTTTATCTTTTACTATTTAAATTTTTTTTAATCTATCAAATCTGTTTGTACTAAGCAGACTCGACTTCCGTTTTCCTGCCGTCTGCGACGGGTATCATCTTGCTTAACTATTCATTTAGCTATCTATTTATAATCACATTTGACTTTTTTTTTTGCCGCTTTAAAATCATATTTTTTAATTTCTCTGGTTAAGCATCTCGATATCCTTGTTTATAATTCACTTGAATTATACTCAAAAAAATAATAATAATACAGATGGAGACTCCCCGCGCGCGGTTGGGAGGGGTAATAGGTCGTCGGGATAATTTATTATTATTATTATTATTAAAATATCGATCGACTAGTTTTTTAAGGAATTTTAATTTTCATTAATTTTTTTATTTTAAATTTTTGTAATCAAAATTTTTTGTTATTGTTTTATGTTGATTTGTCAAAAATATATAGTCGTCACAATCCATTAAATTTTTGATACCATTCGGTCCGCTTAGAAATTAAGGCGTTGGAAGGTCGTCGGGTGCCTTTTAAACCAAAGTCCATTATTGTAACATGATAATACAGAAAAGGCATATTAGAAGTAGTCTTATCTCGGTCTAGTTGGTGTAGTGGCACCTGATGGTAACTCAGTTAAATACATCGTGCTAAACTATTTACATATCCCCATTCCCATCGTGCTAAAATATTTTTGTTCCAATTTTTCCGTGATATTGGGTACAGAAATCGACTACGATGCGCTATTTTGTCCTCCGTACCCGATTTTTTAGTAAACATTAAAAGTGTAAAATTCCAATGGTATTGGCTAGGATCGATTACTTTCTTTTGGAACATTCTTTCGATTAAATCCTTCGCGATTCGAGGTTTTGCCATATATAGACACAAATCGTCAATTCGACGGCCCATTACCATAGATAGATTTTGATTATAGATTTAGGGTAGGTCTAAAAATTCATATCGATTTTCTTATTCCGCCCATCGAAGTGAAGTTTATGTCAAAATAACAAAATATACACTGTGGCCTATAAGTATTTAGAATTGAAAAATACTCAAATATTGAACTTTCATTTCTTACTCAAATATTCAACACTTTCAACGTTTAATTTTTATGAAAAGTTTTGAGTGAATTTTATAAACTGAATTTTTTTACAACAAAACACACTACGAATCGCACAGAGATGATCGAAGTGGTTCTGAACTAGTACTTGATGTAAGGAACAAATTATATTTATCCACTTGCTCGGAAATTATTGAGTGTAATATAAAAATTCTTAAATATTTGAAATTATTTATCACGGCCCCTACGGATTGCATAGTATTTGAGTGGTTTTTCAATTCAAAGTGCTTATAGGTCACAGTGTGTATTTTGTTATTTGTGATTTGTGGAATCTGTACTATTGATGTTCGTCTAACTTTAAAATCGTCTCATATAGGATATATTTTATAAAATTGGCCCTGCAGCAAACTTCTAATTATTTTAAAAATTCGTGAGAATAAAGATCGTATACTTGCATAAACTTCGAAAGTGTTTTAATCCAAAATTGTTTCTATAACCTGTGCTCTAATAAATATAAATATCCCCATTAACCAAATGTATCTCTGATTTATTATTTTTCAATAATACGCATTTATATTAATAAATGAAAATATATTATATTTGCAATTTTATTATATTTGTATATATCAAAATTTAACATGAAGCACGTATAAACGAAATATGTGTGTATAACAATTCAAAAATATAAACTGGTTGATTAGGTTAAAATTTGTTTCTATGTAGGGAGATGAATTATTCCGGAATGGGTTGGCGCCCTAAAATTATGATTAACCCAGTAATGCCCGATGTATGATATTTCATACGCAAATCACTACTTTCTTAACATCTTCTCTTTAGAAAACTATACATACAATTTTTTGTTTTTTATCTTAAGTGGTTCAGGATGATGTAAACTAGTAAAATAATTTAAAACTTAACGGATAAAAAAGGTTTAGTTGCATTTTGATCGATGTACATTAAGGACAAAATGGATGGTCGTTTGAAGGTAGAGACTTTATAAAAAATTAGTTGTGTCATTCACTTTTATTGTGTGTTAAGTAATTTTTTTACAAAAAGGATATACTAATGTATCTAATTTTAAAGAATAAAAAAATTATAACTCGCAATTAAAGGAATCATAGTTACATATTTTCGATGGTATGTTGTATCATACAATGGGCTATGACGTTCACGTTAAATAGAGCCGTTACTAACAGACGGTTTTTGCACAGACAGGCACATCCAAAAGTCTCATTCTTACATAAACCCCGTTCCAAATTTTTTAAGTCATTTTTCAAATACTTACTTATTGTGTTAAAATTTCTTATTTTTTTAATTTTAAATGAATTGTAATATGTTTTATTTATATTATTATTTGTTAAATTTGTCATTTGAAACAGAAATAAATAAATAAAAAAGGTGAAACAATAACAAAAAATATACTGTGTCTGCCCATTGTATGATATATCATATCACTGAAATATCACTTTTCCTGCCCGGTAACACAATAGTGTGGGTGGGAAAGAACCATGTCAAAAATTTATTTTTGTATGTTTTTTGAACCAACTTATTACACATTTGTGCATTCCTTTCAAACTTATTTTCGTCCGAAAAAACATTATAACTATACACACAATTGTGTTGGTTGTACTTCAAATCAAGCGCAATTTTTTTATCAAAAACGCCATTATACAAACTATGATTTTTTAGTAACAAATTTGTGTGGTTTGGACTTAAATTGAACCAATTTTTTTTTTGGTTGAAAAAGGGATATACATGAATTTTCAGATAAATCGGGCCACTAGAACATAGTTCGGGTTTTAATGGGTTAATACAACACAATATCTGATCAGCTATGTTTGATTTTTCCTTTTAATTTTATTTATAAATACATACAACCGTAAGCTATCGAGCTTTGCAGATTTCAACATAATAATTTAATAACATGAGTTTATTTATTAGACACTTATTTAAATATTTATTTTTATTATTGGATTAGATATTTAGAGTATCGTATAGGTATATAGGCTCGTATCCTATGCTTCTAAATCGGGTTAACAATTTTTAAAAAACATATACCTTTACAAATAAAACCATCACATAGTGAATAACAATTTTCCCTTCTACGATAACAACAAAATGGATGATGGCATCACATTAAATATTATAATTCGTTTATTTTTCTAAGATTGAACCATATAAAAGCAACAAACAACAAAATCATTAGCGATTAAAATTTCATCAAAATCATTAATATTCAACAACAACACAAATTATTCGGCCCCATGTTCACCGTTAAACTTCTCCCCCCATTGCGATATGCTTGGAGTGTACGTGTATAGTGTTGGAATAAAAATGAATCGATTTCTCCGATACAGTAACAAAAAAGTTTTATGAATTTACAAATCATACAAAAATAAAATGGTAAGAGCACCTAATATTGGGTAGTAATGCGACATAGACAAAAATTTCGTAAAAAACTCAAGGTGGAAGATGATTTTTAGACGATTTTTATGGTGTAATAAACGTAATAACCATTATAATGTTTATAAAATTTGATTTTGATAATGTTTATATAATGATCTAATTTACCAATATAATCGTATATATGTAGATACGTACGATTTATGTACATTGTACTCATATACTTTTCATATGAACGTAATTTATGAATTAATAATTTCTGATTGTTGGCAAATTGATAGTGTACATTTTTGATTATGGTGTAATATACATATATGACATTTTTCAGAATTAAATTATTAAAATGAGTGAGATATATATAGGTAGAGTATTCTATGTATGAGGAACTAGAGCAGGATTTTTTCCATTTCTAACCGACGCTCTCAGCTTACACACACAAAAATAAAAATTAACTGAAACTTCTACAAGTACTAATCTGTCTAAATGGCTTCCGAATAGCATGTACCATATTAAAAATTTACATTCAATCACGTTTCAGTTTCAGGAGACACTCTTCTTCACTATATTGCTATTTTTGACGAAATTTTTTGTTAAATGTATGTCTATTGGAATATTTAAAATCTCTCTCTTTATTTTTTGATTTCTTCATAATTTTGTTATTCCTACATTTTTTATCCCGATACTCAAGGGGTAAATTCAAAATTCAATAAAATTACCCATTTTTTAGATGATTCGTATTATATACTTTCATTTTTGTATAAAATTGGCAGCGGCAGCAAAAAAGGTTTCTCCATAAAGCAAAATATAAATAAAAGGCATCACAACATTTTTTTCATTTCATTCATATAGATTATAGAATGTTGTTTACGCTGGTAGTTCGATGAAATTGAAATACGAAGAAACACACCCATCACAAATAAAAATTTAAACTAACTTTTTTATTAGTAAGTATAGTAATATTTACTATTCAGTATAAGTTGATCTGTTATTAAATGCCTTAAAAATTTAAATTTACTGATATTTTATGATGTAACAAACAATAATGCTTCCAGTATCGCGACAGAAACACTGTAGCTCCTTAATCCTTCGTAACATAAACGATGATTTCAATAAATTGCTCAAGTCCTTTTGTTATGATATCGGATTCCAACATTCTAAAAAAAAGTAGTCAGCTGCTTATCTAATGTGTTACTTAACAGAAGTCAAAATAATTTCAAATCGAAGTCAGTATAAATTTCGGCATGACAGATGAAGAAACTTCAACCATACTGGCCACAAACGTATTACCATTGTCATACTCATAGTTGATGTTTCTAAGCTTCGTAATTCATTGTCGTTGTTGTTATGGTAATCACTTGACTGAAAACGATTTAGACTTTAGTATGAATCAAATTCACAACATAGAAATGGTTTTATTTATTTTTTTCAACTTAAAAAACAAAGTTAATAATATCGTTTTGGTATGGTGCAAACGGTCCAACTCCTGAGGTGGCAGCTACCACTGGATTCTGAAACTTGTATTTTGGCCTTAAAATCAAGCCAATCTAGCTTAAATAACATTTCCATGCATTGAACATGTAAATTATCTTCGTTCATATCAGACGTGTTTTACTTTTTATTACTTTGTAAAATAAAGTATAGCGAATTGCTCATGACAACTTTTGGCCTCGGGATTTTTGCAAATTTATTATGTGCCATATCGCTGAAAAAAAATGTTTTTAAAAAATCTCTGTGCGTATTCGTACGTGGTTCCGTGCAGATTAAATATCTGTTGGTGCTTTAAAGCCCAGACAGATTGGCAGGTTCAATAAGGGTTTTTTTTGCAAATATTTTGAAAAGTACCTATAATTTACAAGAAAAACGACTATGATGTTAAAGATTCTAAATTAAATTTACAACAATACCAGTCCAGATCAGCTTTTACCAAAAGGCCGGTAAGTTCAATTTTTCGCTTTAGAAATCCAGTGTAGTGTATTCGAGATGTATGTATACATTCGTGGTAAAAGAAAGTCGGGTGTTGGCCCCAAGATAAATATCATTCCATTTTTTGACAATTAAAATTTCCTTGTATTAGTCGGAGAAATGTAGGGGTAAATATGTTGTAGCCGACACCCGACTTTCTTTTTTCACGAATGTATACAGATCCCGAATACGCCATTAGTAGTAGATTAGTAAAGCGAAAAATTTAACTTGTCGGATTTTTGGTAAAACTGTCTTGTAAAAGGTTTTTCAATAGGAACGAACGAAGTTTGTTAGGTTATAGCCCCCATGTTGCTAAAGCAACATCTGTCAAATATATAGTGAAATGTTCAGTAGTATCTGGCAAATCACCATGGAAGGTTATATCGTTGAACAACGAGAAAAATTTTGCACATTGTGTGATTTCAATCCTCACGTTTTGAAGAGCGTGTGCTCATTGAAAAATTGAAAGGACAAATAGTGATAATAATGGTGAGACGCCAGCAATGGTGTAACATCAACAATTCGTAAATGTCTATTACTTCGGTAACATTACTTTGGCAAGGTCGAAACCAGACACGAAATTTAAGCATTACTCAAAAAAGCTGCTATATAGAGCATTCATGATACATGATAGCTAGATCTTTGATTCTCTGCAATGATTGTGCGCATATCGTACAACTATGAATAGGTGATTCTGGACAACTGTTTTCTTGTTCGGGATCGATACCTAAAGAACGGAATTACTTAAAACGGAATCTTTATCGTTCTTTTAACAATTCCTTCACAATTCACCTACTCATCGCTAACTCGTTTCTGTGATTCAACGTTACCCACAAACTTAGTGAATGTTCGAGCAAACAGGTGAGCCTGTTATGAAAAAATGCGATTTCGCATTTTGGTATTATAAAACGATATTTTAGTAGCAGTTCCTACTACGGACAAATTAACTCGGTTTTCTAAGTAAAAATATTTACCAGTTTTGTATTTTGATATAAAAATGTTAGCCAACAACTTTTTTTTAAAGGGAAATGCGATACGCCATTACATAATAAAATTATTCAAAGCAAATCAGAACCGCAAAAATGCAATCGGTTTTATAATAGGGCCCCAGATAAAGAAGATGAACGAAGAATATACAGCAACTAAGCTGATCTGTAAAACAAATTTATGATTTATAATTTATTTTCATTATCAGCTGAAATAATTTGTTTATTATAATAATAAAAATAATATTAATGTTAAAAGATAATATATTTAATAAAGCAGTTAAAATTATTTTATTTATCTCGACAATCTCACTTGAAGAACCCTTCATTCAAATTGAATTCCATAACGAAGTATTTAGGCTTTTTCAGTATGCATGTGAAGATACTGCTAAACTTTTACTAGTAAATAAATTAGCAAAAACTTAACATGTTTATATAGCTGTGTGAAGTTTTTACTAAATCTATACTAAATATTTATGTGTTGGTGCACATAAAAATGATACCTGTATAAAACGGAAATTAACGTATATTTTAATTTATTAACTATATTTTGGCAATTATCTTTTAAAAACTGGAAGAAATTATAATACGTATATGTATTGTATTTCCCATTTCATTAATATATTAATAATATTCTCTACTAAGAAAATAAATTTTATTAACTGCCCCCTCCCGTGGATGAGGATCATCTGAACATATTTTCTATTTGATATGGTCCCCAACTAACACCCCATATACCTGAGGTTGTGTTTAGATCTCTAGGGATATCTCAGTCAGCCTGAGGATGTTTATTATATTTCGTCATAATACTAAATTTCATAAACTTGCTCCTCCCCCGGATGGGGAGCATCTGAATATATTTTCTAATTGATATGGTCCCCAACTAACACCCCATGTACCTGAAGTAGTGTTTAGATCTCTAGGGATATCTCAGTCAGCCTGAGGATGTTTATTATATTTCGTCATAATACTAAATTTTATTACCTGCCCCTTCCCTTGGATGGGGAGCATCTGAATATATTTTCTAATTGATATGGTCCTCAACTAACACCCCATATACGTGAGGTTGTGTTTAGATCTCTAGGGATATCTCAGTCAATCTGAGGATGTTTATTATATTTCATCATAATACTAAATTTTATTATCTGCCCCTCCCCTGGATGGGGAGCATCTGAATATATTTTCTAATTGATATGGTCCCCAACAACACCTCATATAACTGAAGTTGTGTTAAGATCTCTAAGGATATCTCAGTCAGCCTGAGGATGTTTATTATATTTCGTCATAATACTAAATTTTATTACCTGCCCCCTCCCCTGGATGGGGAGCATCTGATTATATTTTATAATTGATATGGTCCCCAACTAACACCCCATATACCTGAAGTAGTGTTTAGATCTCTAGGGATATCTCAGTTAGCCTGAGAATTTTTATTATATTTCGTCATAATACTAAATTTTATTAACTGGTCCCTTCCCTGGATGAGGAGCATCTGAATATATTTTCTAATTGATATGGTCCCCAACTAACACCTCATATACCTGAGGTTGTGTTTAGATCTCTAGGGATATCTCAGTTAGCCTGAACATTTTTATTATATTTCGTCATAATACTAAATTTTATTAACGTGCCCCTCCCCTGGATGGGGAGCATCTGAATATATTTTCTAATTGATATGGTCCCCAACTAACACCCCATATACCTGAGGTTGTGTTTAGATCTCTAAGGATATTTCAGTCAGCCTGAGGATGTTTATTATATTTCATCATAATACTAAATTTTATTAACTTGCCCCTCCCCTTGATGGGGAGCATCTGAATATATTTTCTAATTGATATGGTCCCCAACTAACACCCCATATACCTGAAGTTGTGTTTATATCTCTAGGAATATCTCAGTTAGCCTGAGGATTTTTATTATCTTTGGTCATAATACTAAATTTTATTAACTTGCCCCTCCCCTGGATGGGGAGCCTCTGAATATATTTTCTAATTGATATGGTCCCCAACTAACACTTCATATATCTGAAGTTGTGTTTAGATCTCTAGGGATATCTCAGTCAGCCTGAACATTTTTATTATATTTCGTCATAATAATAAAACTTATTACCTGCCCCTCCCCTGGATGGGGAGCATCTGATTAAATTTTCTAATTGATATGGTCCCCAACTAACACCTCATATACCTGAGGTTGTGTAACTCTAATTTTCGATAATTTTCCGTCTTACCCAGGTAATATCACTAACACAAACACAATTAATGAATTTAGCAAAAGTTTAGCATTTTCTTCACACTCCTTTTTTCAGTAATTTAAAATTAGTGATTAAATAATTGAAACTAAATTTTGTCTAAGAGGAGGAGTTCGACAGATCTTATTAGAACAAGATACTGATTCACGACACATGAAAGAAAAGAGTTACGTAGGTAATATTAGAGCCAGATCTTGGAAAAAAACTGAGGATTTCTTATCATGCGAGTGGTGCTGTGGTAAAAGCTCCGATACTTGTACCGGGAGATACAGGGTTCGAACCATACCAGAGGCAGGATGCAAAAGCAAATTTTCTTAATCGATTACTATCGGTGAATGAGTGGTAAGAGAGTGAATAAAATGAATTCTATTATAAAAGATAAAAAAAGCTATTCTGCCATTTCGGTGGGAGTAAGGGATTGAGGTAAACATGTACATATAATGTTTTTGTTACGTTATTTTTCAGTGAAAATGCAGCAATCTGAATTATTCGTTATAAAGTTTTACCAAATTAAATATCAGTTGAACTTTGGATAGAACAGCTGACGATTATATTGCCCACATGTTTTCAGTAATCTACATTACGTTAAACGTGGTATGCTGTTTGTAGAATTTACAGTAAGCCAGGAAAGAAATAATTTGAACAAAAAGTTTTTTCTCAATTTTCTATTCCCAGGGAAATGTAAGGAAAAAACCACTGGGAGCTAACAAAGAAATTTCTTATTTCAAACGATTTTATTGTCCCACGTGGAAAAAATTCCGCGCCTATGGTTTAATTTTAAAATCACACATAATATCATTGTGCCGCTCCACCGAGTGCGGTAATACGATGCGTTCAGCTTTGTCCCTTACTGCTTCGCCAATAAACATAATATTAGAGTGGAGATTTTTGCAGCACGTTTGCACGGAAAAATAAAACAAAAATTTGGGGTCAGAATTTTTTTTTTATGTGATTAGTATGAAAATAATATTTTGGTAAAAAAATAAACGCACGACGTAGAGTCTACACTATGCAAATTCACTGATATTTTCTATCATGGTATCAATGTATATGTGTGAGTATTTTCTTTATATAAATCTTGGCACTATCAGCAACTTGCCAGGAGGGTATTTCACGATAAATTAAAATGAAATTATTACAAAATGTCATGCTTTTCAGGTTATGTTTCATCATTATAAATTTAATTTTCAGAGGTCCTCACATTTGTGTTATATTTATTTTAATAAATAAGAGTCTGTGAAGTTTCTAACAAAAAATAAGACGTATACATATACGGTTCCATTTAGAAAACATGGCGGAAGCAGAATTCTTATTGGATTCAATTAGATTCCAATAGTAGCCATATTGAATTGTTTTAGTATTGGTGATTTACACTGTTAATATTTTATAAGTGCAAATTAATGAAAGTTTTATTAAAAATTATTATTATATTAAATAAAATCATAATTTAAATAATAAAATTTAAAAAAGATAATAAATACAAAAGATATTAGAGACAATAAATTAAATTAAACAATTAAATAAAATTAAAGCTTTAACACAAAAAATATCAAATATGTTTATTGCAATTTTTCACTCAAAATATTTAGTATTTTATCAATCTTGGCTAATAACAAGCCACATCCAGAGATTAGGGCAAGATACCACTATATAGGTCAAATGGGCCTATTTATAGAGAACATTTTCCGGTATAAGGGTTTTCCTAGTGGAGAAATTGTAACCTTGTAAATAGCAGGTTTGCTATTGCGTGCATCTATCTTTGGAACTGGCTTGTTATTGGCCCAGATTAATAAAATATTCAAAATTTACTTTGGAAAATTTCTATTAACAAGGTTACATTTTCTTCGCTCGGAAAAACCTTATACCGGAAAATGTTTTCTATATAGATAGGCCAATCCGACCTATATAGTAATATCTGTATGATAAAATATAGATGATGATAAAATACATAGTATTTACGGCGAAGAATTGCAATAACAATATTCTGATATTTGTTCTGTTAAAGCTTTTATTTTCATTTATTTGTAGACTAATTCACATATGATTTTAATTTGATGTTTTAGTTATCTGTTTGATTAATTTATGTATTTCATTAATATAAATAAATCTATTTTAAAAATTATAATTATTAATAAGAATTTAGTACTGCGTGGTACTAACAAATATATAATTTGAATTTGAAATATATAATTTTGAATATAAATATATAATTTTGTTATTTTTTGTTAGAAACTACACATCGTTAATTTAATCTGTATTCTGTGTTAATATGTCGAAATTCGATATTTTCGTAATTCGTGTTAATTTTCTTCAATATAATTAATTTTTTCAATAGAATTTTTTCAAAAAAACAAATAAAGGACGGGCATCAATGTTCATTATTTGTTTTTTTTCACGAACCGACACACAAATTTAACAGAAATTGTTGCCTCCTGATAATTTGCTGATAGTGCCAAAATTTATATAAAATACACTAACATTGATACAATGATAGGTGAGCAAATGTGAAGAATTCTACATTTTGTTCAATACCTACTAGACTTTTAAAATTTTATTTTTTGTTTTTCTATCCGTTTCATTCTAGCAATAATTATAAAAATAACATAATTTTTAAATAACATAAACGACTGATATCTCCAAAAACAAGATCCCCAAACCAAAACCCCAAAATCATAATCTTTAAAATAAATATCTTCAAATTCGAGATCCCTATTCACAAAATCCCCAAAATTTCCCCTAATTTTGCTAACTAAGCTTGGGTTAGGTTAAAAAACGCCCCGATTTGTGACCTAACCCAAGCTTATTTAGCAAAACTTGGGGAAATTTTAGGGATTTGTGCCTTTTTAACAAAATAGTTTTAGTACTAATTTTATAATTATAAAAAAAAAAAATAAAACAATAGGAATAATTTATTTAAATGGTAATTACATAAAAACTATAAACAAGATTTTATTAATATTTAAAAAGAAAATTTAAAAAAATAGTATGATTTAAATAATCCACCTGGTTCTTATTTTAGCGGTTTTTGATGACATTTCGTATCTTTTTATAACCTTCTAGAGTGGTCTTCTTAGGACTTGTACTTTCATCCGGCTGGATTTTTTCCAAATTAGTCTGAACAACGATCATTTCTTTCGAAAGTTCCACAATTTTTGAAAGAGAAGAATCCACGACACAATAAAATTCTGGCTTGTATTTAGGACGCTTTGTTTGACTTTTTCCATAAACATAGTTTTGTTTAAACCATACGTTTAACTTTTGAAATCCTTACAATCATAGTTAGTGATTAACTCATTATAATAAACTAAAACATGTTCAGTAGGCACTATCGACCAGCTTTTAAGCATTAACAGACCTTCCTTCTGCGCACGTCCTCAAACAATCTGCCTGAAATGGAACAAGCATCCTTTATAATTTGCATTCGGGAAATATTGTTTAGCGGCAGTCGAAATGGTTTTTGCACAATTTGTGATAATCTTACTATGGGACTGAGATTTATACTGTTTTCGAGTGCCAATTTGAATAATTGATAAAAAATGTATACTCATAAGGCAACAAATCAGAGGCATAAATTGTCTAGCAATAAGGCCTTCAATAGTAAAAAGTTGTCGAAAAATGGTTGGAATGACATAAAAATGTTTCATACATTACCAAGCACTTAGAACTACCCAATGCGTTTAGTGAAGTCGACGTGCCCATTATAATATTTGTATTGTAGTTGAAAGTACTCTCTTTTAAGACAAAAATGTTACCTTCAGTATATTTTATAGTTTCCGGAATAATTATATCCGACAAATTTTGCGGCTCATTCATAGCCTCGTTCAATTTTCTTATTCTTAAAATTTTCAGCTTTTTGGCTCTTTTTGAAGGGATATATAAGCGACAATCTGGTTGGCAGTCGACAATAGTTTTCCGGATGATTTGCGTTTTTTTAAATCCAGATGCGCTTCCCATTTCCTTGAGGCTGTTGTCATGGTTATGACATGTCTTTGACTTTCTTATGTGGTGCCGAGAATAAAACGTTTGCACAGAATTAGCTTCCTTTGAGTGCACGACCAGCGATACTCATTTATTTTGTTTTTAGATTGAAAATGATTTTTCAATAACTAATTCCATATTAATTATTAATTGGCACAGAAACGATTTACAATATTATAACTAACTTTAAATTAGATTATTCACTTTGTGTATGCGGGGCGAAAAATTATCCCTGCCCTACAAAAATGTAAATAAAAAAAAATACTTAAAATTATTGAAAATCCATTTAGATATATGCCTTCTTCAATTAGATATACACCAGATAAATAAAAACCGAGTAATAATCAATTGGTTTTATTGCATTTTTTATCGTTAGAATGAAACTAAACACATTTCTGTGTACCGGGGTCAAAACTACCCTATCCATTTCTATATAAAAATCTGTAGAAAACAACGCAAAACAAACTAAACTTATTACCGTTTATCGTCTATCGAATTTATATGTTAGTAAGTGTGTAACTGAATTTCCGAGTTTTTTTTGAAAAATGAAAAATGGAAAATTTCAATAGAAATAGAAAACGTTGTTTATTCAAAGAATTGTAACCTTCGCTATCTGGACGACGGGAGTGCGATACTGCGAGATTGATGAGTTGTTGTCGGTAGCATTGCCCATTGACAGTTTCGTTTTGTTTCAGCAGCACCTAACACACGATTACTTTCTGGTCCCACCAAACGCAGAGCATTGTCTTCTTTCCGAAGTGATTTGGCCGTGCCGAAGAAGTTCATGCTTCGTCATGTGAAAGCCACGACTTTTTGCGTTTGGGGTTGTTAAAAAAGATTCAATTCTCATCTCCTGTAACAATTCGATTCAGGAAACTGTTTCTTTCATGCCGCGAAAGCAAAATTTTGCATGTGGCTCTTCGATTTTCCATCTGTCTCTCAGTCAACTCATGCGGCACCCATTATTCGTCCTTTTGAATTTTTCCCTTAGCATGTAAACGTTTGGAAATACCTTGGTGAGTCGTATTTAATGCATTCAAAAGTTGATCTTGAGTTTGCGTATCATATAATTTACCATAAGGTACAACGACATTTTTTCATATGTAAATCGCGGATAGCGTGAATATTCAAAAAATATATACTAGAGCCCTACGGCTCATTTCAAAATGGCATTAGGTGATTTCAATTCCGTAATGTATCCCCTTTCGAACCTTTGTAGTCACTATGGGAGTCAATCTCTGAGATTTGTGTAATTTACCATAACCTACAACGACATTTTTTCATATGTAAATCGCGGATAGCGTGAATATTCAAAAATTATATACGAAAGCCCTACGGCTCATTTCAAAATGACATTAGGTGATTTTAATTCCGTAATGTATCCCCTTTCGAACCTATATAGTCACTATGGGAGCCAATCTCTGAGATTTGTGTAATTTAACATAAGGTACAACGACATTTTTTCATATGAAAATCGCGGATAGCGTGAATATTCAAAAATTATACACGAGAGCCCTACGGCTCATTTTAAAACGGCTTTATTTGATTTCAATTCCGTAGTGTACCCCCTTTCGAACTTATATAGTCACTATGGGAGCCAATCTCTGAGATTTGTGTAATTTACCATAAGCTACAACGACATTTTTTCATATGAAAATCGCGGATAGCGTGATAATTCAAAAATTATATACGAGAGCCCTACGGCTCATTTCAAAATGGCATTAGGTGATTTTAATTCAGTAATGTATCCCCTTTCGAACCTATATAGTCACTATGGAAGCCAATCTCTGAGATTTGTGTAATTTACCATAACCTACAACGACATCCTTTCATACAAAAATTCATATATATTCCTGATGATTTAACTAATTTCTTAAAAGTTTAATATGTATGTACATATATGAAATACAAAAATTTGATCTTTTTTATAAAAACAATTTTTTTTTGTATTTACATTTTTTAGAAATGTACGCGTATGCAAATATTTACCCAAAATCGAAATTATGTCTAAAAAAAATTATTTTTGGACACTCGCGTAAATTTCTGTCCAAATTATAAAAGTGTCCAAAAATTTAAAAGTATTCAAAAACCTCACACCAGTATCAGTAGATCTAGATACTCCTGATGATGACCTAACAAGTCGAAATCGATCGAGTGATTTTTTAAACTTTTTGGAAATATTCAAAATAATTTTGCGAAATTAAAAACAAGTGGTTAATAAAACTGTGTTTATTAAGTATAATTGTGTTTCGCCAAGAACCTACGGCAAATAGCTTAAAAAGTAAAAAATAATAATAAAAAATGAACAATATCATTTTTATTCTAAAATTACTAGTCAAACTAAAACGGCACCGAACAACTGAAATACATAGTACAATTGAATACTTTTGCAGTCATAAATTTGCTTTCCTAAACCACTTTAGAGTTCAAAGGTATCAATAAGCGAATATTTGTAGATATACTGGTCAGTTTAAGATATGCAAAAAGTTTCAAGAAAATCGCTTGGGGCTTTGGCATAATTTGCTTTTCTTAACCACTTTAGAGTTCGAAGGCATCAATAAACGAATATTTGTAGATATGTAGATATCTACAAGAGCAAAAAGTTCTAAAGAACTCATTCTATTCATTCAATCTCATTCTATGCAAACTTTTTGCATATAGCGTAAACTGACCAATCTATCAACAAATATTCGCTTATTAATCCTTCGAATTTTTAAATAGTTTTGGAATGCAACGTTATGAATGCAAATAAAATCAAATATGTCACGAGTACCTACACAATAAAAAAAAAAGTTGTGTTGAAACGGCGGTTGTCGGTACACCCTTGTTCCCAGCCCTTAAAATAAATTTCCCTTATTTCCAACTTGGGTATTTTATTTCGACGAAAAATGGTTGACCCAGTTTGTTCCCCTCTTTTGCGGGGAAAAATAGCGGTCCAAAATATGAAAGAGGGATTAGTCAGTTCAATTAATTCGAGTGGTAATTTGTTTATTATGTGAGTAGTGATAAATAAAATAAAAAAAAAAATAAAAAAAAATATATTGTTATATTTTGGTTGGGCGCTCTAAAAACAAAAAAAAAATAGAAAAGGTAAAAGAATCCCTGTAAAATAATAAAAGCGAATGCGAGTGGGGATCGCGTTACTTAAATCGTTTGGCTATAAATTTTCTTTAATTGACTCAGAGCGAGTTACGATCTTTATCGTGTGATAGCCAATTAAATAATTCATGGTGAAAGAATTAAAATTATTATATTAAAAAAACCGTGCAAGTCGATAAAAAATTGTTGGTTTGATGGTTGAATTTGACATCCAAGTCACCTTGTTAAACTGGTTTAATGGAGCAGAAAAAAAAATTAATCGTAAAATTTCATCCATTTCAATATACATATCAATAATTTGTGCGTGATTTTATTGACTCTCCAAGCTAATTTCTGTGAACAATTGCGTAAACAAACTTTAAAACTCAACAAAGTGTGGCTATGGCTAAGTTAAGTGTCTAAAACTGTCCAAGTCATTGTGAAACAGTTAATTGATTTAGTGTTAAGTTACATTATTATACCTATGTAGTTAAAAGAAGTATCACATACTCAACCAATAATAATAAAAATAATCAAATTATCTAGTGTGAACGGTTTTCGCTCAAACGTTATATACCGAAACCAGTATACCCGCTTGACGTGAACTGCTCATTTATATAAAAACATGAAGGATAATTATGGAGTACTTCGACAATTATACCTTAACCGGATCGAAGGTCGCAGCTGCTACCAGATGAGTTGATCGTTTTATTATTATTATCTACACTATTTATTATTATTAATTATTTCTTATTATTTACTATTTATTTAGTTGATATTAAATTATATTCTGTCTTTTGTTATTGAACCGTTTTTTTAAATATATTGATATACATATTATTAGTATTTGTTTTGCAATATGGTTTTTTGGGAATTTATTAATTCTCTTTTCTAATTTATTTAAGTATATATTCAAACCTATATAACTACATACACATTCAAACCTATATAACTACAGATTATGCAATTAGCCTAGTCATAATTAATTATTTTGTTGCTGTTATTATGAATATGTTACTTTAGTTAAGAAAAATATTTAAAGGCCGGACCTCTATAATTAGGAAATGTTGTTAATTTTAATTATTTAATTAATGAAAAATTTGATTGAGTCGATTATATCTGTTTTTTGTAATCATGTTCTATACTATTGAATGTTATCGATTTATTAAACATTATTAGTTAGTCGTAAAATTGTTGAGATTTAATTTTGGCCGTTCTTCGTTTTTTTTTTGCCGAAATATAAAACATTAGTTATTCCGTATAACCAAATATAGTATAACTTAACAACAAAGATTATTTGATGTTTTTCTTTTCTCTCATACCAATGGTTCTAGTAAAGGTTACTGCACTCAAAATGAAATAAAAAAAATTACGGAAATGCTGAGTACGTGGTGAATGTTTTGTCGATGTCTCGTTTTGTCTGTTACGATATGCGGTGTATTTAAAGTCCTCGTATGCTTCTGAAAACCCCACGCCTATCCACCCTGAGCCTAAGCCGGCTATCTCTCACCGCTCAGAAGCCTATGCGAGGATATTCTGTTAACAGATGCTGAACTGTGCGTTATTTTATAAAACGCACCGTTTAGTTTCGTTACAGTGTCGCTGAGATAATACTTCGAATATGCTTATTTTCAAGTTTTCCTAAGCGGATAATAGTAAATTTTCAGCAAGTTAAATAATTTAACCATACTACGTTAACTATACTATATGTTATACTTAGATATTAAATTAAGTTTTTGGTCCGATTTATTAAAATCTATTGTGTTGATCAGATTTGTTGAACAAGCTATGGATTATCATTGAATTAATAGTTCATCTAGTAGTTGATGTAGTTTTGTGTAATATATTCACTAATCCTTAGATGTATTTTTAGTTTTAGGAAATATTCACATTTCTATATAGGACTGTGAAGTTTTTGCTAAACTATTCCTAATTTTTTTTTATTTTCTAGGAATGGTTTAGGAGAAAGTTCACGCGCATGAATGCGATAAATGGCATTTCAGTGTTTTTACCCATGGGCACTTATTTTTTACCTAACAAATTTTAAAGAATCAGTGAAATTTCTAAACGAAAAATTTATAAAATTTTACCGAAAATTTGACTTTTATTAAGTAAAAGGTGGAAATTATTTTAATTATATAATTAGTCACTAAATTAATATATAAAGTTATTTGAATAGTTTTACAAGAATCTTTCACTTACAGTATTGTGCGAATTAATGCGAACACAGGAAATTATTGAGACAAATTATTTATTATTAATTTTTTTTATTGAAATGAATATTAATAATATATGTGTCCACCTTTGGTCTTAATGACATATTACACACGGTTAGGCATTGCATTAATTAAATTTTAACAATTTTCTGTTATTTGTGGATCCGGGAACCAAACCACGATAACAGCTTCCTCCATTTTTTTTACTGTTGTACAGCCTTGTTTCCGAACTCTTACCTTACAAATGGCCCATAAATTGTCTATCGGATTCAAGCCCGTTAAATTGTCAGCCCAATCGAGGAATTAAATATTCTTCTGTTCAAGGTAAGTTGGTACCAACTTTGATTTATGGCATGGCGATGAATCATGTTGAAAAATAAAATTTTCGCCAACATCGACTTTTTTCTAATTACGGTGTAATTTCCGCACCAGCATAGCTTTATACTTCAAGCCGTTCATCATGCCTTCCACGGGTACTAGATTGTGTGTGCCCTTATACGAAAACCATCCCCAAAACATCTTTTTGGTGGATTTTTGACTGTTTGTTCGAAATGTTTCGCTGTAAATTTTTCCCCTGCACATTTTCGTACAGACCGTGAACGTTGTCCCTGCACGAGAAAACGCGTTTCGTCCGAGAACAAAACTTTTCTCTAGTCCTGAGTTGGTCAATTAGCATGTTCACTCTCTCTTTATGTAATCTGATAGATAATTTATGGGCCATATGTAAGGTTAGAGTCGGAAACAAGACTGAACAACAGTAAAAAAAGGGGGTGGAAACTGTTATCGAGGTTTGGTTCCCGGATCCACAAATAACAGAAAATTGTCAAAATTTAATTAATGCAATGCCTAACCGTGTGTAATATGTCATTAAGGGCAAAGGTGGACAAATATATTATTAATATTCATTTCAATTAAAAAAGTTAATAATAAATAATTTGTCGCAATAATTTCCTGTGTTCGCATTAATTCGCACAAAACTGTATATATATATGTGATAATTTTAGATACCTAACCTAAAAATAAGGTTGAATTGTGCGCGATGTTTAAAAAACATAAATTAAACATTAATCGTGGATATTCTATTATTAAATGTTTATTATAATAAATTAATCAAAATACATAAAAATCTAATTATGTTTTATTCATAAAAATTGTAAATCATCAACGCGCTGATTTTGTTTTTACTTAAGAATTATAAGTTGTGCACGGCTGGAATGTCAAAAGAAAAGAAAGACAATTGGTATCGTAAAACTTCTTTTCGTTCGTCTCGCCTTCCGACAATACATAGCTATCTTGTTTTAATGTTCTTTTATCGTCATTTTTATTTTTACTAATGTTCTTGGACTCTTTCTTTGAATTCTTTGGACTTTTTGAAAAAAAGTTATCTGGTTTCTGACAAAAAGAAAGACAAAAATTATTTATTATAAATGGCAAGTATATCATTTCAGCTTGTGAGCAATAATTGTATAATAAAAAATTATGAAGCAAAGTATTAAACTTTTCAATGTAGTGTCTCCCATTCCCCCCAAAATCAAATTGAACTGACTTTTCTATATCTATGCTTAAATTTTTTATAAAATCGGATAATACATCTCTATTTTATAAAGGTACACTAGGTATATTTCCGTGTTTTTTTTATTACGAAAAAATATGGTATGTCAAATTTTTACCCTGACATCTCATCTATTGTAAGTTTTTTACCCTGACAGCTGAGTCCGGGTAACTTTTTATTGCCGGCATTTCGCTTTAATAATATCGTCGATTAAACAAATGTAGCCTTACATCAAAATGTATTCCGCTAATAGGATTTTGGAAATATTTAAAATATTAAATATTGAGTGCATTTTTGGCTCTACTAAATGGCTAATGGTTGATATAAAAAAATCTATGATGATGACGTGCTTAACAACATGCTATATCCATAATTTTTATTATTTATCAAAATATTGTAGTAAATAGCAACAAACATTTTAGCTGTTAATGAGACATATAATCATAAAGTATGTATAAAGTCTATATGGTAGCTGCGAGTATATACGATATGAAATGTTATTCGTTCAAATTAATTTTATAAAATATATACATACATAAATAAACAGTAAGTATATGTGAGTATCATGCCATCATTCATGCTATTAAATTGGTGTTGCGCTATTGTTGTTTTGGTTTACAAATAAAAAAAAATGTCATGCTGCTTTATTATGTATGAGCTGAACGGAAAATGATGATTTTAAATTTTATCTAGCTAACTATCCTACGAATATATATTAAATTAAGCTTTCTATCTTTTTCCAGTAGATGCCCTTTCATTTTTTAATTTCCCAAACTAACCCAACTTTTAAGATACAACTATAATAGATATCTCAATCCTATCTTATCGGTGTTAGTCAGTTCACCTCTTTTGACGTGAACCAATTAGAACAAATAGAAAATATTAGCAAATGTGCTATTTTTCAATATGAAATCACTCGTCTTGCACGAATGCCATTTTAATAAGATTAATGATGTCTTGTGTCAAAAAGGTCTAAAAAAGGGAATTCTTATTTTACCATGAAACAGCAGAATTTTAATATCAATATTAAAGTAAAATTAAAATATCATTAATAATAGTTATAATTTCTGAAGGAGTAGATATTATTTAGGAGATTAATATTTAAAACTGGGATTTCGAGGTACACCACGGTCTAAATATTTATTCGTTCACTGAGAAATAAATTCTTTGGAAAGCGTGTAAATATTCTCAGCAGTCAACCTATTGATTTGTTGAGTCACTTGTGTGCTTATGTATGATTTCGATAGCAATACGGAAATTTGATGTCTAAAGTATATATTGAATAAAAGCCGAGCCATCTATGATTTTAAAGAGCCGTAAAATTAAAATAAGAGTTTTAAATAGAGGGGAAGCTTTTATTGTGTTACTATAAGAAATCGTAGTAATTGAAAAATTTTTGAACACAAATAATTTTATATTTTTAATAAAATATTCAAAAACACGTATTTGAAAATCAGCTATCTTGGTGTAGTATTTAATTTTTAAATTCAAACTAAAGCGGAACATAAATTTATAATTTTCTATACAAGTGAGCAAACCGTTTAGTTGTGTAGGTTAGTAAAGTAAGTTAATAAAGGGTGCTGCCACAGATTCCTCTTACATCCAATTTAAAATTTAGTATTTTAAAAATTTAACTTCTTGAGTAAATTCTGGCCTCATGCATGCACATCAGAATTTTCGAGATGAACGATGGATTTAATTTTAAATATCGTCGTTATAGAACAAAAAGTAATCATCTACATATTTATGATATTGAGTTATTGGATTTTAGTATTAACTTTTTAACTTTTCTATTAAAAATCCATTTTTTTTTTAAATTAAATAGTTTGATTACTGTATCTTTTATAATATATAAGATACAGTAATCAAACTATTTAATGTAAAAAAATTGGATTTTTAATAGAAAAGTTAATACTAAAACCCTGTAACTCGAAATCATAAATATGTAGATGATTACTTTTTGTTCTATAACGACGATATGATCCTTTACATGATTTTATGAATCACCATGTAGAAACAATAATTATTATTCATATAATAAAAAAATTTCATCAAAATTAAATTACTGAAAATGTATACAACATCATTGATTAAATATTATTACAAAAAACAACGAAACGTAAAAAACTTGAATTTTATGCGATTGAAACCCGAGCTTTCTGTAATTTCAAAATCCATTTACAGATGTCTCTATAATAAATTTACTTGAAATTACAGAAAAGAATAATATAATAAAACAACTATTTACGCGCGAAATGTTTAATGTAATAATTTAACATAAATAATAAAACTCACAATATTTATAATTTTTATTTATAATTCGGTTGGCGTAAATAAAACTTCTCGTAACACAATAATAGAAAAATATCACAATTTTTCGAAATGTTTGTTTTTCTTATATTTGAATCCAATTCTATTGAACCATTTTCTAAACCAACATTTGGGTTTTAAAATATTCCATTTTTTATCGCTATTGTTTTCTAATTTTATATACTTAGCGACATCTTTTGTTTGGTTTAGTAATTGCGAAAAGCTTTATAAAATAATGTTTTTATTTTATGAAGCTCTGTTTTGTTTATACTGCAGGATGAAACAATATAGCCTGCGTTTTTGTTGCGATGAAAAATCAAATTTTTAGTAAGTAACGAAAAAACAGTTTTCATATACATATAAACAAATTCTTATTTCTACAAAAAAAAATTGTGTTAGAATAATTTAAACGTTTTTGCTTTAACTCGACACACTATGACTCACACTATAACCATTCAAATTGAAAATTCATACGAAGCATTTATGTTTTTATTTACAAAAAAGCTCCTAAAAATATTAAAATACACTGATTGGTTTGCAACATAAAAAAACTTCCCCTCTATGGACAGCTCGTGAAAAGAAACTGCGAAATCTTACGGTTCTTATATTTAGGAGGCTCTGATCAAAGCCAATGTTTGAGATCACGTTACAATTTGAGAGTTGAGAACATGCTAGACCGTCGACGGGAATAGTCAAAAAACAAAATGCAGCAGAATAAAACAAATAAAAACATTAAATGTTTGGTTTATTTGATTTTGCCAAACAAAAAGAAATTTAATGTAAAATGCACTAGCCTTAAATTAAATACAGCAAAACAATATCCAAAAATTATAAAATGCTCTTTCTATTCAGCTTCCGCACAATGCTCTTGATTCTATTTTTCTTAGTATTTACATTTGTTTTCTTGGGGGTAAGGTATGACATATAGAAACAAAATAGCCTTGTGCAAACCATGAACAATATTTTTTTTCATACAATTCTCCTCTTCCAGTATTTTTACTTGTATAAATTAAATGTACGCATCATAAAAACTGGAATGTAATCGATCTATTTTATGTTGCGTAGCAACAATTTTGTTCAGGAGGTCTCTTTATTTGCAATTTTGTCAATCAGTTTTTCTTCTTTTTTTCAAGTGTGCTTATTTCTGTTTTTAAGAAGACATGAATGTTTTATTATAATTCCGAGTATTTTATTGATTGGTAGTTAGTACAACTGAATTAAAATTTAATAATTGACGATAGATTAAGAATTACAAGGTCATCATGTATTTGTTGATGCTGCCGAATCCATAGTGCGTAAATTGGTGTAGGGTTAGGCGTTAGGGCAGCCGTCTTATACAGCATTCCATTAGATGACTTCTGTATTGAATTGACTAATTATTCCAGTTACATATTTAGTTTGAAAACGATAGATACATATGATGGAATTTAGATATCCTCCCCTAATCATAGCTAGCACAAATTAATAAATCAACATATTTTATCAACAGACAACGTGTGATAATTAACAAATCGCATAAATGGATTATTAGCAAAGCACTTTGCTGCAAGCCACCTTAGTCGTTTCTGTTATTAACGAATCCTTTGCAGATATTATCTTTGGGCCAGCATAATTCGCAGGTACAATTCGGTTCTCAAATATGATTTTGATATTGGATTACACTTACTCCAGGACTGTGCTAAACATACCTAGGTTCGCCATAAGTATTGGCCTGCACGTCTCATCATATCATAACACGTAATACGTTGAGAGTTGGAGTTAATTCTGCTTAATATTTGATTGAAAACATTTAATATATACAAACAACTAAAATGTTAGTTGGAATGCCAACAATTGTTTTATTTAAAACCTTAAAATGATTTTGTTAAATTATTTTAAGGTCTATAAATATGTTTTAATGCAGGAGCTGAGCTGCCTGTGTTAGCAGACTAAGAAGAAGTTCTTGATTTAAAATATTATATAACTAAGGTTACATTAAATTGAAAGGAAGTTATGTCAATTATTTTAAATTATATAACTAAGGTTAGTTGGTGAATATAAGTATTATAAGCAGTCCGGATTTTAAATGAGGCTTACATGGACTCTCCACCTGCTATTGCTATCTAGTTATGCTAGAAAATTACGATCAAATGGCAAGTGGAGACACGCAATAATATTTATATGCTATCTGTATGCTATGAATACATGCTATAGCTCGAAACAGAACCAGAGCGGCAACGACAAGCGTCGACGAATTTAAAAAAAATATCGCGGCGATATCGCTGTAGCTAACAGAACAAAAGCGTCAGCGTATGGCGATAAAAAAACAACCAAATGGCATAACCTTCTGTGTTTTTGACACATGACGTTGTGGCATTAGGCTACTTAATTGAAAAAAATGGTTAATAATGGGTATTTTCGTTTATTCATTCCGAACATTCCGAACGTTTTCAAATTGACAGTAATTGTACTTTTATTCATTCTATGTTTTCTATTCTTTTTTTTGTCTATTCTTTTATTCATTTGGAATGTTCAGAACGCATTCTTTTTGATCTACATCAATAGGTAGAACAAAAAGAATATTCTGTTTAGAAATGTCAAACTGCGACAGCGCGTGTGCAAATTTTTTTTTTTTTTTTGTTTTTAATAACATAATACATAATATATGTTATATTATATGTATATATTTAATATTTGTATATTATCTATGGCTCAACAAAAGTAAATGCTGGGAAAATAAAAACAAGCCACTGCTGTGAATTCTGGTTATTCTATTTATGTTCTTTTATTACATTTCGTTCGGAATGTTCTTAGATCACGTGATCAATATTCTATTCCTTCTATTCTTTCTGAAGAATGAATTAACGAAAATACCCAATATGACGGTTAATTGATGCCAACTTATACATATATAAAAAACAGTTGGCAACATTGTTTCGTCGGCAACAAAAATAGAAATAGACTCTAAATTTTTTTCAACGAAAAAATCGTCGTCGCCTGCGTTGATGGTTGTGTTTGTTTTGCATGATTTCGGTGTTTTCTAATATGACAGGCGATTTCGCTCGCCTCCTTCGCTCTTGTTCTGTTTTGAGCTTATGTCGGCAGAACTCGATAGCATGTATATAGCATGCATATTTTGACGTTTCAATATGGCGATATATCAATATTCAATTTCAATATTGCGTCTACTAAATTTTTTCGCTTTCATACTGGTGATACATACATATTTCAATAAATAAAAAATAAATAACCAAATAAATTTAAAAAAATTATATTAATAAAATTATATAAATATTTTATAAATATTTTTATAAATAATAATATTATATATTATATAGTGTTCTGTGGTAATTTTGTAGAAATATAAAATGATGCCCAACCATTTTATAAAGAAAATGAATGTTTGTGGAATATAAATTCCAAATTATTCATAAGAACTGATTTAAAAAATAACGCATATCGTAAAATAGCTGCTAATATGAATATGGATGAGATTGTTATAAAGAAGAAACTGAAAAATCTTCGTACTGCGTATGCCACAGAGAAAAAAAAAATTTAAACTCAAAAAAATCTGGAGCTGGATTGGAAGAAGTGAAAGAGAGCTCATTATTTTATTTCGAGGATATGGAATTTCTAGATCCATGTATAATATATAGGACCGGAAAATCCAATTTAAGTGTAAGTATCTTTACTTATTTATACATAAATAAAAGATACTATGCACTAATATATATACATATATATATATATATATATATATATATATATATATATATATACATATATATATATATATATATATATATATATATATATATATATATATATATATATATTCGTTCATTATTCCTAAATTGTGTTTGTACGAATCTGTTAACAATTCAGATGAATTATCCCAGTCATTGACGGAATCAACTCAGTCGTCAAGTGATTATGCTGCTTCAGACGAGTATTACTCAGAAGGCGTGATCAATGATTACGAGATGAATTCACCACCAAAGCGGCGTAGAATTTTTCAGCAAAACTCACCAGGTTCCAATTTTGACGACGCACTGAACAAATTTATCTCGGCGGTAAATTCCGAACCTGTAAAGGATCAATTTGAACAGTATGCTCAGGCCATCGCCGCACAATTGCGGCAAATTCCAGAGATGCACGCCGTTCGATTTATGGGATCGATGCACCAACGAATAACGGAATTAAGAATGAGTCTATTCGACCCTATTCCGACTGCAAGTTGTCCTCTTCCAGTTTTTTCACCATCATCATCTTCTTCGTCATCGGGAGTATATTCAATCGGCATTCAACCCCAGCAAGTGGTCCAACAAACTCGTAACATTCCGGCAGCAACTTTACATTTTACATCTAATCCACCTTCAACATCATCAGGAGCATTTTCAAATGCAATTCTTAATCGTGGCAAAATTCTACAGATGCCTTTAAGAACAGTTCCAGCAACGTGTTCTGTCCCATTGATTTCACCGTCATCATCTACATCACCAGGACCATATTCACCAGAAGTTCAACCATTTGCAATCGCAACTCCACTCCAACGCATAATTCTGACGCCTTACAAAACATTGAAAGTTGTACCAACTAGTACACCTGTTAAAACCTCCACATATGCGCATGAAAATTATGCAATATCAAATTTAATAAATGAAGCAACGATAAATGTAAATATTGATGAAAATACTACTTTTTAATTTTAGTTTTGTTATAAATATGAATATGTATATTTGAATTTAAATAAATGTACAATTTTTTAAAATAAGTATTGTATAATTATTATTAACTATTTTCCATTGACGTTCTATTGCCCCATGAGACATTAGGTATTTAACAATATTTCGCCTGGTTACTGTAGCCGTTTTATTGCATTCTACGTATTGATTGATAATTGAATCAACATAATTCTTTTCAGACCCAAAAAAATCATCTTCTTGAATAGCGTGAACAGATGGTTTTGTTAAAAAATTGTGTAGAGCACAAGACGCTTTCACTTTTAATTCCGTTGTATCTAAGGATGTCTCTATAGGCCTATGGAATATTCTAAATCGTGCAACTAGCCTGCCAAACGCGTATTCCACTACCATTCGTGCCTGGCATAGCCTATAATTAAATACCTGTTCAGATACAGTTAGGGCTGTATTTCTGTTGAATGGTTTCAACAAATGGCAAGATAATGGAAACGCATCATCTCCAATATAAAAATGAGGTTTCTGCTTCTTGTCCTGGTAAATTCGTTGACGAAGGTATATTTAAACATCCGCTTACTAACGCACGATAGAATGGACTTTCTTTATAAACAGTGCTATCATTGACTCTACCGTTTGATCCAACATCGATAAATATAAATTTCTCGTGCGCATCAACAACGGCAAATAAAATTATGCTAAAGTAGCCCTTATAGCAATAAAAATTGGAGCCTGAATTAGCCGGAGCTTTAATGCGGATATGTTTTTCGTCTACAGCACCCAAAGTGTGGGGAAATTGCCGTATTTTTTCAAAATCATCGGTTATTTTTCCCCATTAAGGTGGATTTACATATGCGACGTGTGACGTGTGACGGGTGCCTATAGCCAATCATAAACGACTATTTTGACATTCGTCACACGGCACACGCTACACGCCGAGACATGAACAAATTTTATCTTTTCCGTGACGGTCACACATACATAAAAAATTAGAAACATGCAAACAAATTTTTAATTGTTTTGCCACAGTGTTTTTTAGTGACGGAACACAATTAATATACACCACAAAAAATATTTAAATAGTGTGCGTGGCGGCATCCGTCGCAAATGTAAATTGTTGTTAAGAAAGCGTCACGTTAATTTCAACTTGTCACACGTCACACGTCGAATATGTAAATCCACCGTTTTGTGGAACCTAATACAAATAAATAAAAATTAATAAAAACAAATTGTTGCTGATTCTTTTTAATTTTGTTTACTTTCGGGTGAAGGGCGGCCCATTTGGCTTCTAAAACTTGTGGTACAAATGTAGAAATGATTTTATATGATACCCTCGAAATGTATTCCAATGAACGATATGAGTCACCGGATGCAATAAACCTAAGCGTCACAGCGAGGCGTACTCTGGGTGATATAGCATCTCGTAGCACAGTGTTTTGTTTTTTAATGGCAGGTTCAACCTTTATTAAATGAAACAGCGGATTTATACGACCGTTCAAAATTGATGACTTAGCTTCAGGTAAAAAATACTTCATATACACAATTTTAATTTAATAAGAACAAGCTGAATGTTTTATTAGTTATTTTATATTAATTATTATATAAAATATCTATTTGTATCTATGATATAATAGAAATAACTTGTAGAATAACACTTATTCTGAATGACGCAATATGGCATGAAAACATTATATGTTTTATTAATAAAACAATAATTAAATAAAATTTAAATAGAAATTAAAGCTTATTAAATCAAAACTATTTTATTTATAAACACATGTAAACTCACCAACGCTAGAATTTCTTCAAATTGCGAAACATGCATTCTGGTAAAATTTTGAAAATTTTCTCCTGAACCCCAATCCAAATCTTTTAATAGATGCATTTCAACATCATGTTCACTTCTTTTAACCAGGAACAGGTTTACCCAAAATTTAGGTGCTCTTCGTTTTCTTCTGGTTTCATTTTCTTAGAGTTCTTTTAACGCTTTTATAACTTTTATGCCAATCGCAATTTTTATTTTTTTCTGTACTGATATTTTAAGTAGTTAGTCAAATAACTAGTAGTCTAGACTATCGACAAAAGAATGATTTCTAAACGTCAAATTATAGCAAGTTTACCACACCAGACTCCATCTTGGCAAATTTTGATAGAAAGAGAAAGTAGATTGCAATAGCATTCAGATAGCAGGTGGAGAACCCGTGTTAGCTACCAACCAGCCTGGTCGCATTATTTATACGATTATTCTACCTACCAAAAATAATATAATATTTCCATTGCTTAATATACGAATATTAACAAAAACCCCAAATTCCAATTCCATTCTACTTTTAGTTCTAATGTTCACTACCAGGCCAGTTTTGTTTTGTTTTTGTATTTTTAAATGTTGCCAAAAGTGCGACATAAAATAAATAAATATAAAGCATCCAATTTTGGTGCAATCTGTTCCCATTCTGAATAGGAATATATATTGTGCTCCAAGCCACAACCAAGAATTTTATTTTTAACAAATACATTTTGACGTTTCGCCAAATGGCCTGTGACCACTATATTCGTGTCTTGTTTAATTTAGAAAATATATATAATAAATAAAAAAACAATTATAATATTACTACTAATGGGATCCCGCCAGCTCCGGTTTGTTGCAATAGAATTAAACAAATATCATTATTAGATTTATATTACATTATAAATTTTCTAATTTTCTTAAATTTTCAATTAGTTACATTTTATTTACACAATTTATTGCTATTTCTCTATTTTGTTTTGATTTTAACTTTGACATCTTCGATGTCATTGTCAGATGTTTTTGATTTTCTTTATTATTTTCGGGTTGCCCAAGTTGTGTCCAAATGGTAGATTTTATCTATTTCTGTCTATCTGGTAATTTTTATACTATTTACATATTCATTCACAATTTCATTGAAACGATTTTAAATGTCATTGAACTCGGTTTATATCTTTATAATACAGTAAATTTTATACGATTCACCTTTTCATTCATAATTTCATTAAATTCGATTTTGTATGTCATTTCTGAATTTAATTTTTATATTACGGTACCTTTTGGTTTTGACTTTTGTGCAATTAAGGGTATAATTGAATTCTGTTATTTCAATCATTTGCTGTTTAATGAATAGGTTAAGCAATGGTTTAAAAGCTCGCTGTCATAATAAATATTTTGAAAATGTTGATGACTATAGAATGAATCCTAACTGTTATTTTGTGACTAAAAGCGATGCCACATTAAGGCGATGCCACATACACATTTCTACGGACGACATCTAAAAACAGATTTCGCATTTACGAATTAATTAGAGCATATTTTTGACTCAAATCAATGAGATAATATGTAAAATATCTCAAGTTAGTAGCTAGAATAATAAATTTGGAATTATTTAATAATTTTAATTGAAAAATTATCAATTTTCTATTTACCCGTTCCTAGAAACGATATTTTCTCTGAATGGTATAATTTTACACGTGAACGACCGCACACAAATCTAAAACGATTTCAGAACTCATAAAAAACGATTAAAAATTTTAAACGATTTTTTTCTCTGTTGTCTGTGAACTTCAACAAATGTCAAAAAATTCCAAAACAAAATTTATATTAATATAAATATATACACTTATATAAATATATACACTTTGGATAGAAATGGCGGTATAAACATTCAGCTCAAAACAAAATACAAAGAATTGTTGTTGTAAAAATCGTCAGTATATTTTTTGGTATGTGGCGAGGCAAAATAAATTTACGCACGAATCGTCTGTTATTAGATGTGTATGTGGCAACGCTTTTACATCTAACTACGTGCGATTCGTGCGTAAATTTGCTTTGCCTCGCCACATTCAAGAAAAAAATTCGTACAAATTTTACAACAACAATTTTGTGTTTTTGTTTTGACTGATATTATGAGTAGACGTCATTTCTATTCAGAGTGTCAAAGTGTTTATAAGTTTAAATCATGGTGCGATCAAGCGAAATAAAAATTAAAGTATTATTATATTCAGCGATGTATTCTATTTTTTACTATAAAAATAAACGAGGCCGCAAATATTGGATCCATCTCATTAATCCCCGTAGGAAACAATTGGGCGAATATTTTCCTATTGTAAAATTATTGGAGAGCTATCCAGAGAAATATTTCACATATTTTCGAATGTCCAAAAGACATTTTGATTTTATCCATTCTGTTACATGAAATGAAATTAAACCCTCGAGATTGGCAAGAAGAAAAGATAAAAATTAAAGTCAAAAACAAAACACCGATTGACCGATAATTGAAAATTGTTTGTATTGTCAAAAATTCAAAACTCAACGAAGTGAGGTTAGATTTACAACGTAGAAAAAAACGTAGAAAAAAAACGTTCAAGACTTTTGGGTGAGTTCGGAATCCGTTTCAAAGAATAGTACGGGGAAAATTATACCATTCAGAAAAAAAACGTTTCTAGGAACGGCAAAATAGAAAAATGACTATTTTTTAATTAAAATTGTTCAATAATTGTAAATTTATTATTTTGGCTAATAAATAAAGTTATTTTACGTTATATCTCATTGATTTAAATAAAATATATGCTATAATTTATTCGTAAATGAAAAAAACGTTTTCAGAAAACGTTCGTAGAAATTGTAATGTGGTAACGCCTTAATGCTCGACAGTCGAAAACATTGCAAATAAATATTCGTGGCATAAATGATTTTGTTAAATTTCATAATATGCTAGAGTTCATAGATAGTCTACAAACGGATGTTGATATTTTAGTTATTTCTGAACTTTTATTCAGAGTCATAATTCGATAGCCTATCCTATCAACAATTTTAAGAGTTTTCTTGTAGAGATGATCGAACTGGAGGTGGTCTTGCATTATACATTAAAAAAGATATCGAGTATTGCATCTTGAACATAGATAACGGCTTGTACCCATTTAATTTTATTCAAATTCTGCTTCCTCGTCTTAATAATACAAACATCTGTGGTATCTATCGACCGCCAGGTTCTGATGTTGATTGTTTTTTCAATTTGTTGGATACTCTCCTAGCTGGAAACCGCGGTACTGACAACATACTACTTGGGGATATAAATATTGTCGTTAATAAAACAGATAGTAATGTGATTGATTATAATAATCACAATTTCCTTTTGCCAAATTTTTTCTTTACTTCTAAGTATATTATGAAAAATCGTGAAAAGAAAATAGTAGACATGGCAAAAGTTAATGAATTATTCAGTAATTTTCTACTTACAATGCCATTTGATGTGAAAGATCCAAATAATACTATAGAAACTATTGTTGAAAAATACAATGAATTAGTAGATAGATACACAAAGACAGTAAGTGTCGATGTTAAGCTGGAAAATACGTTATGTCCGTGGATCACACTTGACATTTGGCGTGACATTCGTAAAAAAATAAAGTTTAAAAAATTTATTTAAATCAGAGAGATTTATGGAAGAACGCGAACTTATTTTTTAATCAAAATATCGATATTCTCTTAAATTTGATAAAGTTTTCTTTAATGACCGATACGTAAGTGATTCTTTTGAGATAGCCAATCTTTTCAATTGCTTCTTTGTTAACGCAGGTTACTTAATCAGTGAATCTATTACCTCTGACAGAGACATACACAGGTTTGGAACTATTAAATGGGTTTCAGTTCAGATGGCATGTATCTATCACCAATTACACCTGCTGAAGATTGTAATGTTATCTGTTTGCTTAGTAATGGCAAAGGTGAAGGTCCGCAAAAAATTAATAGCTGCGCGCTGAAATGTAGAATTGAGTTTTTTTCTAACATGTTGTCTGATATTTTTTAACGAAAGCTTAATAACTGGTGTTTATCCAAAATGTTTAAAAGTCGCTAAAAAATTCCTATTCCAAAGAATGGAGATTTTTCTTTACTAATAGTTATAGGCCTATTTCTACTCTTTCTATATTCGATAAAAATGTTGAAAAAATAATATTTTCGCGTTTAATAACGTTTTTAAATTATAATAATTTTTTTTATTCCTACCAATATGGTTTTAGAAAAGGTTTAGGAACTGAATTGGCATTGGCAGAAATTGGGAGTATGATACTGTTTTTGATTCATAAAGATATGTTGGGGCGCTTTTCTTGGATTTACAGAAAGCATTTGATTGTATTGATCATCAGTTACTTCTAAATAAATTATACTGTTACGGCGTACGTGGAATTCCTTACAAATTATTGAAAAGTTGTTTATCAAATCGAAAACAGTAAGTAATTATAAATGCAGTAGGAAGTGAAATGTTAGATATCAAATGTGGTGTTCCTCAGGGTAGTGTTTTAGGACCACTTTTGTTTCTCATGTATATTAATGATATTTCCTATTTGCCGCTCAAGGGTCATATTAGAATATTTGCAGATGGTACTGCTTTATTTTATGTAACCCTTGATCCTGACAGTATACTGATTGATATGAAACATGACCTTAGCATACTTTAAGAATATTTTAATTCCAATTTAATAGCTCTCAATATATCTAAAACCAAATATATGGTGTTTCATTCCCCATATAAATCGATGACTATAGTTTACCTCTATTTGAAGTTAGTAACATCAATATTGAGAGAGTTAGTTCATTCAAATATTTGGGAGTTCCAATTGATGAACATATGTTTTGGGATGATCACATTAATATCACAAGTAAGAAAATTGCTCCACTTGTTGGGTTACTCAGAAAATTATCTTTCTTTGTTCCTACTGGGGTATTGCTTATGATTTATTTTTCGTTTATTCATTCGCGATTTAGATATGGCCTTATCGTATACGGAACAGCTACCTAAGAAATTGCAAGTTATGCAAAACAAAAGTGTAAAAGCAGTATACAGATTGCCAATTCTATTTTCCACTAGGTTATTATAAAGCAAAGCTGATATTATGATATTGTCCATAAATGTCTTATATAAGTTTCAATTAACCCTTTATATGTACAAAAGCCTTAATGTATCTTCATTTATGTCAAATATAAACTTTAATTACGCTCATCATGTGTATTCAACTCGAAATTGTAACAGAATTGATTCGCATCATATTAGAACTGAATTTGGAAGAAAATCGATCATGTTTATGGGCCCATTTATTTATAATCAAGTACCTGAATTTATAAAGGAATCTGAAACCTACTTACAATTTAAAAAAAATATTAAAAATTATTTTAAATCAAATATTCTATTATTTTGGAACTAAATCTCAGTTATCTTTGGTTTTTTTTAACATTTATATATCTATGTAAATTTTGTAAATTTGTAAAATTATGTATAACGACTTGATTTATCCTTAAAGCAACATTAAATACATTGGATAATCCGCCGTTGTTGTTGTAGAGAATGAATAATAAAAATATAATAATAATAAAAAAAAAAATGCCCAATACAGAAGAAAATAGTTTGTATTTACGGCTGTTGATAATAAAAATCGGACTGCGGGCTGCATCATTTGTCAATCATTTATGGATTTATAGGGTCAAATTTATAGCTATGCAAATCTCGGTTCCGAAGCCATGATAAGCGTGATCAGCACGACCAATATTGGGAGAAGCAGACATTCAAATCTCCCAATTGACAATTTGACCGCCGGTGATTTTGACGCAATGATCGAAATATCTATTCCGAAGGCATCCGTGAAACTTCTTAGAATACTGATCGAAACAAAAAACTAAAACTGATCAAAAATAATAAATTAATTTTTTCTCTCAATCTCAAAAAATAAAATGCTAAAGACGAGAGACACCAAGAACTACTACCACCTTTGAAGGGAAGGGCATTGAATAAAAATGTTTTGAAATGTAAAGTTGTATGTATATTTATATAAAATAAATAACATATTTGAATTTTTATGTAAAATTCGTTTATCTAAAAGTCCGCTGACTAGCATCAATCTAATTAGAGATCCACTAATTAGACACAGATTAAGTTTGAGTTAGAGCTTTCCACTTCTAACCAAAAAAAAAAAATCTAAAAACAATTTCTAATTTTTTCACCGAAATTGATTTCTTTAGCCTAACTCCAACATTAAGCGATGGTAAATGAATATAGGGTGTATATATGGATATTATAATATGTAATAACGGCACCATATGCGTCCCAAAAAATAAAAGCATATTACTTTTTTTTATTGTTCAAACTCGAAATCTTTAAATATAATTTGTGCTAACACCCCATATATACACTGCACGTATGTATTCTTTTCACAACCCTCATCTCATCGAAAAATAATAAAAAAAAGAGAACCAAATAAAATCAATAGGACCGGTCAAGTGTCTGTTGTTTGTTTTGTATTTTATATGTAATGATTTGGATTGGTTAATCATGTTAGTATTAGACACACGCAAACAAAATGCCGAAAAGATTTTTGAAAACATATAATGATTGATATGACCTTTCATTAATCTGTATTAAATTACATTGACTGTTGGACATTTTTGATATCATAACTAATTAGAAGATTTTGAAGTTAACCAAAAAAGTTTTCATATTATTTGAAAACAATTTTGTGTTATTCTATTTTGAATTATTTCAAAATATGTTATTTAAAAATTATTTATCAATAAAATCTACAAAAATGCTTCTGTTAAAAACAAAAATTAAATTATGATACTTTCATATGCTTGGTTTATGTCTGATTCGTTGCTGACGCCGCGCCGCTGTTGTTTATGGATCGAATACGTATACAGCAAAAGTTGAAATATACTTAGAAATGAGATTCAAGGAAAAGTTTTTCTAATTTTTCATACTTTTCTTCATCCCTTTTATGATTTTGTATATTTTACTTGTATGTGTTCAGCATCTATAAAAAAAATATTAAAATCTTTTTTATAATACGTACGTTATGGGAATATAAGGGTTTATCCAATATACCGCGACGAAAGAATTTTCAGCTTATTGTGTATCGACAAGAAAACATAACCGAACGCTACGTATATGACGTATTTAGCGTTGAAGATACTCGTATGATTTCGAGGAGTTATCCAGCAAAATAATAAACTTTACAGAAATTGGGGGAAAATTGCCTGTGATTCCAAAATTATATTATTTGCATACAAAGCTTAAATCCAGCATCAGGAAATAAAGATACTTTTACATTTTATACATTGTGACAGGCATAGTTTTAAATTTTTGTAATAAGAATGGGGTAAGAAAATGTTTTAATATTTGTTTTATACATTCTTCAGTTCAAACATAAAAAACTATTTCCTAATAAAAAACTAAATAAAATTAATCTTCTAAAACAATATAATTACTACAACATATTTGGAGTTGTCCGCTATGCTCAGATGATTAATTATTGTAACTCCTAAGGCTAAAGCAGCGATTCTGTTCCAAAACGATTTAATTTTGTTCGTTTCAAAATTCAAATTTCTTGGTGAAAATGATCTCTGAAAACTAAGTAATTGTAATCTTTATAAAAGTTACAAAATGTGGCCTTGTTCATCCGCCTGGTGGCCAACACCACTAAATTTTACACAACTGAAATTCGGTCTATTACGATTAGAAACAAAATCAAGGCTGCATTGCTTATAGTAAAAGTGTAAAATACAAGTAAAATAATAATGTTTAAAGTCGATCGAAACCGACCTCAAAACTTAGTCGAAGAAATAAATCATTCTTACAGTCACCGAAGTAAAATCATTACTAATTTCCAATAGGGACAATGTACAGGTAGCTCGTGCCAACCAAGACGGAATGAATGAAAACCCAAATTAGTAGCAGATTGCTTAATATTAAAACTGTCAAACAAGTAAATTACATCATTTTACCCGTAACCCAAATTTTGTAAACATAATACATATATAGAACATATTGAACTATAAAATATAATCTACTTTTAGCCCTAATTTATATAGAGTAACGAGTAATATGTATATGTTTTGGTCACACATAATCTCCAAACGCGTGTATTAAATTGGCGACATCTCGTCGCTCTAAATTGTGTAAGTATGTCATATAATTAAATATAATATAAAATCATACTAATATAATAATGATATGTAATTGTTTGAAAATATAATCATAAATAGGGTAAATTTATATGACTGTTTATCCTTAAATTGTCTGTTAATTATTAAGTAATAAAAGTGATCGATTTGAAAAGAAAGTAGCACATAGTATTAATACACATGTTACTATGCGCTGCTTCACTATAAATTATAGTATGTATTCATGTAGAGCATATTGTAAAATTTGGCAGAATACTATTTTAGTTTCGCAAAGCTTAACTGTGTAGTATATACCCCACACATAATGCAAGAAATTCATATTTCTTGTTCAATGTAAAATTTGTTAACCAAATTGTTCTGGCAAAACGCCAAGAATCGTCAGCAAATACAATTCGATGTAATTTAGAGCTGCATATAGACATAAACCGTTGAGGTTATACAAAACTACAAACTAAACAATACAATATCAGTTGACATTGTGAATTGAATTTAACTTGACACCCATTCAAAATGTTTTTTTTTTATAAATTCGGGACAATATTTTTGTCGCGTCAAAATTGATTTCGGTATATTAACGATGTAGCCTTCTCTTCGAATAAATATATATTTTGATAATATCCATTATGGCTGTGAGTATATGACAAAACCCATAACTTATTTTTTTGAAAATGTATGGAGGTAAATAGGAAATGCCCGTATTTAGGCCCATTATGCACACTGAGCTAAGTTTTTTTTGAGCGATTAGGGCTTTGTTTAGAAATCGCAATTTCTAATTTTACTTTCGAAAACTGAAATTACAATAGAAAAATTGATTTTGTGGAGCTTTAATTAACCCACTCAAAACTTATTGTGAGATAGAAACATAGTTAGCATCGCTCAACTACTGAGCAATGTGAGCTAATTATTTAACTCCATGACGAAAACAAAGCGTTTAAGTATATTAGCTGCGTTTTTATGAAAAATAATCGAGTTGAGTTCGCGATAGCTTTTTTCAAATTTGTTCAATTTAAAATTAAAATTTGATTACTTTTTAAATTAAAAAGCTTATAGATTTAATAGTAATCTAAGTATAACAGAAAAAAAAATCCATCATCAAAGTTATATAGTTTTCTTGTAATAACGATGTTCTGTATCTAAATCTAAATTATTTAATTTAAAAAACATAAAATTTTTAATTTTAAATTGCACAAATTTGAAAAAAGCTATCGCGAACACAATACGATTGTTTTTGAGAAAAACGCAGCTATTACTGTACAAATAATCTTAATCTTGGGTTTTACCAAGTATGTAAGTATGAAACCGGAATTTTCCAATAAATGGCGCCACCTGTCAATGTACCTTTTAACAAACCATTTTTTGACCACTATATATATTTTCGTCATTAATAACGCACGTTTTTTACGTGTTAAAAATGTCGAGTTTTGTGCCTAAATATTACAATTTGCGCACATCATTGATGTTTTGTTATCATTTGAAGAAAACTGGTTCAGAATTGTATTGAATGCTTGACAAAGCTTACGATGAGAATACTCTTGGTAAATTACAATGCTATGAGTGGTTTAACAAATTATAAAGTGGTGATTTTGACGTGAGAAACGAAGAACGTGGAAGACCACCAAAACAGTTTGAAGACAGTGAACTGCAAGCATTATTCGATGAGGATGATGCTCAAACGCAAAAACAACTCGCGGATCAATTGAATGTGTCACGAGATGCCGTCTTACGTTTAAAAGCCATGGGATATATTTATTATTTATTTATTTATTTATTTATTCAAAAAAATATAACGAATTTTGTGCCGAAAAAACGGCAGAAGCAAATTCGCGTAATACATAAAAATACAACATAATCCTAATATTTACAAAATTAAATGATTAAAATGAGAATAAAATGTGATAAAAGCTTACAATAAAATGACTAAGATACTAATACTATTACTACCATTACCATTACTACTACTTTTACTACTAAATTTCAACTTCATAATATGTGACTAAATACATCAAGTTTTATGTAATAACCCTGAATAAATAGGAGATATCAACAGTTTCAAATAGCCATTGTTTAACTCTAGGTAAAAAGGACTTCAAATGAATGTCCTTCCTAATGTAAATTGGTAGCGCATTAAAAAAGGTTGGTGCAGCGACCAGAATAGAGCGTCGGAAGTGGTCATTGAAGAATCTTGGGATGTTACAAAGAAATTGATGGTTACCGCGAAAATTGTAATGAAAATCGCTTCTCATTATTTGTTGACCACTTCGATTAAAAAAAACTCTCAATACCTTATAAACATACAAATGTTTCAACGGCAAAATATTCGTCGTAAAGAATAAATTCCATGATGGTACAGTTCTTGGTTTCTTTAGATATATTCTCAAAATCATTTTCTGTAGAACATATAAAGGATACGAAGTTGCAGCATAACAACCACCCCAGCACGACAATCCATATTCCAATTTAGCCATAACTAGCGCACGGTAAGCTATTTTTAGAACCGACGGAGGACAATAATCACGAAGAAGGTAGAAAATTCTAGCAGTTGATGACAGATACTGGTGGACTGAATTAACATGCGTTTTCCAATTAAGGCAAGTATCCAAGTGAACACCAAGATATTTAAACGAGTCAACTTGTTCGATATCAAAGCACTCAGAGTGGCAACCACTAGACGCACAATCATACCTGCTGTGATTAGTCACCCGCGGCAAAATAGACGTATTAAAGCTACCAGACAATTTAAACAACATGAATTTAGTTTTCCGGCTTAAGATCAGGCGATGTTTGTCGAACCATGAGAGTAAAACTTTTAAATCAGAATTGATCATCGAAATAACGTTGCTGGGAGAATTCCCACAGTAAGCCAGAGCAATGTCATCAGCAAACCCGGTTGAATAACCATGAAGATTCAATTTAAATACGGAGTTTGTATAAATGAGAAACAGCAGAGGGCCTAATACTGAACCCTGGGGAACACCAACGTCAATAAATTTCGGATCGCTTAAATTATCATTCATCTTAACTCTCACCGATCTACCATCTAAATACGATGCTAACCACTTATTTGCCACTCCTCTAAACCCTATATCATACATAATAGATAGCAGAAGCTTGTGATCAACCATATCAAAGGCTTTAGCTGTATCAATAAATAAAGCACCGCAGCTATTACCTTTATTTAAACCAGTGTTGATTGTATTTAGAAAATCTAACAAGGCCGATTCGGTACTCATACCATGACGAAAACCATGTTGATGGATACTCAGCACACCCGTTTTATCTAAAAAATTGGAAACCCTATTTTTAACTACCTTTTCAAGAACTTTTAGGATTACTGGCTGCAAGGCAATAGGTCTATAATTACCTTTATCAAGGCGATTACCATTCTTGAAAAGGGGAATTATAGTTGCTGTTTTCAGTCGATCGGGTACAACTCCCAACTCAAAGGAAAGGTTAAAAATGTGTGCAAGAACGGGACTAATATGCCCAGCAATGACTTTTAATATATAATTACTCAGGCCAACATTATCAATTGAGTATTTAGGTTCTAAAGCACAAATGATTGAAAAAACTTCATAACTAGATACTGGGGTCATAAAAAACGTTGTCGGACCGAAATCAAAAGGCAAATTGAAACTAGATGACGTGTTGACAGAGTCAAATTTAGCACCTAAATTTTTAGCAACACTAGAAAAATAACAATTAAACTCATTAGCAATTTCTAGATCACTCGTAAGAAGTTCTCCGTTCTGTGCTAAAATAGATTTGACTAGTGAAGTTTTAGGTTTACGAGTCAGAATCTCGTTCACTAAAATCCAGTTTTTTTTTATATCACCGCGGTTAGCAGAAAAACGCTTAGAATAATAGGTTTCCTTTTCATTTTTGATATCTACATTAATTATGGTGCACATTCTGTTATAGCTATCACGAAGTACTGCATTATCAGGACGCTTATTTAACTTGGACCGCAGTTTATTCCTTTTATTAATACGTTGCGCAAGGTCAAAGGAGATCCAAGGCTGCAGGCGTTTAATTTTAGACGAGCAATAAGTGTAGCAGCGTTCCAAGATAATAAAAATATTATCCAAAAATACCTCAAGAGCTAGAGATGGATTGTCGATGTTAAAAATGAACCCCCAGTCCATAAGATTCAACCTTTCATATAACAACAACAGATTGAGTTTCTTTCTACTTCTCGTGGAATTTTGGTTCAAATTAGACCTTGGTAACAGTATCTGAGAAGCCTTAAACCGTATCTCAATCAAGTGGTGGTCAGAAATTTTTAAGTCCACAGCCGATGTTCTTATACCTGAAAGATCATTAGACCTAAGTCTAGCAAAAAAGTGGTCAATACACGTTGAAGAAGAAGCAGTAACCCGCGTGGGAGTACAAATCAATGACTCAAGCCCAAAACATGACATAAGGTTTAGATAATCAATGCTGTTGCTTGGAAACCCAAGAATATCAATGTTAATGTCTCCAAAAACAAACAGATTTTTTGACCTAATACTGCCCAAAACCTCGGCCACTTCCCGAACATAGACACTCACAGCTGTAGATTGAAGTCGATAGATGCATAAAAAGACATATAAATCAGAAGAAAATCTCCACTCAACCTTTATGATATCGGCTGATGGTAAGTTATGGGCACTAACTGAGCAATCTAAATTTGAGTCAAAAAAGACGGCAACACCGCCTGCTCTATACGAATCATTGCACGCACCGAACAACGTATAACCATTTAAATTATATGAAGACAATTCATTAGTGTGAATCCAAATTTCACTTAAAAATATAAACGAGGGCCTTGTGTTATATGCATTAATATTGGCAACCAGTACGTCAAAATTCCTTCGAAGACTTCGAACATTTTGATGTACAATTAAAAAATCCGCAAAATCACAATTATCCATAAAAACTGAAAAGGTTATTGAATCGCGAGAAATGTACTGAAAAATACATTACAAATACAATCAATACGTCTAAATAAGCAGATAATTGTAACAAATAAAGATCAGACAGCCAATTAATTTGCAAAGTTAACGTTATATTCATCTGTTGATATATCGAATTCAAAGCTATTACATCACACGAAGGTAATGCAGATATTCCAAAATGAATACACGGAAGTATCATACAAAAAGAACAGTCTGAATTAACTAATAGAATATTAGATGCGCCTAAAAGTCCTAAAAGTGTTAACAAAAAAAGACTTAAAATTACTGAGTTATGAAGTAGAAATGTAATATTTATGAAAATAAGAAATAGTTTATGAAACAATAATAATAATAATAGCATTAATAATAATGGTAGTAAGAACAATAAAAAATATTTAAAATTAGGTCGATATAAAATAAAATAGCAAGGATTCAAACTAATATTGTAGAACTTAAGGTGAATAAAATAACATTTGTAGGGTTTTAAAGTAATTTTACAATGAAAATGTATATGAAATGTAAGATTAACATAAAATTCGAAATGAAATCTGATATAATAAAATTTGACAGTGACCAAAAATAAAAATGAAAACATTAATAAAAACAGATGTGTCACTAATTTAAGATTAAAAACTATATAAGTGTTAATAATAAATTGTGATAAATTGTGGAAAGTACAATGAAATGAAACTGTGGTGATTAAAAACAAAAGAGTGGTGAATAAAAAGAAGAAAATGTAGTTTGTTGTGAAAAATTGTGGGCTTAAACTAGTATTATAATTATGCGAGACTAGAGAATGGAAGTTAACAGGTCTTAATAAATAATATAGAGTTATACTTATTTGTGCTTCATAATTAATTTCAGGAATCCAGGGCCTGCTCACTGTTCTGGTGTAATGTTTCAAGTTTACGGATATCGGCTTTTGACTGGATCCTGTTGATGGTAGCTCCTTCAGATTTACGGATGAGTATATTGCCCTCAGAAATCCACAGGTATTTATATTTTGATAACTTTTTGAGTTTAAGTGCTTCGCGAAATAATGAGTGACGTAAAGATGTGAGATGGTCGCGAAAATATAACTGAATATTTTGTTCCGATTTAAATCCAATTTCGTTGGCATATAGTGTAGGTTTTAAACGCTTTTTTTGTTGCATCGCCTTAGTTTTGGAAACTTGATCTTTAAATTTCATGATTAATTTGACATCACCAAATTTACTTTTATGTGAATTTTGTCTATTAAATTTGTTGGACGACATGTATTCGCAACTCGATATATTGAATACTAATTCCTGGCATTGTAAGTGGTTCAATAACTCCTCAGCTACAGCCTTTGGATCTCTCGAATTGTCCGGAAGACCAGCAACAATCACATTGGAATTCAATTCGCGTTGCTGAAAACCATCACATTTAAACTCCAGTTCGCAGATACGGATGTCTTGTTTTTTATACTCGTTTTCAAGGCGATGATATTTGTTTGTTAAAATTTCATTCTCCTTGGTTAGCTTCTCAATTGAAATTTTTACGTCATCCAGTGCTTTGCAGCAGAAACTTACTGAGGCTTCAAGCGCGTCTAACTGGTTTTTCATTGCTTGCAGGATAATAACCACATCGCTTAAAGCTGGGGTATCGTTGTTGAGTAAATTTGGATTGTGACTGGCATCGCCAATATCATCCAAGATGGAACTGTTGGATTTGCTGCGACAATCAGGGCACAGCCACGAGGTAGAACCACAATTAAGTTCTCTGAACACCTCGTCAGATATGCCGGCACATTTAATATGAAATAGACTCGCACAAACTCCACATTTAACACCAGGAAACCGCGCTTTGGATATTCCCTTGAGACACTTCTCACAATTAGAGCTCATGTTGAATTCGCGCCAAAAAATACGTCAACAAAAATAAACTTAAATTTCTATTAATTATTAAATTTATTATTAATTATTATTATTATTGTAGTTTAAACTTTTTCTTTTAGAATAAATGATATTAATTAAACTAATCACTCAAATTTTATGTTTTCTTTATATGGATTTAATTTTAATTTATTTAATTTAGAATATTATGACAGAACGATGTTGCTAGTAAGAATGTATATGTACGAATGATATCCAAAAATGGGTTCCGCATAAACTGAATGAAAGGTAATAGGAAAATAGAAAAACCACTTGCGAGATGTTGCTCGCCACATACAAAAGAACGTCATTTCTCCATCCAATTGTGACTGGCGATGAAAAATGGATCAGGACAACCATCGACATCGACTGCAAAGCAAAATCGCCTCAGAGAGAAGACAATGCTCTGTATTTGGTGGGATCAGAAGAGTGTGATTTATTTTGAACTGCAACAAATGATCAATTTTAATCGAACTTTGCGTGAAAAACGACCAGAATATGATAAAAGGCAACACAGCTTCATGATAATGCTTCATGATTATCACTTATTTGCGTTTATGGGGCACCGGATTGTTGACGGGCACTTCACTTCCTACGAAAATAGCTCGATAACTGTTTTGCCTTAAAAGAAGAACAATTTTTTTTATGCGCCAGAAAGATGAGAAAATGTATAACCAATAATGGACAATACTTTGCATAAAATACTCTTAATCATTATCATCATACGATGAAACATACTTTTTACTATTATTAATGTTTCTCTTATTTAAGTTTTGAAATCCAAAACGGGAAGCTGTGAAATGTAAACATTGCTCGCAACGATCAAAAAACTTAGCTCAAGTGTGGAACAGTACACATAATAAAGGTAATATACTGCGCATCTGCCAAAAACTATAAAAACAACAATGGCGGAATATAGAGCCACTTTAGTTGCGTTACTTTCACAAATTCCGCTTAGCTTTAATATTACAGGCCAATTTTGGGTTCAGCAATATTTGCTTATGAATCTCCACTCCAGTAACGAAAATAATTGTTCATCATAGTTGGCGTATTTATCAGTAGTAATTAAAGTAGAGGTAGGCTTTAAATAAAACTAAAAAAACAAAAGATTTTCATAAAACCGTTTCGGATTACATTTACTACTGACATAAAAGCCAACTATGATGAACAATTATTTTCGAAATTCACAAACAGATATTGCTGAAACCAAAATTGGCCTCTAATATTAACTAACTATGGTGATAATGATGCGGTGAATATCATGTGTAAAAGTTTCAATAGAATTAACTATTTATTTGACTTTTGTTTTACTTGTTGCTTAACTTTTATATTTAAAATTTTCAAATCCAACGCGGATTTATTTTATTTTGTATTCTACATTAATATTTTTCAAGTCAAATTTGTAGACTTATTTCAATATAAATAAATAAATATATACTTTTAAAATATGTACTGAGAAAATGACAACTTACAAAGCATACCAAACTATTTAAAAAAAAATCATGATTTAATCTCAACCAAATATGAAAACCGACCAAAAAGGATTAACGCTAACAGTAAATAATACCGCAAAAATATACATAATCTGTAAAATTTTCTTAAGTTTTGATTTCCATGTACTTTTATTATTAATAAAGGACAGGATTAAATACCTTTACCAATAACATCTTCTTTGTTGAATAAGTGGTTTATTATAGGCAATGCCAAACAAATGTCATCCTCGAGTGTTGAAATAAAAATCCTAGCACCCCTTTATTGAAATAAAAAAGATGCAGAATTGTAAATAGTTGCAATAACCATATAACTTCTAACCTTCAAACTGTCCACGATTCCAATAAACATTTGCTAATCCTAATTCGCCATGTTGTAGAGAACTCCTTGTATTTGTATTGTGTTTTGCGCGAAAACGTAACAATAAATATGGCACGGGGTTTGGGAAAAATTTTGATTGTGCAAAATCAAGGAGAACAATTGTTTTATATTAAGGAACAAAGGGATTTACACGGTTTTTCAAAATGATGTATTTTTAAAAAGTAGGTAATGCATATTTGTGAATAAAAAAAAAATGTATAATAACTTTTATTGCGAAATACTGATGCCATTTTTTCTTATTAACCACTTGAATGAATAGCCCGAGCGTGACTTGGGGCGTAGCTCGATTGTTTTTTTTGATTTACCCGAGTCTTGCTCGGGCAAAGCTTATTTTGTGACTTGAAAAAATTTAAGAAAAACCTGACAATTTTAATTAAATGAATCTCAGCAACAGAAAGTCGATAAAATTTCCTTTATCACTAAATATTGTATAGCAAATGATGCATCCTAATATGCATATACAAAATCACGTACTTTGCAGCACTAAAAAACTAATAAAAATTATTAGTATAGCCGAGTAGTTAGTCGTAACTAAAAGTATATTTGCTATAAAAGTTTACGATTTTTAACTACGACATTTTCAATTTCAGACAATTGTGATTGTGAACCTGTTTGGTGCAATACTGAAAACAAAGAAATACGAATTTATTCACTAATATTTGTTTTATAATTAATGGTGAAATGGTTAATTTTGCATCAAGAGTCTAAACCAATTCTGTTAGACGGAAATTTTATTACTTAGCTTATTTTTCACTTAGACACTGTTTGGGAATCACACCAATACTGGTTTTAACATTTTGGATCTGAAACAAAAACTATTGGTTTTGAAAATCAGAATCTCCCTAACTGTATCCTTCTTTAAGAATTTTAAAACATAAACCGAACAAAGCAAAAAACAAAGAAAAAAAAACTTGTTTGAATTCTTGGAATGCAAATAGCCATATGCAAATAGCCTAAGAATGCAAACAGCTTAATTTGCATGGAATGCAAATAGCCTAAAGGGCTAACCATAAAAAAATTATAAAATTAAAAAAAATTAAAAATTTGGACGACACTAATTTTTAATGACATTCCAGCCATACTAGACGTAACGAGGAAGCCGTAATTATTGTAGAATATTGAATGACAACTATTTGTTATAGTGACAGTTGTTTATTGTTTGTTGTTTTTTTTAGGTAGCACGATACAAATTTTAATTTTTTTTACGTTTGAACGCAAAATTTCGCTCCAATAATTTTTATTAAGTGACAATTCATATTTAACGAAGCTTCGTTAAATTTTTTATATAAATTAATTTTTCCATGGGCAAAAGCACAGAAACGGCATTTAACGCAAACATAATTTTTTTAAAGATACGTTTATAATTTTTTTTAATTTTTCCATGGTTATCCCTTAAGGCTGCGGGCCAATAGTCGAGTAAAAGTCAATTTTAAGTAAATTTTTCGGTAAATTCATTTATTTTCCTAAAACTCTATGGCAAACTGATCGAATAATCTATTCTAAATCCGATTTTTACAATAGTAAATGATTTACCCGTCTGTTGGCCCGTACCCTTAGTAGAATAATAGTTTACCGCCATGTTCTAGTTACTGTTAAAGCATTCTTTTGACTGAATAAATCGAATAAACATACGAAGTACGCAATCACATGGTGGACGGTATAATTTTATTATTGTAATTGAAGTCTAATAACGTTCTCGATTAGTTAGGAAGGGTAGATAATACATTTATTTCATTTGAAAAAACAATAAATCTCTTATGGAAGTACAACTTCCGGGAAACCGGATTTCGGCCCAACATCGCTGGGACTTCCCAATATTTGGAAAAGGATTGTGAGCCGTTTATTTTGAAAGTGGTTTAAGTCTATTTAAAAAAATAGTTAATGGTAACAATAATCACAACTGATATAATTCTTTTTATTTACAAACAATTTTAGTCTAGTATCATCAAAAACGAAATGAGTTTTTCATTTGAAAATTAGCTAGTTAAATTTTTATAGTTATATTTTTAAATCAATTCAAACACAAACATTTAAGGCTGCTGCACGACTGTGAGATTTTACCCGCACTCACAGTCTGCAGTTTTTAACTTATAGTTTTTGCTCAATAAAATTCGTCTACATTATTTGACGTTTCTTTCATTCGATTGAAATTGTTGTCATTGTGAGTTGAAACTACCATGGAAAGACTTTTTATATATTGTTTCCTACGATTGAGATCCCTGTATTACTCCAACTACAGTAACATCACGATACCAAAGCGGATCCGTGTACCCTCTCCTTTGCCACTCCTCCACACCGGTAGTCCTGAAATCTATTAGTATGCTAATTTTGAATGTTTCCATCAAGTTTCAGAGTTCCATTATGATAAGAGCGGTCGAGCGAAAAATCAACTAACGTTTCAAATACGTTTTACAAACGACGCACAATCGGGTCTTGGTAAATCTTGTTAGTAATATACATCGTGAAATCTAGATAATTTTAAATGGATTTTATCGTCGTAGCAATCAAATTCAATTCCGTACGTAGAAATTAATCTGTGATAAAAAAATTCAAAAATGCCCATATGATTAGAAAACCTGCATAAGTACTTATTGATTATGAAAGATACGTTGAATTTCCTTAATAAAGCTGAAGATAGTGGGGGTAGTCGATATGTCGTCGACATGAAAGCGGGATTTGAACAATTAAGATGGGCCTGTATTGAGACTATAATTCATGAAAAATATGGCACAAAAACTGCTTATATCGTTCGATATGTTAAACAACAGATATATAGAGGCAATGCTATCTATTGAATGAAATCTTTTTGCAGATACACACAATTATGAGTAAATATCTCAAATGAAACAGACTCCGCCCGAACGTGGTATTCTGAAAAAATTTCGACTGTACGTTAAAAATTTGTACAGTACGATATCGTCTAGCTAGATGATACAATAGTTTTATTACATTTTCACGCTATCATTAAATGAGATTTCCAAAGCAAATTACTCTGAATCTCTTCATTTATAAAAATTTCTGAACACAACCCAAACAAAAAAAAAACAAAAAGGAATGACAGATACTTGTCATAAAATAGCAAACCGCTTGCTCATGTTCTTTTTTAAGCAAAATTTTTTTTTATCTATAGGTTGGTCGTCTGCGAACCAAGTATAATATACCAAGAGAAATATTTTCAAGCGTTTTTATTTGTTTAGCGTGCAGTTGGCCTGAAGACAACTAATCGAGTGCGATTTTTTGTGCGAATATTATTTTATCACACGTTTCCACCAATCAAATTACGCCCATAAAAGATAAAATATTTTTAATTTTAAGGCAAAATATACGCAGACGACCAAAGTAATCATAAATAAAAAATTATGGGCTGCATTGTGTCCAATAAATCGATGGAAAAGTGTGATTCTTAATATTCGTGATTCTAAATCCGTGAAAGTGTGATTCTAAATTCGCACTCGAACAGTCGCCCTGAAAGACCAACTTTCTGGTATGCTTATAGTAAATATGCTTGACGCAAATTTTATGGCAGCACCTTCGTTTCAAGGATAGAATGAGAACGACATTTAAGTTGAATGTTGAAATATAAATAAATAAAATAATATAATAATAAATTTATAATGTGTTTGAATAATGGTACGATTCCACCTGAAAACAGAAACATTTTACAAAATTTTTGCAGAAAATGTGACAAAGACAAGTACTGAAATTTACATTAGAGCAACTGAGATACAACATTTTTATTTTATGGGACAAAAAGTTGGGGAAATTTTGACATCAACAAAATCTAACCTATAAATTATTTAAAGAATATGAAAAATCTCTATTATTAATGTTTGACAACAATTTTATATCCTAAAAATTACTAAAAAAATAAAGATTATTGTTGCGATGAAAAAATAATATGATGTTTGATTAATTTGGATAATTTACGAAACTATCTAAAAGTTGTTTTGCTATAAATTATGTGAGGGGAAAACATAAATTCATTCTATTTTTGACTTCGTCTAGTGCAGACGTGTTTTTAATCAATTTATTTTGGTTCATTTCATTTTATCTTTCTATTTTACCGTATTTTTTTGCTCTTTTTAATTTGGTGATAGTGACCTTTAACATAATTACTTAAATGTGCATAGTATATTTTGTGTAATGAAAGTTTCATTCTAAGTTTTATCAATTTTTGTTTTCTGCGATTTTATCAAATTAACGTGATATACTTGTGCGGATAATAATAAACATGTAATCTTAATATATCTGTGATAATAATATTACTTTATTTTAAACATTGTGACCCGATCGTAAATTTCATAACTGTGATAATATTGTAAGATTCCGTGATATATCTGTTGATATATTATGTCACTTAGATTTTATTCGCGTTCAATACCGTAGTGATTCGTAAAAACTTATACATGTTTGTATCTGTATTCAAATATTTGTGAAACGTGAATATTTATAATATTATAAATAACAGTGTCTATTGAATTAATACCGTTTTTGGTAAATATAATATACAATAATCGAGTTTTGGTTGGTGTGTGTTGTTGTTGTTGTTGTTACGTTGAATATCGTAACTGCCGTTTAGTGTCGACATCACAAAATAATATTGTTCCATCAAATTGTGCGGCCATTCACAACCAATACTGACATTAAAATAATCAAATTAACGGGATTAAGAAGAGACGCATTGGACATCATACAACAAATATAACACGATTACTGCAGCTAAGTATCTTTTTTTATGTTTTAACGGTTAAATTTGTTCTGTATTCGCGTGCATATTATTTTTTTAATTTTACTTTTTTAATTATGAATACTATAATTGTATGCTGCTTCTGCGGCTCAGCGTTTGATCACTCCTCTGAGAGAGTACCTCACTTGCGCGCTGATTCCGCTTTTTTAAAGAAGTTTTCCTTCATCTGCATTGAATGCAAAAATGGTAGCAATATGTATGCCAAAATTCCGTTTATAACCGAATCCATTGCTACAATTGCAAATCGCGTGGAGGACTGTAAATTAGACTTTGACGCAAACTGTAACCGTCTTTTTAATATGAAAAAAAAACTAAATTTATTGTGCGCTAGTGTTGATGACATGTCGAGTTCGCTTGACCGCATTGATGACAGTATTGCAAGCAACACCAAATCGATCGCACTTAACAACTTCAGTCATGATAAATACTTTGTAAAAGTTGTAAAATTTATCGATAATTTCGACGCTATGGTGAATGAGATGTTTTGCAACAAATTTGATTTAATTTTTTCGGACATGAATACGAATATGTCACTAATTAAACAACACAACAATCAACTTACAAGTGAATTTAGGAATCACAGCCAGCTCACTAATGAACACTTATTATCACACTCGAAGGATATAGCAGACCTCTCTCGTAAATTCGATGATTTCAGTTTCGCTCTTAGTGATGGTTTTGAGAAAAACACTATCAACATCTCCGAACATATACATTCATCTATCTCCTGCTTTGAGAATGAACTTAAAACAACGAAGGACATTTGTAGCGAATTGATGAACTGCGCGATAACAAACCGACCTACAGCATCAGAAGCTCCTCCAAATGCCATCTCCCTTCAACAAGAACTTCTATCAACAAATTCTCAGTCAAACAACAGCCGTATTTCACCTTCAACATCTGCAGCTCGCGTTTCTCACACTACTTCAATCAACAATTCTACATCTCCAACACTAATAGCCCCTATATCCGCTCACTTCTCCAATAACCCTGCTAATCCGCCATGTATCCTTAGAGCAGTCCCTAAACCGAAATTTATATTTGTATCCAGATTGTGTAACACCACAACTAACGCCGATGTTATATCACATGTTAATTCTGTATTGAATCGGCATAACATCCAGGGACAAAGAATCAAATGTAAAAATATATCCCGGTTCAATGGACATGTTGCTTCGTTTAAATTAATGATCCCTGAAGCTGTATTTGATACGTTGCTCTCCCCTGAATCATGGCCCGAAACAACTTTTCTTAAAGAATTTGTCGACTTCCGAATTAATAATAATAACATAGCAGAGCCAAAAAACTTAAACGCTTGTCCCTCTACTACCAGAATGTAAGGGGACTTAGAACCAAATCTCACGCCGTTTTTTCAGCAGTTCAAAGACTTCCATTTGATATTTTTGCACTTACAGAGACTAACTTGAACAGTGATTTCAATAGTAACGAGTTTTTTTCCTCGGATTTCAACGTCTTCCGCAAAGATGGTTTTTACTGTCCTGACACAAATTCAACAGGCAGAGGGGTTCTTATTGCAGTGCACATCAATTTTGATAGTACAATTGTTACCATTCCCAACACTGCTAATATCGAGTTAATATGCGTCAAAATAAAGAATAATAAAAGTAATGTTTTTATTTTATGTTGCTATATTCGCCCACTTAGCCAGGTCGTAACCTATCAAGTTCTTACTAACGCTGTTGACTTCATCTTTGACCTGATGGATACTCAAGATCACATCTTTGTCGTGGGTGATTTTAATCTCCCCGGTCTGAAATGGGACTATTCAGACGATAACAGTCATTATGTTGCGTCGAATGTACTAACCACCAAAGAAGCTTTATTTACTGATAATATGTTGAACTCTGGATTATTTCAGATCAGCAACGTTAAGAACAGTTTGAACAGACAGCTCGATTTGGTATTTTCATCTGGTACCAACAATAGCGTCGAATCGGAAACCAATCTCATCCTTTGTGCCATAGATGTATACCATCCTCCCATTTTAATTACATTTTGTCTGGAGCAAGACAGTTTTAATGTTGAAACTCCGCCATGTTTTAATTTTCGTATGGCCGACTTTGTGAAACTTAATGATTTGTTGTCAAATATCAACTTTGACACCATTTTGAATGATAATAATGACATAGAAACACAAACTGTAAATTTTTATTCTGTAGTTTTTGATTGCTTTGAACAATCCATTCCGTATACTCGCAAAAAAACTGTATTACCATCACCTCCTTGGTATAATAGCGAATTACGAGCATTACGCAACCGTAGAAACAAACTTTGGCATAGATTTCTAAGAACTAAATCGGACTCTGATCACTCTAACTATTTGATTTGTTATAATGATTTCAGTAGTTTATCGGACGAACTTTACGGGAATTACATCAGACTCATGCAGTCCAATCTTATAGCCGATCCTAGGAGTTTCTGGCGGTTTGTTAATTTGAAAAAAAAATCCGACGGATACCCTTCCACTCTGAATTATAAAGATCATTCCTCTAATGATCCTCAAATCATAACAAATCATTTTGCTAACTATTTCAGTCTGGCTTTTGCAAACAGTGATTTTGAACCCGATGAAGATTACTTCATACACATGAATAACTGTGTTCAAACAACACTAACTTCGGTTCAAATCGATTACGAATCCGTGGTACAAAAGATTTCCAAACTTAAAGATGATTTTTCACCTGGTCCTGACGGTCTACCATCTATCGTCCTAAAAAACTGCAGTAATATTCTTGCTCAGCCGCTGACGGCACTTTTCCAAAAGTCGCTTTCACTTGGAATTTTCCCATCTATTTGGAAAAGTTCCTTTATAATTCCGACCCATAAGAACGGCTCCAAATCAGACATTTGTAATTACAGGCCGATTGCAAAGTTATCTTGTATTCCCAAGCTGTTCGAAAGTATTATATACGATTCATTGTACTTTTATTGTAAACCGTTGTTTTCCGACAATCAGCATGGTTTTCTCAAAGCTCGCTCCACGACCACAAACCTTGTGGAATTCACTTCACAAACATTAAATATGATTGAAGCAGGGAATGAGGTCGATGTTATCTTGACCGATTTCAGCAAGGCGTTTGACAAGATTTCCCATAAAGTTATTTTGTTTAAGCTCAGGGCTCTTGGATTTCCCCCACAATTTCTCCGTTGGGTGGGCTCTTATCTTAAAGACCGTATTTATCAAGTTCTGTTTAGGACATCAGTATCAGCTCATTTTTCAGCAACATCTGGAGTGCCCCAAGGCAGCCATCTGGGGCCGATTTTTTTCATTCTGTCTATTAACGACGTTGCATGTTTGATTAAAAATTCATCCATTTCTATATACGCCGATGACATGAAGATTTACAAACTGATTTCAAACACAACGGACAAGAGCCTATTACAATGCGACCTCAACAACTTCTCCACTTGGTGTGCTAAGAACAACCTCGATTTGAACGTGGGTAAATGCAAAACAATCACCTACTCTCGAAAACGTGCACAGTCTATCTCTCGCGACTATTACATTAACAGCGACGCCGTTACCAGAGCCGTTTCTGTTCGAGATTTGGGGGTCATTTGCGACAGTGAGTTGAATTTTAGACATCACATCGATCGTATTGTCAGCCAAGCCAATTCTGCGCTCGGTTTCATCAAGCGTTGGTCGAAAGAATTCAACGATCCTTATGTTACGAAGGCTCTTTATTCAACATTCGTTCGTCCCCTGCTCGAATATGCCAGCCAGGTGTGGTCGCCTTTTCATGAGGTTCACATTAAGAGGATTGAAGCAGTCCAGCGTAGATTTCTTCGCTTTGCTTTACGCGGACTACCATGGGTGGACATGTTTAACCTGCCTCCATATCAAGATCGTCTGCAGCTAATTAATTTACAATCACTTAGTAAGCGCCGAGTTGTTGCGGACGTGGCTTTCATCCATCAAATACTAACTGGGGGTATCGATTCTTCTGCTCTGTTAGGTAAAATCAATCTAAATATTAATTCTCGGGATTTAAGATCAGTACCTATGTTTAGAATCGACCCTCATCGAACTGATTACGGAAAGAATGAGCCCGTCTCTAGAATGTTGTACGAAGCTAATCAGCACTGCCATCTTATCGATTACAATATGACAAAACGTACGTTGAAAAAACGTCTTTATTTTTCTTGACTATAGTTTGATATTTTATTTAACTTATTTGTTTTTTGTTTTTTTGTGTCATTTTATTTTGCTTGACTTTATCTTTTACTATTTAATTTTTTTAAAATCTATCAAATCTGTTTGTACTAAGCAGACTCGACTTCCGTTTTCCTGCCGTCTGCGATGGGTATCATCTTGCTTAACTATTCTTTTAGCTATCTATTTATAATCACATTTGACTTTTTTTTTTTTTTGCCGCTTTAAAATCCAATTTTTTAATTTCTCTGGTTAAGCATCTCGATATCCTTGTTTATAATTCACTTGAATTATACTCAAAAAAATAATAATAATACAGATGGAGACTCCCCGCGCGCGGTTGGGAGGGGTAATAGGTCGTCGGGATAATTTATTATTATTAAAAAATAATTCAGTAGGCGAAAAAAAATATAAAGAGCGTGTTGTGTCAACGGCAAAATGTTACTACACACCATAAAAATATCAAAAAAATAAAAGTTTGCTGGGAGTGGGGAATTTTTTTCTGTTTTGTTGCCATAAAAAATATTTTGCTTGATATTTTTATTTATAATTATGGCAACAAAAAAAAAATTTCAAAAAAAAAAATATTGATGTGCGGGTCCACACAGAGAGAATTTATATTTTTATCTCGTTCTAGTTTTCTGCAAAATAAAACGCTGTGTAGTGGAATAGGCCCATAAAACCTTTAGTTTTTTTAAAATTTAAATCTATGTATATAATAGTTCAACTTAACCGTATAATCAAAAATCTTGTATTGCTCTATTTTACTATATAAAAATAAAAAAAAGTTAAAAACTTGATCGCACAACATAATCAGATTTTAAAATTGTTCCAAATTGAATTTTTCGTAGGTATAATAAATAAAGTTTAGATTGAGCAAACTTTAGTATTGTCGAATAAAAAATTTCAAATATTCATTAAAAGCCCATTATAAGCGACTACGTCGAAAACCTTTTGGGGCAGTTTTATTGAATAGGGAATTTTCTTATTTGGATAGTGATCATAAATCAAAATAGAAACACAACGTCTTTAATGTTAAGTTTATGGTAAGGATTTGTTCTGAACTTTGAAAAAATAAATGTTCAGCCAAATTTTTACCTGCGGCGGACAGTAACTATTTACAGATATTAATGAGCAGTACCTAAGAACTCGAAAAAAATGACAAAAATGAAGGAAATTTACAGAAAAGCTTGTTGTCTAAGTGACTGTCACATCATGTTGTTTGACGACATTTAATATACGGATATCGTTTTTTCAAGAAGGGATATCACCGATATTGTAGAGCGTCTAGCATTATGTCTTTAGGGTATTTAAATGTTTATCTCAAACTGAATCGACGTGGTCTTATTCTGCTTTTCCGAGGGAATTGGAAAAATATTTTATTGTAATTGCAAATTGCACTAGTTCTTAAATATTTATTTCCCACTCCCAAATGTATATTCTGGCAGACAAGGAATAATTTTTTTTGGAAATTTTTTTTTACGTTGATATTTTAAAACTAAAACACGTATTGCGACCTTATTACATGTTTAATTTATTTTTAAATATATATTTATTAGAAAAAATAATGTTTACAAATTCAAACATGTACCAATCATAATTCCCCAAACAAATAATGGGGAAAAATTAACGTCAAAACTGCTATAAAATGGAATTATTTTTTCCTAATAAAAAAAAAATCCCAAACCCCAGTATACACTTTGGGAAAAATTCCCAACTGCTAGAAAAACGTCACTTATTCCCAATTCCCGGGGAAAACCAGAATAGGGCCACAGAGCTTTAGTGTAGCATAAATAATCAATAATGTCAGATTGCTAGTAATCTACTAATTTAAATGAATCCGCAAATTTATTCTTTAATATAAAGTTGGCAGAACCCCTCCAGAAAAATGTTTCAATATAATTTGGAAAATTAAATGCTAGGCTTATTAAATATTTTTTTTAATATTGAGGCTATGCATTCTCACGGCAACAATGAATTTGGTAGCTTTAGCTAACTTTAGACTAAATAAATTGCCTATTAAAAATGATTAGCCTCCATTCTTTCGATAAAAACCGGGGTATTTTTTTATATATTAAGGCTAGCGGAACCCAAATCAACAAACGAGCTAGAAATCTAATTAAGAATGGAGAACAAGTTCTATTGACATACAAATAATTAAAGGCCCAATCAGAAAATGTAGACTCCACTGGATCTTGAGGACACACTGTGGCGAAACCTAATTCAAAAATCAAACATAAAACAAATTTATAATTCAAAATAAGATCTTATGTTCTGTGAATAATTAAAGGCTAACTAAAAGCTTTATTATAAAGCTCCACTAGTTTCTGATAAAATATTGATTTTCTGTAATTTTTTAGATAGTAGCAACCAAAACGAAATCATGGTTGAAAATTTAATTTAGAATGCAATTTTAGATCTAACAAACAGGAAATTAAAGGGTCACTGTGGCCCAAGAAATTCCATATTAAAAAATGTTGGCTTCACTCGTTCTTAACATATCTTCACACACAACCGAATATCGAATCAAAACTATTTTTAGTCACAAAACATTATCGTCTGAAAAATCGTTTGAACAAAGTTGACCAGAAAGCTAGATAAAAAGACTGAAACGTTTCGGTTCACCTATGATTCGACCTTTGAGGATGTTAAACAACAGTCGTATGAAAATCCGGTAGGACTATTTCTTTAAATGTTTCAGGCCAGCTAAAATTTGGGAACCACTTGTCGAAACGGATGAAACTATCATAAAGTTTTGCTAGCCTCAAAGATTAAGTCAATTGATTTTTGCTACAGTATACAATTTAAGCTCTTAGCGACCAATTGGTTTAGCATTATCAACAATCAGCCGTTACCATTAGAGCGTTCGGGAATCAGTTTTTAGACAAATATTTTCTAAAATATTATAAGAGTTATAAATTGCGTGTGTTTTTTTGGTGCTTGATTTGGCCAGATTGATTGATTTGATTTCTTGGCAGAAATATAGATTTTGGCAAATAGCAGATAACCTATACATTTTATACATTTCTTATGTGAGTTCGAATAAATCAAGTTTATAAATATAATAAAATTTTACAAATTTATCACTCTAATATAATTTACCAACGCTTTAGTGCAAAATCTTAAGCACAAATTTGATTCTATCCTTGAAAATGACGTGCTGGCGCCTGGTAAAGCTATTTTGGTATTTTATTAATCTTAATATGGAAAAGTATCGGACCACAAGCTTAAATATAATTTGAAACAAACCAAAATCACTTTTGAAGCACAAAATGGCTTAAAACGAGTAGCAGGTAATGAAATTTATTTTCCTAAAAGCAAAATATATACTGCAGTAACTTTGCAAGCCATTTGCACCACAAACTTTAGATAAATAACTTTAGAAAATAAATTTGTTTTCTTAATTTTAATTTTAAACAAGCCTTACAAGTAACAGTAAAATGTTTTCTATTGTGCTAGCATAATTAAATTAAAAAAATAGTGAAAATTAAATTTGATTGACTCGAGAAATTATTACTTTTATGGCGAAATTTTTTTAGTTTATTTTCCGGCAACTGTTATAACTTACATATTTAATGCTCATTCTTGTTATTTTAATGATTTTACTTGTCCGTTTTGTAACTATGGGCTTGATATTGAACAAATTTTATACAATATATGAGAAGCATATAACATACATTAATAATTTGATTATTATTAATGACACTAATAACAAAAATTTTATTACATTTGGTAAATCGAATTCCAAATACTCGTAGGTCATTTTAGTAACGCTAATTTATAATACTAGATTTATAGAAGCTAAACATTTGGATAAATATATTTTACACTAGTGGCTAGAAAAACTGGATTTACCTAGCAAAACTCTTTAAGACAGGATTTGCTGGATTGTGCTCTGTTTGAGCGCACAATGTAGAATCAGCTGCAGAAGTATATTTTGTAAAAAACTTTCAACAAAAAATTTAAAAAAAAATCTTTATTTCGTTGAAGGACCAGCAAGACTTAATATCTGGCATTATTAAGCAACCAATTTCAGCTTGTAATAAAAAAAATTTAAGCCCACATACAAATATCCGAGAGGTAATCTATAAAATAACACTAAGAACGGATGGTTCTTGGCAAGTAAAGACATTTCAAAATTCTAGGGAAAAATACAAAACGGGTAGAAAATGTCCTTAGTTTTTGTTTTAAGTTTTAAGCCACATAAACTTAAATATTAGCTACATTTTAATTGCTATAAAATTGGTTTATACAGATAGGTTGATATCAATCTACTAAATATTGTTACGAATTGCACAACGATTGCACAAAGACCACTCAGATGGACGATTTCAGTGGAAGGATAAATAAAGATCGAGCAATATTGAAAAGGATTGTTGCGTCAAGGAATTATTTTGTTCTAAAAATACAAAAAGATCCCTAAATAAACCGAGATTTTTATGTTTTGAATATGTAGTCTCGATTGAAAAATTTGTTTAGTGAAACACGTTTTGTTGTTGTTGTTGTTGCTGCGTAAGATACAGGGTGTTGAATAATGTAACAATTCAAAAAAATGCGTGAGTATGAACTAAAGAGAGAGATTATTTGAGGTTATAGAGCTTATTTTAAAGGTAAGTATAATTAGGATTAACGAAAAATATAAAAATAGTAAATTCATCAATTTCTTCATTTTCTAAATTCCCGCCAAATTGTTCTTATTGAATTTTCTGAAAAATCAATTTTTCTTATTTTTATTTATTTTTTTGTAAGTAATTGGAAAATTGATATTTTAAAACATAACATAATAACATAACATAATACTAGACTACTTCTGTTGGGATGACTGCGCGAAAACCGTGAGTTTCTTTTAGTGTTTTCAATTTTCAAACCTAGCGGCAAGTTTGATTTACTTGGATTAATGTTATGCGTCTGAACAAAATCTAAATTTGATCTCTGGGTCTATTTTTTAATTCAACCCGAGCAAGCAGGCTTACCCCAGGTAGTGTACACCGAGCAAAGGTTGTACTGGGTAAAATTATCCGGTGCGCATAGAGTAAAAAATTGTTTTTTACTTTGCACACTCTTCGTACACTGACATTAATTTTAGAGTAAAATTTGGAGAACCGAGTAAGCTCGGTGTAAGCACAGTTCACAAATAAAAACGCAGTGTGCAGAATAAAATTACTCAGGTTGAATAAAAAAACACAGAAAATTTTTTGATAGCGCCCTGCTTGCTCAGGTTGAATTAAAAAATAGGCCCTCTGTTTCAACCTTTTTTTTCGATTTAAATAATTCATCTGCATTATTCATTTTACTTTGCGATTTTGTTTTGATCGGTCATAAAATTAAAAATTTGCCTAAAAAATCAAAAAGTCAAATTACAACAAAAAATAAAATTTTATTGAATATAAAATTGTGTTTTATTGTGAACTGTTAGTGGTAACTGTTTGTGAAAGATATTTTTAATTCAGTTTTTTGTAAAATATTAATCAAAACTTGAACTCAACTAAATAAATGATAGTGTGATAGTAATTTCGACAATTATTGAAATAAAATTATGCCGTATATTAAAGTTGATAAAATAAATATTCCGTCTAACCTGTTTTGTAACACATGTGACAAGGACTTTGGATCAAGTAAAGGTTACTTAAGGTGTGACAATTGTGATGGATTATTTCACTTAAGTTGTAAGAAAATCTTTGGGGTCAATTTAGTTGCTGCATCGTTAAATGCGAACTGGTATATTTGTAGTGAATGCAGAAATCTGTGCAGTGGTGTTAATGCAAAAAGATTATAGTGAATGATGCTGATAAACAGGAGGATGAATTAACTGCTCTTTTATCCAGTGATATGAGTGATATAAACTTTTTAAAACTGCGTTGAGTCGTCTGTTTACTTTACTTCTTGAAGTTCATAAATCCCAAAAAAATTTCTCTACGAAATATGATGATACGCATGCGTCTTTTAAACAGTGTATTGATGAGAATAAAGTTTTAAAACAACGGATAGATAAATTGGAGGCGGATCATAATGTTGTATATAAAAGACTGTATGACCTTCAGACCAATAATGGAGCAGTTAATAATGATAACAACAAGTGGGTAACAACAAGTGGGTTACCGGTTTCCTCAAATTTGACACAACAAGTAGTAACAGTTTTTAAAAACAACGATTTTATTATTTCGGATGACGGACATAAACTCAATTATTGTGAATTTAAAGTCAGCTGATTTAAAAAATAAATTATTCTAATGTAAGAAGAACAAGCAAATTATCAGCACAGTTGATTTACATTTACCTAAAGGGGCCAAAGTTCATTTACGCGAATTCGTTGCCAAATCAAGAGTGATGTTATACACAGAATGTCAACAGTATAAAGTGCTCAACAATTGGAAATATTGCTGGTACAGAAATAATACAGGGAAGGATGATAATTTAAAGGGGATCCCCCCGTTATCAATCTTTCCAAAATCCATTTTGCTAAAATCCGTAGTTTTTTATAAAAATCCTCTTTTGACAAAATCCATTGATGTTGAAACCCATGATTGTTGAAAACCTTTTTTGTTATTTTCCAATTTTGACTAAATCCATTTATGACACAATCCACTGTTGTCAAAATCCTCTAGTATAATTTAGTGACATTCATGATCGTACAAATAAAATAAATTTCGTATTTCCATGAAAAAAAAATCCAAGAATCCATGAAAAAAAAATCGAATCCATCGTTTTTGTTATTTTTGTCAAAATCCATGAAAAAACCATCGAATCCATCGTTTTTGTTATTTTTTACAAACCCGGGCTTGTAAAAAATAAAAAAAACGATGGATTCGATGGTTTTTTCATGGATTATGACAAAAGGGATTTTGTCAAAAATGGATTTTATCATAAATGGATTTTGAAAAGGATGGATTTTGTCAAAAGATGATTATGTCAAAAACGGCTTTTGTCAAAATGGATTTTGACAAAATGGATTTTGTCAAAAAAGATCGTGACATAATGGATTTCGTGGGTAACCCAATTTAAAGCTATTCTATATAAATATAGTTTTTAGGATTTTGATAAACTTAAGTTAAGTGTAATTAACAACAAGTAGTGTTATGGTAAGTTATTAACATTTTTTTTGTTTATCTTCTAGTTTTGTAGTATCCATTTTAAGATGCTTCTTTTTGTACATCAGAATATTAGAAGTTTAAGGAAGAACTTAGATGAATTCATGTGCCAGCTAGATATGCTCAATTTATAGACCGAACGTAATATTTTTTTCGAATTTTTTTATTAATGAACCTTAAGGTGCCATTGTTTGACAATTTGGTGGGTTATAATTTTATTGCTAACTGTAATTCGGAAAATCGAAATGCTGGTGTTGCAGCGTATATTGATATATCTTTAAACGAACAGGTAGAATATTTGAAATTTCGATGCGCTGATTAATTTTACTTTTCTGGGTTTTTATAGATTGCATGCTTTTTCGATTGATTTATTTATGAATAAACTTGACATATGTGCTTAGATATGTTTAATAGTAAAGTGCTAGTTTTTATGGGGACATGAACATTAATTTGAGTTCTCAATGTCAATCTTGTGTTGATTATATAAAATTAATGTCTTCACACGGTCTTTTATCCCTTAATGATCAACCAACTAGAATCGTAAATGATAGCTCGTCAATAATTGATCATATATTTTTGAGAATTAAGCCGATCTTTGATTTTTCACATTCAACCTTGCTTAAAGATCTCCAAGTTACTGATTATTGTGCAACTTTTCTTATGTTGGATATTCCTATTAGTTGTACCAGTATAAATTCGGCCAATTACAAAAGAATTAATTTTGAGAAACTTGTACGCTGTTTGGATGCTGAGAGATGGACTAATGTATTCTGTAGTAATGAAGCTAATTCGGCCCATGATAATTTCCTTTTTACATTCTCAAAGCTTGTGTCGTCATGTACTGTTTCTTTTGAACGTCAATTATCTAGCAATAAGTTGAAAGGCTAGTTTGGTACTAAACTTTTAAATTTGATAAAACGTAAAAATAATTTAGGTATGAAAGTTAAAAAGCACCCTAATAATATTCGGCTTTCTATTAGATATAACAATTTAAAATCGCAAGTAAGAAGTGCTATCAGCAAAGCAAAAGTTAATTATTTCAAAAAATTATTCTCGAATGCCAATCATAATGTTAAAAAGCAATGGAGAATAGTTAACGACGTTACTGGCAATTCGAAAAGTCAAATAATTCAAAATCTTTCAATTTTTGATGATTCAGGGGTTTTGGTTAATGACTCTAAAGAGGTTGCTGATATTTTAAATAAAATTTTTATTTCAATTGCTGATGATATCAAAAACAAATATATTTTACGTACTTCAAATGGCATTAGTGAGGAAAATGCATTGCTATATTCGAACAAGTTAAAATAAATCATTCTGTTTTACTCCCACTTGTCCGATTGAGCTGTTGTACCACATTAATACCATGAAATCTACCAATTCAAGTGGAATAGATAAAATTTCCAACATGTGTATTAAAACAGTAGCTGTTTACATTGTTGAGCCGCTATCATTTATATATATATAACTTAAGTTTTTCAAGTGGAATATTTCCAGATAGTTTAGAAACTGCAATTGTTATACCACTCTATAAAAAAGGTGATCCCAATATGAAAAATAATAACCGCCCTATCAGCTTTTGGTCAGGCTTCTCAAAATTTTTTGAAAAAGTTGTAAAATCACGTGACACGAAATTTATTAATGAAAGTCAGTTTGGGTATCTTAAGGATGCTAATACTGAAGATGTGATTATTAAAATGCTTTCTTCAATTTTGAAGGGCATTAGTTCTAACAAGCTTACTATGGCTTTATTCATTGATGTTATGAACACATTTAATACAGTAGAACATAACATTTTGCTTAACAAGCTGTACTATGCCGGCTTTAGATTAATAGCTCTTGATTTCTTTAAATCATATTTAGAAAAACGATATCAAGTTTCACGGGTGGGTGATATTTTCAGTGAAGAATTGGCTATTACATCACACCAGGTTCAGTTCTTGGGCCAATTCTATTTTTAATTTATATAAATTCGTTATTTACATTAAATCTTCGTGGCCCTATAACAGCTTTTGCAGATGATACTGTAATTTCATACACAAATGTATTTTTGGATGGATTATTTAATGACATGCAAGACGATTTAAAATATTTAAGCAAATGGTATGCATTCATTAGTATTGAGCGACAAAAGCGTTTTTATGGCATTTAATATCTATAACTATCGAACTACGTCTAATGCCCTTCTAAATTCTGTAAAATTTTATAGTGTTGATTGTAACAATTTTCAATGTAAAAATGCGTGCGCTGATCTTAAAAGGGTTGATAATTACAAGTATTTAGGTTTATGGGTGGATACATATTTAGATTTAAAAAAAACATTTTGAAGAAACTCAGTCTAAAATTTTCATTGGTATTAGAAAACTATATCTGTTACGTAATATAGTGCCCAAAAAAGTTTTAAATTGTTTGTATTTTCCTTTAATTAATTGTCATTTAGAGTACGGTATTGCAGCGTGGGGTGGTTCATTTAAAAATAATGGTAGTTTACTTGTCAAAATGTAAAACTATGCAATAAGAGTAATTCATTTAAAAAAAGTACTGATTCAGTCTAATGTTTATTTGCGAAAAGTAATATTCTACCATACTACGTAATTAAGCTTTATGTTTATAAAGTATTGAAGATATTTTATAAAAGATCGAGCTATTTGATGTATATTAAGCCTAAAAATTATAATACGCGTCCTTCAGAATATTTGGTTCCTTTCACGAGTAAGGAACGTTGTAAGAAATTTTTTCATTATAAGGCACCATTTCTGTTCAATAAACTGCCCTTGGTAATTAGATCGGCACCTACATATCTAAAATTTTCAATTAGTCTTAGAAATTGGGTAATGGAGGTTTCTGATATTGAACGTTGATTGTAATCTTGTAATTGTGTAATTATATAATTCTAAGTTTCTCTGAGTTCACTTTTATTTCTGTATTATGATTAGTTAAAATTAAATTTTTGCTTATTTCTATAATTATAATTAAACTGCAAACAAGTCATATAATTTGTATAATTAATATTAATCGTATAGTATGAATCAGAATTTTTATCTAAAAACTACATGTTAGTTTCTAAAAATTGTTACTTTTATTTTATTTTATTGTATAGTTTTCAAATTTTCAAACAAATATTGTTTAAATAGCTAAATTGTACGGTTAAGAAACCATTCAAATGTATATAAAATGAAATGAAATGATTAAATAAATAAATAATAAATAAATAGTTATGCACTCCCTACTCCATCACATGATCCGTTTCCAAGACCTGTTGCACGGAAATGCCATTTACAATCAACTCAAAAATCTTCATTGTGTTTTACGATGTTCTTAAATTTTGCTTATATTTATAATGCGTGACTTCACCATCGGTAATAAATGTAAGATTAACTGGATATTTTAGTTTTCAGGAACTGCATCAATTTTTCGAAGAATAAATGAATCATGAACCAAACGATACTGTAGCTCATGGTGGAGATAATCCGATATTAAGGTGTAGTGACGTAATTTGTCCTCTAAACTTTCGTAAATTACAAATGGATGAATAATCGCATATTTATTATTCTCATGAAATCCTAGTGCTGCACGTTGCATTATAAATACATAATTCTCTGTAAAATCGTCAATTTTTCATTTTTTAAGAAGCTGGATTGCTAAGTAAAATGAAACAATGACACATCAGATCCTTCAGCTTATTTATGAAATATTCCAGAAATTTATCTGACGGTTGTGAAAAGGTTTCCAAATTTCATGTCGGTAGAAACTAAACAAATGGTCTTTAAAGTTATTTAGTCTTGGGCAGTATTCTACCTAGAAGATAGCATGTTGATGTAGGCTCAGCACATAAAATAGATGAAATACAATCCCGGTAATGCGCGTTTCACTATTCCCTCGGTGCACACACATTATTTATGACAAAGCAGTGAAAACTTGGATACCCCATTTTTTTACTCATCGCCCTGATGCAGTGTCTTATATCCATATCGTAGCCGCTTTGAACTTTAGCTTTGTCGATAGTTAAACAATCATTTTTACCGGTAAGCTATTACTGCTTGCTTGAACTCATCACTCATTCGCTTTCTCACTTTAGTTCCTTGAAGACTTAGTGCACCGTTCTTTTACCATACATTTTTAGTTGTTCGCACCATATGTTGCATTGGTACGATATCAAAGGGCCGAATATCGACTGCCGAATGTCGAAGGGCCGAATTTCAAAGAACCGAACGTGTCGAAGGGCGGAATGTTGAAGGGCCGAATGTGTCGAAGGACCGAATGGGTCAACGAGCCGTATGGGTCGAACATCCGATTTTTGTTGTTTTTAGAAATATATATATAAATATATATACGCAAACAGGTCTTATTTTTTTTTAATAATCTTTGAACTGAATCGATATTTTTAAAACAAAAAATATCATTTATTTGAAAACAAATTTAGTCGCATGTTCCTATGCAAAATCATTGCCGTCGTTGTTCCCAGTGTTGTGCCTGTTTTTTACGTTACGTAATATACTCGGTTTTTTACATGTAAAATACGTATTTTACACATAACAATTTTTTACAAAATGTAAAATACAAAAACTATTCTTAACTAATTCAAAATTACTTCTAGTTTATAATCTCAATTCTGACGTATCTATATAAACAAAATTGGATATAGGTATGATGTAAAATGAGAATTGAACTTTAAATAATTGAATTAAATTGAATTTATTTATAATTCTTATAATTTATTAATTATAATTAAAAGTAAAATATTTGTAGAAAAATATAAATAAAATTATTTTTTTTTTCCAAAGAAAATATGGGTTGTTTCTCAGCTACTAACTTATTTTTTAGAATAGAAAAATAAAATCCACAACACTTATGGGATTGAAGTGTAAAACGATTAATCATCAAACTCATTCAATATTAATGCTATAACATTTTAATGTTATCGGTTACAAAAATTGTTTAGATGATTACGAGAAATCATTACCATCTTTCGACAAGATTATTTAACTTGACACAGACAGAGACATCTGTAGTGCAATTTGTTCTCTATCGATTATTGTTTAAAATAAACAACTTCATACTGCGAAAAATAAAATCAGGTACATTAAGCAATGTAATTCTTATTTTAAGGAATAATCGATAGAGAACAAATTGCACTACAGATGTCTCTGTATCTCTGTGTCAAGTTAAATAATCTTGTCAAAAGATGGTAATGATTTCTCGTAATCATCTAAACAATTTTTGTAACCGATAACATTAAAATGTTATAGCATTAATATTGAATGAGTTTGATGATTAATCGTTTTACACTTCAATCCCATAGTGTTGTGGATTTTATTTTTCTATTCCAAAAAATAAGTTAGTAGCTGAGAAACAAACCATATTTTCTTTGGAAAAAAAAAATATTATTTTATGTTTTTCTACAAATATTTTACTTTTAATTATAATTAATAAATTAGAAGTAATATAAATAAATTCAACAATTTCAAATCCATTTCTCATTTTACATCATATATCCAATTTTTTTTTTCATATACGTAAGAATTGATGCTTTTGAATTAGTTACGAATATTTTACGCAGTGGTCCTCGCAATAATTGCATTTACGAAGTGTATATTTAGATAACGACTTCTGTAGTTATGCTTATGTCGTATTTTATATTAATTTAACTTAGCATCTTTTATTAATATAGTTTTTATCGAATAAAATTAAATGTATTAATATGATAAAAATTTATGTTTCGTATATTAAGGTTTGCGACTTTACTAAGGTTTTTAAATACGCATTTGATTTTATACAATATTATACGTTTTATACAGTAATTTAAGTATATTACCATTTTTTACGTAAAAAATGTATACAACAGTTTTTTACATACAATTGCACAACACTGGTTGTTCCTGGGTTACGCTAAAATTAGTTTTTTTTTAATTTAAGAAATACAATTTGTTTAAAACTAATTTCAAGTATTTACATTGAAAACGTGTTAATTTTAATGCAAACATATTGCAGAATCGTATGCATAATGTTCTCAGTAGGAGAAATCGAAAAAATTTAATATCGCCTATTACAGCGCCATCTATCATGAATCGAAAAAAATGTTTCAAGGAAATCGTACGTACTTTTAGCCGTATAATCCGAATCTGCAATAAAAAATAGGGGTTCCTATCTTAGTTTCCAAGTTGCCCCCCATCCCTCTTACAAACAGAGGCGGGGGTCCTTATTTTAGCACTAATGTATTCCCCCTGGGGCCCCCAGAAAGATTTAATTTTGATAATGGTCATTTTTATCATATAGGACTTATTTTCCGAGATATTTGACAGTTTCACCCGGTATATACGAGGAAGAGGCATATTTAAATTCAGTTACTCATATTTAATTGGCCCCAAAATTGCACTATACGAGTACATAAAATGATAATTAACAACAAATAAATTGAACTGAACCATCTTTTTAAACATTTCTAAAACAGTGAGAAATCTATTCTAATATAATGTTTCCATATAAAAGGTAGTAAAAAGGCTTTTACTATTGCATTGTATTTTGCAAAGAAACAAAAAATTACCCCGTAGTCTGGTTTTATTTATGTTTTAAAATAATAATTTTCAAATTAATTACAAAAAAAAAAAAAAAATAGAAAAAATAGGTTCTTTAGAAAATTTAAAAAGAACATTTTTTCGAGAATTTTGATAACGGAGAAATTAAAAACTTACTGTTTTTACTAGAAAGTTCGTGATGTGATCATATAAAAAGTCAAATTTGAACGATTCTTGTCGCACAAATTTTGAATAAAACATTTTGTCCTAAAAATTCATAAGACAGGAGATCTCTACGTAGAGAGTGGTGTTAAGTGCTTTATGCAGAAAGTGTCAAGTAGTTGATCCCAGAGGTCAGCCTTAAGAAGAAGAGGCAATATTTTGAACAATTATTGCATTAAGCTTCAATGAAAAATTGTGTTATAAAAATAGCTAAACACCGCCGGTGGACAGTGGACTGTCCCAGCGATCAGCCCCTGGCAATATTTGGAATTACACACGTTCAATATATAGACAGTTGACTCTGGAAAGATTTGTATGTGTAATTTATGCAGAAAACATCAAGTGATCGATTCTAGTGGGCAGAAATAAAAACAAAATGCATTATTTCGAACGATTGTTCCATGATGCTGCAATGAAAATATTTTTTCTAAACAAATCTAAGGAGTCTTTGGGAGAGAGTAGTTTCTGGAAAAACGTTGACGTGTACTGTGTGCTGAATATGCTAAGTGGTAGATCCCATATGTTTTGACATTTACAATTTCTGTATACATACATATACTATATTTATTTCTATATTTCAAAATTGAATGTAAATGTTACCTTTAAACAATTAATCAAAATCTATCGATTTTTGATTCTGCCTTCCTTCTAGTTAAAATTGAGATAAATGTTTTTATGTGTATAGTATTTTAGAAAACCCTAATAAACCACTTTAACGGTTGCTGTTTATTTTTTAAAGTAAGTATTTTATTGTTACACACATATTCATAATATAAATATATAATCCATTTGCATATCAATATTTTATATAGTTAATTAATATTAACTCACCTCTTGGAAATAATTTTAACGGAAATTTTTAAATTATTTAGACAAAACAAATTTTTCCTTTAATATTAATAAGTTCTGTTTTGTTTAAAACTTAAAACTTGTCGCTATATTTTCACCACCCAGAAACTATCTTTGTACATTTACTTAACTTCATAACGTTTAAATTACTTAATAATATTTTTTTTTGGTTATTGTATTTTTTAAACTTTATCACAATTTTCCAGTTTTATTTTTCATGTTTAACTTATTATTTTTTGCCACAATATTTAAATTTCACAAGTTTTCACGACGAGAACAATTTTGAAATTGTTTAAAGTTTTTCATCTGAAAATAGAAAACAAACAAAAAATTGATTAAATTAATGAAAAATGAAAATGCAATGCATAAATATTTGTGTGGTGTTTGCTTTTTAAAAAATAGAAATCAGTAAATGAACATCAACAGGTATAGAAAAAAAATTGTTGATGTAAATCTAAATATAATTTTCCGTTATATCGCGAGTATTTGGAAAATGCTTTAAATTGTATGTGTTTATTTTATTTCATTTTTTACTGTGGATGTTTGTGTTAATTTTATTTCCTTAACAACTGTATATACATACCCTCGTAGTATGTAGATCATAAACTATAGATAATGTATGGTAATGACAACCATTTTTTATGTGTGATAAGATTGCGCATGTTTGAAAATTAAAATGTTCGCTTTTGTAATTACAAGACGAGGAATTATTATTATTCACCATCTATTCGCATTATATACAAAATGTTAATGATTTCTTTTTAATTTTTCTGGAAAGCGCTTAGTGCAAGTTAAGTTGTCTGAGATAATGGTTTTCAATAACATGTTTTATTACGTTTTCCACGTAATATAAACTTTCAAAATAGGTCAAATTTTATTTTATGTTCTAGATGGAATAAGTTTTGTGGACAAGTATTTTATTATAAAACTAGAATTCTGAGAAATAATGAATACACATTCTTTATGTGTTTAGTGTAATCCATTAATTTTGATAAAATATAAACCGTTTCAGTTTAAAGTTCAGCTGGCGCCTGAAGTGGTTGAAACTACTAAGAAGCATGAGACATTTACAAACATGTTTGAACTATCAATTTTTAAAATATTTTCATAATATTCGACAACCTGTTTTAATATATATAAAAAAAACATTAATATAAAAATAAAAAACCAAAGTGAAATGTTGGAATTAAATTAGGAGCACGTTGTAGCTAAGCCAAAAAATATTTGGTTCTCTAATCTAAACCAATTCATTGTTTCCTAAGATTTGTGAACAGCGCATTACACAGAACTGTTAATTCGGATACCATAATTTTCTGAGTGTTATGTGCATCCTTTTGCTTTATATAGGTTCAAACAATTAAAAGCCCTTCAAAACTATCTTTCTCTTTTCTAACTGCCGCAAGGAAGATAAATCTAAAGAAACTCTTAATGGACCAAAATATATAAAACCACTGAATGACGAATATCGGTGCTCTTGCAATATACTCTTCCATCTAAGAACACTAATAGAAAGAACATTCTAATAATAGCTAACAGCATCTCTCTCACAAGATCAAGTTCCACTTATTAAAAAACAAAATAATGCATTGCTGTTTGAATCCGTAAAATAAATACCCAATTGGGGAAAAGGTCAAATTAGATTTAGTTGCCTTCACACCCACCATTTTGACAATATGTTTTCACACCATCGAATTATACAAAATTAGCAAAGCAACTAATCTCATTTGGTTGACACATGGACAAGGGCTATCCTCGAAATGCCATTGTCAAAATTTTGGCAAGCCCGGAAATTTAAATCCATGATCTCAAAATGTCAAATCGCAAAATCCTAGATTTCTAGGCAAGAATTTTGAAAGAAAACCGATTTTGGTTCCGAATCATTGGTTAGTCAAAATCCTGTTTTTAAAATCCTGTATTTTTCCACTTAAAATTAGTAATGGACGAATTCTGGAGTGAGCTGCGTTGAGTGGAACAAAACTATTTCTTAACAGACTATGGTCTACTTCGATGTGTAATTCCGGATGAAATACTTAATGAAATTTAGCCGTAACAGATATATCTAATACTAACTGTACCTACTTGACGGTGCGTTTTCTGGACTAGATCCAAAGGTGGCAGAATCTTTTATAAGGTTAGAACTTGCATTTTTGTTTCTCACAATATTAGTGCTACTCTCATTCAAGAATGCAGCTCAGCAGACGTAACAGCTATGCTCGCTACTCTCAAGTCTTCGAATTCGTCGAAATCATTGGTGGTGCCATGAGTGTGTTTATCCTAAGACTCCGTTTCTCCAAACGGGATTATTAACCTTACGAGTATTTCGTGTAGCAGAAAAAATAATTAGCTTTAGTCATCAGTCATCACACGTTATGTGGTTGCTCGAGCATAAACAGTAGAGATTCATCTTTGATTAACTATTTAAGCACTTCTGAGCTTCAATTCATCGACAAAGGATGTGAGCTAACATTTGTCCATTCTTTATTGAGGAAGGTAATTGATATTAGTTTGTACTATGTCTGTTATCGACTTGATCTTTAAATTTAAAGTAACCAATGATATTCTAACCTCTGATCACAGATGCACCTTTTTTAAAATACACCTTGAAAGACCAATTCTTAATTCTTACCTTAATCAGAATTTACCAACTATAGGAATTAGAGTTATTCTATTCTTAGCGTTATAGTTTTTCTCTGCTTATCGAGCTTGTTTCTTGTTCTTCTACCCCTTCTAGTTTTTTTGGGGCGAGATTCGTTCGATTGATGACATTCACTTGCTAGATTCGTTTTTGCCGGTCGCAATCAAATTAGCTTTCGAAAAATTATTTTCTCTTATTATCAAATAAAAGAATCAGATCAAGCCTTTTTGGTGTTATGTCCTTAAAAATCTATGAAAAACTGTTAGGAGACTCATGAATAATGCCAAAAGATTTAATTTTCTGATTGATTGGGATAATTTTTGGACAGCACCAAATAATATTAAAAAAAAATAGGAGATCCGCTCGTAGGGCTTCTTAGATTAGGTTCCATGATAAAATTGCTGGAATCACCAGACTTAACAGATCTCTGGCTAGAAATAATTCGTGTAAATTTGAAGTATAGCGACTTCCTGAAGGCAGGCTGATTTCATCCAATAGAGAAAATCTTGGCAATATAACACTACCTTAGCACATAGATTAGTCACTCTAGAGACTTTGCGTTGTAGCTTATTCCTCTTTCTATCTTGTAAGGCTTGATGCCGTTTTAAATAAAAACAAAAATTGTAAACAATTAAAATCAAAATTTCGAATTATAGTTAATAAATTCAAAGCTAATTCTTCTTCGACTTTTCTTAAAATTCTGGAAAGAATTGTTGACGTATATATTAGAGTCCGCCACTCATCATCCAATTCAGCAGCGCACAACATTCTTACCGAGTTGAAATATCTTTTGAAACTGCTCTACACGAACTTGTTACAAAGATTGAAAAATCGCTAATAATGAGTTTCTCGTGAGTGCTTCCCTGAATAATGCAGGTACCTTTGATAGTACACCTTTCTCCACCGTCACTGATTCCTACACAAATTTTGGAATTTACGAAACTATCGTTACATGAATTGAATCCATGCTCAGCCGGCACATTGCTTTAAGGATTTATCTCAAGAACTATAATATTTTCATCAATCAAATGCAATCCGACATTATTTTAGATCCTACGCGATTCCGGCCGTTCATTAATTCTAAGCAGAAATCTGCTGGATATCCTTCAACCTTAAAATACAATAGTTATTTTTCAAAAGATCCAATAGATATTACCAATCACTGCACTAAATTATTTATTTCGGCTTTCTCGAACAACGATTCGGATTCCGACGTTGATTATTTCAAGTATCTGACTAATAGCGTTCAATGTTATATTATTTCTGTCTAGATTGATTACGACACTGTGGTTGGAAAATTACAAACTTAAAAGATGATTTTTCGTGCGGCCCTAGTGTTTTGCCGTTCCTCATTTTATAACAATGCAGTGGTAGTCTGGCTACGCTAACCACCTTCACCACCTACCCATAAAAAACGCTGCAAATCGAATATTAGTAAGTTACAGATTCATCTCAACCACCACTAACTCGAATTTATTACAAGCCCACTTGAACTGCTTTGCTATATGGTGTATGAACAACGGCGGCCCAAACTTGAACGTAAACATTCCCAATTACGAAACTATCATTTCAACCACAATGCTGTAGCTGGAGTCACTTCAGTTCGAGATTTGTGACAATAACTTGAATTTTAGGGATCACTTTGTTAATATTATGAATCGAGCAAATTCTACAGTTGGTTCGTGGAACCAAATGGATACATTCCAAACTGAATTAAGGTCTTCGTTTGTTGAAATTACTATCATAACTGGGTTGTACATTTGCTTGCTCATCTTGAAATTGGAGGTAAAAGATATTAAGAATGTTTCAAATTATGAGCATTTTTATTATGCTTGCAAATACAACATGTGTCTACAATTTGTTCGTCTAATTTAACGGTAATCGGTAATTCCCGCTGACTCATCATTGGCAATTAAACATTTGGTTCGAATGTTAACCCAAAAAACAAAATATGACTCAAACCCATGATTCACTCTTTACAAACAATAAGTAACTTTAAGCAAATATGTATAACATTACATATTGTATGGTTATCGAGATAATTTATTAGGTAGTATATTTGAGAAAAGAGCAAAACCTTACAACAAAATCGATTAAATGCTAAAGATACTCTCTAGGTATTATAAAACTATAGGTATCAGAGGAAGTTGTATTGTCTTATTCCAAATAAATACTTGTGAGACAAAACATAACAATTTGGAAAAATTTCAGAGGAAAATCAATACGCTTTACCTAATTTTAATTTAATCAGCAACACGTACAAGAAGGCTTAGTGTGTTTTCATACACATATATATCCTTTTCATTTCTAGTTTCTATTTTCGTTCTGCAGTAAGTTCACAAAATTGAAATAAATGGATATGTTAAGTAGATTAACAAATACCATACAATACAATTTGTTTGTGATATAATTATTTGACATTTAATCTCACACCTGTGGAATACGAGAATTACTTGGAAAAACATTATATTTCAACTATATTTTGGCAGGGACACTGATCTATTTTTTATGTAATAAAATTATAAAGAGAGGCGTTTTTAAAACTACCAAATCTTCTTTAGCCAATTTGTTGCTATTAATTTGGGAAAAATAAACAATATTCGTGAACTCGTAACGTGAAACCAAATTTAATTGGTAATCAACATGCTATGTCCGAATGGGAAATGAAAATTATTAATCAACAAGCTATTCTATCCAAAATGTATCACCAAAATGAATAACAATAGCCTTTAACGATGATTAAATACCATAAAAATATGGTGGACCTATGAAAATGACCTACTTTAATATTTACAATTAAGCGAAAATATAGGGCGTATTATTGCGCGGCTGTACGGTTTTGGCTCACCAATACTAGTACCTCCCATTACAAATGCCAATTACTTGTTCGATAAACCAAATCGCCTAAATCGTAGCTATGCATATACAGATGACGATGGAGCATTTAGTTAACCTTTAAGGCAAACATATTTCAAATTCTATAGATTTCATGACGTATAGAATTCTTGACGTTTATATGTCGTTAATATTTATAGCATTTGTGTCTCAAGATTGTTAATGTTACTTGTTTTTCATTGTGTAAAGTTCTCTGATGAAGCCATTATAACTATAAATTGCATGACTTTGCGGTAAATATAAATTACCTTTATATTAAGTTAATAATCTGACACTCACTCTTAGATGTTGTCCACCGCCAATGAACCGGTTAAGTGTTTAATTTAAATTGTAAAATTGAATAAAAATTGGGTACTGTGTTTCTCAAATTGCTCAACATAGCTAATCAGAACTGGAGTCCAGACACCATTACAATCAAATATTTCGAACCAGGGCACTCCTATATGCGAGCAGATTCGATACATGGCAACATTGGAATAAAATGAAAAAATACGCAAAAAGTTTTGGATATGGACGACTTGGTAAATTCATTCAACAAGGCCAATGGGAAAAACGATTGCATACTTCTTTCGGAATCCGATTTCTATACTTTCAAAAATAACTGTCTGAAGCTGTCAAAAATGTTGAGCTAACTTTTCTTAATAAAATAAAAGTAGTAGAGTTCCACCGAGGATCTAAAGTCTGCATTATAAAAATACACATGATTGTAATGCGTTCAATGAATTTGAAAACCTAACAAAAATTCAGGAGATAAAATTCCCAGAAAACTGGTACCTCAAATGCCAAATTGTAAAAGTATATTTTGGCAAGGATTAAAATCTAATGAAAACATACCTGATTTGTGCAGGTTTTTCTTGTTTTATTTATACATACAGGGTGTCCCAAAAGTGGAGCGCCAAACGAAGCAAGGTGATAGAGGAGATGTTTTCCAACAAAAAAAGCCAAAAATTTTTTTTTCGATTTGTTGATGGTTAAAAAGTTATTTCACTTTTAGTGTTTTTTGGTGAAATCGTATACGTATGCACTAAAAAATTAATTTTAAAAAAGCTAACAATTCTTTTGTTTATCTTACTTTTTCAATATGATCTTGGAACGTGTGTCTCTCAAATAAAGTCATTTTTGCTAACTTTGATATCTTTAGTCAAATTAAAACCATAGTTTTGTGAAACCATTTCGTTTCAATCAAAATTTTTACTGATATTTAAGTAACACTGATGGGAAAAAAAATTTTTAACCATGAACAAATTGAAAAAAAATTATTTAGCTTTTTTTGGTGGAAAAAATCTCCTCTATCACCCTGCTTCGTTTGGCCCTCCACTTTTGGCACACCCTGTATATTATGTATAATAAACTCATAATTTTTATTTCTTTTATGTTATCTAGTGAGCTAAAAATGCGTTGAATTACCTGTAAAAAAACTAAGTATAAGTTTCATTTATTTATTTTTTTTGATGAGTTTTAGGTTTTATTTTAATATTTGAAGATACATTAAATGTGATGAATTATGAAATTGGGCCAGATACTAGGTTCTAATCCCATCAGAGGCTAGGTGCAAATCGAATTTTCATCATCGATTACAATCGGTGATGTTAATAAACACAACTAAGACCCTCTAATGGAGTGCAGAATTCAGCGTCAATGTCAATGTATAGGTTGACATGGAGCTTGCAATGTGCAGGTGGTATACTGTAGTTGTGTGAGTACCTGTATAGGTGAATGGGTTAATGATGTGGCATAAATGCGTGGGATCACAATGGGCCAAAGATAGCCAAAGTGTCAACCACTGAAACCTAAACCTAATTAATGTAATTCTAAGTACATTGAAAAAAATAGAAACAAAAACAATTCGTAAAACCTGCATCTCATCGACCAAAATTTATATGGAAAAATTTGTAATTTTATACAAAACCTAGGAAGTCAGAGTTAGAGCGTGTTTCAATTGGTTTAAATACTGCATAAAAAGTTAAAACGTTAAAAAGTTAAAAAATGTGGTGAATAAAAATGTCAAACTTTTTATCCGCTTCAAGAGCTGATAAAAAAAAATTTGTATTGTGCAAGTAGTAGGCTGAAGAAAATATAAAAATTTTGTATTTTAAAAAAGTGTATAGTTACAGTTAATTTTTTCAAAAAATGGAAGTGCCACAAAAGCGAAAACGCGTGGTAAATACTGCGTATACAAAATGTAAGTATTAAATGTAGGCATTAAATAATTGATGCTTAATAATTAAAATTAAATGTAATAATTAACATTTTTTTATTTTAGGGACAGAAGCAGAAAAAACAAATTTGATAGACAAACGGATTAAATTCGACCATTTGTTTACAGGCAAAAATGCAAACCAACGAGATGGCTGGATGTGAGTTTTTTACATTGTTATTTAACTTATTCTATTATATTTTAATCAAAATATTGAATATTTCAGAACAGTAAGTAAAGAGCTACAGAAACCGACACAATTATGTCGTCAGCAATGGCAATCCTTAATGCGAAAATACAAAGTAAGTTATATAAAATTTGTTGAGTTCAAATAATGCATGTGTAATATGTTTTGGGCATTTTTCAGGCTATATGCGATGGTCACTCTGGCGACGGTGCAAATGACGATGGTCCTACTCATGACCCCAGTACGTGGCCGTTCTATGAAAAAATGCACTGTTATGCTGCACAAAAACATAATTACCACCCGGAAATTCGGTTGAGTAATTTGGAGGGTCGTCAAACATCCATACGGGAAGTTACTATAGCTGATAGTACTCCATCGTTCGATACCAACATTACACAAAATAGACCTAGTACATCCAGCATTTTTAAAAATGGGAGCTTTTGCCCGTAAACAAAATTTAGCGCCAACATCGTCCAGCTCATTTAGTGTTGGAGTATGGATCAAATGCAACATTTCGGTGCAAGAAAAATTTAGCAGTTTAACTACTATATTCCGAATAGAGTGACGGTTCAAACCCGCAAAATCGCCGGTCATTCGGTAACTGCAACCTGTAGCCATCCAATACAAAAATATTATTACCTCGTATTCAGTGGACCAACCAGAACGTTTAAGAGGCATTAATTGTAAAAAAAATTTATAAGTCGTGTGGCTCACACGCAAGTTTTTTTTGCAAATTGCATCACTTCTATTCAATAATTTTCTATTTTATTCGATACAACTCGCAGTTGTAGATATTTAGGCCTCTAAAATGAAGCAGATTAAAATAACAAATAAACATAACCATTTTATCATACTAAATAAAAGTGTTAGGTTAGAAACCAAATACTAACCTGAATAGAATTTTGACTTAATTTTTTCTCCCAGCGCATAACAATCGAAATTTTGAATATTTTTCATTTATTACACTTTGTTGCTGTGATTGGATTTTAAATAAAAAAAATACGGTTTCTGTTACACCTATTTTTCGGTTATGTACTATTTAACATAACAGTGCCTTTAAAATAGCGTAATTGCTCTAGAAACTGAAGATTTACGAAGAAATTCAAGTGTTCGGGTTTTTTTGACGAGCAGTGTAATTTGGATTGCGAATAGTTGAAGAATATTTGATTAGGCATTAATCAGTTACTGAGGTGAATAAACAAATACCATTACAGATATTTGAGCCATTTATTTTGAAAGTGGTTTAAGTTCATTTATTTTTATATTAAAATTTTTAAGGGTTTGTGTTTGAATTGATTTCAAAATATAACTAACTAATTTTCAAATGACAAAATCTACAGATACTACACTCGCGAGATACTACACTCGCGAGCAACTAATCGACTCAAACCTTCAGTGCTCACAGAAATTCGTTTTTTTTAAACGGCTTAACCGATTTTCACAAGACATTATTTTTTTGAAAGCTTAATATTTTTGCTTTATTATAACACTATTGATAATTGGTCGAGTACTTTTTTAATAATGAATTTTGAATGAAAACGCAACCAATATTGATGATTATGCAAAAAATATTAGGGAGATTTAAATTTAAATTACTACAAAAAATTCAAACAATTTAATTCAAAAAAACAAAAACAATTTTATTGATTAATAATAATTAGTATTGTTCCCCCTACAACGGTTCGCATGCGGTTCCCCATTAATTTGATTAAGGTTTTAACTTAATGATTTTGATTTTATTAAGGTTCATCCAACGCAATCTTGAGGTTACTGATGTTAGGTGGTACCGGATTTTTGGCTGGAACCCTCCGTTTTAGTTCTCCAATAAATACTCATATGAATTTATGTCTGGACTGAGGGTTGGCCACTTCAACGTCCCGATTCTACCCTCATCTATGAACTGACGAGTGGTTCGAGCTATGTGATACCGGACATTGGCATACAAAAATATGAAATTTTACTCTATACATGTTGCGTAGGGCACTAGATGATCCGAGAGAATATCACCGATATATCTTTCCGCAGTTTGATCTCCTCTATAGCCTCAACCAGGTACGAAAACAAGATCTGTTTTACCTCAAGCGCATATGCCAATCCAAACCATACACGAACCACCACCGTACGAGACTGTGTCAGTAAAACATCACTGCGAAAATCGCTCTCCTGAACGGCGGTAGCGAGTCGCCTCTGGTATCACTACCATGGAAACATTCTGCACTCGTCAGTGAATAGAACGGACCTCCTTTGCTCGATGATCCAATTGATGTGTTTGCGAGCAAATACGAATCGCTCTTTGCGGTGGCGTGCTGTCAATTTTGGGCCTCTAGCGAGCCCTCTTGGTGTGAGGTTGGCTTTTTTCAAGCGTCGTTCGTTGATTAACAGCTCCATCACGAACTTTTCTTAACTCTGCTGCACATCGACGCCCGTGAGATAGCGATTTCGCAGTGAAGTTAGGATGATACATCGGTTGTTCCTCTCAGATGTACACCGATACCGGTTGGTATATTGTCCACGATTGAAGGTACCGGTTTCCTGAAACCTTCTGAATACCTTTGAGAAACCATATTGCTCATATTTATTCTGGCGTTTATTCTTCTTCTCGTTGATTGCGTCCTTCTGGCAATAAAGCAGCCACTTGTGCGGCTTTTTCTAGAGTAGTATCAATGATTTGGGGAAAAACGAATTAAACTGGGGTGCTATTTGGGAATTCAATTCGATAACGAGAGTACAAGATTCATATTTGATTTGAATGTGATTCGAACGATTCTTATTTAAACTCCAATACGAATCTAGTACTTTCGTTATTGAATCGAATTCCCAAATAGCCCCCCTGGTATAGAGATTTGTTTAGGTCAACATCTGATAAGTGACTGATCGCAAATATCGGTCAACGTGGCATAATACAGAAGATTGCAGTACGCCAATTGCTTTCGCTGAAACATTGCATTTTGCTACAACTGCTTTAATTCCAAAAGTACTGTATTGATATTAATGATAAAGGTGTCCTTGTAAAGATAAAATACTAAGCTGTCAAAAAAGTGTTCGTTTGAGTCATTTTAAAAAAATGCGTCTTGAGTCGATTTTGCTCGCGAGTATAGACTAAAATTGTTTATAAATAAAAAGAATTATAAGAATTGTGACTATAGGTACCATTAACTATATTTTTGTAAAATAGACCTAAATCACTTTCGGCTCATTTATAAAACCGGTTCTATTTACAATTAATCGATGGAACAAAACAAAGTTTGAAATTACAATATATGCATGCATTTATGTCAATCACCTCCTAACATAAATTTACTAACCTCAACCAAATAACAAATACAATAATAATTTTTAAATAGAAATCTATACTCAAATAGCATTATTTACACAAAAAAAACAAAATGTTTTTGCAAAAAAAATTTCCAATATTATCAGTATCACAAAACCAAATATCAAAATATCATGTCTAAGGTTACTTCATGTTCATTGACATGCAATGCAATATTATTTTACAGTTTTTTTCACTTGTTTTTCGTTTTCCTTATTTTTTTTTTTTGTAACCCAAAATCAACATGGACAACATGAATGTATGTAGTAAAATCCTAGTAACGAACATAATATAAAACGACGTAACACGTGATTTTGTGAATAGGTGAATAGCCAACGTAAAATGATTCTATAATATGATTCTAATTATGAAATGGCATGCATACACTAACACACACGAATTCTGATTCCTTGGAAAAATCGTTAATTGATTTCGATGCTACGAGTAAATTGAGAAAACAAATTAAATACATACATATACAATGACGCAATGAATATAAAAGTAACAAAAGATTCCTGTTATGCTAAATACAGACATAGCGTACTGAGAGCACTGCAGTTGTTTCGTGTTTGATTTTCTTAATTATTAATCCGAAGCAAATAATATGACTGGATATGACATACTAAATTATGTATGTATACAATTATAAAATAAAAATAAAACCGAAACATTCATCACGACAATTTCTTTTATTGTATATGCTGTCCCATTTATGTATATTATTTACTGTATATTTTTATTTTATTTCAGTTGTTTTTAAAAATTAAAATTATTTTCCAGTTTAGTTGAGTTTTGTTGTTGTTTTATTTGATACCATCTGGTTATCTGGATGTGTTATCCAAATTGAACAAACCGAAAAATAAAGGAAAATATTTTTTTATTCAATTTTTCCTTTTTTATAGCGTCGGGCACGTTTCCCAAAATTTTCTATTTTTGACGGATGCCTAACAAAAAATGTACGCTATTGAATAATAAAAATTACGTTAGAAAATTATTTAATTAGTTTTTGCATAATTGTATTATATAATATTAATTATTGTGTAAAAATAAAACCGAAATTATTATGGTATTTCCGGTTGGGTTGGATAATATGTATTGTTACTCTCTTATGGGCTTATAATAAGTATTTAGGAAATTGAAAAATTTATGAAAATAACGGTAAATTAGATTTGACACTTAATGAATTAAAAGCTTTTTATTTTTACAATGAGGAGTAGGAAACGATGAGATAGTAGGTAGAAGGAAAAGGAATAATGGAAATATGAATATGATTTACCGGAAATTGGTAGGCCATTTTTTTATTATTAGAAACAAGAGAAATAATAAGGATATAGCGTTCGTTATTTTTTTATGACTATAAATATTAGTATCTGAAGGATATTTATAATGGATCGACCTGGATTGATTATAATATGAAATTAACCACAATTATTATGTTCTGAGCATAAATATTGTTGTCTTTATCAGGTACATAAGAAAGCTGATGTGGCAAGTATGAGATGGCATCTGTAATGAAATGGTTGGCGGCGATAAGAGAAAATCCCATAGACGAGCGGAAAGTAACGCTGATTTGGCCACTACATAAAAAAAGAACGGATCAATTGTAACAACTATCGCAGCATAGCTTTGCTCAGCTCTGGTTACTAGGTTTTGACAAACGTAGTTTTTGGCAAGTTGTCAATTTACTGCGAACGAATTTTGGGCGACTGCCACTGCGGTTTTTCTGGTAGAACATAGATCAAACATTTTCTCTAAGGATTGTGTTAGAAAAGTGCTATGTAACGATTATTCCTGTACGCTTTCTATTCATAGATTTTCAACTGGCGTGTTATAGCATCTGGAAAAAGGCATTAAGGAGTTTCTTGCCACATTTCGGTATTCCTTTAAAATTAATAATCATGTGCAAAGTATTAATAGATGGCTCTAAAAGCAAGATAATAGGCGATGGCACACTTTCGAAGGCTTTTGAAATAACATCAGTAGTGCGGCAAAGACATCCAATAGTCCAAGTTCACCAGCAGTTTATATGTTGGTATCCAAAGTTTATCTCTTACTCCTTTTACTGTAAATACGAAAATAAAACACGAATATATTCTAATAATTTATTTAAAAAATTATTAAATGCAATCATACATCTTTATACTTCGGCCACTGAGCGTCATTTACGAATGTTTACGGCAAATACAAAGAGAAATTTTTACAGTCGACCTTCGACACACAATACGAAAAGGTGAATGAGTTTAAATACCTAGGATCGATGGTAAATAGGAAAAACTAAGTTTCTCCAGACATAACATTGCTGATCGCAGCAGGCTAACGAGCATTTTTGCAACAAAATGAAATATCTACAAAGCGCTGATACAACCAGCCAAAAGCTGGCCATTTTTGAGCGCAAGTTAGTTCGTATGATGCTATGTCCTATTAAGGAGAAGGAAATGTACCGAATGCATCTGAATCTCAGAATCAGAAATAAACAAAATCCGTTCGTGGGATGTAGCTCCAGTTAAGAAGATTATTTTTGTTAGTAAGTTAGCAGTAGTAGTAAAATTAGTGAGTTGTCATTTGAATTTCATTGTTGGTGGAACATTATAGGATATATACCATCGTACAATACTTACCTTTAATTTAAATTTGAATGAACATTATACCATTCTTGGAATTTATATCTTGTTCATCATTGTATATTTTATATTACTTTTAACGTATGATAAAAATGCCATTTCATTATAATCTATAGAAAGGCAACCAAATAATCATCGTGTTACTCCTTTAACCAGTGTTGAGACGATCTAACATTACAATTATCGACATTTTATCGAAGTTTGCATCTCCGTTTGCTTCAATGAGTTTGACAAGTTTTCCGTTTATCAATTATTTCTTTTCTATTGCTATCACAAGCTTCTAGAATATATTTGAATAATATCCATGTTCCTAATTTCGTTCATGTATCGGAAATAAATTATTTTGTGATAGAAATAGAGTAGGAACATGACAATTACCAGGCTAGTCGATGATTTAAAAATTGAAACATGGACAAATCTTACTATACAGTCACGAATCATAAACTTCGGTAAAGTATCGAAAAGGGTGACGTTTGAAGATCCCAGCACAGGATTCCGAAACAGTTGTTTCTTCTGTTAATCATTGTTCATACTTCTAAATTCACCGAAATTTGATAGCAACTTCTCAGAATTAATGTGGACAAAATTAAAGCATTTATGCTTTGTCCATAAAGTTGTTTACAAATTTTAACATAAAATGAACTAGTTAAAATTGTGGAAGAGACAAAAAATCCGATCTATCAACGTAGGTCGTCTAAACAACTTATAAAACAATTCAATTATTTTTTCATAAGTACATATTATTATACAGTTTGAATAGAGTGTTGCAATTAGAGCTTGAATTTAAAATTATTTCAATTATATACTGTTTTAAATAAATGTTAATTTTGTATTATATTAGTAATAGTGGGATATAATTTATTACCCACAGAGTCACAAATTACTTTTAAATCAATATAAGGCTAATAATTTTTGGATAAGCTAAATTTCTGACTTATTGAAACAAATATAACGAACATATGTGTACATACATGCTTTACCAAAGAACCCATTTAAGTCTACTAAAAGTAAAAATTAATTATCCAATAATTGTAAATTAATGTAAAAACTAATTATCCAATATGTTGTACTTACAATTTGCATCTTATAATATTTTCAAATCAATTCTGAAATAAGGTTTGCTATTAATGAATAGAATGAATAAATCACAATCACAATGTTTTTAATCGCAGATATAACTTTTACAAAAAATGAGTTTAATGTTCTCCAAAATGTTTTCGATTTCAAACAAATAAGTGTTTAACAATAATGCCACCGAAATTTACACAAAACAAATTTCTATCACATATGTCGTAGTAAAATTTTCCTAAATTAAATGAGTAAGCCTTGATTGTTACTCGCCTAATTTTATGCAATCCTCATAACAGTCATTTAAAAAATAATCGTACATAAAACTTTAAAACAAAATAATTTTTTGGATCACGGAAAACAAAAATTTCCGGAAAATAAATTTCTAAAATTATAAACCGATAGAAATTAAAATCACGGTTGCATTTAAGTGTATACCTAGATTATTGCCTTTGGAAATTACAAACGTTTTCATTAAGGATGCGAGTATTATATTATTTTGCCAGCAAACAGCAATATGTCAATCCATCAATATTTTAGTAAAACGAAAGAAATTATGAAGAACACGATGCTAGCAAAGCGGGAATATCTTTTCATTACTTATTGGGTAACTATTTGCCAATCGGCAAATGTCACCCTCTCTCTACCTAGGGTTCCACACACAGTGGGACCAACTAAAACTAAAAATACACTTAAGGTTAGCCCAAGAGAATAATCAGCATTGACCCACTCAAGATAGAAACATAAATACAAAACCAATAAAAGTAGATATTTCACTGAGGTCCAGAAGAATCGTAAACTAATGGTTGGTATACAACCACAAGGTCTCAGATAATAATGTTGAAGATACGGCTTCGCTAACATCAAATTTGAACGATTTTTGGGAGGGAAGAACACGATTCAAATATAAAAGATTAAATTTTCTCTCGTATCTAAAATATAACAAGAAATTGTAAAATAAAATTATTAAATTACACATACATCCAGGGGCAAATAAAAATGTAATCAAACCCAACATAATACCAAAGAAAATTCTAGAGCTAACGATACCCTCAATTAAAAATATGTATTTTAGGCACTTAAACATTAAAAAAAAAATATTTTTGTACATTTTGTGGTTCAATTTTCATAAATCGGGTACGATAAATTTAAACGGTAAATTCTTTTAATTTTATAGATATTATCCAACCGAGAATGTTTACAGTCATATCGTAACTTTCAACTCAAAACCGAACGACGACTAGGCAGACATGAAATGATCTACCAATAAATTTAGCCAAACTAGTCTTATTGAATGTAGATATATGGCAATAATACAGGATCTAATTAGAACAACACATCCTAATAAACCGATATTCAACAAAGTCCAAAGTTTATTTTGTTTACAGTGACACTATTCTGGCTACTCCTGGGAAAAGGGAATTAAGAAAAATATTTTCATTGCATTTTTGTTGAAATTGGCCCATATCATTAAAAAGGTCTTTAAGAATGGCGTTATTTTTTTTTAATTCTCATACAATCATGTGATATGCATTTGAAAGATGTTTAAAAAAGCAACAATGTTGTAATCATCGTTTTAGTTCACAAATGCACCGTGTCGTATCATTGAAAAGGCCTTGGCGAATGTCACAATTTTAGATGTTGAAGCAGAGTACTGGGAGCTACCGTTGTGGCGTTGGAAGCAGTTGCATTTTGCTCATCACTATATAATGAGTAGTATAACGTTTGAAAGATTTTGAAGAAGACAACAACTTTTTTCTTCATAAACAACATACTCATATTCCTTGCTAATTCGAAGCAAATCAGAAAAGTTTTAATTTTTGCGCTTCATTGGGTACATAAAAAAATGTTGAAACTAGTAAGACTTTTATGATGACGAAATGCAAATTTGCGTTCTTTCCATATTTCCCGTTAATTTTCAGACCGAAGTTCTAATTATCTCGTGCGGCTTAAGCCCTTAGTGGGGCACGAAATTCAAAACATATTTGGTAATGTTAATATTCATTCCATATTATATATATTTTCACTGTATTTCAGTTTTTGTATATTCTCGTCAAATTTGTAAACTTTTATAATAAATAAATAAAAACAAATAAATAAATCCGTCTGGGCAGACCCATCTTCTATGCCAGTATAGGCTGGCCTGGAACTTGCAATGTGCAGATGGTCTTAAATCGCTCCTATAGCCGTACGTCCGCGAGTTGGCCGGGAGGCGTAAAGTAAGGACGTAAAAAGCATAATCGCGGAAGAGCACGGTGAGCCTTAAGCCCCAAAACAGATCTAATAGTTAAAATAAAATAAAAAAATAAAACATCCGTCTGGGATGTAAAACTACTAATTTTGATTTCGACAATATATCGCTTCGGCGATGTAGCTGATGGCAAATGTTAATCTCGAGATTTTTGCAGATTTACCATTCGATATAACGTCAAAGTCAAAATAAGAATTTTTTAAAAAATCTTGTGTGTGTGTGTGTGGTTCTGTGCAGGCTAAGTGTCTGTAGGTTCTCTATAGCCGAGAAATGTACGAACGAACAGACTTAAGCTTTCCTTATAAATTAGGAAATTCCAATGAAGCTCATACGAGCTTTAACGTGTTTTGCAAATGTTTTGAAAAGTGAATTATTTATGAGAACAACGACTATGAGCTAAAAGTTTGTAAATTAATTCTTTATTTTTTTCAAAATGTTAGCAAAAATTACGACTTTTTCAAAAAAACTGTTTTTCACCAAAAAATCCGACTCTGTAAAGCGGATACGGATTGATTGATTGGGTTAAAACTACATAGTTAAGATTTATCCATAAATGGGAGATCCCAGTGATTTTTGGCCTCATTTTGAGAAAATTTCTCCCACAAAGGCCATTTTGGGTTTGTAGACCAATTAGTAGAAGATTTCAGCACGTTAGATTTCAGAATTCTCTATATGTTGCGTTGTCGAAAATAGTATAGGTAATTTGTAAACAATGCAGGTTATAGCTTTTTACCTTGTTCTTCCTTTTCTTTAAATGCGGAATTTTGCAATTTAAAATTAAACTTTTATAAAACAAATAGATTAAATTATTACGTTTGAAATAATTAAAATCATATTTAAATTGTTAATTCTCATTACCATCTGAGTTTATCATTAAAAACGTCAAACGCTTTACTACATAAACTAAGTTTTTTTTACATCAGAGGTCACGAGTTCGTTATTTCTTTTCGATGATATAATAAGTTTGAAAAATTCTCTAATAAAAAATTTAGTTTTGAAATTTTCGATGTGAAGTTTCTGGTCATGTACAAATTTTTTGGACATGTATAAATTCTTTGGACAGAAATTTATGCGAGTGTTCAGTATGTACTTTTGAAAAAAATTTAAGTATTTAGACAATAATTTAAGCTAGTGTGCATTCTTAACAGTGTATTTTAATAAGACAAAATATTATTTAAAATAATAATGAGCAATGTTCGTTCGTTTTAATCATTTGCCCTAAAATAATACAAATCTCAGAGAAACTGTACTTAAAGCTATAGGAACAAATATGTGCGGGGCTTAAATCGATTTTCTATTGATTCTTGGACGCTCTAAAACAAAAATTAGTTTAACTGCAACTATTTAGCGGATAACATATATGAAAGAAAATGAGTGCGACTTGTAAAAATCGATTCGAACCAGTGTTTCTAAGGCATCCGAAAAGACCAAAAATGTCGGTTGCAAGGGCAGCAAAATATATAAAAAAGTCGAAAACATTTATACAGAAGAAGATTACCATTACACATTATTCAATGTGTAAAAATGTGATAGAGGCTAAAACCGAACCACGAAAAGGAGGATAAGGCCATCATACAGTTATTTGTTGAAAATCTGCTTTTACACAGGATGCAGCTGTGGAAAAATTGGCGAAAAAGAAAATTATTATACCAAAAACAACCATATGAAATAGAATTATGGAACGTGGCTACGCATATGGAAATATACACTGCTCGTCAAAAAAACCCGGCCACTTTAAATTCTTCGTAAATTTTCAATTTCTAGAGCGATTACGCTATTTTAAAGGCACTGTCATATTAGTACATAACCGAAAAATAGGTGTAACAGAAACCGTATTTTTTTTATTTAAAATCCAATCACAGCAACAAAGTGTAATAAATGAAAAATATTCAAAATTTCGATTCTTACGTTCCTAAATAAATGGGCATCTATCAATTGTTTTGAAACATTTAAAGTAGCATTTATTGTTAGTATTATTATTACAGTTAACGTTAACAGTACTTAGTTATTATTATTAGCAAATATTATAATTATGAAACCAGAAAATATCGTATAAGTAATCGCTTTGAGTGAGGATGGCCGTAGCGTGCGTTATATTGCTGCCAACCTAAATTTCCCTCGAAGTACGGAGAGCCTTAAGAAGCTATTAAACGATATTTCCCTCAAGAAGCTATTAAACGATATCGTGAAACATGGTCAGTATGAGCGAACGGTTGGATCAGATCGTAAAAGAGCAACAAACTGCGAGACTGCGGTACTGCGAGATCGTTTCCAAACAGCTAGAATCGTCGCTGGTCGATTGGCACAGGTTCGTGGTGCCAATATTTTAGTTAGCACAGCATCGCAAAGATTAAATGAACATGGATTGCAGTCCAGGAGGGCTGCTACAGGGCAATTCCCCCTCCTTAAAATCGATAGAATTGTTTTTTATTTTCTATTCAATTTTGGTTTCGTAGAGAATAGAGCATCTGAATGTGGGATAAAAATATATCTCGTGTGGATGTGGGTTTGTGTGGGTGGTGTGGTTATGGGGTGTTAGGTGTGGTGATATGGGAGGTGGAGGGGGGTTGGATGAGGTGTTTTGGGTTTGGTGTGGGAAGTTGGAATTTGGTGGATGAGGGTTTGCGTGGGTGGTGTGTGTGTCTGTGTTGTTTGTATGGAAGTGGGTATGGAGGTGTTAAAGGGTGATGATATGGGTGGTGTGGTATAGGGTGGTGCGGGTGAAATGCGTTTTGAGGTTTGAATTGGATAGTGAGAGTGGTAGTAATAATGTTTTGGTGTGGTGGTTTGCGGTTGATATTGTTGTTAGCCAACAAAAATGCTTATAGAGTTCGGCTCCGAACCTTTCCCGTCTTTTTTCACTGCATTTTGTACTACATAATTATGATATATTTATTATAGATTTGCTTTTAGTGCTTCTTGTTTTTGTTATATTTTATTTTTGATTTTTGTTGTTCGTTTCCTACCAAATTCTATGCACTTTTCTTTAATTATTCTATTCTATGCAGTTTTTTTTAACTTTTTCAATAATTCCAATATTTTTTTGTGTTTTTCTCTATTTTGTGAGTGTCTAAAAATATGTACAGATTTAATTTAAAAGTAGAACTTGCATTAGGTTTTGACGAATGATGCTTATGTGTGATCAATAAACACAGTGGCGGCGAGAATATGGTGGAATTATATTACATTAAATTTTCTTTGAATGGACTTCGTTCAATATGAAGGTCGGTTTCTGCGGTTTGTGATAGTTGTTCATTGTTTCTCTACTTATGGAAGGTTGTATTCATATAAGCTCTATTGTTATCTATATTTCTCAGCTATTTTTGGCTATTTTAAATTATTTTGTTTATGAGTTGATGTAGTTATCAGTTTTTTTGCAGTTTTACATAGAACCCTTGACTGTGGTTTAAATTTGTATGCCCAATTTAATCTGTTTGCTGAATTATAGATGTTTTTGTTGAAATTTGCCGTCAATTTCGCGGGAGCAGAATCGGTTTTGAAATTTTAGGGTAATTGATCGTGCGCTAAAATTTTTGAACTATAGGATTTTTTTTTTTTTTTATCATTACCAATTTTTATTTACAAGAAATATACAATAATTTAAAAATATATAAATTGGTAAGAAAAAGAATACCTTTGGTTCAACAGAACACGGGCCAGGTACACTGATTCCTTTTTAATGAGAAAATGTTTTGTAATTATAAAATACTTAGAAAAAAAAATGTAACATAACAATACAATTTAGAGTATAAAATGAACTTATAATTAAATTAATTAATAATTTACGGTATAAAATGATAATAAAGTATATAAATATAATAGATGATAATAATATAATCTCTAGACAAAAATTTATGACAGTTTATTCCAATTATTATAATATAAACGTCAAGAAAGTGTAACTCTACTCGTTCGAGTTTCAAATATAAAATCGGAAATAAATTTTGTGTTGCAGTGAGTTTCGGGTACTCCTGGATAAACATTACACATTATTCTTAATACATTTAAACATGATTATTCATAAAAATGGTTCCTTTCACAATTTGATTTCGGAGATTGACTAATTTTAAGTAATATTCCTTAATCCAAGTATTCAGCGTTTGAGTAATATTATTATATTTATTATACATATTTTTATTTTTATTTGGGCCGCAATTTAGAGTTATCGAGGTTTATCAGGTGTATATTATTAGTTAAGTTAATTTATTTAGATCTAATAAAGATTTTTGATTACAGAAGATCTTTGAAGTTGTAGTACTTTCTAATTAAAAATAAAATTTTAATTTAAAAATCAGAGCAGCAGACAAGATTGGAATCATAATGACTACTGGGTTTACCAATGAAATTTATTTTTTAGTAGATATTTGATTTTTGAAATTACAGATAGCTTGAAAACTACAGAGTAAATTTGTAATACAGTTAAATATTGCCGTACTTAGATAGTTTTTTGAGGACCATGGCATTTAATTAATTAAATTATTTTGTCGGTTGTTCGGGACGGAGACTGTAAACTGGTAACGGATTTGGTTAGCTTGTTATAGGTTGGATAAATAATTATGCTAGTTATTCATGCAAACACAATCTTTAACTCATAATAATGACGTTATATTTCAGGAAATTTGCCATTAAGAGGGCAACTTAATTAATTATAAATTTCTTTAAGGATGCTGATTGCTGAATATTTATTGCCAAAAAAATCAAAATTAATTTGGGGGCCGGGCCCGCCATACACTTTTATTACATTTAACAAGATGGAAGGATAGGATAGGCATGTTAAATATCATAGCACTTGTGCTAACCGCCTTACATTATATTTTTAACTGACAATTTACTAACTATTAATTACTTAGGTGACTGTAACCGGGTTGATTCGGTCATATTTAACATGCCTATCCTATCCTTCCATCTTGTTAAATGTAATAAAAGTGTATGGCGGACCCGGCGCCTTCCGGGAGTCTCGCTAAATTGCCTGGTCATACATCGCAAACAATCATAATAAAAACAAAAAAAAATGTAGTTTTACTTTTACTTAGTTTTTGCCGTACACGCTTTTTTCCACATACTGTGTATCTATCGTCGATCTACAAATTTGTATGTACAAAATTTAGAAAAATATACTAGAGCCCATACATTATTCTCTCCGCTTTGTTGCATTGTCTTATTCGATTAATTCGATTTATCTTCAATTGGGTTAATTCGTCATGTGGCCTCGCCAGTAATCAATTACATTCGATTTCAACTTCACGTGACACTGTTAGAAATTTTCATTGCACCACTATCTTTTCAAATTGATTTCTCCCCATTGATTGTCTATCTGCAACAAGCTGTACCTGGGAGCGGTTACTGAGGATATCGTGGCGATCATGACAATTTCTGCAGAACATTTATCTTTTCATTGACTACAATCAATATTTAATGATTTTAAAGTGAGTATTTATCCAACATTATCCGTTTATTTTTCGGACTTGTATTATCCTATAGTTCCCGTTTATTAGCCTATGCATAAGTATACAATTGGCCTTTTGGCTAATCGATGTTTTCGATATTGGTACAAGCTTCCGCAACTTCCATACTATGCGTTAACACGATCTTTTAAGGTGGCGATATAATCGGAAGGAGAATCTGCAAAGAATGTATTGTCTCTAAGGTCCTCTATTGGAATTTCATTCTGGTCGAAATCGAGTTACATGCTTAACGAGACCAAATAAAATGTCGGAATGTTATGTACGCTCAACAACTTAATTGATTATCAAGTACGAGGGTTAACAGCTCTATCGTAAAGTTTGACATTTTTGAGATTATACGTACTCAGAACGTTTTGACATTCGAGCGCTATTTGTGTTGTTTACAGTACTAATTAACTCAACATCTCGGCGAAAAAATGGAATTAAATCGTGAACATTTTCGTGCGATTATTTTTTACAACTTTCGACGTGGATTAAGGCAGCAAGAATGCATGGATGAACTTAATTCAATTTTTGGCGATGAAGCTCTATCAAGGACCAGTTCTTATCGATGGTATGGTGAATTCAATCGAGGTCGTAGTTCACTCCAAGACGAATTTCGTGAAGGTCGTCCAGAATCAGTTGTTGTTCCATTGATGCTGTGCGCGAGCTGATATTGCAAGATCGTCATGTGACCTATCGTGAGATTGAGACAACCTTAGGCATTAGTGGGACCAGCATACATTCCATATTGCATAAACATTTGAATGTCAAAAAAATTTGTTCGCGTTGGATCCCACACAATTTGTCAATCGCTCAAAAAAAGGCTCGTGTCGATTGGTCGAAAGAAAAGCTCAAAAAATACGATCGCGGTGCTTCAAAACACGTCTATGACATAGTGACAGGTGATGAATCGTGGATTTACGCATGAGCCCGAAAGTAAACAGCAGTCGAATGTATGGGTGTTTCAAGATGAGCCGAATCCAACAAAAGTTGTTCGCGCACGAAGCACTTGCAAGCAAATGATCGCCTGTTTTTTTCGGAAAAAATGGACATGTCGCAACCGTACCACTAGAACAACGCAGAATAGTCAATTCTGAGTGGTACACAACCATTTGTTTGCCAGTTGTCTTCCAAGAAATCAGGAAAACCAACTGCCGAAGACCGATCACTCTTCACCACGACAATGCGAGCTCTCACACATCGGCTCACCAACTGCATTTTTGAGCACTCAAAACATCGATTTGATGAGTCATCCGCCGTATAGTCCTGACTTGTCACCAAATGACTTCTTTTTATTTCCGTACGTAAAAATCAAACTGAGAGGTCAACGTTTTTCGACACCTGAAGAAGCGGTTTCTGCGTTCAGAATGCATGTTTTGGAGATACCGCAATCAGAGTGGAAAAAGTGCTTCGACAATTGGTTCAAACGCATGCAAAAGTGTATAGATCTTCATGGGGAATATTTTGAAAAACAATAAAGCGATTATCGATGATTAATATTTGTTTTTGTTCTCTAATCCCGAAATATAAAAGGCAGCCCTCGTACGAGTCTAAACCCGGCTATCAGATTTAAATAAAAATCCCTGTTCAATGTGCCGTCTGTCGAAACATTTTCGAAACGAATACTTCAATGGTGATTTTAATGTCCGTTTCTTGTGCAACATATTTAGGGTTATTAGAAAACTTTTCGATAAATGAGTTTTTTGATTGATTTTAGTATTTTTGGATGTTTCGACGCGAAGGGAAAATAAAAAAATAATGCGGTGTACCGATACCGCGGCCGCACGACGAGTTTCTGAGCATTTGATTGTTTTGTATGATATTATCTGATTAAAATTGGCTGACAGCAGTGATTAATCTTTACTTGAACAGTTGTACCGGTCGGGATTTTTTACCGAAGAGGAACAACTTGTTTGATCATTGTTTGTCTGAATTTGTTTCTAAAGAACCTTTCCAAATTCGCGCCTAGATGTTTTTTTTTAAATAATCATCATCAATTTCGGTCCGAATGTTATTTTTCAGCTGTGTAATTATAGCTGGTTTATTCATATAAACATTACTTTTCAATAGCATTAAATCGCTAGATGGCCAGTTTATGTCACCATTACGTGAAATTAATCGACCTGGAAACTTAGACCGCAATAACTGGATGTTTTAGAAAGTTCTGCGGTGATAATGATCTATTTTGTTTTAATTTTTGAGTTAATTGAATTTTGTAAGGAGCAAATCCTTATGTAAAATTCACCAAACCAACCAATTTTTTCAGTACTCATTTGGACGATTATTTACAAAAAAAAAAATCACGAATTTTACGATACGTATTTTTTAAAGATCGATGATTTTCATAATAAGTTTGAATAACTTTAATGCGTTCTTCTAGCGTGTAAGTATCCATCATTAAAATTTACCGGACAAGTGGTGCAGTGGTTAAAGCTTCGGCACTTGGACCGGGAGGTACTGGGTTCGAATCCCATCAGAGGCTGGATGCAAAGCGAGTTTTCGTCATCGATTACGATCGGTAATGTTAATAAACACAACTAAGACCCTCTGTTGGATTGGAGTGCAGAATTCAGCGCCGACCCACCGTCCATGTCAGTTTACAGGTTGACATGGAGCTTGCAATGTGCAGGTGGTATACTGTAATTGTGTGAATGGGTGGTCTGTGCGTGAATGTATTAATTGACCTTCAAAGGACATTAAATCCACTGGACAATTAATACTTCCTTAAAAAAAAAAAAAAAAAAATTAAACATCTTTCTACTTCACAAATGTCAAAGATGCCATACAAAAAAGGTTGCGTGATGATGTTGTTAATTGTTTAGTGAATACATTTGCTTTTTGATAGCTCTTTTAGAGAGCTGAAACTGGAATTGCTTTGCTCGAACTTACCAAATGTTGATATTGAGACACTCTGTGTTAATATGGAATACTAACCTAACCCAAAAGAGATTCCCAAAAGAGAATTTGTTATTTGTTCGTTGGACTCTACAATCGTGTTACAGTGGTTAAAAATTCAACCTGTCATGCTGAAAGATTACGTAGCTTTTAGAGTGGCTGAAATCATAGCTGTTTATTTAGCTCCATTCAATTATAATGTCTTGCAACTCGTACAAAAAACATTTTTCCGCAACAGTTACGGACATCGTTTCATGTAATCTTTGTGATTGCCAAATGCCAATTTTGTTACGATTGTAGTGGGCTTGACCCTGCTGCTATTAACTCAATTAAAAAGTACACCAGCATTTGCTTTTTCGGCAACTGCTGCATATCCTTGATCACAAACAATAACATGTCCAAGATTTTGAGGAAAATTGATGTGATAGTTGACAAAGCCACTGACAATTCGGACTTAAGGAAAATTGAATCGGAGGTTGCTGAAAACCGTAAATTAATCAACGCATTGACAACCAAACTTACCGATGATAATTCCAACCCGAACACATCTGCTAAAGTGGTCAAGTCTAGCTCCAATAACCATGATGTATCGACGCCACCGCAAGTTATTGTAGGGTCGGGGCCTTCCATCAACTCAATCAAAACTGTCTCAGTGCCTGTTAAAAAGTACTTATATATTAGTCGTATTGACCCATCCGTCTCAACCGATCAGATCGTTAGCTATGTCTGCGACAAACTTCATAATTGTTCGCCAGTGTGGCCCTATTCGGGCTTTCCCTGGGAATAGGGAATTTGGAAAAATATTTTCATAGCATTTTTGTCTAAACGGAATTTTTCTGGCCTACTGAAGGAATAAGATTAGAGGAAAATTTTTTAAAATAAAGTTAATTGGGAAACTTTTGTTCCACAAAATTTTTATAGGGAAAAATATTTTCCCATTTAACTTTGTTTCCAAAATATTTACACCGAACTTATTCCCGTAGTAGGCCAGAAAAATACAATTTAGACAAAAATACTATGAAAATATTTTTCCCAATTCCCTATTCGCAGGGAAAGCCCGAATAGGGCCACGGAGACGTAAATTGCAGGCTATTATTACCTAAAGACCGCGTTTTGGACAGCTCACTAACGTTCGTTTCATTCAAAATTGGTTTGAAAGAGGCTGATTTTGACCTGCTTAATAATTATGATGTTTGGCCTGCTGGTGCTATAATCCGCCCATTTACTAATTATTCACGCATATCAAAAAACCGGACTCTGGCTACGTTTCAACAGCCAAAGTAACTACTGTGTTAACCAATCAGTTTAATTTATCAACGACCGTCGCTTCATTTAATACCATCAACGCATTCACTTCTATCTACTACCACAATGCCTCCAGTATCCGAGGTAAAACCAGGGATTTCCGGTTAGGCATACTTGACAATGATTTTGATATTATAACCCTTTCCTGACCCGCATACACAATTGTGTATGTAAACGACAACCGAGTATGTTAAACATAGAATTAGGTGGTAATTGAAGACCAGAATACACAATTGTGTATACCGTTATCAAAAACTATTCATAAATATGTTATATAATTAATTTGTTGTCAAATTATTATGGTTTTTTCAAATACAATTCCGATTTAATTAAGATCCATTAAAATACGGAAGACATTACAACCTGTCATCAGTTACATACACAAATGTGTATGATGAAGTTAAATTGAAGCAAAATTTTTTTTTTTGAACTCGAAAGGGATAATAATCAGCGAGACCTGGCTTACGATCAATATGTTATCTGAAGAGTATTTTCCATCTGACTATGTCGTTCATAGAAAGGACAGATATGATTTTGACACCAGTTGTAGAGGCGGTGGTGTTTTAATTGCTGTAAAGAATTCAGCGTCTAATGAAGTGATCGCCTGCCATCCCTGCCTTGACGTCATTGCTGTTCGCATCACACAAGCTTACAATACCTCGATTGTTGTTGTTGCCGTTTACATTCCTTACGGATGCGACCGGGATGTCTACAACATGTTTATCAACTACATCGACTCAGCCGTTATGCCTTCAGTTCGTCCTTGCGATCAAATTATCATCGTGGGCGACTTTAACTTACCTGGTATATCTTGGAATGATGTTGACGGTGTGTTCGCTCCATCCTCAACTGATGAGAAAGCAGTGACTATCATCGATTACTTCGCTTCCATATCAACAGCGCAGCTTAACCGTTTCAGCAACAGTCGAGGGAAATTCCTGGACCTGCTATTTGCCAACGATGTCTTGCATGCCGATGCTGCTCCGTGCTTGGACTACACTGGACGTGAGAGCATTTACCACACACCAATTACGATAAATATTTTTTATACTAAATGTACAACTAATTATTTTTCTAATGATTTTCACTTTAATTTTAGAATGGCCGACTACGCATCCTTGAATGAATTTCTCAGCACTGCCGATTGAGACTTTTTACAGCGCAATGCGGATTTGAATGACACGATGCACAGATTCAATGAGCTTCTCGGGAGTGGTATCGAGAGACACGTTCCGCGGGTTATCAGTAATAAATCCGGCTTTCGTGAGCCATGGTATAATACCGAGTTGATGGTGCTCGAGCAACGACGCAACCAGTTTCATTCCCTGTACAGGCTTTATGGTGTAGATTACTATCCCAATGTTGTCAAAGCTCGTCTGGAATTTAAGACTCTCAATTGGTTCCTTTACAATAATTACGTAATGCAAATCGAGCAAGTTTTGACATCCAATCCCAAAAATTTTGGAACTCCATTAACAGTAAGAAAAAGGTATGTGATTTTCCGTCGAATATGTCTTACCAGACCACCACCGCCAGTCAGCCGTCTGATATTTGTAATTTGTTTGCCAAATTCTTTGCATCGGTCTACAAGCCGCTTCGGTCAACAGACAACGGGCATCCTACTACTTCCACCTCCATTGTATTTGATCATTTCAAATTTAGCGAACAGGAGGTTCTGGATCAACTGCTCCTTCTCGACTTTAGTAAGGGAGCGGGTCACGACGGTCTTCCACCAATCCTATTCAAACGTTGTGCTGTAAGTCTGGCCCTTGCAGTTACCTTCTTGTTTAACGAAAGCCTTCGTCGTGGTGCTTTTCCGGATCCCTGGAAAATCTCATGTATTCATCCAATTTTCAAGGCGGGTAATAGAAGTGAGGTTAGTAATTTCTTTTTTTTTTTTTTTTTTTTTATTTTAAATTCATAGTTTTATTTTATAAAGTCACATGGAATACATTAATTGTCACAAAATAATAGTACAACATAAAAAAATAAAACTAGATAGTGAGCTCCTGATTTTACAATGTCACGGAGTCACGATTCTTATGTATAAATAATAAAAATAAAAAAAATAAAATATACAAATTAGAAAAAAATTAAAATTAAAAATAAATCAAAAATTAAAAGTAAATAAATACAATTTAACAAATTTAAAAATAAATAAAAGAAAATAACAAAATTTTAAGCAATATTTGCGCATGGTTTGAATATTTCATACAAATTAATCAACTTACTTTCATTATAAATAAAAGTAGCTTATGTTTAGAAAAAAAAAAAAAAAAAAATTTAAGATAATGTTCTAAACAAAACCTCAATGTCATTTACAGAGAATAACCATTCTTTCAACAATTTTATAAATAATCGAAAAGTGCCCGCAGATGCAATAGAGGTTGGTAGAAGGCTATAAAACTTCGGTGCAGTGTAAGAAAAGAAATTTTTGAAATGCTCTTTAAATGGTTGCGGAATACTAATTCTATTTCTATTACGAAACAAGTATGGTACACTATATATATTCATTAAACGATTCCCGCTTATTAAATAATACATTTTTAAAACTTTAAATACATATAAATATCGCAAAGGTAATATTTTATAACTTAAAAACAAAGGGAATGATGGTGTAGTTCTTGGTAGATAGTTCATAATTCTAAGCACACTTTTTTGTATCGTTAATATTGGTTTGATGTTTGACCAATAAATTCCACCCCAACATGTTAGCCCATACTGAAGATGAGAATCGATCAATGCGTAATAGAGACATTTTAAGAATTCGGAGCTGCAGATATTACGCAAATGGAAAAATGATCTTAAAGCACGACATAGTTTTTGTTTTAAAATAATCACGTGATTCTTAAAGTTAAGCTGCGAGTCAAGATTTAAACCTAAGTATTTGAACGCACTAACTGCTTCAATGGGTACACAGAGATTGTTGCAATTATAGTCATTGCACGACAATGAGTGATAAGTCACTGAAACAGGAATAGTGACAGGACTACTCAAATTGAAGTTCATAATTTTAGACTTGCAACTAAGAACCATGAAATGAACATAGAACCATTTTTTTAGTAAGTTCAGGTCACATTTAATGTCATAATTTAACAAATCCATATTAGAATTGGAATACTGCAACGCGACATCATCGGCAAAGGCGACAATATTACCACGCAAATCAAGATCAAAAATAGAATTACAATAAATCAAAAAAAGTAGCGGTCCCAGCACAGATCCTTGAGGAACGCCAACATTAACCATTTTTTCATCGCTACGGACATGATTTATACATACACTCTGAAATCGATTACATAAATAGGATTCAAATAGAGAAAGTGCCACACCTCGAATACCTATATGCGATAATTTTTCCAGTAACACTTCATGGTTAACGGTATCGAAAGCTTTTGTAACATCTATAAAAAGTGCACAAACCTTAAGGCTAATATTCAAATTGTCATGAACGGGTCTTAAAAATGAAACAAGAGCCAGTTCCGTTGATGAATTTTTAATAAAACCATATTGACGTTTATCGAGAAAATTGTTTTTATCTAGAAAACTCAATAATCTGGATTTAATAATTTTTTCAAAAATTTTTGAGAATGTGTTCAATAAGGTGATAGGACGGTAATTGTTGGGGTCCGAACGTGAACCTTTCTTAAAAAGTGGTTTCACGATACCTACTTTTAATTTATCAGGAAACACACCTTTACCAAGGCACCAATTAAAAACAAACGCTAAGACAGGTGCTATACTAAAAATTACATTTTTAACCACTACATTAGAAATTTCATCAATACCGCACGAGTTTGTATTTTTGAGTTCATATACGGCTGAGACAATTTCCAAATCATTGATTGGAAAAAAAAATAAATTGGAGCTATTAAACCGAGTCAAAACCATATTATTTCGAACAGTATTTTCGACAGTCGTATTTTCTTGTGTTTCGTTAAGAATGACGCTTGGTATATTAATAAAATGATCATTTAGCACATTAGCAATTTCATTTTGATCCGTAGTGAAATTATTCTCACCAAATTCTAAAGAAGTAATAGTTTCTGAAACGGGAAAATCGTTCAATACACTATTAACAACTTTCCATTTTGATTTCATATCTGAAGCTGAAGACATCTTATTTTTAAAGTACGTTTCTTTAGTTTTCGGTATCAAGGTTTTAATTCTGGAGTTTAGCGTATCCACTGTTTTCTTCAAAGAGCGGTTATTACGATCATCAATTAGGTTCTTAGATAATCTGTTCCGGAGATTAATCAGGTTTAATAAGGTATCAGATATCCAAGGCTTGAGTTTCCAGTTTCTACGTTTAATTTTAAATACCGATTTATGTTTATTTAAAATTGAAGTGAATATTTCAACAAAGTTTGAATATGCTATATTCGGATCATCAGAATTCCAAACTGAACACCAATCATATGTACTTAAGGATATCGAATTATCGGATAAGAATTATTATCGGATAAGAATTATCGTGGGATCGCCATCCTCTCTGTCTTACCCAAACTGTTTGAGTCCATGGTTCACAGAGTATTGCACTTCCATACCAAGAGACTTATTTCTCCTTTTCAGCATGGATTTTATTCCGGTAGGTCTACCGTGACTAACTTGTTCTCTTTTTGTCCTCATTTATTTGATAGTCTAAGCTCCAAGCAGCAGCTTGACGTTGTCTATACCGACTTCGCAAAGGCTTTCGATGTGATTGATTACTCTATTCTTATTCGGAAGTTGGAGAGTCTCGATTGTGATTTCATCTCCATCGACTGGTTGCGTTCTTACTTCTCAGATCGCTGGCAATCCGTTAGGATTATGGATTCTTTCTCCCCATTATTTCGGGCGCCATCCGGTGTGCCTCAGGGTAGTCATATCGGCCCACTGTTATTTTCATTATTTATTGACGATGTTGTAAAATGTTTTAAGTTTGCCAACTGCCTCCTCTTTGCGGATGACATGAAGATTTTCGCCCGGGTCTCTAGCGTGTTAGACTGCAAATTGTTACAAGATGACTTAAACCGGTTCTGCAGTTGGTCAATTAACAACATACTCCCTTTAAATGTGAGAAAAGGCAAAACTCTTTCTTTCTTCAGTATCCGCTCGCCCATTTTTTATCAATATCAACTGTACAACGAAACCATTTATCGGGTTGAGTTCATCTCGGATCTTGGTGTAATCTTTGAATCTGACGCTACATTTACCAGACATGTTAATGCCATTATTTCAAAGTCGTACATTATGCTTGGTTTCATTAAACGAAACTGCAAGGACTTTAGTGACCCGTTAACTTTGACATTATTATACGTAGGCTTTGTTCGCTCTATTTTGGAGTATGCGTGATATCATTAATTCCCGCGTCGATTATATCGAGTTACTGGCACGTATCAACTTCTATGCTCCCGAACGTCGGATGCGTCAACCAATTACGGTCTTTCTGATCCAATTCCGAGGGTATCGCGGGTATTTAATAAGATCTACGAAGCTTTTGATTATAACTTGTCGAGAGATTCATTTAAGAAAGCTTTATATAATCTTTTGTAGTCGAGCTTATGTAATGTATTTGTTTTTTATCAATTGTTTTGTTGTGCCGATTGTTGTTACTGTAGGCACTATTTATAAAATAATAAATAAATAAATAAAAATCCAAAATGTAAATTTGCAAATAGAATGGAGATATGTTGATAGTAGCTAGAACCCTGCACACAAGCAGAGGTAAACCAATATTGAATGACTCATGGTTCCTATAGGTTCAAGATTCCTTATAAGTGTTAAGCCAATCTGGCAAAAATACTTGACCAAGGAAATTAAGATACCAGAAATGAATCCTCGCTTCGTTGTATTCACGCAGTTCAACAGCTGTAGCGATGTGTTTAGAATCAAAAAGTATCGTTCGTTTCGAAAATTAATTATTGCCGTTTTGTTTTGTTTTACATGTGTACCGAATAGTTGCGCAGCCGAATTGAATCAAATCAATGGAGCCTTGACTGTTGATGAGAATCGAATTGCACAAAAGTAGTTAATCAAAATAGTACAAGCCGAAGTCTCTAACGAAGAAATCGAATATATTGCTAAATTTGGGGTTTTAAGGAGGAAAAGCAATTTATCCAGTTTAAACTCATTTTTGATGAAGAATAATTGCTGCGAGCTGGAGCGATTTACTATGCTGGGCTCCTCTTGCTCTTCAATCGTCAATATATTTCCTGTAAACAAAAACACTTTTTATTCCCAAATTATATTAGCTCACTCTGTGTGGCTGTTTGTACCGTCAAATTTTGTAATCAATTTTTCAACGACTTGCGATAGTCCAATTGAGCTGAAATTTTACATGCACGCTTAACTCCGATGACAATATCTAACATTTTTGGACATTAAATATGCTCTGGCATAGTATATTTATTGATATTTAAACTCTAAGTAGTGAAGACACAAACCAAATTTGAAAAGCTATAAAAAGTTTATCATACATAAAAACCAAAATCTTTTTCAAAGTGCTGCCATCTAACTAAAAGGTATGAAAACTTTTCAATTACAGTTGAACGATCTTTTTTTAATAAATTTATACATACGTATACAGTTTGTATGAAGATTTAGTTATCGAGGTGTTACTGTTTCTCTTCATATAAAAAATATGACGTAGACGTTTATGTTGTTGTAGTTTGCATGTAAAAATATTTGAATGGAAAAATGTTTGGATGTTTGGATTTTACACTACTACATACTATGCTGCTACTAAGACTGTAAAATAAAAACTGTAAAATAAAATATATTTAAAAAAAACTTTTAAAAAAACCTCGCTTATATTTAAACGCTCTAAAAAGTAGATAATAAAAGGCTTTGAAAAGTAGAAAATAAAATTTTCTTCCTTACTCCTATCAAGGTATATTTATAACAAGCCGAAATTTAAAATTAATATAACTAAAAATATAAGCGTGTTTAAGACTACTATAGACACATGATGACATGAAGTAAAGTCTTAGTAAAGTCTTTTAGTGACACTAATGGAACAGTCTATTCTGATGTATCCTAAGAATAGATTGTTTGTTGGAGCGTTTCAGTATTAACGTAAAAATGATATATTGAGAGATACGAGTAGTATATACATTCAGAAGGAGCGCCCCACGCTTACATTTTTAGTATATTTGTATAATTTGGAATTTTTTCTTATTTGTAAGAGCCGCATTCCACCAAATAGATACACCATATAACATGACACTGAGAGCCATTGTTTTGTAAAGCAAAAGCTTATTATTAAGATTAAATTTACTTTATCTGTTTAATATACTCGTAGGATAATATATTCTAAGGACCTTTTTTATATTTTTCAACCGTGTTATTAATATGTAGTTTCATAGTGACTTTTGAATCTACATAAGTTCCAAGATATTTTACATTCGATTTCCAATTCAAATTAGTTCCCAACAAATTTATGGTTGTTTGTGGAATTTTGTCTGCAGATCTACATCTTGTGAAGTAGATAGTTTCGCATTTCAGCGTGTTTATTTTAAGTTTCCGATCATTAAAAAACGTTAATATCTAATCTAAATATGTAGTTATTTAATCGAGAAATTATTAGTTCGGAAAATTCGTCAGATGTGACAATTGATGCGTCATCAGCATATAAAGCTAATTGGCATGAATCAATTTTTGGGATATCGTTGATAATGATATTAAACAATAATGGAGTTAAAACTCCACCTTGAGGAACACCAGCAAGAATATCATTGTGAAACGAATTGGCCCCAGATACAGTAACATAAAATTGCCGATTGCTGAGGTATGATTTTACTATTTTTGTTAAATATAATGGAAGTTTTAGTGTGACCATTTTAGATAGTAGACCATCTATCCAGACCGTGTCGAAAGCATGTTCAAGATCAAGCAGTACCATTCCAGTTGATTTCCGTTGAGACAGGTTGCATTTCACATGAGAGTAAATTCGATGATCATCAATGCAACTTTTTAGCCGTAGTTTGATTAGAATTTCAAATATTTTACCCAAACAAGGTAATAGACTGATTGGGTGGTAACTAGATGCTAAATAAGGTGGTTTATTCGGTTTAACTATTGGAAGTATTTTGGAAACTTTCCATGAACATGGAAAATAACTAAGGTTTAAACAGGCATTAAATATTTTTGTGAGGATATTTATACCTTGAGATGGTATATTTTTTATCAATATATTGACCATTAAGTCTGGTCCTGGAGCTTTAATTGGTGGAATGGATTGTAAGATTTCTGTCAATAGTATACATAGTGTTTAGCATATCGTTAATATAAGCCAGCGTTATGCTAGTGGGGCAACGTAAATTAGAAGATTGCACTGCAAAGAATGTTTGTGCTATTTTTTCCGCTTTTTCAATATTTAGGTATAAACTAGGGTGGATAGCACTATCATTACGTTTTAGTGCAGGAATAGCAAAGTTGTTTTTTTTTCAACGTGGATATTACTCGCCAATAAGGCTTGGAACCTTTTTCGAGTTTTTCTAGTTTGATTTGCCATTTGTAATTAACAATCTCAAGTATTTTATGCTTGATTATACGATTTAATTCATTAGCTAACATATTCTCTTTAGATAAGGATTTCTGGTCCTTTGCCATTGTCTGCGTCTTAGATTATGTATTTTTATCCGTTGACGGATTTCATCCGTTATAATTATTTTATTAGGTGTGCTGATACTAGCGGTATTGCTTAATCCTTAGAGTCCAAAACTGAATTGGTAAATAAGTCAATCACTTTATCTACTGAATCTGTGGATAAGTATTCATTATCGCCAATTTCTGTTAGCTTATTAGAGAGAATATGTTGATAGTTTAACTAGTCAGTAGCTTTATAATTAAATTTTTACTACAATTACTAGGCGGTTCAATCGCCGTATCAACCGAACATAGTACTGGGAAATGATCTGAATTTAGTTTTTCTATTGCTTCAAACTTCCTAACTAAAATAAGATTATGAACAATATATAAGTCCAGAACACTTGGACTACCTCTAGCACTATAATGAGTAGGTTTTTCGGGGGCTAAAATTGGACACAGCCCATTTTCATTTACTGAGCCATAAAGTGTTTTACCATCTTTGTTACTTCGCAGACAATTCCAGTGAGTGTGTCGACTATTTAAATCTCCACTAGTAATAAACAACTCATCACGCCGTATAAGTTTAAGTAAATCGATTTTATAAGATGATAAATTAGATTTTGGAGAGTAGCAACAACAAATTTTAATGGTACGATTGCTCGGTGTAGTAACAACAATACCTATTGATTCAATGGAGGTTAGGTTTAAATTGGAGATCAGATTATGTTTAATATTAGATTTAATTATAATGGCCACACCTCCACCTCCTTGATCAATACGGTCATTGCGATAAATCTTATAGTTGGGTAAATGGAAACGTAAATTAGGTTTGAGGTATGTTTCTGTAGCTAGAACTATATCTATATTTAAGTCATTCAACAATATGCTTAGTACAAATTTCTTTTCTTTAATGGTGTGCGCATTCCAAGTCAGGATGTTTAGACTACTATTCATTTATTACATATTTGAAAGCAATTTGAACCAATGCGTTCCTCCCGAGTGGAACAACTTTTTAATATAGCAACAATATCTTTGAATACTATAAAAAGTTCCGTTGAATTAAATAAGGAATTATTCGAAGTTTTATAAGTATCTAAAATATAATCAGAATTATGATTAGCTTGGTTAGTAACATTCGCATATGAGATATGATTAGAACTATAAGGCATACTTGAATTATGTTCAATTCCCGGTTGATTGAAAGCTGCAGGAAACTCTCTTTGATTAAATGTGAAATTGTTTGTCCTAGCGCTTGTTTTTTGCTGATTGTTTTGCTGCAACAAGTTCTTCATTTGTATATATTTATCTCTGTGAGGACATTTTATAGAATTGGCTGGATGATCATCTTCGCAATTAGCGCATTTGTGATTTACAGGCTTCTCCTTAATTGGGCATTCTGCTCCATCCAGATGTGTTAATGAACAATATTAACATTTAGCACGCATGTTGCAATTACTGCTTGCATGTCCGTACATAAAACATCTAAATCATTGTGTGGGTCCCCTAGTAGAATGTAATCCAGTTTCCCAACGGCATATTGTATGAAATAATTTATTATTTAGCTTGAGCGTACTATAGGTCATAGTACCTTTTTTAAAATACACTGAAAATAATATTTCCACTTATTGGTGTGGCTTGTTTTGGTGTGATCAATTTAACTATTATTGGATCCCAATTCCTATAAACTCCTCAAATAATTCAGTTTCAGTTACATCTGACAGGCCAAATAACACAAATCTGGTTGTTTTATTTTCGTCTAGTGTGTATGTAAAAAATTCATTGTTGAAACTCTTCAACGCCGCCGAAGTTTTATTGTAATCCGCTATGTTATAACAAAATTGCCAAGTATCTCATACTTTGAATGTTGTATTGCACAATTTTTAGTTATTTCATAAAATCATGTACTAGTTTAGCATTGCTATTAGTTACAATGAGTGGAACTCGAAGTTTTTTTGTTTGTGCAGCTTCTGCACTCAAATTAACGTTATCCTTGTTGTTTGTTGTGAACGATTGAAATTTATTTTGCAACGGGATATAAAATTTGTTGTTACTGTTACGTTTTATATTATTAGGCATTTCAGATTTTTCGTTTTTCGATATCACGTAATCACTTCTAGCTCTTTTGTAACTTTTTGTACTATAACTACATGATGGTAATTCGTCCAACATGAGTTGAATCTATAATTGTTCTAAAACTTTAAATTCACTATAATATTCACAAATTAGCTTATTATTATTAGAATTATATATGGTATATTAAATTTATTTTGACAAAAATAATAAAAAATAGACAATAGAGTAATATATTGTTGAGTAACTTGCTTTTAGATGTTATCGCATCCAATGCTAATACTCAAAATAATGTACCATGATCAAACAAATGGCTTTTAAGTGCAAAGAATCGTTTTTTTTTAAATTCTATAGCCAAATAAATATTTTCTTTAAATTTAAAAGGTATAATTTTTAATATAACTAACAAATAATTTTTAAATTCGAATTTTCCAATTTTTAAAAACTTTGTTTTTCAATTTTACAAATCAAAATTTTTCTCAATGTTTGAACTTAAGTGTAACAAAAGTTATAGAACGATTATTGAACTTCGTAATTGGTAGGCTATTACAAATTCATAGATCAAATTATTGTAAATAAATTGTTGAGCCACCTTTTGAAGTTCACTCACGTCATTTTATATAATCGATCTTTCATACAAACTTTGAAATACTTTCAAAATAGGTTTTTAGGTTTTAGGTTTCAGTGGTTGACACTTGGCCATTTTTGGCCCATTGTGATACCACGCCCATCATGTGACACCACCACTGCACCACTTGTCCGGTCCCAAAATAGACAGTGATAAGTGATTATAGTGTTGTGCGGGAAATGTAAACTAATTACCAGTTCAAATAGTGCTGAGTGTTAAGGATGAAACACACCAAGCAGCAGTAGCGAGCAGCAAATTTAAATATTGACTTGTTCGCTTATGGAATGATACAAAATCATAGTTTAGGTGTAAATATACGTATTTTCAATACAAGAAATCAGATATTTTGTAATTTTAATAGATCCTTAGATGTAACTTCATTGGATATGATTTTTTTTTATATAAATTTTTCTATTAAAATTACAAAATATTTATTGGATTTCTTTTATTGGAAATACGTATATTTACACCCAAACTATGATTTTGTATCATTCCATAAGCGCATAAGCCAATATTTAAATTTGCTGCTCGCTGCTGCTGCTTGGTGTGTTTCATCCTTTGTTCATAAGTATTCAAAATGGCTGAACTAAATTCGCTTAAAAACAAAGATCAGTGAATAAATTAAAGCTAACATTCATCATAAACAGCTTCAAGAACAATCCTGGCGAAATAACTAATTATTCTTTTTAATTTTTGAACTGTATCAAAATCAAGAACCCGATATGGAATATGAAGAGAATTACTACAAAGCGGTATCGAAATTGTCAGTTTTAATGCGAAAATTAGGCTTAAATGCTGCAAAAGTTAATGGACGTTTAGAATGTTCGGCTAATCTCACACAGCCCACAAACGTAGAAGTCCGTCAACCAACCAAAATTAAACATTCCACCATTTGCTGGAGATGATAAGGAGTGGCAATCATTCTTCGATTTTTTCTCTGCTACTATACACGATTCAACTTCATTATCACCAGTTCAAAAATTCCAATACTTGAACAGATTACTTAGAGGAGAAGCTGCTAGCTTATTGAGACATCTGTCCATTACCGAGGCGAACTACATTGAAGCACTCAAGACGCTTAGACGGCGTTATGATAGGGAGAAGCATACGATCACCTCCTTTATTTGAACACTTATAGAGCAACCGGCAATCAAACGCAACCAGCGTCAATATCAAAAGGCTACTTGATACATCGGACGAGAATTAACAGCAGTGGGACCGAATGGTGGTTCAAGAGATCCATGACTAATATATATATTAGTAAATAAAATTAGTCGAGGAATTACTTGTCTTCTTATTGTGCCGAGGAACCGCTTTGGAATCGTTGAAAAGTTCATCTAGGTGAATATTTGCCACTAAAGAACAACACGTCAAAAGTAATGTAATTTCAAATAGCCTGAGCTATGGTGTATTTAACGATAATCGCTGTTTCAATTATTTAAGTTGTGATCATGGAGTTTTCCGATGCAGATCAAAACGAAGATGCAGTCTATGCAATGTAAACACAATACCTTATTGGACGCAGAACAACCGACACCAATTACCACAGCAAACCACTCAACCGTAAATAATGAAGAAGTCAAAACCAGTGATTCAGGCACTTTACACTATGGACATAACTCAAACCGTATCTTACATACAGTATTGCCGACAGCAATAGTAAACGTAATGAGCTCTAACGGTAAAACTTTTTCATGTCGTGCACTCTTAGATTCAGGTTTCCAGGATTTGGAAACTCGGCAGCGGAAACTACCAGGGGAATAGCGAATATCCAATTACACGGATAACGGCAAATCTATCGGCATACGCCATAGATCGAAGCGAGGTAGAATAATTCAAACTACGTGGAATAATGCTTGCTGATCCTGAGTATTTTATGCCAAACAAAATCGATATACTCATTGGGACAGAACACTTTTTCCAAATTCTTCAAAATGAGCAAATGAGAAATCGGGCAAACAAGATTGTTCTACCAAAGACCGTGTTTGGATGGGTCGTAGCAGTTCAAATATCGAAACATAACCAAATTGTTGATGTTCAATCAAGCTTATTGGCCCAGAATATCAAATGAAGCTGCGGACAACATCGATAAAACATTACGAAGATTTTGGGAGGTTGAGGAAATTGAGTCGAAAGGAAATTTATCAAACGAAGAAGAATTTTGTGAGAATCGCTTCAACTAAACCACAAAAAAATACGCTGAAGGCGGCAAATACATAGTGAGATTGCCCTTTAAAAATAATGAAAGCGAGATTCATTATCCATCGCAATCCGTCGGCTGCATACAATGGAACGAAGATTTGTTCTTTGAGGAGTACAAGGATTTCATGAAACAATGTGAACAATTGATCGCAAATGAAGCAAATAGGGCTGATTCCAAGAAATTAGAAATGACTGATGTTCCAATCACCGACAAAATAGACATTACGAAGGTGTTGAGATTAAAGTGGAGCCCATTTGAAGATAAATTTTGCTTTCAAGTGAATATCGAAGACACGACAACAATCACAAATTGGATGGTCCTGTCGCACCTGTTGTCATTCAGGAAAAAATCTTTATTCAACATCTTTAGACTAAATTAGACTGGAATGAACCGTTGAAGAATGATCTACTAACTTGCTGGAGAACAATTTATCAAAATTTAGTAGCAGTTTCGGAAATAAGCGCGCCTCAGAATTAAGTACCAATATTGATACCATTGAACTCCTTGGTTTCAGCGATGCTAGTGAACGAGCCTAGGCATTGTAAATTTAATCAGTTCAAGTTTAACCGTGGTATTGCCAAGGTATCACCAATAAAATAGATTTCTATTCCTCGTTTAGAATTATGTGGCTCATTGTTACTAACCAAACTGACTAAGTTCATTGTGGGAAATTCCTCATTTCACATTAATCATATTGTTGCATCGACTGACTCTAAGATTGTACTGGATTGGCTTCCTTCACCTCCACGATGCTGGAATACGTTTGTTGCTAATAGAACGTCAGAGATTATTGTATTTCTAACTCGCGATAAGTGGTGATATGTTCGTTCGGTTGATAATCCAGGTTTCGTCGTATAACAAATCAATACGAATAATTGCTTACAGTCACAGGTTTGCCAAAAATTACCGTATACCAAAACAGGCCAGGGTATATGGAAACATGTTCAGCCGAGATGAAGTGTAAAGACTACCTAAGAAAATTATTTCAGTGAAGAGATAAAATTGCTGACGGATTCCACTAATTTATCATTCATAGATAAATATGGTGTATTGCGGATAAGAGGGATTGACTGTCCAATTCAAACAAAAATCCAGTGATATTTCCTTATGAGTCAATCAATGAAATTCCATCTAAAGAGAACCATTGGGGAAAATATGTATACTCACCATGGAGGATATGGGACGCCGTTGTGAGTATTATTTTCTGATAATTTAGACTTTCTAACACAATCACACTTCTTGATCGGTCATTCAAACGCAAAGATAGCAGAGTACGACGTTTCGGCCACACATTCAAATTTCAACAAACGGTGGCAACTTGTAAAACGAATAGCAGTACAATTTCACAAATGATGGCATCTGGAGTATTTAACATCTTTGCAGCTGCTAGTAAAATGGCATCAAACGAAAAAATGTTAAAGTAGGAGATATCGTTGTCATGAAGTAAGACAATATACCGAAAACAAACTGGAAATTGGGAATGATTGAGGCAGATTGTGACATTGAAAACGAAATCCGGATCACTAAAACGATCAATCAACAAAATATGTGTTCTTCTTGTTGAATCCGATGATTCAAGGCTGGCGTTTTGTGAGACTGAAATAGGGAGCCTTTCGTAAACTTTAATAAAAACAAGTTGGTTGCAATCTCCGAAGTCTTAAAATTATAAATGTGAAGGCGTTTTATTTTAGAAACTAGAGGTGTCACTAAAAATATTAAAAATATTTTGGTTTACATCAAAAAAGTTGCACCAACTTTGTCAATATTACAATTTTTTCGAATACTGTTGCATTTCGATTTTCTTCATTCGTCTAGGCTACGTTACTTGTTCATTCAAGAAAGCTGCGCCAGTTCATTTACTTGGATCTGCGAAATTGCTGTGACAGTTTCTTGGGTGTCTGAAACATTTACGTTAGTAAAATAAATATTAATAAATTAAAATGCCTTATCACTTCCCCTGCAACATTAAAATTGATATAGATTCGTAATATATTTTTAAATTTCCTATATTTTTGGAAGTAATGCCTGTAAATAATTCTACAAATATCAATTCTAATTAAAAAATTAAGTTGTCCATTTCAAATGATATTTTTAATTTAGATCAAATTATTAAAGTGTTGAACACAATCTTTGCTGAGCAAAATTTTAGCAGCAAAATGATTTCTATCGATCGATATATTTTATTGTCGTCTTAAATATGATTCACTCAGTATACACTAGAAGTTTACGAAAATTATTAAATTAAAATATTTACTGATTTGTAACCTTTATAATTATTGTTTCACAGCTCTGTAAAACATTGCGTGAAAAAATAATGATTTTCAAATGTTCTGTTTTAATTAGTACAATTGATTCACTTTTTTTTTAATTATTATTTTTAGAATGTTATTTTGACAATGGGTTTCATAGTAAAATCATGAAAAGCACAATTTAACTTGCAAAGAGGGATGAGATGGCTTAAATTTAAATTAGGCTTTTTCACACAAAACAACAACAACAAAAAATGTACAAGAGCGAGAGAGGTCAATCGTGCGTTCTAATTAAAATAAAAAATATGATTTTCTTATTTTTCCAACTCATTATGAATTTTATTCACGCAAAGTAGTTTAGGTTTCATTTCATTTTATAATTTATTTTGTTTTAATTTTATGTGGTTTTTCTCCAGCATATTAATTATTTATGACTTATGTTGTAAGATTCGTAATTATGCTATATATGTATGTTGTAACCATTTTCCAAACTTATTTATTTAGTACGAAATACATAAAAAAAGATAAAATAAAATTGAAAAAAAAAAATCGATAAGCTATCCCCCGTTTATGTTTTCTTATAACAGTATTTTTAATTTTTTTTTTTTTTTTGGAAAAATCGATTTTTCCATTTTAATCAAAAAATAAAAATAAAACTGAGGTTAGAATTTATGTTGAATTGAAACTCGAAAATAGGTTATATCCAAAAACACCAACAAAATGAAATTAGTATGTAATAATTTTTTCCCGGAAAATTCATTGGAACGAAGCAAAAAAAATGTAGTATTTTTCTACTGTAAGCTGTAAATGTTTCGATTTTATATTGCTTGTGTGGAAAATTCAATGGAGAAAATATTTAATAAAATCGAGTTACATTTTATTGAGAGTGAGAGCGTAATTTACAAGTATGTTATATATCAGATACATATATATCTGTAAAACTAATATATACGCTTTCCAACCATTTTCTTTTTTATATACATATATATAAATAAAAATTAAAAATTTATAAAAAATAATATTCTTACTTTGACTTAGATTATTTATTCTCGAAAATTAATTTAATAGTTTCCATTGTATACTGTGAATAGTAACCAGGCCTCAGTATTAATAATTTTTATATGAATATATTAATCCGAAACTGTTTTGGGCCAAAAGGCCCTAAGTTTATTAGTTTAGCCATTTTGGATTTTTTTTTCGTTTCGTGTGTTGAAATTTTTTATTTTCAAACCAAAAAAAAAACGAAACGAGTAACTTGAATGAAAATATAAATTTTCCTCTATTTAGATACTTTTTTAAAATTTTAATTTAACGATTTTTCCACTTTTTTCTCAACACTGTTTAATTTTAATATCACAAAATTTTCATAATTTTTTTTCTAATAATTTTCTATTACTTATATATTCTAATTTCCACTTTTAATATTTAAGCCAAAGGGATTTTTTTTTATTATTCACATCTTTTTTTCACAAATTTTCCACCATTAAAAATCCACTTTGCATCCAATTTTTCATTCCTATACACACTGGCACTGTTCAGTTAATTTTCATTAGATTGATGTTTTCGATTAATTTATACTTTTATCTAATATTTTACTGGATAATTGTAACAATTTGTTTGCTAAATTTAATTGAATTTTATTTTTCTACTTTTCCACTTTTTTCACCAAGAAATGAAAATTCTTTCTTTTAGTTCCGACAGTTCACTCTCTTCTAAAAAATAGAAAATATAATGATGTGAGTAAAATAAAACTGTAAAGAAAAACCTCTTCTTGTTTATATTGAAGGATCAATGAAAATGTTCAGAATTAATGTGTGCGCCTGCCCAATAGAAAATACGATAAAAAATACAACAACAAAAATGTTTCTTGTATTGTAATTTTTTCGTTTTTTTTATGTTTTGTATTGTATTGTATAATGAAAAATTGTGTTATCGAATATTATTTCGTCATGTTTTCCTATAAAAATTCAAACGCTGAATAGAAAATTCATACAATTGCGAACTTTTTTGTATTGTTGTCTGAAATAAACTTCCAATGTGTTATACAATGGTTTGAGTCTTCGGTGGGGTCGATATAGCAGTTTTGGTATACATACAAATACCGACGCAGGCTGTTTCTTGTAAAATACCAGAAAACTACATCTTTTAGGCAATTTGATTTATAATATGTGTGTGGTAATATTTTGATTCAGATTATAAAGTTTTGGTATTTAGAATTTTTGTTTAATCATTTATTATTTTCATTTGACATTGTTTGCCTTTTATTTTATTTGAGTGATTTTTAGAAATAAAAACACTTATTTTTGTACAGCAAAACAAAATATTAATTTGTGATCCTATCGTATACACCACGTGCATTTTCAGACAAATATGTCGCATATACAACCAACATGTTGTGTTATGTATTGTTTATATACTATGTTAGTATATAAGCATTCGCAACGAAATATATAATAAAATTTAATAATATAAAATTAAAATTAAATAAAAAAACATTTTCTTTTGAAACTGTTTGTATGCACATAGTAATTTAGGGGATACCATCGTATTCCTGAATATTTAATTACCAAAATAATGTTTTTAATTAGATCAAAAATTTACTATTGGCTGTTTCTCAAATTCCAAATTGTCAAAAATAAATATGTATTCCGAAAAATATCCCAAATCACCTTTTGTAATTTTTTGATTGTTTGGGCGAAAAAATTAATCTAAAAAAAAAATATTCCAAAATTTGCATTTAATTTTACATTAATTTAAGTCTATTATATAAAAATATTAAAATTTAAAATCTTAAAACTAGCTTAATAATATATGTATCTTGAGATGTATTAGATTTCACCAAATTTTTTGTTTCAGTATCAATCATCTCTACAATATTTAGTATTTCGAATTTATGAGTAATTTCTACTACCGATCCGCAAAAATGATCACTGTAGTACAATGTTTCTAATTCTTGACATACTTGACAAAAAATTAACACATTTATAAGAAAAAATTGAGCTAATTAACCCATATATTGGTAAACTGTCGACGCCAACTTTTAACATTACAACCATACCTTTTCTGTAAACTATATTTTTATTTAAATTTTTGACTTATCACAATACACCATTACAATTGATAAAAACCAGAAGTAATATATTTTTATGCTTAATAAAATTTATTGGTCTAATTTGATTTAAGTTCTGGATATTCAACAAAATTTTGATTTTTGCCGTCAAACTAGCAGGAATATACCCTTCGACCGACTTTCCTAAAATTGTTGGTAAACTTAAATATTTATTGTTAATTTTACGTTTACTTAATTGTAAAAGGTTTCTTTTCGAAATTGTTAAACAAATATTTCTCCGAGATCTAGTATTAGCAGCGATTTTTTTAATACTTGATGATGACCTTCAAATCTCATAGACCACATATTGATGAGAGGACCAAATTTGCGCATTATTCCTGGGTAGTGTGTAATTAAATGGTGTTTTGGTATTAAATTATAACCAAAATGTTTAATGTACAAATTGTGATGATCTTGTATCAAATTTTCTAAGATATAAATAACAGTATTATATTTATTTGAGTGCATACAACAATTTTCCCTAGCTTACGCAATAAAATATATAAATCCCATAATTCATCAGACTCAGGAACCATATCACCAATGATTAAGCCTAAATTATTAAGTAAACATAATATTTCTGATGCACTACCCTTAATTCTTTTTTTTTCAATACATCCAAAGTCATTTCTTTTGGTTTGTTGACTTTATTATTAAATCCATAATCAAAATTGGTGATTCGGAAGTTAAGAAATTTTATATTAAAGTATTTTTTACAGTTATAAAATTGTAGAGTATTAATGCCAATTCTAATTTTGCAACACCTTCAAAGATATCGTGCATAATGTCTACACATATATTTTCTGTACAGTGAAATCCCGGTACCTCATTAAAGCAGCATTCTTCTTTGATTCCAAATAAACTATGATTAGTATCTTGTAATTGACATGTATAATTTTCAACATTTCTTAACTTAGAGGAGTCTTCTTTACACAACATTTTTGTTTCTGATTTAGTGCAAACACAAATTCTACAAAAACTGTTCGAGTTAAAGCTTTCATTAAAACCAAGGATGGAATTAACTCCTAGATTATCTCCTACAACCGCAGCTACAATAACAAACGCTTGAAATTCTTCTCCATTTATTGATAAAATGAAACCAAATTCCCACAATTGCTTTAGTTCGGAAATTAGAGGAGCCAATATAATTTTGTTACTATAAACTTGTCTGTCAATTGAATTAAAAAGCATAACGAGAAATATGTTTTCTAATTTGGACTAAAATTCTGGAAGCAAATTAGCCACCGAGATATATATATACATCCTAATTTCTGTATGCCAGCAGAATTTCCAAGCGGATTATTCGTTTCGAAATCGTCGAAATAAACTATCAAAGGCATTACAATAGATTGAGGAGGGAAGTGGTTTCGTTTTTGTTGCCAGAATGTCGTTTGGACAATATTGCTTATAGTAGATTTTTCGATACCAAGTTCTTCGGTATATTTAATAATGGACTTCAAAACATTACCCTGTTCTAAGATATTTTGAAGAATATGTTCAATTGAAATATAGCTAAGTTTGGCATTAACTGGACTTAAAATGAAGCTGTTTTGAACGCGTTTTGTATTCAAATATTCACCAATTTTTATGGAATTTGGTTTTATTAATTTATTTTTATTTTCCAGAAATTTAACTCGTTTATAATCAGTATTCAAGTTATTTAGTGGATACCTGGATAAATTTAGAATTTTTTTAAATGTGGCTTAATGTTTATCCGACTCTCCTAGTTCTATAATTCTAGTCAAAATATTTTTATATAACTCAGAAGAAATGTTTAAAATATAATTGGTTATTTCCTGAGTAACTGTTTGAACTTGGGATTTGTTTAAATTGCCGGAATACAAATTACTTATTAAATTCATTGAATGATTGATTGAATGATTGATTAGAATGTACGGCCAAGACTAAGCAGGGATCCCGGATACGCCGGGCCTACCGTACAACCCTTTTACATATAACAAGATGGGGGGATAGGAAAGGTTGTTAGATATGAAAGACTTGACCCGGTTACAGACACCTAAGTAGTCAATAGTTAGTAAAGACGGCACAATTATTTTGGTTTTTCTGCATATAATTAATCAGCAATCAACATCCTAAAATTGAATTATTTGATTAATTTGTAAATGTACTGAAATAAAATTCCATTGTTGTTTTGGTTTCCTGGATATAAATAATCAGCAATCATCATTCTAAAATTTGATTAATAAATTTTGATAAGTAAATGGCCTGAAATAAAATTTCATTATGAGTAATTAAATAATCATTTCCTTCATCCACTCCCGAGAGAAAAAAAAAAAAAAAAAAAAAAAAACTACGTCCATAAACACACATACCTACACACATACATATATATATCCATACTGCAGATTATACCTGTTCAGAATCACACACGCAGAGTTACTAGATTACCCGCCATGCATTGAAGTAACGGAAAATGCGGAGCACGTAGTATTCTAGTGTCCACGATTTATTGAGGGGCGAAGCAGTATCGTTGAGTATAAGTTCTACTAGTCTATGTCGTTACCTCTATAAAGATGTATAGGCGAGAGTATAGAGATAAAGATGTATAGATGTAAATTGCGGCACCAATTTTGATCAACTCATTGGAGAAGGATACCACCTATATATATATACATATATATATATATATATATATATATATATATATATATATATATATATATATATATATATATATATATATATATATATATATATACATATATATATATATATATATATATATATATATATATATATATATATATATATATATATATATATATATATACATATATATACATACATACATACATACACATACATACATACATACATATACATACATACACACATCCATACATACATACATGTATACACATACATACATACATACATATACATACATACACATACACATATACACACATACATACACATATACATACATACACATACATATACACATACACATACACACATATATACATATATATACACATACACACACACATACATACACATATATATATATATATATATACATATACATACATACATACATACATACATACATACATACATACATACATATATACATATACATACACATACACATACATATATATATATATATATATATATATATATATATATATATATATATATATATATATATATATATATATATATATATATATATATATATATATACATATATATACACACATATATATATATATATATACATATATACATACACATACACATACATACACACATACATACACTCATACATATACACACATACATACACACATACATAAACATACATATACATATACACACACACACATACATACATACAAACATACATATACATACATACATACATACACACATACATACATACATACATCCATACATGCATACACACATACATACACACATACATACATACATACTTACACATACACGTACGTACATACATACATACATACACATACAAGCACATACATACACATATATACACATACATACATACATACATATACACATACATACATACATATACATACATACATATACGCACATACACACATAAACATACATACACACTCATATACATATAAACACACTCATACATACATACACATACTACTGTACCATAGTTACATTGGATGTGAAAAACGCATTCAACACGGCAAACTGGAGCTGCATATTTAACGCACTTACACGGATGAAGATACCGAAGTACCTGCTGAGACTAGTTTCCAGCTATTTTAACGAGAGGATCATGATTTACGATACTGAGGAGGGATAGAAAACTTACGTGGTGAATGGTGGAGATCCTCAACGATAAATTGTAGGTCCTACGCTCTGGAATATTATGTACGGTGGTGTAAAGGGTGATTTTTTAAGAGCTTGAGAACTTTTTTTTAAAAAAAAACGCATAAAATTTGCAAAATCTCATCGGTTCTTTATTTGAAACGTTAGATTGGTCCATGACATTTACTTTTTGAAGATAATTTCATTTAAATGTTGACCGCGGCTGCGTCTTAGGTGGTCCATTCGGAAAGTCCAATTTTGGGCAACTTTTTCGAGCATTTCGGCCGGAATAGCCCGAATTTCTTCGGAAATGTTGTCTTCCAAAACTGGAATAGTTGCTGGCTTATTTCTGTAGACTTTAGACTTGACGTAGCCCCACAAAAAATAGTCTAAAGGCGTCAAATCGCATGATCTTGGTGGCCAACTTACCGGGCCATTTCTTGAGATGAATTGTTCTCCGAAGTTTTCCCTCAAAATGGCCATAGAATCGCGAGCTGTGTGGCATGTAGCGCCATCTTGTTGAAACCACATGTCAACTAAGTTCAGTTCTTCCATTTTTGGCAACAAAAAGTTTGTTAGCATCGAACGATAGCGATCGCCATTCACCGTAACGTTGCGTCCAACAGCATCTTTGAAAAAATACGGTCCAATGATTCCACCAGCGTACAAACCACACCAAACAGTGCATTTTTCGGGATGCATGGGCAGTTCTTGAACGGCTTCTGGTTGCTCTTCACTCCAAATGCGGCAATTTTGCTTATTTACGTAGCCATTCAACCAGAAATGAGCCTCATCGCTGAACAAAATTTGTCGATAAAAAAGCGGATTTTCTGCCAACTTTTCTAGGGCCCATTCACTGAAAATTCGACGTTGTGGCAGATCGTTCGGCTTCAGTTCTTGCAGGAGCTGTATTTTATACGGTTTTACACCAAGATCTTTGCGTAAAATCTTCCATGTCGTCGAATAACACAAACCCAATTGCTGCGAACGGCGACGAATCGACATTTCACGGTCTTCAGCAACACTCTCAGAAACAGACGCAATATTCTCTTCTGTACGCACTGTACGCATTCGTGTGGTTGGTTTAATGTCCAATAAAGTAAACTGAGTGCGAAACTTGGTCACAATCGCATTAATTGTTTGCTCACTTGGTCGATTATGTAGACCATAAATCGGACGTAAATCGCGAAACACTTTTCGAACCGAACACTGATTTTTGTAATATAATTCAATTATTTGCAAGCGTTGCTCGTTAGTAAGTCTATTCATTATGAAATGTCAAAGCATACTGAGCATCTTTCTCTTTGACACCTTGTCTGAAATCCCGCGTGATCTGTCAAATACTAATGCATGAAAATCCTAACCACAAAAAAATCACCCGTTACTTCGACTGCCCATACCATGATGCACGGGTGATTGGATTTTCGGTACATACACATAGATCCACACATACATACATACATATATACATATACACACACACACATATATACAAGCACCAAAACCAATAAAACTAAATAAAGCATACATATATTTGCATGCAAACATAAATATGTTTGGACACTTATACATATATATATAGACACCTTTACATATTTAATCGTAATTTTATATAACAGAATTTGATACATGTTTGAAGTTTCAAATTCTTAACCTGCAGCATTTGATAACCATTTGATAAGAATTCTAAAGTATTAAAATAAGATTTAAAAAAAAAAAAAAATAATAATAATAATAATAATAATAATATAAATAATACAAAAATACAACTACAGGATTCGATGGAACAAAGCATATTCCTCCAAACTTATAAACAGATACAATATTACAGTACTTAACCACCTCACTTCTGAAAGAGTTAATCATTTTATTATCTAACTGATACTGCATCACTGGTTTAATCAATTACATCATTAAACAGTACCTTTTATAACTGGTTACAATATTGCCAAGTAACTTTATAAAATTACCTCCACCTTTAATTCAGTCAGCCGTCTAAGCCTAACAAATGACATAAGTCACCTTAAAACTTATATACAATTTAATTAAAATTAAAATTAAAATACGAAAATTAGTATTCAATAAAATTAGAGTTTTATATATAGTGCCAATTTATAATATAATTAATAATGGAGATCCATTATATTTCTGGCGACGGCAATTGTCTATTTAACGCAGTTCTTCATCAGCTGCAATTACACGATCCACGTTTTGATAATTTTACATCAAACCAACTTCGATCTGAAACCGTCGATTATATCTTAAACCTAGACAATCTGGAAGCATTCATCCCCACATTGTTAGATTCCTGTTCAGCAATTTATAACACAAATGAAATTACCACATTATCAGAAACCCAACTAATATTAAGGTATATTAGCCAAAGTAATACTATGTCAAAATGGCTGTAGTAAATTATTAATATCTAATTTAGGATCCTCAATCCTACTCCAATTAAAGTAATTAACTAGAATTAATTTTTAGATATTTAGCGGATCTCAAAAAGGATGGATTTTGGGGCGGCGCGGAATGCCTATCAGCCATATCCAATGTCAAAAATATTAAAATTAAGATACATTCAGACGGAGAACAAAACGCAACCATTTTCATGCCCATCACCAATAATCCCGATATGGAAATTAATTTGCGGTACACCGGAACACACTATGACAGCCTTGTGCCCCAACAATTCGCACTACGTTCAACCAATTCCAATGACAGTAGTTCAACGCATCATAGCGTAAACGAGAATGTTCATCGACAGCTAGCAACCACGAACAATTTGTATTGCATAATCGAACAACAGCAAACCACACCAAAATTTGACAAGCACAACTATACCAGCTATTGCTTTGGCACTTGGAACCTTCGCGGGATAAACAAAACTGAAAAGCGAAATTTTATTGATAATATTTTGCATTCCAATTCCATTTATATGTGTGGAATACAAGAAACCAATATGGGTACTGTCACCTGTTCCACAGAACACTACACTTGGTACCTTGCTAAGGATTTCCAGAGTAAGCGCAGAGGGGTTGGTGTTGCAGTAAGTAGAGATGCTCCAATTCGTGTGAAACATGTAAAAAGTTATTTTGGAGCAATAATGAGCCTGATAGGGGACATACCAACAATAGGAGAAGTTTTATTTATCTCGGTATATATACCACCACAAAATTCTCAAGTAAATCGACGAAGGGCATCCAGGATTTTCTCCCAATTAATGTACTTAATTGATCACTGTCCAGAATCGCGAGATATAATTTTGATTGGTGACTTCAACGCGCAAATTGGATCAACTGATTCTAATATAGGCGATCATATCGGCTCCAATTTAATGCATAAGACAACCAACGAAAATGGGGTTGCTATACAACTACTTGCCCGCTTAACTGGACTTTTCATCCATACAACTAGCGGACGACGACGGACAGCTTCAACATGGACAAATGGGAAAACATTTACCCAGATCGATCATATTCTCACTAGGAAAAAAAATCGCTATATATATATAAAATCTGTTAAGGCCGATACATTTTATATGCACCTAAGTGATCATCGTTTAATATGGATCAGCTGTACTACCCGCAAAGGATCACAACCCCAAAGCAACACACTGTCCCAATCAAAAACTAAAAACCTCGTTTCACCATCCACTTACTCCTACCAGTCATTAAACCTAAGTTCATTGAAAAACCCAGCCACCGTTAAACGCTATCAGAACTGTTTATTAAGGACTTTCGAAACTATGGTTCCAGAAGATGAATCCAGTAGTGTGTGGCAGCAAACAATTAATTGCATAAAAATCGCTGCTCAACAAACACTCACAACGAAGCCGCCAATGACGACCAACACAAGAAAAGCTCTAGCACAATTTAAAAGTGCTCAATACTACAAACGAAGTCATCCTAAAGATCCTATTGCCAACATGCGGATGAAGAATGCCAGGGCACGCCTACAACAAGTTCTTGCAGATCAAAGAGACTACGAATGCCGAGAATTTTTCGAAAAATTAGGAAATTGTAAACAATCAGAAAGGTTGAGAAAAACGTACTCATACTTTAAACAATTTAATCGTATTGGTAACAGTAATAAAAAAAGTTATTATATACCAATCTCTTCTTGGCACAACGAACTGGCAAAGTCAGCGGGAAATTGGACCAGCTTGGTAGAGGAAACAGATTATTTTCCAATGGAATCTCCCCCAAGCGAGGATGAAGTTCGATCTACCATACAATACATCCGTTCAGGTACTGCTCCGGGCAAAGATGGAATTCCCATTGAACTTTTTAAGTACGCAAATGAACAAACCATAAAATGTTTCCATAGGATTATAGAAGATGTATGGATTAATAACCATCTACCACCCGAATGGAATGAAACAATTCAAATACCCATCCCAAAAACAAAAATACCAAAGAGTGTGAATGATTATAGGAGAATCACTTTATGTAACGTCGGCTATAAAATTTATGCAAAAATATTACTTGATCGACTCGATACACATTTGGATTTACCATCAACATACCAAGCGGCCTTTCTGGCTAACCGCTCAACAGAAGACCATATGTTTACAGTACGTCGTATACTGGATGAAGAATGGCGTGCTGGCCAGAAAATATACATCTTCTCCATCGATTTATCAAAGGCATTCGACACAGTAAAACTAAATGTTGTAGCCGAATGTCTACAACAATATATACCCCACTACTTGGTGAATAGGATTGTTAAAACCTGTTTCTGGGAGCGTTCTTCTGTCAAATGGTTTAATATGACCACAGCTGCCATAAATAAAAACAGAGGAGTTAAACAAGGATGTCCAGTTTCTCCACGACTATTCAACTTCATTTTAAATGAAGTTTTATTAACCGTAGCCGATCAATTTCCAGAGCTTAAATTAGATCAACGCGAAAATATTCATTTGCCACTAATTCTGGCTTATGCCGATGACATCATCCTCATCACACGACACATTAATTCTGTTGAACCCCTCCTCGAGGAATTAAAAAAAGTGTTAAAGTTTGCCGGTTTGGAGGTAAACACCAGCAAATGTTCCACACTTATCCGAGATCCACATAATTCGAATAATACTCAACATAGTATCATTTTAGCAGGCATAACATTTATGTCTGTAAAAGTAATGCGATATCTCGGGACATACTTAACTACAGGTCTACATCGCCCATTCACCATTAAAACACGATGTCACCAAGCCATAGGAGTATGTAAAACACTGCAGCGTTTTATTAAAGCAAATAAAGTTCCATTCAGTACTGTCGTTACCATGTATAATACCATAATTGTGCCAATGCTCATTTATGGATTAAAATCAGCAGCCCTTACCAGAGCAAATCGGCGTCGGTTACGGCAGTATGAATTTTTTTTCTTGAAGAAATTAGTCGAATTTAGTACAAATAAACCCAACACTAAAAAGATTAAAGAACTACTGAATGGAAGAACCATTACTAAAAAAATTAAGGTTCAAAGAATTAATTATTGGGGACATATCAATCGCAGAGGACCTACTCACATTTTGAGTGCTGCCTTAGCCTATACTGCCGGCCCTAAAAAACTAGGTTGACCCTGTTATACTTGGAAAGATTCCTTAGAACAGGATTTACGATATTTCAACAAGCCAGCTACAGAATGGGAAACACTTCTACCACAACGAGATGAATTACGAAAGGCCGCAAAGGAGCTTTATATATTAAACGAATCTGATTCTAGTGACCTACTTGAGAATGAGAACAGTGAGGAATCACAAGTCCATCTGTAATTTTTAGACAATTAAAATAGAGCGGTACAGGTGTGTTACAGACAAATTATTATATATTTAATTAATCTTCCAAATACAATAATTAATGAAGAAATAATTTCGCAAACATCCATGTGATAAACCATTCCCTGTTTCAGTTCAGTAACCTACCAAAAAATTCCCAAAACATCAGACTAACACAACCTCGAAAGGTACTTCTCTACTTCAACCTAAACCAAAAATTCTTAATACCAACAATCACACAAACAAAATACATGAAAACAATTTCACTCACCCGTCATTCCATACCATCAACTGAATCTTCTTTATACTACATAATTTATACATTTCTTTCAATTCCATTATTACTTGTCACCCTACATTCCCCTCCTCACCATGTTACATGCAATGAAAATACATCATCCTGCAATGATTAATCTAAAATGAGAGCACTAAACTTTAAACTTTTAATACTGCCATAGAATGAATCCAATTAACCATCAACCAACTAAAAATTACATTACATGACACTCACACCAAACACCCCAAACCTATATTCAAAAATAATTAAACCAAATTTGGTAACCATTATAGATACTAAAACCATGGTACTTGCATTTACAATGCAACTTCCTTAATACACTAATCATTTTTATACACCTAACTATTTAGACATCACAATACTTAAGGCACTACACAACCACCAATACATATTCAGAACTATGTACCTCAATGTCCTTTACCAGCATAAACTCCAAACGTAACAAAGATTCAACAACTCAAACACTCGGAAGATAATTTTCACAGCACAAACAAAAACAAACATTATTTCCAATTAACCATAAACCCCCACTTTCCACACAAAATTATACCACGACCACTTAACACACATTACATTCCATTAATCATTCATTCAATGATTAAGCAACAAACAAACAGGAATCTACACTTTAATATAAACTAGAGCAACCATCCACAAATTACTTATTAAATTCATGTTACAATATTCAATATTATTTATATATCGTTCTTCACTTAAAAATATTTGTTTATGATTAAATTTCATAGTGTTTTCGATTGGCTTACCATCTATGTTATCATCAATTGTTTTAGCTGAATTACAAGGATCTTCAATTTTAGATTGTTCATTATCTTTGAAATGTTTTATAATATGCTTTCTAAAGGAGTCAAAAATATTGAACTCCCTGCTTGGATCACAATTATTGCATATAAAAACACATAATGATTTATGGAATGTTTTTATACGTGCGATATACGATTTATAACAATTAATTAGTGAATTACAACTAAAACAATTCATGATAAAGCTTATTTCTAGATTACACCTAAACTTGTATATGGATTTATATTACTATAATTAATGATATCAGTTAATTAACCTGAAATTCCAGTAATTTACCAATACAAATATACCATTAATTATTTGAAGTGAAATTCTTTTCAACTGTACTTATTAAATTATTAACTGAGATAAAATGTATGTCCCAGTCAGTCTTTATCCCATAAACACACTGCTGTATAAAAACCCACAATGCCTCCGCCCTAATAAGATATTTCGAATTGGTCACGTGAAAAATTTTGAAGCACAGGTCAATTGCTCTTATTGGGCTGCCAACGATGTATAACTTTTCATCAATATAAATATATCCTACTGGATTGTTATCGCCCAAGATAACAGATAAAGGCTGAAACGTATTTTTTAGACTCTGCAGTTTTACCTTAATTTCTTGAATCTTAGTATGCATATGTGTGACATCCTAAAAATTAAACAGTATTTCGGTTATATGTATTATAGTCAGATATCATTAATACTTACAGCAGCTTTCATTATAAATTGATCGGATATTTCGGATTTTGTTAATTTAAACGATCAATTTGATGCTCGCTTCCTACCAAAATTACTATGGATTAAGAATGGCAATACAAAAAATCCGGTTAGCACATTACTTAACAAAAGCAATTGCTCTAAAGTGTTGCATTTTTGCCTTGATTTTGCTATGTCTATTAAAATTTTATTAATTGCTGGCCAATCATCAATTAGTTTATTTGTCTGGTCCTTAAAAATATGCATAAAATCTATTTCGAATAAATCAGGTAATATGGTAGAACATCTTAATGGCGGAAACTTTGAAAAATATATTGAAATATTCAAATCTTTCTGTTCCTTAAGCTCTCGCAATCTTAATTCTGTGGTAATCCTCCAATGATGAATTATTTCCTCATAAGGTTCCACGTTTTGTTTTAGGAACTCTAAAGATGTTTTATTAAGGTCATCTGGCTGTGACTCTGCAGTACTGCTATAGCGCTGGAGGTCAATTTATTAATTCTTGCTCGAAGTTTGTTGTAGGCAATATAAAGTTTGCCGGTACTTAATTGTTTTGTTAATTTGTTGTAAGGAGTAAAATAAATATTCTCATTTTCCGAGCTAAATATTTTATTTATTTCTTTCGCTAACGGCTGAAACCTTTCGGATGTTATTTTGAAATTTCCTGTAGAGTCAAATTCTTTTTCAATTATTAAATTTGACAGGTCAGTTTGTTGTCTGTGGCCGAGATTGTGGTGGGCTTCAAAGTAAGATTTGATTAATCTTCCTTTGGTACAGTGTAAATAATTATTAAGATCAAATTCATTAATAATATGAATAGTTGATGAAGGTGTAATTATTAATTCCAGTTGATGTTGCTTCTGTTCCTGTACAAGTTGTAAAGTTCATAATGTATATAGGAATTATACAAACTATACTACTTTCTGAATTAAAAACTTACAATGTAACGGTTTTCCGCATTCTGTAGTTCTACAATTTCTCCTATTAGTTCGGGGTTGCTTATCGTACTGGCTGGACTCGAAGACTATACTAAAATAAAAATGTTATACATGAATTACACTAATTAACGATAGCAAGAATTATTTTTTAAAATAATTTTATGAATTCATTTTAGAAAAAATTATCAATCAACTACGCATAAAATGAAAAAAAATTATGTTTTATTATATTCACATATTGAATTTAAATATATTCACTATATTTAATATAGTTATATTCATTTTAATTTATTTAAAAAAAAATTTAATTATATTCACATATTCACATTGCAATTTTTATTTAACAAAACATAATTAAGCACAGTAAAATATAATATGCTAATAAAATATTACATTGCGCAGCATAGTTTTTAACATTTTCACTTTGGCGTTTATTTTTCTTTAAGTGTTTCGAACGAAAATGATTAAATAAAACACAGTTAGGTAGTTCATGTTAGAAGAAAGAATAACAATTACAGATATTTCAAAATGATTATTAAATATGAATAAAGTAATTAATATACTTATGTAACAATTAAAATAATTTACAAAATAAAATTGATTTATATTAAAAATTTAAGCTACATTTTTGATTAATTTTTTCACTTACAAAAAAGCAACGGTATAGTTATAATTATCAATGACGGCACTATGAAAATTTTTATTAAATAAAATTAATTGCAGTTCTTACGATTATTTTATATAAATATACAATACTTACCAACATTTTCAATTAAATTTTATGCATTTTAATGATAAAGTCTTTTCTGTTAAAGCACTAATATAAAATTTCACAATTTAATATTTATTATTTCCTGCGACGTTTTGATCCTGTTCGCTATCACCATTTAAAACAACTAATCTGTTAACTCATAATTTTTTGTAACTGTTGTATCTATTCTGCTTTTGTACCAAAAAGAAAGAGACAGATAGAAGCATAGCACAATAAAAGGAGTAAAATATATTTTCGATATTTTTATATATATAATGATTATATTAAACGGAAGTGTAGGTTTATATATACCTCATGCAACGAAAGTTTCTACTGTAGGAGATTTTCCATATTACGTTTACTGATATACTTTATTGATAATTAGTTGTATTATTTAATTTTAAATAATGTGTTCATTTAACTCAATAAATATTTTACCAGATCTGGAACAGTATCGAAAAAAATCTCAATGTATTATTTTTGTTATAGTTTTAGATTGTTGTATATCCCATTTAAATATAAATCGGGCGATATGATTTTTTAATGCGTTTGGTTATGTCGGATAAAAAAATTAACCGTTTCAATAATCTTTTACAGATTATCAGATAAATTTATTGTTAAAACAGCTAAATTTAAGAGAAAAAGCCATATATCTAGTTTGAGCGTTATTATTTTTTTCAGTGAATGAAAAATTATTTAAAATATGATTGGCAGTGAGCCAGGTTTCTAATGAAACTGTCGGGAACCGCAGAGTAACACGATCCCAATCAAAAACTCAACGGGAAAATGACACAAAACCACAAACTGCCTCTGCAAAAACTTTATCTTCTGATACCTTCTGTATCGAAGGCCACCGACCGCTACCTCAAACATCTAACTCTTTATCAACACCTCCATCAGCGATAACCACTAAAACAACATTTGTATCGCCAACGGAATCATCGCACTTAAAGAAGCCTATACAATCAGTAACCACAACTGCAGCTTCACTAAACTCACATCTTACACATGAACAGCCATATCATTCAGCATCTGATGAAATAAAAGCTATAGAACCCCGAAAATTCTGTGACGAAAGAAAAATTCGAAGACTTTCTAAAAATTAAAATGAAACTGGATAACGCCGTGTGTATCAAAATTTCCCGCAACCAGGAAAACGGTCATTTGTAGGACAATACATCATTCCGTGTTAGTTTACCAACAAATCAATTTTTAACAGTATTATATTCCACGTTATAGCCTTCTGGACTACTGGTGGAAGAATTCGAATGGAAACGACGTCGCGAAAATTTTTGGCTTGAGAGCCCAAGCAAGCAACAACCTTTCTGAACGTGAACTTAAGTTTTCAAAAAAGCTATCGGAAATTCGAAATTCAATAAACAACCACCAAATAACTTAAAAACCTCCAAAACGAGCAATTTAGCCCGCAACGTCAATGGTGGTTTTAATATATGTACTATGGATGAGGTTGATGATGTCAATGCTGACTTGATGAATTTTTCGTGCGATTTAAATGGAGACTTATTTCATTTGTCATCTTCAGAAAACTACTCAAAAACTCCAAGACTGAGTAATAAGTGCACATCTAAACACTGCGAAACTCAAACTGGTATTGGCATCAAATCAACATACAACAAATCAATTATCTAAAATAACTTCTACATTAAATCAATTAATGAAGTTACAAAAGTTTATAAAATTGGAGGTAACTACGTTATTGTGGTTACTCATCAATCTAAAACTGATTGCAGTGATCTAATCTACGCTTTAGAAACTTTAACATCCTACTTGCAACATCGAACAAATGAGCCTTTCATAATTACCTTGGATGTTGGCCACCATGTCAACAAGCTTTTGTCAGTGTTGGATTATGTTACAAACTCTCCATTTAACAACATCTAATGGGTTTTAAATATTCCTTTCAATATGTCACTGCAGTATGAGAGAATGCTATCTTCCCGTTGGATTACAGGTGAAGTTCTCATATGGAAACTGTACGGATTTTCCATCTGCATCTCCGACTTTTCACAAGGTGTTGTCTGCAGAGTATAAAAGTTATAGCTATAAAAATTCGATCATGGAATTAATGTTTTACATAAAACACTCAAACACCCTAATAAAAAGCCACTTAAAGGATCATTACATTAAGAACATAAATCTACTGCCTTTTTTGCTTCTTCCTTACGACAATTAAACATATTTATATTTGACAACGCTACCAAACAATATCTTGAAGAACCGATTACAAAACATCAATGTGGCTTCGATGGGAATAATCTGGTGCAACTGTGTGAAGACACAAACACATTTATTACCCCCAGACAGATATATTTCTTGTTCATCGGGTACGGTAATTATGTTCGATCATCAGACTTACAACTCTCAAACAATATCTATCTTAAAACAAACATTAAGATGCCGGACATTACAAATATTCAAGGTGTACCTGGGTGTGGTATATCAACATGGATTATAAACAACCATAATCTAGGCACTGATCTTATTTTATGTGCTACAAAAGAAGGACTTGCTGATATTAAATTAAAGGTAGCATCTCGTTGCGAGCACAAAAAACACTAACTTTAATAACATCAAATCAAACTACAAAACGATTGCCTCATATCTAATAAATGGTAACCGGACCTACGATACAGTTTTTATTGATGAGTACATGATGGTGCATGCTGGATATATCCCTTTTTCAACCAAGCAAACAAAAAAATTGGCTCAGTTTTAGTCCAACCCACACAAATGTGTGAGTAAAAAACCATAGTATGTAATGGCGTTGTTGATAAAAAATTTCGCTTGATTTGAAGTAAAACCAACACAATTGTGTGTATTGATATAGTGTTTTTTTTCGGACGAAAATAAGTTAAAAAGGAATTCACAAATGTGTAAGTTGGTTCAAAAAACATACAAAACTAAATTTTTGACATGGTCCTTTTGCCCTACCCGCACAATTGTGTTAGTAAATCACTAAAGGGATATATGACTTGTGGTTACCAAAAGTAAATGTTCTAAAATATATCTTCTGGGTGATAAAAACCAAATACCATATATTGACAGATTAATCATGTCAATATGAAATTTTCCGATGCAAGTGCTTTCGTAACAAAGACTGAATACTTGAATGTAACGTACAGATGCCCAGCTGATGTTACTTCTACTCTCAAAGAATACTACCCTAACATCAATAGTATGAACACGGTGGAAACTTCCGCCGAATTTATAAACCTGCCACCAACGTTTACAAGTGGCGCAGTGGTTAAAGCTTCGGCACTTGGACCGGGAGGTACTGAGTTCGAATCCCACCAGAGGCAGGATGTAAAGCGAATTTTCTTCATCGATTACGATCGGTGATGTTAATAAACACAACTTAGACCCTCTGTTGTAGTGCAGAATTTAGCGTCGACCCACCGTCCATGTCAGTGTGCAGGTTGATATGGAGCTTGCAACGTGCAGGTGGTATACTGTAAATGTGTGAGTAGGTGAGTGCGTCATCATGAGTGAATGAGTGCGTGAATGAAATGGAGGGTATTAATTGATCTTAAAAGGACATTCAATCCATTGGATGATTAATACTTTCTTTTATTATTTAAAAAAAAAAAAAAAAAAAAAAAAAAAAATGTTATCATCATTACCTGTGTTAGAGAATGCTTTCTATCAAATTTTTACCAGAGCTGATAAACAATTAATCTCCCAGCTTAAGATACCCGAAAGCAGTAAAGTCTTGCCGATCTATGAAGCACAAGGTTTAACCTCACCTAATGTCGTAAGAACCAATTCTCAACCTCTTGAGCTGTTCGATAGTGAATACCGCATGCCATAGTTGCAATCTCTAGACACACACAATCATTTAAATATTTTCACCGGTGGCTAATGATAGACTACACTCACTTTTAATGAAAGCTCGAACTTATACTATTACTCAAAAGGTAAAACAACCCATAAAGTCCAAGAAAAGATTAGTATATGAGATGTATGTTATGTAATTTGTGAAACTTCATTATAATCCTGCATAAGGAGCAGCGAATTTTTTGGCCATGATTACGTTGTATACAGATGCAATCGGTCTCCTGAAACTAGTTCAAAGAATTAGGGTGGTGGCGTACTTATATCAGTACACTCTAAACCCAGCCCCATCGAGAGTCGAACAGATCGGTGTAAAAATCAAAATCAACCAAATCAATCTAATCATCTATGCAGCATATATACCACCTCAATCAAATAGTGATCATTATGCAACTTGCATTGATGCGATTGGTGAAGTTATTAATACAACAAACTCGTCAGATTTTGTTCTTGTGCTTGGTGATTTCAATCTTCCAAATATAAATTAGAATTTGGACCCAGAACTAAACTGTATCTTACCTTTCAATATAACAACACAATTGTTAATAATCGTGATAGATTATTGGATTTTGTCTTCAGCAACGACATTGACACCTTTAAAATTTCTGAATCCCTTTTACCTTTTTGTCATAAATGATGTCAATCACAAATCTTTGGCTATTGTATTTGACTTAACTAAAATGACGAGATCGGAACACCTACAACCAATCAAATACAACTTTAAAAAAACTAACCGTGTGGGCCTACAAAGTTACCTAGAATCCATCAACTGGCAAATAACTCTTAATTCCAGTGAGACATCATACTTCAAGGCTTCGAACTGTATGTACCTATGTGCTGTAAGCCACAAAATGCTCACTCTCCTTGGTTTGATGATAGACTAGTTAACTTAAAAAATCGAAAGTCGAAAGCGTATGCCAAAATGTTGAAAAGCGGGTTAGAAGCAGACAAAACTACGTTTCTACAACATAGTAATGAATTTGAAATTTATTTCAAATCAAAATACAGGTCGTATCTTGATCAAATTAAAGACGAAATCTAAGTAAATACAAAACAATTTTGGAAATACTTTAGGAATAAACGCGAAATTGAAGGATACCCTGCTAATATGACGTACAACAATACCTGCTCTTCAAACGCCAAAGATATAGCTAATATGTTCGCGTCATTTTTTCAATCAGTCTATAGACCAAGCGTTACTAGTGGATTGTACGAACAAAGCAACAACAACAAATCAATAACTTCTCCTATTATTTTTGAGGACAACATTTTATCGGCTTTAAGGGGGTTTGGAGATGGTTGCGGTCTTGACGATATACCCTCTTCTATTGTGAAGGAGTACGCTGAAATTTTAACAATTCTATTATGTTATCTATTCAATCATTCCTACAGATGAATATCAACTAGATCATCAATTCCGAAATTATTTGAGCTAGTATTATGCAACAGCTTTAAAGCCACAATTGCACGTCATATATCAATAAACCAGCATGGGTTTATGCCTGGCCGATCCACATCGACTAATCTAGTTGAATTCACCAGTAAACTAATTAACGAGATAGAAAAACACCGTCAAGTTGATGTAGCGTACACGGATTTTAGTAAAGCATTTGATACTATCTGTCATCATAAAGCACTCCAGAGTTTATTCATTTTTGGGTTCTCTCTCGATTACATAAATTGGTTTAAGTCATATCTATTAAACCAGCGCCAATTTGTAATAATGAGAAATGAGAAATCAAACGTTATTAAAGTTACATCTGGTGTTCCCCAAGGATCACACCTCGGGCCTTGGATTTTTATTGTTTTCATTGACCGAATAACCGAGATAATCAAAAACTCAGTGCTCATATTTGCAGATGATGTGAAAATTGTTCGTACTATTAATGGATTGTTAGATACGGAGAAACTTCAAGGAGACTTAGATAGATTAAGTGAGTGGTGTGATCGAAACTCACTATACTTGAATATTAAGAAATGCAAAATCATGTCCTTCCATCGTAAAAAAATCCGATAATTACTTCATACAAAGTCAACAACGAAGTACTGCAAAGAGTCAATGAGATTATAGACTTAGGTGTTACATTTGTCGAAATCACCAGTTTCAATAGGCGCATATTGAAAATTGTATTGCGAAAGCGAATGCCATGTTCGGATTTGTTAAAAGATGGACAGGTGAATTTAAGGATATTCAAACCTTATGTTCACTCTATTTCGCTTATGTTCGTTCTCAACTGGAATACGCTGTAACGGTCTGGAATCCATACTATTCTGTGCACATAAAAAGAATTGAAAGCATTCAAAAGAAGTTCCTGATTTTTTTGTTAAAGTAAAGTGGCTGGGATTACGACCACAACTTACCATTCCATGAAAATGCGGCTCGTTTACCTCCATACACAACAAGATGCACGGATTACAAAATATGCACGCTTGAAAATAGACGACTTCTCTTGGGCGCGGCTTTTATTGGTAACGTTGATTCAGCTTACATCTTGTAAAACATATTAATTCACGTGCCATGCAGAACATTTCGAAACCATGAATTTTTAGCACTTGAACACCATTAAAACAACCCCATTAATAAGATGTCTAAATAATTTAATATAATCGACGACCTATTTGACTTCAATTTATCAAAGGACAACTTTAAAAATATCCTGAAGGACTATTTTTTAAATTTTTAATTGTTTAAACCAAAATTTGGTTTATATTTTTTCTGTTTTAAAGTTTTTTGTTGTTTTAATATAATTTTTGTTTAAACTACTGTACGCATAATCTGAAATCATACATGTTTATTACAAAATAGATTTCTTTAAATAAATATATATCGACTTTTAAATTCCTATAAACTGAAATTAAATTTACCCTTCACCCGCCTGATATAACCCGATCCTAAACTCACGCTCTTTTCGATTTTCAAATTTAAAATTTTTAAAATATTGCGTCTTGTACCAAATCGCGTTTTAAAATATCGCGTCTTGTACTATTTGGCGGTTTGAAATATCGCGTTTTATACCATATCGCGTTTTGTACCATATCGCGTTTTATACGGTATCGCGTTTTGATTTTTAGTATTATCGGTTTTGAGATTTTTGCTATTTGGATTACTATTTTCGATACCAATGCGTAAATTAGACATAAAATGTGCAAGCTTGCACAAATGCAACGGTATCAGATTATATACGAAAATTTAATAATGTAAATTCCGTATACTTTCTAAACAATTGCACGTCTATTGTACGCAAATTAATATTAAAAAAGCCCAAGTTTGAGCCTAATTCTAAAAATTTAAACATCGAAGATGGAGCTTGAAATTTTGATTAATGCCTAAATAAAAAAGCTTAAGCCTACTGATTTGTTTGGGCTAGAGTACTTGTATTTATATGGACCTAAATTTAAAAAATAAAAAGCTTGAGCCCAAAAATTGATTTTCGGCTATGAAATTTTTTTAATGCTTAAAAAAAATTTAAAAAAATAATTTAGTTTGTTTTTTTCTTTATTTATTCCATTTGATTTTTACAGTATTTTGTTTTAATTATTAAATTCTAAAGACGCCAACACAGGATGATGATAACTAAAGTAGCTCACGTATTGTAAACAATCGAGATTTTCGCAGTTCCGTGAGAATATTAAATCGATCGAACTATTTCCCTTTGTAGTAATCATTCTTTTGTTTATTAAATTTAACTCTAATGTCATTCATAAATACTAAAACTTTATGAGGCTCATCCTTTAGAACATTAACATTGAAATCCAAAACAACAATTATAGGAATCTCATGGAAGTTATATCGTTGGCAAATTTTTTAGTATATACAGGGTTATCCAATCCGAGGTTGATAAAGTAGAAATCTGTATACCGACATCTGTCAAAGATAAACGTCAAGTACGCTCAACGCTGTCATTTATTTAGTTGACATTCTGCCATTTAAGAATATGGAGCATTTAACAATCGACCAACGCGTTAAAATTATTAAATCTGCTGATGCTGATTTTTCGAACAAAATTTTTTTCAGTGATGAAGCTCATTTTTCGCTTGGTGGATACGTTAATAAGCAAAGCTGTAGAATTTGGGGCTCAGAAAATCCACAATTGATTGTAGAGAAGCCATTACACCCGGAAAAAGTCACTGTTTGGTGCGCATTGTGGTCTGGTGGTGTGATTGGGCCGTATTTTTTTGAGAACAACCATGGACGAACCGTTACCGTCAATTCTGAGCGCTATGGCCGCATGTTAACCGATTATTTTTTTACGAAAATCGAAGATTATGATCTTGACGATATGTGGTTCCAGCAGGATGGAGCAACCAGTCACGTAACACGAGCAAATCGAGATCTTTTGCAAGAGAAATTTCCTGGACGTTTGATTTCGCGACTGGCTGATGTCAATTGGCCTCCAAGATCCTGTGATTTAACGCCTTTGGATTTCTTTTTGTGGGGCTACGCGAAAGATCGTGTTTACGCAAACAATCCTCAAACTCTTGACGAATTGAAAACTAATATTCGTAAGGTAATGGCCGAGATACCGCCCGAAATGTGCCGAAAAGTCATTGAAAATTACCTCAAAAGAATCAAGGCCTGTAAGAAGTCCCGTGGAGGACATTTGAATGATATCTTATTTAACTAAAAATGGCAAGGATCAATCTGTAAAATGAAATAAAAATTACAATACATTCCGAATATTTTGTGTGTTTTTTTTAAGTTTACTTTATCAAGCTTGAATTGGATAACCCTTTACTCACAAGTTTAATGTTAAAAATGATTGTATGTCAACTAATGGAGTATTTGGATTGAGATAAACGGAAAGAAAGATACAGTCTTTGCCGCCAATCTCCGCTACTACAGCACAAATATCGCCAGCATCCAAAATTAGTAGTATGTTCTATCAAATAAAAAACCTCTTAACGAGGTAAATGTTCGAGTGACGAAAGCCGAATTCAATTCACAAAATTTCTGATATCAAATTTGTGCCGAAAAAAACAATTGCGTTCGATTTGTCAACGATTTTTCGGAATGTTAGTGCATTCAGCGCGTTGTTGTTGAACATTCCGAAAAATCGTTGGCAAGTTGTTGTTTTTGACAGCTAGAAAGAAAAATGTAAACAAACGCGCCGAATGCACTAACATTCCGAAAAATCGTTGACAAATCGAATGCAATTGTTTTTTTCGGCACAAATTTGATATCAGAAATTTTGTGAATTGAATTCGGCTTTCGTCACTCGAACATTTACCTCGTTAAGAGGTTTTTTATTTGATATCAATGATTTTGGCACGGCAAATTGAAAATGAATTGAATTGCGATTCGTTTTATTGTTTGTCAGTCAAAACAGTTCACACACACTCGATAGCACACAATTGGCCGCTACGTGTTATTGTGGCTTAAGTCGTATTCATACGACAGATAAAAATCCGGGAGTTTTCTATTCCATCGTTTTAACCAATTACATCACGAAAATTATACAACAGACACGCTATTTTCATACAAAAAGTTGAAAAAAAATCTGGGATAGAAAAATTTGAGGTTTTTATCCGACACTTCTTACACAGACGCGCGGCATTGAAATTACGAATAGCCAGAGGCGAAGAACGAATTACGCATACTTTCACACAGCTGTCGGCTGTATGTTACGGAGTGTGCATGATTCGTTTTCTTCTCTCGATATTCGTCACTCCAGTGGCGTGCGTCTGTGTATGAGGCACAATGCTATATTCCACACTTGATCTCACAGAAATTATAACTTTCTTCTATTCTTTCCCCGTTTACCTATGATACTGGTTTTAATTGCGACTGAAACAAATTTTCAGTGAAACCACACTAACACAAACATAAATGAAATAAAAAAGACGGGAAAGGTTCGGAACCGAACTTTATAAGCATTTTTGTTGCCTATATAGTATTAACAGTATTATTATTCCGTGTCTAAGAAAAAGAGGTTCTATGCAGTGTGGTTTGTGTATTTCAAATATCACAAACACCCATATCCACCCACACCCACCTAACTCCATCTACACCCAGCCCAACCGACCCCAATCAATCGCAAATCATGCCTCCTAAACATTACTACCTTCTCGACCCACTATCTAATTTAAACACTTAAAACCCATCTCACCCGCACCACCCTACACCGCACTACCCATGTTGAAAAGTAGTAGGATCAGGTCTCATCATTAGGTTCAGATATGTATTTTTTCATTATGTTCAGGACGATAGCCTACGATCTGGTGTACTGTTTCTGGTGTGTGGTAGACGATTCTATTTCTTTATTTTGCATGCATTTTTTCAATCTTCATTTTGTAGTATTTTAGTAGATTTTATTTCAGAATCCTTTACCACATGCCACAAACAGGTCACGCCGGGTGTGATCTTATTACACACCCAATTCTCGTAGGCTATCGGCTGAACATTTGTAGTTTAGTTTTTAGTGCATGTTACAGAGTAGTAAAAATTTAGATCAGATGCATGTGTTTTTGGTAGAAATTCGATTGAGTAATTCAACAATTTTTTTTGCATGTTTCTTGCTGTTTTGTCACTAACCGCATGCAGCTACCATTCATTTTTGATTCCTTAAACAATACAATAAAATATTCTTATTTTAATGTGTTAGTTGGAAACAAAAATTAATGGTAGCTACCCTCTCGCTGATATTCCATCTCCATGCGATGGGAGGTTAGATAAGATCTGTTTTTTTAAAGAAATCATCATAAAGATTAAAAAAGTATCGATTTAATGCAAGGAGACTGTGAAATGTTCAATGTTTTTAGTGATTTTTTCGATCACATCAATTTGTCAGTTTTTTAATTTTTTTGTTATGAAAACAGGGTCACTGGTAAAAATTCTCTTAGCAATGATAATAATATGATGTATTTATATTTGTTTCAGTGTAATACGTTGATTCACTATCATTATGAACTGCAACGGACCGATATTAGGGTGCATTTGAGCCAAAAAATGAAATTTTGCAAAAAATTAGGGTGGCTTTTAAGTTATGGAGGCCAATATTTAAAATATACGAGTTTTCTGGGACAAACGGTTGATGTCATATTGTAGGTGAGGTTTGTGGCTAATAATCCTGAAAATATGAACCAAAAGTCTTGGGCTCATTTTTTAGCAATTTGGCCGAATGTGGCCGGCCGATTTCGCATTTTTCAGTTTTTTGGCCAAAATGACCCTCCACCCTAATTTTTTGAATTTTTTTTATGCTATTTGATAGCTGGCGTCAATACCTTTCCAACGATATGCATATGTCCAGGGTATGTCGAATAGGTTCAGCGCTGTGGGCGTGACAAAATGGCCAAAAATGGCCGTTCAGAGGCTGGCCGTTCAGAGGCTGGCCGCGGCCAACATGGCAGTCAAATCAAAAAGTTGTACAACAGAAGTTGCTTATTTTTTCAAGTACTACAAACCCTGAAAATATGAGATCAAATGAAAGAGGTACGGACAAACAAACAAACAAACAAACATATATACCAAAGCAAGATTAAATGGTGACGTCATAGAAAAATTTAAAAATGTCATAACTTTGGTTAAAATCATCCGTTTACGACGTTTGAGGTGTCGTTGAATTGGTATTGAGGTCTACAATCATAATTTGCTAGTTAAAAAATAATTGGGGCACTTTTTGAGGCAGTTATACCCGAAAAACTGATTTTTTGGGGCAATTTTCGGAAGGTCATATCTCCACTCAATGTTGGAAGAAATTTATGTTTTTATACATTATTTGGGTTTATTTTTTAAGACCTTTCCAATGGTATATAACATGACCCTGGCGGCCTCAGAGGGAAAAAGTTCGAAACTTGCTGTATATATACTTCGTTCGACTTCCAGCACAGTAGGTGCTTTCGTCACTCGTTTGGACTGCCGTCCAAAGTGATTTTTATACGAACATCCCTTTTCAAAATATATTTTTCCACCGGTATATTAGAATCAATTAGCGCCCTGAGACTTATGTATGGTTACAGAAGCACTTTCAACCAATGGAAATTGAATTCTCTTTAATCGTATCGATGTATTACCCCCACTAACTGTATCACTTCGTAAAATCATTGGTATCCAATTATTGTGTATATTATTTTCGGTCATATGGATATTTAAATCGAAGTTTAGAATCTACGAAGTTATCAATAAATTCGACCCATAAACGGTTTACTTGTGTATCCAGATACTCAATATGTCGTAAATAACACATTGCAACATTTGCCAAATCATCAGTTTCAGAATACTTTATTTTGTGTACTTTTTGTCGAAAATTGTCTCTTTCCGTGGCATTTTGAAAATGTATGATCTTATCAATGGCCTCATTCAAAATTGTATCAGTTGTCGAGAATTTGGTATGATTATATGCAACCACAACATCATTTCGGAAAAACAAACGTATGGCATTGGACAACGAGATTCAATGTCTTTTAGTGGCACTAAACGACTCTCAATTACATCAACTTCACGTGGCTCCAACTTGTTGCCATTGCCAATTTTCGTCAATATTGAACTAAATTGTTCATTACTTTGTCGAACGACTGAGTGCAAAGGGAAATATTTGATGGTACGCCACAAAATATCTCCATTAAGTCTTACAACTGGAGGTAATTGATGTAAATCACCGCAAAAGATGATATTCATACCTCCAAATGGTTTATCAAAGCTATTCGTAATTGCTTGTAATCGTGAATTTATCGTGATGAATAATTCGGCGCCTATCACACTTATTTCATCAATAAACACAATACGAATATCATGAAATATTGATAGAAATATTTGTAAACTTTGACAATTAAAACTGGTGTCGCGTTGAGATATGAAAATTTTAAATATGAAATGAACAGTTTGTCCACGAAGAGCTACAGCAGCTTTACCGGTTGACGCACATGCGACATATGAATTATACGTTGAATCATGTGGCAAGGCAAATCTGTTAAATGTTTCCATCAGTGCTTGCAAAGTGAAAGTTACCACAGCAGAAAATTTGTAATGATTCCGCATCAGAAGTGTGCATTCGATATATTGCTTCCAGTATGAGCTCTCGTTGTTCAGGATTTGTTAAACGCATCATTTCACAATAATCTTTATGGCTCATGACAATAGAACGTTTTGGCACTACGTTCATTCGGTCAATGTGAAATCTTTTAACATCTTCATTTTTTGCCATTAATTTATTTTTATTGGGTATTTTTTCAAATTTTCTGTTTGTCAATTACCTCATTTTCATCATTGTTTGTTTTGCAAATTTGTTTGTATTTTGACCCTTCCAATAAATCGTTTTCGTCATTATCAAACGGGTAAAACAATAACACAATTTCACGACAATAATTATCGTAATCAGTATCGACATTATAATCAATCCAATGAACTATTTCTGATTTACCCCGCATATAATAATCAGTTTTACCTCGTTTACCCCATACAGCAACAAAATCAATTAAACTTACATGTCATATGAACAGGCCTTTTTTCAAATTTTTCAATAATTGTATCATGCCACATATCAGATGGTTCACCATTTACATGATCCCGATCGAGCTGTTTTCTTGTCTTACGTACTCATAATCGATTTGGGGCCAGGATTTAATGATAAAGTCAACTTTTCTGCTTGTTTCCGACATGGGTAAATGTAGTAGGAACCGTGCCGCCTCTTGTACAGTTAATTCCATGGAATTTATCACATCGATACCTAGACTTTTGTACATATCAAGATAATCGTACTCTGGGTGTTCTTCCTGCATCTGTAGTAATTCTCGATGATTATTATTTATGCCACGATTCGTTTTATTTACATAATCGGCTACATAAGATGCACATTTTCTACACATATATACTGTAGATCCATATTTGAACGGATAACTGAAGCTAAGCATGGGTAAAAATTATTTGTCCATAAATTTTCGATATCTCGTTAATAAATACCATTGGTCTTTACGATGTGGAAATTCAATGCGTTTAAAGTAATCAACCACGTAGTAATTACCGAACGGACCACCTCTCTTCAGATGTAGCATACTAGTATAATCATCATCCACTTGACGAGGTAATGAATCCACTATATTATTGATCCACTATATTATTGACGAAAATTTTTTTTATTATATCGAAAATTTTATTTAATGTTATTATGCTAAATTTGCATTGGCTTGTTGTTTCTCACGCCACTGACATGAACGTTCTGTGCGAGTCATTACTCTTTTTGCAGATGAACATGAAACTACAGCATGTGTTTGTTCTAATTTTCTTTTGCGATATGTATCTTTACGTTCACTGTTCAGCATCAGTTAAAATTTGTTTTATTACAATTGTTTGTGTTAATTGTTTATCATTTTTAATTTCTTCTTGTTTTCTTTGTCCACATAAACGAGAACGCTCAGTACTAGTTAAAGCTCGTTTTGATTCCATTTTTTAATGAGATTGATATTTGATTTTATGAAAAAAAAAATATTTTTTTTTTCAATTATACTTATAAATATAATATCATAGTTTTATTTTTTATATGAGGTTCATATTTTTATTAGACTATTTTTTTCAAATATATTATCGAATCCGAAGTCCACATATTTTTGCACTACGCTCTGATGGTTCATATATATACAGCCACTTTGTAGAAAATAAAAATTTACCGATTTATTTACAGTACATTCTATTTTAGTATAAATTAACTTATTCACTGTATAATTAAATATAACATATGTATTTATTGATGTATTAATTGTTTTAGCACTTTATTTTTAAATTAAAATATTAATTTTAAGATTCGAGACAAAATGGTTGTTTTTATATTTCAAACTAAAACCAGAATACATAGCGAAATCAAAAATGTACTATACAAAAGTTACATAATCTTAATTTGTATATTACGCTCACTAATTGATATCGAAGATGAGAAATAGGTGCATAGAGAGAGCACAAAACAAAATTGACGCACCAGCGATTTTTGGTTCTCTCGTATTTACTTTATTACATTATTTTTTATTTCGTTGCATATTTTTTGGACAAAATTTCGTTGCATTTTACTATATAATGCGACGCCAAAAACATCTTCGATGTTAAAAACTATGTACAAAAATTATCACCACTTCAAATTGTGTAATCCACTAAACATTATCAATTTAACACATTTAATAACACATGTAATAAATAATAATATAAAACAAGAAAAAAATTATTTTGTTTTAAAATGAGGAGCGGCATAAAAACACTTCCACTCCGTCTGAAATTCAAAGTCACTTTTCCGCGTAACTTATTGATACAAGAGCATTTACCATACCATAAATGAATCAACAACAAAACCATGTTTATAATATAATTCTGTCAGCTGTTAATGATCAAAGAGGAATTATATTTTTCAGATGCTCCAGTGGAATAGAAATTTTAAATTTTCTAGTAATTTTTCTAATTTTTGCCTGAATGAAGTGTATTCTGGCGTCTGGGAAAAAATTATTCCCAATTATTGCAGTTTTGACGTTTATTTTTTCTAACCTAATTTACACAAGAATTATTTGGAAAGAATTTAAGGGAAACTGTGTTCAAGTGCAGAATAATAAATACAGTAATACCCTTGACAGAATAGCGATTAGCTAAACGCGTTTAGTCGTTTTTTAGAGTGTATCTCTTAATGTGTCAACTTCGAGATTAGCTAAACGGGTTTTGTTTGAGGTTTAACTAAACGGGTTTAGTGCACTAATCTCTCAATATTTTGAAAATTATCGCATAAAAATGGGTTTAGCGAGAGCGCCATCTAACAATGAAGGTTACAATTTATAAATAGGACAATGTCATTTAGTGCTGTGATACAATGATAGATGCCGCTTATTTTTTGAGTTATTCCTTTCGAGTTCAAAAATTGTTTTTGCTTCAAATTAAGTTCAACATACACAAATGTGTATTAAAAAATGACAGGTTGTAATGTCTTCCGTATTTTAACGGAAAATGGGAATTCTTAAAAAAGAGCATTTGATAGCACATAAATTATATAACATATTAATTATTTCTCTTTGATAACATTAATTATTTTATTATTGTTATAGTTAGTATTATTTTCTGACCAAAACAAAACTAATTGGATTGCACAAATGTGTATACTGGTCTTCAATTTACACATAATTCTATGTTTGACACATTCGTTTCTCGTAATCAAAATTTTCATACACAATTGTGTATACTAGCCGGGCTAGGTTATATCCCTTTTCCTGTCTGTCATCACCATCGTGTGGGTAACGAAAACAAATCATGTCAAACTGCAATAATTGATTTTTGTATGTGACCAACATACATATTTGTGCATTCCACTTACCGTAGAGTGCGTATTATAATACCATGACAAATAAAGTACCACTGATGCTATATTTGACTTCTAGTGCCAGATAATAAACCATGGTATTGTATTTGGAATTCATATTTTTTTAATCTGTACCTATTCACATAACTCGTTTTTTTGTCTTGGGGAAATTCACTATCATGTACATTAGCACAAATTTATATGACCCATTTTGAAAAAGGACAAATTAATAGCAAAAACAACAAATACAATGATAACTTAGAACCCCCATAAATAACTTACAACCCACTATAAAATTTCCCTTAGAAACAGAAAACAATAAACAAATATGCACCTATTTCGGAAACACGACCGCCTACAAAAAAAAATAAAAAATTAGAACGGAAACTGAATTTTAAAACACCCCAAAAAATAGACGTGGGAGGATATGTCAAACATAGAATTAGGTGGTAATTGAAGACCATCATTCACATTTGTGCATACTTAATTTTGTTTTCGTCTGAAAAATAATAGTAACTAAATAATCATGATAAAATAATTAATATGTTATCAAAAACAAATAATTAATATGTTATATAATTATTTTGTTATCAAGATATCACAACATGTTATTTTTTACACACACATTTGTGTGGGTTTAAATTGAAGCAAAAGAAATGTGTCTGGTAGGTAAAGGGATATAGTTTTATAATAACCATCAACTAGCTTTGTTGAAAAAAAAATATTTTGTCATTCCTATTCTAAACAGTTAACAATAAAGATTGAAATTAAAAAGTGAAATAGTAAAATTATTTGGAAAACCCGCTTGCTATTTTCGACCTGATACATTGATCGTATCAATCAATAATTATTTCATCATCGCTATCCATAAAATGAATCCGATGAACATCACAGGAATTTTACAACAGATCGGAGAGTTAAATAATCGTAGTGAATATTTAAAAATTTTGGCAAAAGAGTCAGAAGAAATGGCCATTTTTCATTTCGAAAGAAACCAAAAGTTGGCGGCATTGCTCATCATTTTAAATTCAAAACAAAGTATTGATCGAAAATTGTGGAGTTTGGTAAGCAATGGTAAATAAAAATGTAATTGAATAATTTTATACAAATTATGTTTTCCGTAGATAAGAGAAAGCCTGTTCTGGGAAGTAGAAGTACCATCATACCCAGACAATAAATTTAAAGAGGACTTCCGAATGTCTAGACAAACTTTTCATGATCTAGTTAAATCCGTCGACTTTTTGGAAAAAAACGATACTTCTTTCCGAAAAAGTATACCAGTCGACAAGCGTGTGGCGGTATCTTTATATTTCCTAGCGTCATCCGCGGAGTGTCGAACAGTAGGAAATTTATTTGGGATAGGGAGGTCAACAGTTCGTGAACTTGTGTTGGAATTTTGTGAAGCCATTTGCACACAGCTGATAATTTTAATTTTTATCCACCAACTGATGACTCAATAAAAGAATTAACAGAAGGGTTTGAGCAAAGATGGGGTTTTCCGCAAGTATATGGAGCAGTTGGTAACTAGCTTCATACTTTCCCTAGAATATATTGGATTTTTATTTGTATAATAATTTATTTTAGATGGTTGTCACATAGAAGTTAGCCCATCTAAAGAAGAGGCGACCGATTACTACAATTACAAGGGTTGGTACTCAATTGTTTTGTTGGCAGCGGTTGACTACAGGTAATTAAAAGAAAATAAAAAACAATTCATGATAATTTCCTAACACGAACACTAATTAATAACATATTTAAAAAAAAAAATTTAGATACCGATTCATATATTTATGAAAATTCAAAATTAAAAATGCAACACGAATGTAATGAATTGTTTTATAAACACCGTCGTGTACTAGATGGAGTATCAATACCAGTTTGCCTGCTTGGAGACTCGGCATTTCGATTAAGCAAATACTTAATGAAGCCCTATCTAGGCAATAATTTGACGTCGGAAAATAAACATTTCTATATAACTAACATCACTATATGCTATCAAGATCAAGACGTGTGGTGGAAAACGCATTTGGCCAACTCAAGGCACGCTTTAGAAAAATTGGCCGTGGAATGGAAATGATACCCGAAAATTCATGTTTAGTCATCAAAGCTTGCTGTATTATGCACAATATTTTAAACAGTCGAAATGAATATCTGTCTTCAGACAATGAGGAATACGATAATTCAACAAGAATTCAACCAAGTACGACAACAATCAAAGGCGATGATAATTTAAGTGGAATCAGAATCAGTCAGAAACACTCTCTCGAAATATTTAAGTACAGGTTAGTTTATATTCATTTCAACATATTTTATTAATTTCAGACCATATTCATTTCAATTGCACATAAATTCATTCATCATTATTATTCCCGTTGCTTGAAAGAAATTTAAACCACATATTTTGGATTTTATTGGATTCTTTCGTTAATTGTAATTGCTCTCTTTGATATGGTTGAGCTTGACTACAATAATTTTCCAAACAATCATTACCACGAGATATTTGTTTTAACAGCTCCTCCTGTATTGTTGCTAACTTTCTAGGTCGTCGTGATGCTGTTCCTGTGGATGTTGGCGGAGAAGGCGCGGGTGCTGTGTCAATGGATGGTGATGAGGGCTCTCCAGAATTATCCAGCGTTGAAGTATAATCATCTAATAGACAACCAAAAATAACATCAAAACTACAACTTGTTACAATATGACACATTGACAATGACAAAATTATAACTTTTAGAATTATAAACTTTTATAACAAAATATATGGGTTTAAAATTACAACTACTTTTAATTATTTATAAATAATACCTGTTATAATGGTTTCTTCTACAAGTGAATTATCATTCGATGGAAAATTACCGATAATTTCGGCCATTGGTTCGTAATACTTCCACTCCGATGGTGATCCACCACTACTGCCCGTTAATTTTTTCTCCATTCTAAAATAAAAACAGTAAACAAGTGTTTATAAATAAATGAGGCGAACGATAAGCAATAAGTAGCATAATAATATACATATTTATATAAAATAAAAAAAAAAAAAAAAAAATAAAATAAAAATAAAATAACCCGTATATACCTGAATTTTGTAGTAAGATTTTTAATTTAATTTCCAAGGCACTTTTAATAATATAATTATCTTTCAAGTAATTTGCCATCGCCTCATATACCGAGGAATTTCGTTTGGTTTTTCTCAAATCCTCGACATACTGCTTCCAACAATCGATAATTTTTAAATTTTCGTCGTCTGTCCATTCTCTGCGCATTCGTTTTTTTCCATTATCCACTAGAAAAGTTTGTATTTTAATTTACACATTTTAATAAATAAATATGAAATTTAAACGATATAATTTATACAATACCTTATTATTTATATTTTCAACGAGTATTTTTAACATATAAACAAAACTATGTACTGCACTCAAAGACAATTGACAATTAATGAATGACAATGACATTTTATCTGACCGGAAAAAATTTAAAAACAAACAAACAGACAATGACATTTGTTTAATACCAATTCCGGACAAACATAGCGCTACTGTATTTTATTATTGAAACAGGGTTTGCTAAATCTCATAGTGTGTCAACCTAATTGGTTTTATAGTAGATTAACTAAACTAGTTTAGCTAAACGCGTTTAGCTAAACCCTAGTCTGTCAAGGCTATAAAAGTCCTCGACTTACGTGATTAATTCGTTCTGAAGGTTTTCGCGCAAGTCGAACAAACCTTAAATCCGAGAAATTTTTGTTAGTTTTAAAGGATAGGTGAAAATAGAATAGACTTTCATATACAAATATTTAATAAAAAAATATTATTTATATTATTTCTAAAAATTATTATTAATTCAGATATGTACATAATCATTTCAGCGTACATATGTAGATACATTAAAGTACAAAGAAACTACTTATTAAAGAACTGGTCCAATTTGTCTTGTACCATGTTACATTTCTTCGTAAATGATAGTATAACATGCAAAAGTATCATTTACTTTTTTGAAACGTTCGAAACTTTCGCGAATCGTCATGGATCAGGATATTGAGCCTCGAAGCCTAAACTGTCAATATCGCATGAAAATAATAGTATACGTGTAAACAAACGAAAGTAGGGAACTTAGAAATAAAGTGCAGCAAAAAAAAATTAAATGAGTAGGCATTTCATCAAAAAAACTCAAAATCTCATTTTTTTAAAAAAACACGTAAGTACGAATTCACGTAAGTCGAATTCGCGTAAGTCTAGGACTTTCATATGAAATAATTACAGTGGATCGCACTCGTATTCGTAAATCAATTTTTTTCCAAAAAAACTCGATTAAAAAAATATACAAATCATATTATAATTTAATCATTTGCATAATTTTTAGGTTCACTCTTAATCTTCATTATAGAATGAATAACAGGTTTCGATAACGGTGCAATTCAGAGAAAAAAATTAAAATCTGTACATGGGGGAAAATAGGCGTCGCATTCATATTCGTAAAATTCCATTTGTGTTTGAATTTTACCGTTATTTATCTTTATCTTTTTTTTTTGTTTTTGCGGTTTCGTATTGCACTCAATATCAGTATAGCATTTAGTTTCGAATTGACTGGAAGTTATCTTAATTTAATCCAAATTTTAGTCAAATGGGCCGTAAGCAAGGTGAAACGTCAATTGAATTACGAAAATTAGTAATTTTACATCGGGAAGCAGGGAAAACATTTAAAGAAATCAGCCAAATAGTGCAAAGAAGTATTTCTACAATACAATACATCGTAAAACGACCCCAAATTGAAAATCGAGTAGAAAAATTACCGCGAAACACAAACCGCAAAACGTTTACTCTTGCAGAGGAATGGTATATTGTGCGCGAAATTAAAAGGGATCCTCGTTTAAGTGCTCCAAAGTTAACAGCGCAAATCAACACTTCTTTTAATAAAAATGTACACCCAGATACTGTTCGGGGCGTGCTAAAGAGAGCTGGATATAACGGTAGAGTAGCCAGAAAAAAAACATGGATCAGTAAGAAGAATCGGAAAATAAGATTAAATTTTGCAAAATTTCATGTAAACAGGATTTTCGAGTTTTGGAAACAGGTTTTGTTTACAGACGAAAGCAAATTTGAAAAGTTTGTGTCTGACGGGCAACAAATTGTATATATGGATAAAACCAAATACCGAAATGAATATAGAGAATTTACGACCTACAGTAAAATATGGCGGAGTATCTGTAATGGTATGGGGTTGTTTCTCGGAATCTGGTGTGGGAAAATGGCACATAGTAGAGGGAATAATGAATAAAACAAAGTACATCGAAATTTTAAAGGTAAATTTACCTGAAAGTGTGATAAAATTGGCCATACGAGACGATTTTATGTTTTACCAGGACAATGATCCAAAACATAAAGCTTACGATACACGACAAGGGTTATTATATAATTGCCCAAAAGTCATGGAAACCCCACCGCAATCGCCCGATATCAATCCCATTGAGAATCTATGGCAAGAATTGCACAATAGAATCCGAAAATATTCGATATCTAATAAAAACGATTTAATATATCGATTAAGGACGGAGTGGAATAATATTGATACGAAAATAACCGGATACGTTGGTGCAATCAATACCAAATCGTTTGTCAGAGATGATCAAAACCAAGGGAAATCAAACTAATTTTTAATTATTAAAAAGACTTAGCTCTTTTTTATTTAACTGGCTAATTTAGTAACCTTCTGGGATGAATTACGAATACAAAAGCGATATGAATTTTAGACTAAGTTCAATTTATTATAATTTTTTTAAAATATGTAACACATACCTCACACATTTTTATATTAAAATGAAAATGAAATGAAAATAAAAAAATTAAATTTTTGATGCACGTAAGTGTTTTTTATTCATTTATCGTTTTTAAAACTGCAATTACGAATACGAGTGCGACTCACTGTATATACGAATACGAGTATTTTGAAAATAAAATGAGTATGACTACGCCGAGGATAAGTAATTGAGAGATTGATTTATTTATACATAAATAATACATACGTAACACAAATTTTGTTTAATATTTAGGGAAAAAGTGTTTCCAAGGAGCAAAAGTTGCTTTTAGTATCATTACTAGAAGAACAAATTGACTTAGTGAATGATCGGTACGTACTTAGTAATCACGCACACGTTCAATGTGATCTTATAATAATTATAACCTAAACATAATTGTAGCTTCGCGACTAGTAATGAAAAAGAAACCAATGGGGAGCAGTGCAACGAGATAGCGTTTAAATTAAATTTCTTAGGAGGGGTAAATAAAGATGGGGATAAATGGCGGCGAGTCTGGATGGATTGATGAAGTAATTACATTGGTTACCTTTTAATATAATACATACTTTAATTATAAAGGTTATTAGGCTTTTTATGTTATTAAAATGTATAACATCGTCGTTTCACACAGATATTCTGTGCATCATCAGGACGAAAACTAAAATATTTTTTTACAATAAATATGAAAACGATAAAAATTAATTAATTGACAATAAATGAGAAAATTAAAATTTAAAAAAATAAGAACTTACAATTATATAAAGAACAAATTATTTTTATAAAAAATATATATAAAAATCTTTTTTAAAATTGAAAAACAGAACCAAAAAAATTGAAAAGTCAATTCAATAATATCAAACCATCTTTTCTATTGTAAAGAAAACATTTTTTCATAACAGTTTGACTTTTCAATTTTTTTGATTCTGTTTTTCAATTTTAAGAAAGATTTTTATATATATTTTTTATAAAAATAATTTGTTCTTTATATACACGTCGATTATAGAACTGCGGCGGGAGTCGACAAACTCCATATAAAAAAAAATTAAAATCATGAATTTCGATCAAGGTTGCATGTAAAACTGGTTTTATTTTTACGCAAATCAAACAAAAACATTCGTTCGACATCCGCAGCTAAAACATTACGAATGGTTTGCGAATCGTAAAAACAGAATTATATGAAAATAAACCTGTTTTTCAACGCAACTTTGATTCAAATTAATGATTTTAATTTTTTTATATGGAGTTTGGACTCCCGCCGCAGTAAATCCGGCGAGTTCTATAATCGACGTGATAATTGTAAGTTCTTATTTTTTTAAATTTTAATTTTCTCATTTATTGTCAATTAATTAATTTTTATCGTTTTCATATTTGTTGTAAAAAAATATTTTAGTTTTCGTCCTGATGATGCACAGAATATCTGTGTGAAACGTCGATATTATAATGTTATCAATTTTAAATAAATAGGCCCGACAAACAAAAATGAACCACAAACGAATAGACAGTTTCATGTCGGTTAAATGTAGGTTGTAAAAAAACCAAATTATAACGCTAAAAATACTGTATTGCAGTGCTGCTCTGATCTAAAACAAAAACAAAAATAAATTTAAAAACCAAGAAACCATTTACAGTGCAATATTAGTTTTTCGTCGGTTGTTTGGTTACGTTACAAAATAAAAAAATTGTCCGAACATAGACGAATGTGACGAACATGAAACGAACTCTAAACGTTGGTGAAAGAAACATGTAAAATCGGGAGCGTCCTTGCACTCTAGCAGTTTACAAACTAGATGCAGTGCGATAGGTGTATACGTATTGTAGTGTTATATATTATTAAATTCGTCAGTGTTTGTTATATACAAAATTAACTTTGTGTTGCTTAAATTTTCTGTAAATAAGATTTTTTGTAAATAAGTACTTATTTTTAACTTGCATGTTTTAATTTAAATAAAAACCTATTATTTAATTTGCGGTGGTGCGTATTAAAATTAATGAAAATTTGAAATGATGTAATGATACATATTTTTATCTATTTTGTGTGTTACAATATAATTTGTCACTGAATTATTTTTTAACTTCAGTTTTGTTCTCGTGATGCATACTAATTTTAAATTTCAAGTATTTTGTACGTACATGTATTATTGAGGGGAATCCCATATTTATATTTCAATTCGTTTTGCATATTATACGCGTATTCTGTTAAAATAGAACAAACCTAAATTTTAATACATGATGTTTATTGATGGTCAGTTTAAGTGTGTGACACAAAAATCAACTTTTTTTTTAGATTTTTCTTAATAATCCTTAATGGTTCTTATAATTAGCTTGGCTAAACTTTATTATCAGTAATTTTCGACTGCAGCGCCGCTTTGTTTTTAGAGTAAAATTTTATATAATTGAACTTTCAACTATTTTTCTAAATTTTTTTGTTGAGTTTTTTAATTTTTATTGTGTTTTTGATTAATTCCTCCTTCACCAGAATATACCACTGAAAAGCACGTGGTGGTGGTTGTGATTGATCGGTAATATACTTAATTTTTGTGGATTAAATATTCCTGGGCTAAACGTCATTCGCTAAAGGTAAATATTATATTACGATTGTAAAATTAAAAATCTTTGCTGTAATATTTCAACACATCACTTTCTTGTTTTTTACAGTCCAATATTTTGGAACTATTCAGGAATATATTTAATTATTAAAATAATGACAATGTTATTACAATGGACAACGCCAAAGCAGAGTGTTCAAGAATTTTTAAAAAGAGCGAGTTTCCGTTCTACAAATAAATTAAAACAAATAAAATAAACCTTATTAAAACATTATATCAGAAAATAATTTTCTTATCATTACATTCAAAGAGCTAAGGAATGAAATTAAAAGAATAGAAAATGATTTTTCATTTAATTGGGCTTGAAATTGTACAATGTAAGCATAATTTAAATTTTGGTCGATGTTTGTTAACTGGATGAAGTTCGGCCAGTGGCACTATTCTGGTTATTTCCAGGGACTTGGGGGAACAATTTCATTATATTTTACTATAAATAAATTTTATTCTGGCATACTAAGAATAAAAGTTAGGAGTAGTTTTGTGTGAAACAAATGACAAAGTTTATGTGGAAAATAAATTCCCAAAGATGCAAATTTATAATGACCGAAAAAATCTATTTACAGCAAAATCTGACAAAATTGTTTTCCAAATTCTCTAGAAATGATCAGAAAGGAGTCACTTTCCTAGTCACTTTCCTAGGAGTCACTTTCGTCTTTCCTAGTTAACAACGACTAAAATCTAAATAATGCCTAACATTTGAATATAAATAAACTATAAAATAACCGACTAGTCTTCATTCAGTTAACAAGCACCGCATAGAGTCGGAATTATGTCTAACATTTATTGGGGTAAAAACTATTAAACAACCGATGGGTTTTCGTTGAGACAACAAGTAATTTGTTACATCCGACTTCTGCCTAACATTTCACTGACACAAAACCACAAAATAACCGGTCGGTCAATGTTCAGTTAACTAGTACCACACAGAGTCTAACTTTTGCCTTACATTTGACTAACAGAAAACTGCAAAATAACTGATCGGTATTTTCTCGGTTAACAAGCATGGCCCAAGGTCTGACAAATCGTGGTTATTTTAGTGTACTTGAGGAAATGATTGCCCGACCAAAAACTACTCGGTACCTCAGTCCCTTATCGGTTAATTTACATTACTAAAATTGTGAATTGGTTTCCGGGAGGCTCTATACCAGTTAACATCCGCATTTTAATATAATACATACTTTTTAGATTAATTATTTTTTGTAGAAAATATGTACGGGTCCAATGGACTACGTTGAAAGAGTTCGATAACAGAACTGAACTTGGGCACGGGAGGACGAGAAGGAGACCTAGTCAATTGACTATATTATACCAGAGAATTTTAGATGTTATCCAAGAAGATGCATGTGCAGGGTCTGGAAACATTGAGGGTGGAATTCCACTACAATCCTCCTACAATGACCCCTGCGGCTATGTCACCGAACAGAGCCTACCGTAATTTTTTATTTATATTTATGGCAACCAAACCGTAACAACAAAAAAAAAATTTACTGTTGCGCCGCTCACATAGGGATTTTTGATTTATCTCTTTCTGGTTTTCTACATAAACTAAAACCGCAGTAGGGTTGGTATCGAAAGGCCAGCAAATTTATCAGCGAAAAAAATATCCCAAAACGCCATCCCGAAAATAGTAATCCAAACAACAAAAATCTCAAAACCCATAATACTAAAAATATACTTACCAACAAAACAAAAAACGCTCGCACACAAAATCAAAAAAATAAAAATATCGAATCAAAAATCCCAAAATTTACCGAAAATAAAACCAAATGAGTCGAAATCGGAAGATTTGAAAATATGAAATCATTAGATAATTTTTCTTAAAATATATTTCTTAATATAAAATATATATTACTATTATGTAGAAATGAAATACATTTTCATATTTTCATTTAATAGTCTTAAATAAAACAATCAAAAATTTACAAAAGATGATTTGGGATATTTTTCGAATTTTGGCTATTTGGAATTTGAGAAACAGCCTACTAGTAAGTTTTTAATCTAGTCAAAAACATCATTTTGGTACGAAAATATTCGGGAATACGATGGTATCCCGCCGCAGTAATGGAATCTCGCCTTAATTGTTTTATGAATGGATCCTGATAGTCCTTTAATACATGCTATGCTGGAGAATTTCTTGTTTTCGGTGGATGTGGGATGAATTGATGTGTGTGATGCGGCCATCTGTATTTTAGAATATCCAATTTATTTTTAATTTTGTAGATCAATTTAGTAATGAGGGTTTTAGGATAATTATTTTTGAAGATGGTGTAAATTAATTCTGTGTTTTTGTCATGAAATGATGTATGATATGGGGAATCATGAAGTTCATACAACAAAAAGAGCCCTATTAGAAGCAACGCACATAATCCTAAATTCTCCCAGCTCGGTAAATAAAAAAGTGACGTCAAAAACATTAACGAAAAATATATCAGTCCTCTTAATATTTACAAACATATTTCACCATTACATAAACGAAATATACTATTACGAAATTCATAATTTTTAGAAAAAATAGATTTAATGTTTAATTTTTTAAACATTATAATTTATAATTGTATGTATCATTCACTTTCGTTAAAAAATTTTATTTATATTTTAATCTAAGTATGTACATATTTATATATTTTAAACATTTTGTTATAGATTCCTGAAGATGCATCAAAACGAGATGCGAAATATAAACATTGATGTATAAACAATTTGGGCATCAATAAATAATTTGTTTTCATTACATAAATTGGATCCGAACAAAACGAAAAAGCAAAATCACTAAATTTTAAATTTCACAATTTTAAAATCACTTTTTAAGGAGCTAAAATTAAATAAAGTCTGAGACAACAAATCAACCCAAATAGGCTAGAAACAATTTTTTTAATAATACCATATCCACTTTTTACCGTTATCGTTGACATTTTTTGTGGGTATTGTATGTGCAATCGCTGAAACAAAAAACAAAACAAAACTCAAACCAAATTCAAGTCAATGGCAACCTAATAACCATGATACAAAAAAATTTCTCTTTCATGCTGCATTTATACTATTGTTTTCGAGCTTTGTTTTCGAGGTTGTTTTCAGTTTTTGGTTTTTGTTGTTGTTTTCCAATATAAAAACTTATCGATATTATAAAGCTTACTGGGCCCAAAACAACGTTCGAAATCAAAAAAAGATGTAGCGCCTACATCTTTTTTACATAACTTTCGGTTTTTGTTCCGCGGTTCATAGTAAAAAAATTTAATAAAATGGTACGTAACCGTTCCGTAAAATCGAAATAGTTGGAAATAGCGATACTTATCGATTTTTCAAATATATTTTTAATTTTTTTATTTTTATTGCTATTTTTAATATAAATTGATATATTAAATAAATAAAATTCATTTTAATATATATATTTAATTGTTTTTGGTACTTTTGTAAAAATAAAAAATTAATTAAACTTATCGACATCGATATTTATTTGATATATCCAAGTGTCAAAATATTCAAAATATAAATAGCGGGAAATAGAGAAAAACAATTTTAGTTGAAGTTTTAATCGAAATATATTTCTAAAATCGTATACATATTCGTATAAAATTTGATTCATGTAATTTTGACTGTACAACTGCGTTTTCTCAACTGCGCACACCACTCCTTTCCGTCCACGTAGATCTATGTCGATTCCACTATTCTCGACAGCTTTAGCAGCATAATCAACTTGAAATACACGAGCATCGGGGGGAAATTGAGACGCTGACAAATCATACAAATCATAGGCTCAATAGAAACCGGTTGTCGCTACTATAGGTGTTTTGGTTAAACCACGTTTTTCACTACAGATTTAAAAGTTATTTAGCTGCTACCAGGGTTAATACGATTATAGTTCGGATATATCCGATAAATTTTACTTTTTAAGTATTTTATTTTCCTCATTGTCTATTTCAAGTTTTTAATGTGTTTGAGTATAGATAAGACAATAATAAACTGGTTTCACCAATCTAGTTGTTTATTTTGAATACAAGCTATTGAGACTATCTGTAGAAGGAACTGTTTGTATCATGCTAATAACTATGTGTTCCATTTACACTTTTGATGTTTGTTTGTGTTTTGTTTATTATTGACATGAAATGACATGAAAATGGCGGTGTCTCGCCTAGATAAGTGAAATCGTTGCGCTTAATTATCAGACTTAAAATTTATTATTATTGCAGTAAATGGAAACGTTATCATTGATTACATTTACATTTAACTTGGATTGTTAGGAGTTCATGGTTAATTCAATTATTAACCATTATGTGTGATGGGAGTTTTGTAGTGGATTACATTTTATTCTATAGTCAGAATGGAATAAAGTCATTATACATTATTTATTTCAAGATTAGCTGTTAACTCATTTATCTTTATTTATTAAATTTAAATTAAATTGTGCCACCTTGTGTAAATAAATACTAACTATTGGCTTTATTAGGTGTCTGTAACCGGGCCAAGTCGGTTATAACTAACTCTAGTATCCTTTCTTCAATTTTTTTTAGTGTAAAAGGAGTGCACGGTGGAGCCCGGCCTTCCGGGAGTGCTTGCCTTAACAGCTTGGATCTACACTCTTAATTTTAATAACATTGTCTTAATAAATCAAAAGACTACGGCTATAATGGAACAAGAAGTGTCGGTTGAAGGAAATTTTCTAAAGTAACATAACAGAGATAATTTACGAGGTATTAATTAATATGTTTGGTTTTAGACTTAGTGTTGAGAAAATTATTTCTGTATATCTATGCATTATAAGTTTTCGAGTTGCAGGAGCAGCTAGCAATAAGCTCTTCATAAAATTATAAAACCACGTTGATTGGTGCAATTACTCATTTTATTAGTAAGCTCGTCCTGTATCAATTGAAACTACATAATAAATGTTTTTTCAAGTTCCAGTGGCACTACTCCGGTAGTTCCCCGGAAGGAATGGGGGAAAGAATTTATTTGTAATTTTTATGTAAACATTTCTTTTCTGGTATACTAAGGTTAAAAGATAGTATTAATTTTTTTGAAAACAAAATTAAATCAGGAATAATTTGCCCTGCGAATTTAGGTATGAAAAAATTATACCCAATTTATAAATATTAACATGAAACTTTTCTCCTCAGTAGGCCGGAAAAAAAATATTTGAACAGAAATTACATAAAATTCTTTCCCCAGTTCCCTATTCCCGGGGACAAACCAGAATAGTTCCATAGTAGTAGCATTTTTTAATATGATTTAATTTCAGAAGTTCGGGAAACATTAAATTAATAACTTTTTATACTCGTATTGTTTAGGAAGCCAAAAAGTATTAATATACAATTAAATTGAATGATTGCAAAATTTGAAATTATATAGAGCCTGAGTTTCTCGGAAACAGTTTCTTTATTTCCATTTAAACTGTACCATAACTGTTTTTTTTCTTGTATTAATAATTGCCAAATATTTATCAAACTAATACTTTACTAACTATTAACTACTTAGGTGTCTGTAACCGGGTTAAGTCTATCATATTCAACAACCTTTCCTACCCCTCGATCGTGTTATGTGTAAAATGGTGTACGGTAGGCCCGGCGTATCCAGGAGCCTTACTTAGTATTGGCCGTACATTCTAATCAATCAATCAATTTTCATAGTTAAATGTTTTTCTATGTCCAACTTATTGTTCGACAGAGTGGTCAGTAAAATGGTTCATTTATATAGATTTAGTCATGTATATATTTGCGTCAATTGGTATCGTATTGAATTTCTTGTAAAATTTACATTTTTATCACTTTTTACCACATGTTATTCTTACTGTTCTGCAGTATGTCTCTTTGTATTTCTTTCTACATTTTAATAAATTAAATGTATTGCTCTTAATTTTTGCTTTTTGTATATAATAATATAAATATTGGGCGAACCATAGATAGAATAAAAAAAATAACGTAAGAAACGAAGCCAAACATTTATTATTCCAATTTGGCGAGTCGGCCATAGATAACTTAAAATATTAAGTTCATTCATATTTTTTTTTTGTAATATTTTTTTGATATATTTCCTAAAATCTTAAATGAAACTACAATAGTTTTGAGTAGAAACGTATTATATATCAACAAACATATTTCTAAAATTATTTATATGCGGTTTAAATCACCGCAATTTGATAAATAATTTTTTTGGGTTAGTTTTAGAAAAATACAATTATACAATGTATTGAAAATTATTTTTGATATTATATTTTGCTGATTTTTAACGATCATAAATTAATTTAATTCATCTTAATAGATGCGTAAATGAATAGTTTATAAATATAAAATATAAATTACACAAATAATTCAAAACTTCTATACATTTAAAAAATTAACATGCATATTACATTCAATGCACTAAAATTCGTTTGAAATGGACAGATATAAAACGCAATTTTTGCAATCTTTTGCAATCTTTTTATTTTCCTTATTCTGAGTATGGTCGATACACGTAAATCCTATCCCTCACTCTCTTTCGTTATTACGTTTATTCTTTTTATTCAATCTATGATTCCCACTTATGTCGTCATTATTTCCCGTTTGTTTGCAGCAATCGGATGAGAAAAGTTCTGGATCAAAATTTTTCGGAAAATTGTTTGCTTCTTTATTATTTATGAAAACATTTCTGAAAATATATTTGAGCATTGTTTTCTTGATTTTTCGTGATAATTGCTGAAGCATAAATTAAAATTCCTCTTTTAAACAATCGATTGCGCCCAAATAAAAATGTCGTTTGTTTTGATCAAAAATAGGCATAATCAAAAAATTCTTCTGCAATGAATATTAATTTGCAAGATTTGATAAGTCACCGTCAGAATTGGCAGGAACGTTTTTCCCAATCAATTGAAGCCACACATCGCAATTCATTCTCCACCCAGTTAACCCAGTGAGTTCAAACTGTCGTAATGAACTTTTTTTTTATCATGTATTATGGCTATCACGATAAATTATTTGATAATTTATTATTTAGTGAATCATTATCATCTTCGTAGATTGTGTTCATGGATTCTTGACTGCAATTGAAATTATTTGTTTAGATTATTTTAGAATAGTCATCGAATAATTATTTATGGATCGTCCGCAACATTCAGATGAATCAATGTCGTGTCTTTTACGATATGATGTTCCGTTGGAACAGCCTGTCCTTCGAAATTCGTTTGTTTTTTCAATAATTGATTTCCTAGTAAGTTGAAGGAATTCGTAGTATTTTGAGAGGTCTCTTGCCTATTTTAACTGCATTTTCATCTAGATTATGCTTCCATTCTCCGAAAAAACTTTCAACTCAAGCATTCGTGTAGTGAACAACCTTTGACGATTGAATATTTTCCCTGCTTGCTGTTTAATACATGGACCATCCGGTTCGATTAATTCGATATTTGCCGCGTTATCGAATGTGCTGCGTTCTGGTTCATGAAATAGGCTTTCCGAAAGTAATACGGATAAATCGGTTTATCGTATTCCAGCCACGATTTCTTCCTTTTCTAAACAAATTTGAGAAATTACTACATATTTGTAGTGCATCCAAACATCCATGAATGGTACTTTGCTAAATTAGAACCGGAAACCTATTCATCACATATACTTATAAACTCAATTAATTCTGACCGATTCCATCACAAAGTAAACGCGTTAATGATGGCCCGACTAAAATCGGTTACGATATGTGAAAATATCGGCCTGTTCGAATTTGAATTTTTCAAAAATTAATTTCTAATTTTTTTTAGAAATATTCTTGTGGTAAACGATGTTTGCAGGCTAGTCAACATTTCTACAAATGGATAAGATTTCTCCTTTCTAGATGTTTCTCATATACACCTTTCCCTACAAACAGTAAATGAAAAATCTAACGCGAATTCCTTAAACAATTTTATTCAACATCACATTTATTCATTTTTTCCTTTAAATCGGCAATATTGTCTTTGGTATCATCAGTAAGATAGAGTATGACTAAGAACGAGGAGCGTTCACCACCCCTAACCCTTTGTTAATGCCTAAATTACCTGGTGATTTCGGTTCACAATCACATAAGGCACGTAACTGTATATGAAGTTGCATCGATTGTTTAAGTTCTTTAATTTTTTTTTTCAAAAAATCTCTACTTCGCCCTATCAGCTGGATTGGGTCGCTCAACCATAAACATAATATTTTTTAAAGAAAATTTCCGTTTCTGGAAAATTTTGTAAAATGGAGGTCACATTGTCTGGTGTCACTTGCGAGTTAAATTATGATTTGACCCATTTGTTGTTAATTTGGCATCTCGTATTTTAATAAAGCAAGAATACAACATAGCAAATTTTGATCGCGAACAATCCATTTATGATTCGGTTTCTAATTTATTGTTATTGTTACACGAAACTGTGAAAGGACTACAGGTGGCAACAATAGAAAATTGTAAAACGCGACTAAAGATATTTAACTTCAAAATAATTAAAATTACAAACTTACTCACATTTACCGCATCATTATTTTCACTAAATTAATGGTAGAAACAAATCAAAATTGTTGTTTGGAACGTAATTTATTAAAGTTTAATAAAAATTTAGGTTTTGTGTTTTTTTATATAAATAAATCTTATAAAAAATTATTCTTACGACCTAGTACTTACTACATATTTGCATTTCTATAATAATTAAAATTTAAAACTCAAAACAATATTAATAATACTTATAAATGTGAATTTTTTACTAATTATAATTATTATACTGGTTTTATTTACAAAGAGCAAGCAAATAGACACACCCACACAAACACACTCACTTAACAATTACATGCGATATACAAATTATATAATTATAAAATCACAACAAGTTTATTCTAAATTAGTATAATTCTGAAAAAGAATTACGAAATAATAGTTTGGTTGTTATTTAAATAAAGTGAGGCTCTATCTTTAACATATCGTTAAAATAACGTCCTTACAGTGCCCGGTTTTGTTGGCGTATTTATTTACATGTGTATTCCTCTATCCGTTCCTGGCATACGTCACACTGCACTTGGCAACACCATTGAAATTTGCAATTGCATTGCCACGTTCGATTGATTTGATGCGTATTATAGCCACGGCCACAACAAAGTAGATCACATCCGTCAACACCTCGTGCCGTTCGATTGCAGTTCCGACTATGTGTACCCAATGAACCTGTGTCGATATCCTTGTCACAATAATTTGGTGACGGTTGTATAAATACCAGTTCCATCCGTTTTGGTTTTTGATGTTTATTTTTTGGATTTTTTTTGCTACCGGCCTCAGATTTTTGGTTCTCAACACTACCGCCACCGGCGCTCACACCGTTTGCATTGCCACGATAATGTCGCCTATAAAATGTAATTTTTGTATTAGTTACCAATTTACGATTAATTAATTAATGTACCGTTTTAAAATTAAACTCAGTCCATTTCTCTCACTAATCGCGTGCACGTAACGAGCTTTATTATACTTTTTCATCAAGGTATCACCAATTAGCCGAAATGGTGGCAAACTTTTCCAGCATGTTTTCATTGCACATGAGCCGCTAACACCATGACATTTGCATTCCGTTTTTAATAAATTTTTTACAATCTGCAATTGAAAAAGCATTCATTAAATTAATGTATGAGTCACGTGATCGCGTGAAATTCTTTATTTTTGTTCATATTATAATCTTTTATAATATTAACATTAATACTGTATTTTTATGTGTTATTTAAACTTCTTATAATTTAATTCAATCTTACATTTAAAAATTTAAAAACAAATAAAACAATATTAAATTTCATTTTAGATAAAAAACATAAACGTAAATAAGATGTAAAAAAATTTAAACGAAGTAGAAATTTTAAGAAGAAGTTAAGAGTAACAAAAAAAAAAGATTTATTCCTTTACAAGTTTATTACTTTCTGCTTCTTCAGATTTCGTAAAAAAAATTTTTAGTCTTAATTTTTTATTGTGATTATTAAATTTAATGAAATGAGATAACAGAACTTTGAGAGATGTATATACCTTATTTATTTCTGGGTTTGAATTTGTTTTGTACTACTTATTTACACCTAGATTTGTGGTATATTCGGGTGGTTAAAATATAATTTGGTGTTACATTTAGTGCATTTCCTTTTTCAACTCAAATACTATAAACGGGTTATAAACCTCCAAAGCTATTCGACCAAATTATTATTTTGGCCGTATAATAATTTTGTTTTCCTTCTCTACTGTGGCACTATTCTGGTTTTCCCTGGGAATAAGGAATTGGGAAAAATATTTTCATAGCATTTTTGTATAAAATGTATTTTTCTGGCCTACTGTTGGAATTAGTTTGATGTAAATATTTTCGAAACAAAGTTGATTGGGAAACTTTTGTTCCACAAAATTTTTATAGGGAAAAATAATTCCCAATATATGTATATTTGTTTCAAAAATATTTACACCAAACTAATTCCAACAGTAGGCCAGAAAAATATATTTTATACAAAAATGCTATGAAAATATTTTTCCCAATTCCCTATTCCCAGGGAAAGCCAGATAGTGCCACTGGTATACTAGAACATAATATCATGTTTGTGAACCTTAGCTCTCTTTGAAGTTTCGTTTTTCGACTATAGGTTAATAATATTTTACTAATTTTATTATGGTAACACACCACTACATATAAACGATTTTGCCAGTAAAATTTTAACTGAATTTGTTTTGTTGTTCCAATTTATTTTTTGGTAAGGGCCAAATTACATTTTTATCTCGCTTTTTTTACTGAAAATTCATTATTCCACAATGAAGCATTTTTTGCAGTAAAAAAGAGCGAGAAAAAAGTATAATTTCGTCACATATAAAAACGAAACAAAGAAAAAATTCAGTAAAATTATACTGAAACAATCGTTTTATATGTAGTGTGGGGGTTCTAATACATTTGGTTATGGTTGGGAAAATATTATGGTGAACAAACAATTTTATTATTTTTTAAATATGTGATTTCTTCGCGAATAAAGAAATTTATAAAATAGTTTTTATTTGATAATGATGAATTATTGTAATACCAACTTAAATTCCTATAAAAAAATATTAAATTGTCGAAGTAAATTTATTTTGTGAAGTTATGTTTGTTATGTTATCATCAAGAAGTCAAAATTTAACTCTAAAATGTTCCCAAAAATTTTGTTCTTATTTCTGTCACTCTATAATATAATTTATTGATTAGCTTTCTCTTTTTGCTTCTCCAGTATATTTTACTGAATAAATAATGTCAAATTGTGGAATAAAGGCTTAATAGGCAAACATGAATTTTGTGATCTCTTTAAGCCAAAACTATGAAACCGGTACAATAAAAATTTCATAAAAATTACACCATTCGAACGATATTCTTTTGTAGTGTCCACAATCCATGTTTCCTGAAAATTGGGTATCAGATGGCTTAGTTATAAAGGAATAAAAAAAATTCAATTACAACAATACAATATTTGTATTTTTTCATTTTTTTTTTGTTCGACGTACAGTAAGCGTCAATAAAAATATACACCTCAATGTTTCATGTTTGGGATTGAATTAAAGATTTTTTATACTTTCAATATTAAAAGTTATAGTAATTATTTATTAGGTATTTCATTATTTATTAAATGAAAAACAAAAATTAACATAAAAAACAACAATAAAAATGTATACAAAACAACATTTCAAAACATACTTCATTTTTTAGGAGGCAATAAAAAGTGTACAAGTTTAACATCAATTAATTAACGAATTAAAAAGACTTCGTTAGTACTTTGTTTGTTTCTCTTTCGATTTACAAACTGCTACCAATCTCCTCGGCATAGACTCAACCAACTATGCGGTTACTATGGCTGGAATATTTTGCCATTCCTTAATAATACAGATTTAAAGGATTCATTGCTGGATATTTTCCTTTTCCGAATCTGCCTGTCGAGATACTGTAACAAATTGATTATCTACAGAAAAGCCGATAATTTGTTTAATATCTCGCGCACTGTAATCATCACTCTAGCGTAATGCAATTTGTAGTGGTGAACATTTATGTAATGTACGTTCAAGATACTTGCAAGCATTGATGATTGGTACAGTACAAAACAATCGAATAATAAACTCTTCTTTTAAGTAGTGTAATGAAAATTAGATGAGCGAATGTACTAAAAAAAGTGTTGGCGCGCAATTTCGAGTCGGACCAGTTCAATATACAAAAAAAAAATTGAACGAAGAAAAGTTTTTTTGTTTCATGGTAGGGATTTTGCGAAGGAGAACGAAAAGATATATAAGCCATGGGAAAAATGTACAAAGAGGTGGATGTTGATCAAAAATTAAACTTAAAATTAACTACCGAGTCGAGATTTAGTTAAAAAAATAAAAAAAAGCAAAAGGAAAAGATTCCATAAATAAAGATTTGTGAAAAAAATGGGAAAAATCCGAAAATATAAAAAGATTTATAACGCAAATTTTAAGAATTAATTATAAATTATAAAATAAAATAATTAAAATGGCTAGAGCCAGAAAAATTTGTTATTATTGATGTCCGTGAAATAAAAATTTATGGTTGATAATTGTGTTACATGGGTATAGAAAACATTATAAAATTATGTGTTATTAATAAAAATAAAATTGATATGTAAACCAAATTTTATGAAGAGTGCAGTCTTTTTAATTTAATTCGCTTCACCATTTTTTTGAGCCTTTTCATGTCGAAGTGATACATTGTTTACGAATGATTGTGCAAGGTCGTGCAAATAAGATGGAATTTGTGTTTGTGATGACAAGTGTATATTAATTAAAATTTAAAACATTATCTCTAATAATAACGCTATAATAATAAATACTGGAAAAGTGGACATATGTAACAATAATAAAAGTAATAATAATACTCATATTAAGATCGACTGTAATAACTAATTCCATGTGTGTAAGTAAAGTGATACCAGAATCTGTGAATAAAGAATTCCGTATCATTTGGTGGTCATTCGTCATATAAGTTACCTCAAAGCCAATAAGTGTATACCGAAAAGTACCATTATCGATAGTGTATTAAATGCGTACAATAATATCAGCTGTAGCACAAAACAGCACATTTAAACTTCAATAAATAAAATACACTATTCCAGGCGAAGGACATCTGCAGCAAATTATTCCGAATCCGGTAAATTGGTGATATACATGAACACGCATGCCGCTAAGGACACCATTGTTCAACCGTTCATCAGCATTACAACAACAACGAATTTGGTGACGTACTCTTTATTTATTTACTATTTTTTTTTTTTCGATTTAATTTTGTCTCTTTAAACTTGTTTATTGTTTATATTTTGCCCTTTAAAGGGCGCATAGCATTTTCAGAATTGAAAAAAAAAGATTTTCAAAGATTTTTTTGGAATGGAATAAAAAGAGATATCTTTTAATGAAACTTTCCATTGACATTTTATTTAACTGAAAGTACAAAAACAATTTTTTTAGATTTTTTTAGCCCAAGGTCGTCTGCTACAAGGGTTTTCCAAAAACACTGAAAATTCGCGGCGTGCATCATAACTACTCTCAGAAACGTCTGATTAAAAAAAACGGGGTTTCATTCAGCATTAAATCGCCCTTGGAATGAACTAAAAGTAAAAAAATTGGTTGAAAAATATAAAATGGCGGCATTTTTTCGAAAATGCAGCTTTTTTGTCCCCCCCCCCCTCCCCAATTAGTTGTAACTCAAAAAATTGAAAGCCGATTTTTCCTTCCGTAGTTTATTCTGAGCAGAAATATATGTAGATCAACGTGTTAAAATTTTAGAACGATTGGATAAGTAGTTTTTTCTCAATCTTGCATGCCAACTTGAAAAACGTCATTTCGAGATAACCGCGTTTAAAGTTCGTCATTTCGAGATAACCGCATAAAAAACGACTTTGGCGCGCTTCGCAATAAATAAAATAATTTTTTTTTTTGAGATTTTCATGTTTATATCATTAAAATCATGTTTTTAAACGTTCATTCTAACATAATCTATCATAAAAAAAATTTCGATTTTTTGAAAATTTGAAGGCAACATAGCAGCCTTAAAGTTAATTTTGTTTTTGTTTTCAAATGCTAGTAATAGAGTAGCACATACATACATTCAAAGATTTTTTCTCATGCAGTTTTGTGAATGGATTCTTTTTTTTTGTGTGGTTCGCTTATTTCATTTATTTTGTTAATGATTTTCTCTCAATCATTTTTGGGGCTACGTACACTGTGCGAAACAAGTTTTACCTTTTGATGATCGTCGATACTGTGCATTTTGTATATCCTTTTTGTGTTTTACTAAGACAATTGTGCGGGTAGGGCAAAAGTACCATGCCAAAAATTTATTTTTGTATGTTTTTTGAACCAACTTACACATTTGTGAATTACTTTTTAACTTATTTTCGTCCGAAAAAAACACTATAACTATACACACAATTGTGTTAGTTGTACTTCAAATCAAGCGAAATTTTTTATCAACAACGCCATTACAAACTATGGTTTTTCACTCACACATTTGTGTGGGTTGGACTAAAATCGAGCCAATTTTTTATTTTCTTGGTTGAAAAAGGGATATATTTTTTTCGTTGTGTATATTTAATAGATACAATGCTTTATTAGTTGTGCGATTATTTTTGGGATGACCTTATAGTATAAGCGATATAATTTGACAAACCATATATAGCATCCACCTAAGACAATTTAAATTAATATTAATATCTTTATTGTAAAATGGCTGTCAGCGTTACATGTCAAGATCCCTCCCTAGCTACTGAAAGCTACCCGAATTATGAGCTGTGGTATGTAGCGTTAAATATGACCCAAGCCATACGTTACAATACTCCCACAGATATTCTATCGTAAGTAACCATTCTTTGACTATTTTAGCAGTATGCTTTCGGGTCGTTATCGTGTTGGAAGACCCATGACTGATCTAAAAATAATTTAGCAATGCTAGATGACAAATTTTCGTTAAAAATATTTAAGTAACCTGTTTTGTTCATGGTGTTTTCAATAAACACCAGATTTCCAAGACCTGATGCCGCCATACATCCCCACCTTGACTTTTGCCTCTCCAAATTTTTGGGGGTTTTTCTTTCCGAAAATTTCAAATTTGCTTTTATCACTAAAAAACAGGTTTTTTCAAAACGAAATGTCCATGCTTCTATATTTTTTAGCGAAGATGTGGCGTCGCTTTCGATTTGCTTTTGAAATGAATGTTTTTTACGTGGAACTCTACCACACACTCCATTAACTTGGAGAGTTCGCCGAATTGTACTTGCGCTTACGGTAACTCCCGATGCCTTTTCAATTTCTATATCTTTAAATATCAACAATAACGGTTTGCCTATTTTTAGAAGTTCTAAAGCGGAATTTTGACCTATACTGTTTAATATTTTTCTACAATCATATATCTAGCCAAAATCATATAAAACAATTTTATTATGACCAGTCATAAAATCGATCAATATTTAAGTCACAATGAAGCAAAAGCAGTAGTCATATTATCGGATAAATGGTAGTCACATAATTATCTTGTCAATGGTCATATAAGTTTGCTTTATGGTTGTCAATCATTTAATAAAGCCTTACTTGATTTATCTTCACTCTTATATGATCCTTTTAAAACGCATAATATGAGCCTTTTTGATCATATAAACAATATAATTTGGTAAGCGATGATGTTTTAATGATTTTGTTTAATGACTTCGTCATACAACTAAATCGTAGAGAATGGTAAGTGATCGAATTATATACTAAGGCTGCGGGCCAATAGTCGGGTAAAAGTCAATTTTAAGTAAATTTTTCGGTAAATTCATTTATTTTTCAAAAACTCTATGGTAAACTGATCGAAAAATCTGTTCTAAATCCGATTTTTACCATAGTAAACGATTTACCCGACTATTGGCCCGCAGCCTAAGTGTATGATTTCTTGTTACTTGGGAGAAATACGAGAAAATGTCTTCTTATAATTATGTAGCTCGGTACTTTTCAATTTTGTGCCAAATTCCGACAAATTTCTTCTCTTACATCAAAATTGGCTTGAGCTTCGAATACATTTGGAATATAACTCTGTACATAACTAATATATGTAACTCCGGAATATTACTCTGTAGGATACTTATACTTATATCTTCACCGACGAGAGCATTATCCTGCTCAAATCGAGCCTTATTTTTATTTAGTTGATTTTAATATGGTAAATTTAAAAAACTACCTTGTCTATAAATTTACCATTAGCATCACATATCGCTTATGTATTAATAAAAAATACCTTTTACGGTTGCGGTAAAATGCTATCTTATCACCTCCAGGAGATCTTATTGGTATATGAGTACCGTCAATGCTGCCAATACAGCTGGGTTTTATTCAACTCGTCGCCCACAGGCATTTTAATAAAATCTTTGGCTTTCCTTGCCTTAGCTCTTGAAATTTTATTTATTATATTCTGTGCCGTACTTTATCTTATTCCTATATTAGATCCCTGATCACCACTTGAAATGACCCCGTTGCAAAATACCTCAAATAAATTAAATTTTTTTCTATTGTGGTTAACGGATACCCGCGAAAGTCAAGTGGTTCAATATCAATTTTTAAAATATGTTCCAAATAATGAACCCCTTCTTTTGAAAGTCGGAATCGCATCCTAAATTCTTCAGCATTATAACAATCCATATCAATTCTCTCATGAAATATTTTTGGTCGTTTTATTCGTCAACCGTTTTCATAATAAAATAAATGATAAAATTTCATGATCTGAATCATTTTACTCTGAGTCTGACGAAAATGAATTACCGAGATATTCCATATCTGTTAAAAACTGAATATTCACAACTGAAATAAATTTTCACACGACTCTTTGACACCACGTTTGACGTTTCTTATTTCCGAAAATAATGTAGCCACTGTTTTAGCCATCGATATCAAGGTATAAATCTGTGGATACGTTTTTAATCCAGGTTTCAAACAGTGGATTTATCTACGTTTAAAAATACGAAAGAGATTTATCTCTATCCACGTTTAAAAATACGGGTCTAACTGTCCATTTAACTGAATTTATTTTTGACAACACAGAATGAGAAAAAATTAAAACGATCCGTTTACATAATCAAAAAAATAAAATTTAATATTTTGTTTGGATCACGATAAATTCAAAACAACATCGAAAACAACGACGAAGACATTCATGTAAATCTAACATTAGACATCAGTTCTATGAGATAAAATCTTTCTTCAAATGACACCCCCAATCTAGCAAAAATTTCTGTATTTCTTAAAGTATAAAAAAAAATATAAAATAAAAAATAAAATTTCTTTTATAATTCTGTAAAAGTAATTAATTATTAAACATAAAAATAATTTATATATTTTTAATAAGAAACAATTATTTATTTAATAGAAGTTGTAACCTAAGCGAAACAAACGAAAATCGTCATTTTTTAGAAAAATAAAGTAAAATAGAATTCATCTGGACTACTCATATTTACATTTAAATTTATAAATTTTGTATCCAAAATTAAAGTGTAGTGCTTTATACGTCAATCATTTTGGAAAATTACTATACGAGGTTATGGATTTGAAACGATGAGTTTTTTGAAAACAAATTAAATTGGAAATAATTTTTCCTACCAATTTCGATTGGAAAAATTAATTCCAATTTACAAGTATCTACATCAAACTGCTTTTCTCAGCAGGCCAGAAAAAACTGATTTATAGATAAAAACTATGTAACTTGTTTCCCCGCAGTTCCCTATTCCCAGGGAATTACCAGAATATGACCGCAGATTATTGAAAATAATCACTAGAAATGAATTAGTGTCAATCAAAAAACCAGTCGTTTTGGTATCAACCAAAAAAAAACTCAAAAGCTTCTTTAAAAGATATAACGGAATACGTTTGTTTAATGTACACTTGTACAGGGATCAAAATAGCTTATGATGATATCACCAAGGGCAAAAAATAGTAGCTAAGGTATAGGAAGATAGGCGCTCCTTCAAAAGTTAACTCAATTTCAAAAACAAAAAAAAAAATTCTATTTTGCTTGCCAAACTTCGTTTTATTATCATTAGCACACGTTACATTGTTTTCGTTTTTTTTTTTTGAGTTTGATTATGAAGTAAAGGAAATTTTTTTTTCTCTACTTTTTTATGGTGGTGTTTTTTGTTTGTTTACGAGATTATTTTTTTGCTATAGTTGTATTAGTTAGTTTTTGTTAATTGTATTATTAACACACATTATTGTCAATCATTCGACAAGGTTTTGAAATGCAATAATTGTAGAGGCTAATGGCTTCGATAACTCTCACGGGCACGCGGGAGGTCGCTGATCTCCCCCCGCTTAGCCCTCCGAGGGGCTTTAGATTTGAACTTCGGGGGACGTAGGAGCCGGGATCAGCAAACATGTCGCACTGCGTGCCGCACGTAGGAGCGGATTATATAGAATCTATTAATGACGTCAAAAACCCAAACGTTCTTTTCAGGACGACCAAAAATATATTTTATTAAAAGAACGTATTTATATAATTCCAATTTTGAAAATTAAATTTTACAATTATTGATTGTGAAATGGTCAAATTCAATTGAGCAGGCCCAATTCCAAAAATTCTAGAAAAAAAAACAGAAAAAAGAAAAAGAAAATAAAATACGGGATTTGGCAAGCAAAATAGATTTTTTTTTTTGATTCTAAAATTGAGTTAACTTTTGAAGGAGCGCCGGAAGATATACCTGTATGTAGTAATACATAATTTTAATTCCCATGAGAAACTTATCTCATAATCTCATAAAGTCATTCATAACCAAAATAAATATGTCTATATATTCTTATATAGAAATCATAAAATAGTAAATTTATGAACTGATGAGTGATGACCACCTCCACCATTAATGCACTATATTTAACTAATCGATAATAGATTTGATATTAAATCAATTTAAATAGAAATCCTATATCAACTTTTAAGGATAAAACCGATTAAATTTGAAATGATTCAATATATAGCACAAAAACGTAAAAACCCACATAGAAATTTACAAATCGATGTGTGTGATAATTAAAAATAAAAAGCCAACAACAAAACATAAGCTTTATCATGGTAAAAGACACATTCTAGTACATAACAAGAGGAACAATTTATATGATTGTTGATCGGTGATGAGGTGACGACAATCTATCTATCTATATACGATTTTAATTCTAATTAAAAATTCATAAAACGAACAGAACAGAAAAAAAATCTCGAAAACAAGGTGTTAATGTGCTAAAATGCCAATAAATAAAATAACAACAAGAAACTTTATTTTAATTAATTAATTTTTAATAAATTCGTAAGAAAGCATAAAGGTATACGACACTTTATATATGACAACTTGAAATCGAATAGAAATTTTGTACACACCAAGCCTTAATCATAATTACAGTTACTCGACCAAAGCTATCTTATAATTAGTACGCCTCTCGAAAGATTGAAGAAAAGAGGCATCTCGCTTTATCATATTAGAAAGATAAGATCAATAAGGTCTCTTATGAATGAATGTAATTTTTATGGGGAAAAATGACTTTTAATTATTAATTAAAAATTGTTAGAGCGACGAGGCGACCAGACGAAGACGGATATTTTTTAATTTTTATTACACTGTAATTAAAGAAAATGTATATATAAAGTCTTAAAGACATAAAATCATGTTTATCTTCTTATATACATCCTATTGGAGTAAACATGAAATGGTTTGGCATATAAATCAAAAATATTGTAAACAACTCAATTTATATTTGGGTGTAGGTATACAGGGCTGTTCATAAGTATTAAATATATGACTAACTTGTGGACCGCCAAACATCTAAATATTAACCTTTCAATCCTATCCGATAGGTTATCGATAAACAAACGCAAATTTATAATAAAATATATGACATTGTGAATCTAACATAGGCGCTCAAATACTGGTATTAACCTGTAAAATAATAACTCACTTTTGATACTACTATGCGTCTTAACATTCACTACAAGTATCTAACCCAAATAATTGAATATGTATTGTTACCGTCATTCGAGTTGTAAGAGTTTGAAAACCGGCATAAACTTGTAGTTGAACAAAAGACTCATAGGTTTTTTGGTTTCCGTTTTAGCCAACAGAATGATAGTGAGATTGAGGAAATAGGCGCATCCGATGTAAGTGAAGAGCACAAGTTTTTACTAACCATGCAGAATTAGACTTTGCTCTTCAAAACAAAATTAAATTGGGAATAATTTTGTTTTGAAGCCAGTTTCGCTATGAAAAAATTATTCCTAATTTATAAATATTTACATCAAACTTTTCTCCTTAGTAGGCCGGACAAAAATATTTGAACAGAAATTACTTATAAGTTCTTCCCCAGTTCCCTATTTCCGGAGAATTACAAGAATAGTACCACAGTGGCCCTATTCTGATAATTCCCCGTGAATAGGGAATTGGGGAAATATTTTATATGTAATTTCTGTTCAAATATATTTTTTCCAGCCTACTGACGAAACAAGTTCCATTTAAATATTTGTAAATTGGGAATAATTTTTCCATACCGTACAAAAGATGATTGGTCGAACAAATGACCGAATGAACGAACGCAACCATAAACCTACCTTTAAAGCGTTGCCACATACACATCTAATAACAGACGATTCGTGCGTAAATTTATTTTGCCTCGCCACATACCAAAAAAAAATACAGACGATTTTTACAACAACAATTCTTTATATTTTGTTTTGAGCTGAATGTTTATACCGCCATTTCTATCCAAAGTGTATATATTTATATAAGTGTATATATTTATATTAATATATATTTTGTTTTGGAATTTTTTGACAGACAACAGAGAAAAAAATCGTTTAAAATTTTTTGATGAGTTCGGAAATCGTTTTAGATTTTTGTGCGGTCGTTCACGTGTAAAATTATACCATTCAGAGAAAAAATCGTTTCTAGGAACGGGTAAATAGAAAATTGATAATTTATCAATTAAAATTATTAAATAATTCCAAATTTATTATTTTAGCTACTAACTTGAGATATTTTACATATTATCTCATTGATTTGAGTCAAAAATATGCTCTAATTAATTCGTAAATGCGAAATCTGTTTTTAGATGTCGTCCGTAGAAATGTGTATGTGGCATCGCCTTTAGTGTTGAATTCAATGATGTTGTTTGATTTTTCTCTCATTAAATTCAATTTTTGTGAAGGTCAAAAGTGTTTGCTCGGACGAATTAATTTGGGGCGAGACAAAGTTCACCGGGTCAGCTAGTTACATATAAAATCTTTTCCCAATTCTCTATTCCAGGGGAATTGCCAGAATAGTGCCACAGGAAGCCGATTTTTTTTCCTTTAGATCCAATACTTTTACAGGTAATTTGCAAAAAATATTACAACAGGAAATGTCTCAATCATCATTTAATCGCTGATAGTGACTAAAAATTGATTTGGTTTGATGTAAAACTCTGAGGGGAGAAAATCAAATTTGCACAATTTTGAAAATGTATAATTTATTTTAAACCAAAACACCGTGATTCGCATTTATGAACGATTATAATCTTCTTTATATAAAAGATAACTTAATCATTCATTCTCTATATGTGTGCGTGTGGCAAGTGGGCGCTTAAGCCGCTCAACCAATTACCATGAAATTTATACCATGAATGATTTGTATGTCGAAAACAAATCTAAGATACGTTTTTTTTTAAAATTTCGTCTCCCTTGGGCTATACCTCCCGAACAGAAGTTTATTAAATTTTCGGGTTTTTTGGAATAACTCGGAGAAATTTTAGCCGGTCTGTATACTGTATCATATTTGGTCCAGGTGAGTTTAATAAAAAAGTTCTTTAAATTTTCGGCCTTTTCATATTAAAGGACCAATTGTAGCCGATTTGTGTCTAATTTAATCCAGGTGATTTTATAAGACTACCAATTATTTTGGATGTAACATAAATTACCAAAAGCTATCGAGTAGCTCCGGAACAAAAGATCAGACTAATTTGAGCAGATTTGTAACATATTTGGTCCAAATGACTCCTCCTTAAAGTTGGAACTATAGTAATATGCTACTACGGAATCTCAATACAAAAATGCTATGGTATACAACTATCTAAACCTATATTTGAAGACGGAGAACTTTATATTGCATTCTCAAAAGTTGATCGTTACAAAATGTCAAATTTAAGATTCTGTCTCCTCCGCAACAGGGAAAGCTGATTCACGGAAGTTGTAACTTTTTTACAAAAATGTCGTTTATAAATATATTTGTGATTGATGATGAATGGTGATCATTCATCATTAACTAACTTTCTTATACGTTCTTGCCGTGTTTTGTACATATTAATTGATTGATTACATTTTTAACAATATAACACTTAATTGTTCCCAAGACGAGCAATTTTGTTTGAAATTTGATTCTAATCAGAATTGGGGCTTACTTATTATACATATGTATAAAGTAGAGCTCTTACTTGTTCAAAAATAAATCCGTTATTTTAGTCTTTTAGAAAGCCATAAATCTGGAGAGGCGTGAAACAGTACCATGGTACATTATTGTATAAGTAAATAATCTTTTAAAACAGACTATTGCTTCCAGATTTGTAATTTCCACCTCCACGATCATATTATCGAGTTTTACTAATTTTCATCTACAATATATATGAGTATAATAGCATTATGAAATGTTGCTATAGAAAATTGGCATGAAAATTTTTTCTGATTTTCTTTTTTTTTTACCACAAAGTATGTGGTAAAAAAAAATCACCATTATTTTTAAAAAATTTAACTAAATAAAACTGTCATTTTTTACAATAGGTGGCCAAAATTACTCTTATTTTTTAACATCGATGAGGTTTATGGCGTCAAGCAGCGAAATAAAAAAAAATATAAAGTAAATACGAGAGAACCGATTAGGATTATATAAATACAAGTACTCTAGCCCAAAACAAATCAGTAGGCTTAAGCTTTTTTATTTAGACTTTAAACAAAATTTCAAGCCCCATCTTCGATGTTTAAATTTTTAGCCTTAAGCTTGGGATTTTTTTCTATTTGGTTCAAGCCCCAAAAATTAAGTGCTATCATGGCCCAGTTTCAAAATTTACATTTTATTACAGTTTTTTCTTTTGTTCGTTCTTTTATCCGTTCAGAGATCGATGCCCGTTCACACCTCAATGATACTCATTCTAATAAATGTATACACATTTATACGTTTATTTTCATTTGTTATAGTTCAACCAAATTCTTTGCACTCAAGATGGCGTCATACATTTCACGCCTATGATCAAATGCAAAATTTTTACGAATCAAAATGAAATGAAATAATACATGAATTAGAAGTGACACGCACTTGTGTTAATTGACGATAATAATTTTTGATATTAACTTAAAACTTTTAGAAATTTGTGTGAGGTGAATACGTTTTCATTAAACTTACGTAGATTTACAATTCTTTACATTGGCTTCAATTCGTGTAGTATTTTAATTTATAATTTGGCTGTTTTACGAAAATTTGCTTATAAGGTCTTTAAATAAAAATAAACTTTTAAATTTACACATACAAAACAAACTACTATAAAAATGTATCTCAATTTGGTCGTGGTTATCAAAAGAAAGTAGCCATGCCATGTCTTCAAATTTCTCAGAAATTCTGATTTTGATGAGCTTAATCTAATATGTGATGGTAAATTATTATATAATTTTGGAGTTTTGAAAATATAAAAATGCCGACAGTATTCTTTTCTGGTGAAGTTTACAATGCATAGGTTATTATGTCGGAGATAATACCTATCAATCGACCTAATCCTTTCATAGCCTCCTCTATTGAAACAACCTTTAAGTACTTTATAGAAATATAAATATCTCAACGGTAGTATTTTATTATCAACGAATAAAGAAAAAGTGTGGTCCTTAGAAATTACGTATTTTTGCGCCACAAAAAATTTTTTAGTTACTCATAGACAGCTAGACCATAATCTACCCTCGAGTGAATTAAAGCAAAGTATAAAGATTTTAACAGAGCTCTGGGACACAATTCTCGCCACATGTAAAATTTCCTAATTGTAGATTTCATTTGATTAGAAAGCTTATCAATGTGGGGTCCAAAATTCAAATTGGTATCAATAATGACTCCCAAGTACTTGAACACTCCCACTTTTTAATAAATACACACTTATCATCACACCGATTGAAAACACAATGGGGCGAATGTACAGTTATAACATCTGTGGTACTATCAGTTTGGTTGCGCAGCAGAAACGGCATGAATCTAGTTTTACAACTTAAAACCATACTATGGATACTGAACAATGATTTTAAAAATGTCAGATCGTCTTTAACATTCGATGCAATTTAGTTCCAGTTCTCAGCTTGATAAGAGAAAGCTGTGTCGTCGGCAAACGCAACTACTTTTCCTTTAAAATTAATGTCGATTTTCATTGAAGAAAAAATAGTACCCTATGGTACCCTATGGTACTCCAATTGCTGTCAAAATGTTTCATTGGAAAAAAAATATTACCACGAGGGTAATATTTTGTTACTCCCGGGGTAATTTTCTATACTCTAGGTTTTTGGTGGAGTATACGATTTTGTTGTTGTTATACATCTATTCGCCAATTTTTTTTTCTGTCATTTGTCAAAATATGCGGCGCGTTGGTAATTTGATTAGTGAAATTATAAAAATCAAATATAAATAATAAAGTAAAAATTAGAGAGTAGTAGAGTAGTACATTTTTGTTCCATTGAAACAAAATGGGAGTAAAAAATGAGGGTAACATTTTGGGAGTAAGAAAAAATCAATGAAAATCGACATAAGATTGCACAACGAGTTAACATAGACCAGAAGTAAAATAGGACCCAATACCGAGTGAGGTACCTCACAAATACCATACTCAAAATCACTGGACACACCATCAATCATAACAGTTTGTGGATGAAACGATAGAAATGATTTCAGCATGTCAAATGGAACACCGCAAAATCCGGCCATGGGTTATTTTTCTAATAGTAACACGTGATTACCAGTATATCATATGCTTTAGTTACATCGATAAAAAGACCGCCAATTTTCCGGTTTGAGTTCAATTGAGTATACACATCAGTAAAGTAACCCAAGAGAGCATCTTCAGTATTCAAATGAGGCCAAATTGACAATTGCTAAGAAAATTTGTTTTCTTTAGGTACTCAAGAATTTTTTTTTTCATAATTTTCTCCAGAATTTTAGGGAATCCAGATAGTTTGGAAATCGGTCGGAAATTAGACATGTTAGTTGAATCGGTTACTTAGGTTGAAGATATGTTCAATAGGCGATATAATGATTCCCGCAATTTGTTTTAAAGTCCTATTTGTTATTTCATCGACATTTCGGCAGCTTTTCACATTTCGGTTTGTTTTTTCTAAAAAATAGGCAAAACATTTCAATATGGAAACCGTGCTTTAAAAATATTTGCAGTGTACCGTATTTCCAAAATTTTTAGCTCAACATTAAAATAAATACCTACGTGAACTGATATCCGGCGAAACTATTTAAACTTCGAATAAAATGACAAAATTGTTTCACTTCAAATATACCACTATTACTTGAATTGTGGAAACGCAATACGGGTTTCGCTTTTGTTTTGAACCTAATCAGCCATGATACACACGGTCTCATAAGACCGGCTTCAGCTTCCTTTCTTTTCCATTTTATCCACAAAATCCGTTTTAACTGAGACATAAAATTTTTCGGTTAATCCGAAATGAAAAAATAGAAATGAAAATAAAAAAATTTAAAGCCATTTTGGAGATGTAGATTTTTGTTTAAATTTTATTTTCGAGAGAGCAGAATAAAACAATACAAAAAAATTTGGTGTTTTAATATAAAATAAGGGTTTAAATTAGCAATAAACAATCTATTACGGCTCAGTTTGAAGCCAGAAGCTGAAGCCGTGTATGAACGGGACAATATATTTTTTATTGCTAATTTAAAACCTTACTGTGCGTTCTCATCTGGGCTTGCTTTCGATTTTAAATTTCTTATTTTTATAATACACATTCAAAAAAATTTCATATCGGTATATAAATATTTACACACACATAACAAAGTTACAAAGCGATTTGCAATCGAAAGTACTAGTGCATACAGCTTTTTGCATTTCAAATTTTGCATTTACACAAAAAATGGAAAATTTCCCTTATTTTATATGAGTAAATTTTCAACCCTGCATAAAACACAGCAAAATTGACAGCCATTTTTTTGTTTTGCAGAGCAACTTGTTTGTTTTGAAAACAAACAATATTCTGTAATGTCAAAATGTTGTGCTAATAAATAGCCGTAGGATGATTTTAATCGTAAACATCTCTATTTTTCAATTATTATTTTATATTTAATATAGGAAATTGTTTTAGTTGGTTCAAATTGTTACTGCCCCAGAATATAATGAATATTTTTAATACAATTTCTAAATAGTATTGTGTCCATTAATCAAAATTATCTTGTAAATTAGTTTTATTTATGTTGTTATTAAAAGATTTGTTTTGGAAAACGTCATATATACAAATGAAAATAACAAACAAATATAACTAAATGATAGAAAAATTTCCCTTTGCAAATATGTATTTGCTCGGTTTACATCACCTGAATTTTGGGTAAGTAATTTTTCTTTCTTAGGCTGCGGGCCAATAATCGGGTAAAAGTCAATTTTAAGTAAATTTTTCGGTAAATTCAATTATTTTTCAAAAACTCTATGACAAAATGATCGAAAAATCTGTTCTAAATCCGATTTTTACTATAGTAAACGATTTACCCGACTATTGGCCCGCAGCCTTAAGTAGTAAAATAAAGTAAAGGTATCAAGAAAAAATTGACTTCGACATTTTTGCAGATTTACCATTCGCCATATCGCCCAAGTCAAAGAAAGTGGTTTTTAAAAAATCTCTTGCGTTCATGCGTGGTTCCGAATAGACTAAATGTCTATTGGTTCAGACAGCCCAAACGAATTAACTGATCGAGATGAAACTTCAAACTTAAGCTTTTCTCATATGTAAATTGGATAATCCCAAAAAAATTTGCTTGAAATCGATCTACTGGAAGTGACTGCTTCTTTTTCTTTTACTTGAACTGACTAGTTTAAATTGGAAAATCGATGCGTGTGGTGGACATCTGTGTACCGGAAGCGGCACTGAAGAGTAAGTTTTCTAAAATTTAAGTAGGAATAATGATTTTTTATTATGCAAGACAGTTTTCACCGACCAAACGGCTCAGTGGTTAAAGCTTTGGCGATTAGAACGGGGCGGGAGGTACCGAGTTCGAATCCTTATTAGAATAGGATGCAAAAGGGATTTTTCATCATCAGATTTCGATCTGCGCTGAGAAATGAACGGAGAAATGAATACAACTATGACCTCCTATCAGAGTGCAGAAGGCCGACCCATCTTTCATGCCAGTACTATAGACTGAGATGGAGCTATGCAATGCGCAGATAGTACTACAAAAATCGGCCCTATAGCCGTACGTACTCCTATATCTACTACCTATTAAAACTTGCTAGAAACTCAAAAATTCACTGATTTTAGTTATTTTTTACCATATTATTTAATTTTTTGTCAAAACCAAACTCAAATGTATCGAAGCTCTCGTGTTTAGCTAAATTTTGAGTTATTACTCATTAAATTTGTTCACCATTACATTTATGTCACAGAGCAACTAACCCTTGGTTTCCTCACAATATATTTTAATTGAGAACATAGAGCAGGCCTTTGAAAATTTTGGAAACTCGGATTCGAAACTACAGGTCTGAAAATTTACATTTTATAATTTACCGCTACTTTGTTGTACGTATAGTAACAAACTATAACTAATCTGAAAACTGTATAACTATGTGTACCTTCTTCTTTGGCACAAAAAACCTAATTAAAATTATCTCAGCGGGATTTACATTATTTCTATTCAATACTTTCGCCCAACCCTGTACATATCACAATGTTAAGGCACATGTCTGTAATATATTTTCTAATAATTCTTCGGAATATCTCATCAATCTTGTCAGAATATAAAATATAAAGTGTATGTACACAACTCGTAAGAAGTGTAAGTAATAAAATTTCAATAAAAATATTGACCATCTCCTCATCAACATCCCAATCAGCAATAATTTTAATTTTATTTTTGCTTAGTTAGTAATCTAAAGAATGTATATTGTAAAGATAAACATACAAAGATACAGACGTTATTGACTAACTCAATGACTAAGATTGATTGAATATAAAAAAATCAATATTTTTACGATTTTTTTTTTCTTTCTAAATTTAATACTTTTTTATTAGTTTGGCTTCATTACCTTACGACCTACACGATTATTATGTAAATTCATTAAACTTCTATCATCACCTTCAATTTCACGTGCGTCTAAGAATTTTCGTGCAAATTTCATACCGAATTGTATGTCAGCTGAGCAACCGCCCCATTTCCACGCCTGAAAAAATAAACACAGAGAAAGAAAACATTTACTACTTAGCCATAATAAATGTAATTAAATTTAGTTGAGAAACAAAATATCGACAATTTTTCATATTTAAATTAAACATAAAATTTACTGTTTAATTATCGGAATGCCAGTCAATATTAGTTGTTTCAGCCAGTTCGACTATCCGAGGGTGTCAGTATATTTTACGTTCAATGGAATATAAAAATTAAATCGAAATAATTAAAAAATTTTATTTCATTTAAATGAAAATGAATTTTTGGAATTTTTATGTGGAATTTTTTTTTCATGGCAAGGCAAAAAACAAACTTACATGATTTTTTTGTGAATTTGAGAATGAATGTCGATGTAATGGATCACATCCACATAATGTTATATTACCTTTTGCACATGCTGCTGTTATCGAGTGTACAGCACCGGCACTTGCTATTGCATACGTAAATGCTGCTTCTCGTGATCCTAGAAACGAAAAAGAGGATAGTGTTAGAGATAAAAGGCGAAAGATTTTCACTTAAAATTATGTTTATAGATACTAATTGAATTTAAATAATATTTGAAAGTTTAAATTGTGGTAAACCGTGCTATGTACGAGAAAATTTTCGTTTCTAGATATCTATAGCAAGAAATATTTCTTTGTCGCTTCTTAGTTACAAAGAGATAACTTAGATCTTGGAGTATATTTTAGTCATTGGTTCACTACTACGAAATTGCTAAATATATTGACGTTATGAAAATTTTAGTTTCAAATTTTATTTTTAAATTTTATTTCTAGTAAATGCAAAAATGTTGTGTGTTTAAAAGCTTATTTTTGGACATATTTTGGACAAGACATATTTTTGGAGACACTTCTGTCGGTATCCAAAAATAAATCGGTGTTTGGAAAACAGCCATATTATAAAATGATCGAGTAGCCAGATTTCATCGTGTTTTGTGCTTAGTAGCTCATTCAGAAATCTACCCTATAATATATAACGAAAGAAATTAATTTGTTTTATCACCCAGTAAAATTAAAGGCTTGCTACAATTTTATTAGAGAGTTTATATGGAAATTTTATTAATTTTTTTATTGATAAATTTTCCTAGCCAGTGAATATCAATTATATTTATAAATTGATGAAAACCCATTTTCGTAGTAACAAATTTGAAATAAAATTTAGCAAGCTAGAAAAAAAAATTTAAAATTTAGCAAGCGGTGCTCTTCTACCAAAAGTACACTTTATGAATTCTAATCTAGATGGCAGCAGTGTAATGTCTCCAAAGTTTCAGCAGCAAATTTGCACGGCACAATTAATTGAAAGATAAATTTTGGCATACCGATTTTTAGTTTTGTTATTTGTAGTATTTCAAAATACGGATAACTTAAATTTAAAATATAAATTAATTTCATTTGATAAATAATCAAATGTGAACGATAAATAAAATTTGAAAATTTATCTCTACACATTATTTTCAGCTTGGTGGTTTATCTGTATGCTTTTGGAGATCGCAGTAAAATCTAGTTCAGATACCGTCATATTATTATGCGTATATGTTGATTATTTGGAACGTATAGCTATGCCTAAACTTTAGTTTCGGAAGGCGCTGGTCCCGTCTATACATCCTCATTACACATAACATAAGGAGGATAGGACAGATTTATTAGTATCATAGAAATCGACCAGGTTACAGACATCTGACTATAGTAAAATTGTTAATAAATAATATAATAAATTGGTTAGCACTGTACAATCATAATTTATAAGTAGATTTTGAAAAAATGTAAAGTAAAAATCAACACAAAATAAAAAAAATAGCATCAACACCCTATGCATCTAGAGCCCGTGAAGTATTCCATGGATTTTTCCACGGCTAAACGTATACAAATCTAATTGGAATTTCGTTCAATCCAATTAAATTTTTATTGCATGTATAAGTATTGGTGTATTGTACCCTGTTATGATTTTTAACTTACAAAATTTTTAATAAAAATGTTAATTAATCGAATGAGTTTTAATTCAAACATATTAATATAGGAGTAAAGAACATGTTTTTATAGAAACTAGAACATTAATCGAGCATTTTTATTCAAAAATATATGTGAACATGTAAAATTGGGATAGCAACAAGAGACAGATATAGCGACAGATATTATATCATGAAACTTGGATTGAATAAGAAATATACGCACATTAAAATATATTTCCAATTTTCTGCATTTTTATTTAATGAATTTGTAGGATTTAAGTCAAATTAAAATAAAATTAATAGCTGAATAATAATGTAACTATAGTTTAATCAAAATAATTTAATTAATTTTTTTGTCTCATTCCTGCAAAGAAAGCACTACTAAAAAAGCAAAGACGACAATCAGATTACCAAAGTTGTAAACAAATTAGTACACGTTAAACAAATTACAATATAAAAATTAAAATCTAATTCAAAAACGACTATAAAATATTTATGATTCAACATTGAAAGAAAAATGTTTCACGGAAATATCAGAAGAATTTTTATTTTCAAAAATTGTTATATTTTAGAAAACGCCACTGCCTGAACTTCCTCCTCATTAGAAATTTCGTGATCATGCGGAAATTTCGTGATCAAATGACCTGAATCAATAATTTAATTTAAATGTCCGATAATAACAACAATGTAAACCTAATATTTTTTAAACTTGTATCGATTTGCATAACCCTATTTTAAAAAGTGCCATAACGAACTTTATAATTTTTAAACTTTTCACCGTTTTGAAAAATCTTAATATGTGATTCGATCGGGAGCCAATTTGGAGCCAAAATTGTTTATTTGTGATTTTTTCCCTATTTTATTAGTGTTAATTTGTTAGTTCCTGAAAAGTAATGTAATGATCTATATCTAGCTTCAATAAAACCTGAATCATCATCTCTAGCATTGGCTTATAGTGGCCATTCAACATTGTGTAACATTTAACGTGTTTTAGCTACAAGCCATTTGCATTGATTTTTAAGATTTAAATTTTATGTTGGATGGCCATTATCAGCCATCCCCAGAGATAGTGATTCAGGTTTTATTGATGCTAGGCATAGATCGTTACATTAACTTTCAGGAAAACTAAACAATTTGATAGGTATTTCGGGCCGTTTTTTAGCTACAACGTATTTTCTTTTTTAAGAGGTAAATTTTACTCATTGTTATTGTAATTTAGGAAATTTAATTTTTTATCATTTTTAATTTCTTTAAATTTATAGTGCAATAAATTTTTTTAATAAAATAATTTTGAATATAAATACATAAACTATGAAATTATTACTCTAACTTAATATTAATTTTAATATTTCTTATTAGATTTTGGTTTAGCAGTGTAACACACATACATACACTTTTAGTAAACTATTAGAAAAAAAATGATATTATACAACAAAAATTTTAAAATGTTGTTTGAAAACAATCTGAAAATGTACTTGGATAAATGGATATTGGTCATTGAAAAATCGTAAGAAGTGCCTCACAAAAAATCCTTTATACAATCGGTTTTTTTACTATTTAAAAGTATAATTAAGTATAGCTGACACTAACACTAACTCTATGACATATTTATGTTGTTGTTATGGCCATACATATAGTGGCAATCTGAAACAACAGTACCTGTGTATGTATACGTTGTATGTAGGAAACTCCCTATGGGAACATATGACTATATAGCAGGAAGAAGTCGAAAATATGAATGCTGTATAAGATAGCGGAAATTTGACAGCGGAAAACAAGGGATACGCCACTCGCCGCAAGCGGCAGCACTATCACAAAAGAGATTATTTATCATTTTCCAGCGGACATATTTTATTCATTTTGTATCTGTTTTTTCACTAAATAACACATCCCAGCGGAATAAAATACTAAAAGTGATCCTTAAAATGACAAATTGATTGATCTCCGATGTAAAGGAGCTCGGTAAATAAAATCTTGAAATTTAAAACAATATTCCATCTTTCCGCTATTTCTTAACGAATTACGATGAAATTTGGATAGTAGAATTGATTAGGGATTTTAAAGTAAGTTTTAGACAAAATTCTAGGATCTGTTCATGCTGAACTAAAGTTGGCCATTACATAACCAAACCTTATAAAAAAATTCTAGATTGATTTTTGATTGAAATATAAATTTTAGATGAAAAAATGGTATCTGTACATTCTACACGATCGATTTAAGTGGATTTTAAAAAATCCATTGTAAAATTTGAATCGTATACTGGGATAATTTTTCCCAAATGGAAAATTTGTGGAAAATTTATGGATTAGAGTTTTCACTAGAATTTTTTGATTTTCTGCGGCCATATACATTATTTTCAGTTTTTGGCTAGTATCTCGAAAACTTCCACTACTTTCCGTTGTTTTTCTAATAGCTTAAGTCATACTGAGACTACTTGGAAAGTTTGGGAAAAATGTATAAATTAGAATTTTCACTATAATTTTTTGACTTTCTGCGGCCATATAAGTTAGTTTTATTTCCCAAAAACTGAAAATAAGTAATATGGCCGCATAAAATCAAAAAATTATAGTGAAAATTCTAACTTAACAAAATTCTTACATTCTTAATGACTTAAGCTATTAGAAAAACAGTCGAAAGTATTGGTTACTAGTAAAAGTTTTCAAGATATTGGCCTAAATCTGAAAATAATGTAAATGGCCGGAGAAAATCGTAAAATTACATTGAAAATTCTAATCAATAAATTTTGTCCGAATTATCCCTGCATGTAATGCAAATTTTACAATTATTTATTAGTTAAGAGATAGCCGAGTTCTCTCCAGTTTAAAATCCATTTAAATCGTGTAGAATGTACAGATACCATTTTTTCATCCAACATTTATATTTCAATCAAAAATCAATCTAGAACCCAATTTTTAAAAGGATTGGTTATGAAATGGCCAACTTTGATCCAGCATGAACAGATCCTAGAATTTTGTCTAAAACTTACTGCAAAATCCCTGATCAATACTACAATAGAAAAATAAGTTTAACATAGATTTCGCATTTTGATAAATCGAAAGATAAAAATGAAATGAATAAAAAAGGTCCTGACAATTTTAATGTCATGATTGTATTTGTATATACAATCATGACATTGGAATTATCAAAACTTTTTTTTCTCAACTCATTTTTGTTTCTCGATTTTTAAAAATGAGAAATCTATGGTAAACTTATTTTTCTATGATATTACTATCTAAATTTATATTGTTAAATTTCAAGATTTCATTTACTGAGTTCTTTACTCTACCACATCAAATAGTCAGATGTACCATACGATTTTCGCAATTTTTCCCTATTTAGAATAATATTGTACAATGGAATAACTCGAGTTATGCTCTTTTGTATTATTGCCACAGATTTATGATTCCGAAATTCAAAAATTTTGTTGAGGAAGATCGATGGAGATAAAACTATAGTTATCAGCAATAACCTCGAAAACTTATAATTTTTTTCTTTTTTACATTAATGTCGAACTTAAATAATTCACGAGGTCGTTTTAACTTTAGTTCTCCTTCATCTTTTTCTTCATCTACAGATTTACCTTCTAATACGGAATTTCTAATTGCTCGTCAAAATGTCAGAAGTTTACGCAAGAATGGTGATAATGTTTTTTCTCATATTAGCTCACCAGAAAATTTACCTGATTTATTGTTTTGCACTGAAGTTTGGATTTCATCCAGTGAGATTGATGCATATCAACTCGTAAATTATAGTATGGTTGGTGGTTGTAATAATAACTATTAATCAGGTAGCATTGTAGCTTACGTATAAAATAAATTTTCGTTTACTTCAGTCATTTATAAATTCTCCTCTGCAGATGTTTAACAATTTTTTCTGAACCAGTTTGTGTAATCTGCGTTTATCGCAGATATTTGTTCGGTCGATAGCTTTATCAATGAGTTGAGTAATTTTTTGCAAGACTTTAATAGCAAGAATTTAATTTTGATTGGGGATGTCAATATTAATATTTTGGCCTCAAATCCTAGAATCCAAGACGTTTATGATTATTTATTTAGGATCTCTAGTTTTAGACTTACTTCTCTAGTTAATACTGCAACTCGTGTAACAAAAACATCTTCTACATGTAGTGATCATGTTTTTGCTCGTACTAAACCATTTTCCAAATTAAGTTTGACTTGTGAAGTACATAATTTTATGTTATCTGATCACCACCTTATTTCTTTAAATATTAGAATGTCTGAAAATATTGAATTCTCTTTCTTAAAGTATAATATTTTGAAGATAATTAACTTCAAGCGTCTAAATTCTTTGTTAATTAAGGATCAATGAAAATTATTATTAATTGATGATCCTAGTTTGGCGATGCGCCAATTCATTGAATACATTTGTAATAAATTGGAAAAAGCTACATCTAACTCTAACGTTAGTTCTAAAGTAAAGAAAATTAAACCCTGGTTATCTGATGGTCTACTCAAATTGATCGATGAAAAAAATAAATTGTTAAAAGTTCTTCGCACACATCCCAATAACCAAAAATTAGAAAATCGTATTCATCGTATGCAAGGTAAGATTAAATCTCAAGTTATATCTACCAAACAAAAATATTATTCCAAAAAATTCGAACGGTCTAAAAAAGATTTAAAATCCCAATGGCACTTAGTTAACGATCTTTTAGGTCGGAAAAGAAAATCTAGCACGCCCTCTGAAATTATTGATGGAAATGGTAATATTATTACTGAAACTTGCGAAATAGTAGAGGTGTTCAATAAGTTTTTTATCGATGTTTCTAGTACCTTAAAAACTAATATTAGTTGTCCGCACCATGCTTCTCAGTCCGATAATTCAATGTTAATTAATAGTATAGAGCCAACGTCATTTTTCTTCTCCCCTATTCCCCCCCCCCCCCCCATTGAAGTTTGTTGCTACATTAACAGTTTAAACACTTCTAATAGCTATGGTATCGATGGTATAAGTAGTTTCGTTGTTAAGAACATTGGGACGAATATTGCATATATGCTGTCCCATATCGTTAATACTTGTCTTGAACATGGTATATTTCCTGATTGTTTAAAAACTGCTATAGTAATCCCGTTATTTAAAAAAGGAAATCCTAATATGCTGAATAATTACTGCCCAAATTCGCTACTCTCTGTCTTCTCAAATTTTTTCGAGAAATGCATTAAAACTAGACTTATATTTTTTGTAATAGACAGTATGGGTTTAGAGAAGGTAGGGGTACAGAACAAGTATGCATTGCCTTTTGTAATGATATTTTGGTTGGTGTAAATGATGATTACAGCGTTGCTACTAGCTTTGTTGATCTAACAAATGCATTTGATACTGTTGACCACGTATTGTTATTTTACAAAGTATGGTGTGCTGGTATTCGTGGTATTGCCTTTAACTAGTTCCAATCTTATTTATGTAATAGAGCTCAAATTGTTAAAGTTTCTGACAAATTTAGTACCCATAGATCTATTTCGTGTAGTGTTTCCCAGGGTTCTGTATTGGGGCCAATCTTGTTTCTATTTTATATCAACTCATTATTCGCTTCAAAGTTTAAAGGAAGTATGGTGGGGTTTGCCGATGATGTAGCGATTAATTATAAGAACTATAACCAAAATGATATAGCTAACGATATAAACTACGATTTAATGGTGCTTTGTAAATGGCTCGATATGCATTGCATGGCTCTTAGTTTGAAAACTAATGTAATGTTTTTTAAATTATCTGGTAATGATGCTATAAATTTGGACATTATTTATCATTTAACAACTTGTTCTAATTATCTCTGCTGGGATACGGTGGCGAATTTTTCAGCCTGCTGTAACCTTTGCTACAGAATAGAATCAGTTGATCAATTTAAATATTTAGGGATTACTTTCGACCACAGGCTTAACTTTAAAAAACACATTGAAAATGTGCAAAACTATGTTTATGGATGTAACAGAAATCTGTTCCGGCTTAGAACGATGTGTTCAGTTTCAATCCTTGTAAATATTTATTACAGCCTAATTCAATCAAAAATTCAGTATGGAATTTTAATATGGGGTGGTATATATTATTCAAATCTAAAATCATTGGTAGTAGTACAAAATATGTAAGGATCATTTGCAGAAGCAATCGTCTAAGGTGTGCTTTACCGTTATTTAGAAGCCACGGTTTTCTTCCTTTAAGATATTTATATATATTTAAGGTATTAAAAATGTTCTTTTATAAGAGTGGTAATCGTAATATTAAGGTCACAAAATATAACTTAAGAAATAGCCAACATTGCTTTTACCTTATTAAACCGAAGAAAGAAAATTTCATGAAATTTTTTATTGTAACTGTTCCCTTGCTCTATAATAAATTGCCGAGCGAATTAAAAAACATAAATCATAATACATATTGGTATTTTTAAGTGAAGTTAAAATTTGGCTTTTTAATCGAGATGAAATTGAATCATTATTTACAGTAAATAAATAATGTCTAGATAAATTTACAATTTTAATACTATAAATTAATAAATATACTTCTGTAAATATAATTTTTAAATAAAATATATTTAAATAAATATATATAATGCTAAATATAGTAAAGTAATAAGTAAATTTATATTTTTTTTGATTGAATTTTTGCTTTTTTGTAGTTTATATTAATAATTGTTATTAGATATTATCCACTACGTTTGTACCCTCAAACATCAATAATAAAATTTACATTATGTGTAGGAGGTTCCGATACTGATCTCTTAAGATCATAGGAACCTTTCTAGTTCTTTCAATCCTATAACTTTGTTAACTTTCGTCAGGCCGCATAGGTACAATTGTACCTTTCTGCTTTTAAATACTAATAAGTCTACTTGTAGAAGCCGGAGAGAGTTAAATCTTTGTGAGATCTCTACATTTTAAGAATGTGAAAATTCCAAATTTTATCTATTCACAAAAATGATATCTTCAGCGACGATTTTCATATAAAATATATGAAAGTACAATTGTACGTCTGCCGCCTCTTAGGGTTGTAAAATTATGCCGCTGGACGAGGGTTAAAATAGTATCTAGTTTATGGGTCCCATTTGAAACGCGATATTTTAAAACGCGATTTTTCAAAACGCGATATTTCAAAACGCGATATTTCAAAACGCGATATGGTACAAAACGCAATATGGTACAAAACGCGATATTTCAAAATGCGATATTTCAAAACGTGATATGGTACAAAACGCGATATTTCAAAACGAGATATTTCAAAACGCGATATGGTACAAAACGCGATATGGTACAAAACGCGATATTTCAAAACGAGATATTTCAAAACGCGATATGGTACAAAACCCGATATGGTACAAAACGCGATATTTCAAAACGTAATATTTCAAAATGTGATAAAGTACAAAACGCGATATGGTACAAAACGCGATATTTCAAAACGCGATATGGTACAAAACGCGATATGGTACAAAACGCGATATGGTACAAAACGCGATATTTCAAAACGAGATATTTCAAAACGCGATATGGTACAAAACGCGATATGGTACAAAACGCGATATTTCAAAACGCGATATGGTACAAAACGCGATACGGTACAAAACGCGATATTTCAAAACGTTATGTTTCAAAATGCGATACGGCACAAAACGTGATATTTTTTGTCATTAAATCGAATTACTGATATGTATTGAACAAAAGTGTTGGACACGAACATAAAGGGTAATTTATTAAAGATTAGACGAAAATTTTCAAAGTGTCCAAGTTACATTATAAAGAGGTTGTCGATATACAGAATATTTTTACTTTTTTTGTAAAAATAAATATATGAAATTTCAAGAGACTGAATGAAAGTGTCCAAGATACAGAAATGCCCAACATTGAAGGTTTTAATAAAATTCAATTTTTCATTCCATTTACACTTGATATCAATTGACGGCCGAAAAATGTTAACTGCGTGGTTATACTTCCGAATAGTTCATATACCTCCAAAAATTCTGAAAATCGGTATACTAAGGTACTTTAGTATGCTGATTACGAATATGGCCATGAAAATATCCAGAAACGATCCAAAGTAGCTCTCAATGATCCCAAGTGGCTCTAAATGCCCCAAATGGTCTTAAAAGACAACCCAAACGCGAAAAAATATTGTCTTTTTTCGAAGCACAAATGCTTTTATGATTATTTTAAATCATTTTATACCTTAAGATTGAGGACTACCGCCTCAAATCACAACTTTTATACAAATAAAAAAATTTACTGTTATTTCAATTATTACAATTTGTTTATTTCAATTTTTTTTTATAATCCACATAGGGGACATTTAATTTTAGTTTAAAGGAATTTAAAAATCGATAGGAGTGGCAGTTTAGGATTGGGTTATATCAGGCGGGTCGGCTCCGGTCGCTTCGCAACGTACATTCTGGAAAAGGGGAAATTTAGTTTCGTTTTATAAGAATTTTAAAACCGATATTAGCAGGAGTATAGGATCGGGTTATATCAGGTGAGCGCTTCGCTCCCTAGTTAGAAAAGAAAAAAACTTCAGTTTATAGCAATTTAAAAATCGATAAGAGCGGGAGTATAGGACTGGGTTATATCAGACGAATCGCTGCGCTCTCGTCACTTCGCAATGTGCATTCTGGAAAAGAGGAAATTTAATTTCAGTTTATAGGAATTTAAAATCGATAGAAGAAGGAGTTTAGGATTGGGTTATATTAGGAGGGTGAAGGGGAAATTAAATTTCAGTTTACAAGAATTTAAAAGTCGATAGGAGTGGGAGTTTAGGATCGGGTTATATCAGGTGAGGGCTTCGCTCTCAAGTTAAAAAAAAAACTTCAATTTATAGCAATTTCAAAACCGATAAGAGTGGGAGTATAGGATCAGGTTATATCAGGTGAGCACTTCGCTCCTTAGTTAGAAAGAAAAACTTCAGCAGTTTGGGAGTACAGCAAAGGATTATACCAGGCGGGTCGCTGCGCTCCAGTCGCTTCGCTCCTTAGTTAGAAAAAATTCAGTTTATTGGGATTTAAAAATCGATAAAAGCAGGAGTATAGGCCCGGGTTATATCAGGTAAGCACTTTGCTCCTAAGTTAGGAAAAAAAAACTTCAGTTTATACAAATTTAAAAATCGATAGAAACGGGAGCACAGCCCTTTGTTATATCAGGCGGGTCGCTGCGCTCCAGTCGCTCCGCTCCCTAGAAAAAATTTTAGTTTATAGGAATTTAAAAATCGATAAAAGCGGGAGTATAGGACCGGGTGATATCAGGCGGGTCGGTGCACTCCTGTCGCTTCACAATGCACATTCTTCTGTACCATATCGCGTTTTGTACCATATCGCGTTTTGTACCATATCGCGTTTTGAAATATCTCGTTTTAAAATATCGCGTTTTGTACCATATCGCGTTTTGTACCATATCGCGTTTTGAAATATCGCGTTTTAAAATATCGCGTTTTGTACCATATTGCATTTTGTACCATATCGCGTTTTGAAATATCGCGTTTTGAAATATCGTGTTTTGTACCATATCGCGTTTTGTACCATATCGCGTTTTCAAATATCGCATTTTGAAATATCCCGTTTTGTACCATTTCTCGTTTTGTCATATCTCGTTTCGAAATATCGCGTTTTGAAATATCGCGTTTCGAGCGGATCCGCTAGTTTTTATGTTTAGTTTTTAATTTTTACTATTTTTAGAATTTTGATTTTTGATTATCTACTCATGTAATTTAAATGGTATGATACAAATGTTTTGTATAAATGATTGGAAGAAATAAAATAAAAATAAATAAATTAACTATTGCAATAGTCTATAGAATCGTAAAATCTAGAAGGAAACAGATTGTAATCGGAGCCAAAATACGTTTATGCCAAGAAAAAACATTCACTGTGTCCCATAATTACTTAAAAAATAGAAAAAACTCTCAAAAGGTGAACTTTCATAATAATATTTCAAAATTTCTAATAAACATAAATATTTGAATACGATTAAATAAAAAAAATTTAGTTTTGGAAAAGTTTCGAGTATTATTATGAAACTAAATTCTTTACAACAAAAACTACAAATCGTACAAAGGTAGTTGAAGTAGTACTGGACTAGTATTTGATACAAGATACCAATTTCACTTAGCCAGATAATCAGAAATCTCTAAGATTTATGTAATTCGAGAGGGAATATAATTGATTGAAATTCTAAATTCTTTCAAATTTGACATAATTTAACTCGGCCCTTACGAATCGCACAGAGGTGATAAAAGTAATTTTGAATTAGTATTTTATGTAAGAAACCAATCTTTTTGATCCATATGCTCGAAAATCTCTGAGATTTTTGGCATTCGAGAGAGAATATCTATGAGTGTTATACTAAATTCTTGAACGTTCAAATATATTAGCTCGGCCCCTACGTTTCGCGCAGAGCAGATTTTAGTGGTTATGAATCACCATTTGAAATAAGAAATAAATCCGATTTCCGAGCATTTGACTAAAAAACATTGGTATTTTGCATCAAATACTAATTCAGAACCACTCGATCATTTCTGTGTGATTTGTTTGAAACTGTTTAAGAATGTTTATATTACTGACAATCATAATCTCGAATAACAAAAATCTCAAAATAACTACTATTTATTTACTACTATTTATTAATTAAACTAACTAACTAAACTAATTTACCTACTATTTATTTATTTATTTATTCATTGACATTCAAGGAAAAGCACATATGGAAGCAATATAAATGAAGAACAACAACCACCAAAACAAAAAAAATATACTTCCGGCATAAAAACCTCAGAATTTTTCAAAAAACAAATCCACTCCATGCTAGTACCCTCCGTATTGAGCTCAAGCTCATTTGTTACAGAGGACACTGCAAGAAGTGAATACTTACAGACTATACATACAAAAATAATACAAATGAAAAAATTATTACAAAAATAGTACTACATGTATTATCATTCAAGCGCGCCACGCTAAATAATACGCTTTAAAAGATTAAGGCGCCACTGACCTTTTAATATTTAATGGAATAGAATTCCAAAGAGAAATACCCCTAACAGAAAAAGAAGTAACTATGTGTACTATTTGACTAAAAACAATTGGTTTTCTACATCAAATACTTATTCAGAACCACTTCGTTCACCTCAGTGCCAGTCATAGGGGCCGAGTTAAATAAGCTCAAATAATTAAGAATTTTTTTATTACGATCTTATTTTGACATCAAATACTTTTTATTTTTATTTTGACATCAAATACTAATTCAGAACCACCTTTCGAGCACCTTTGTCCACTCGGTAGAGGCCGAAATAAAAAAGTTTAAATGTTTAAGAATTTTCAATTAAACTCGGTATTCTCTCTCGAATAACAAAATCTCAAAGATTTCCGAACATGTATTGCTAAGCAAGATTTATTTCTAACATCAAATGCTAATTCAGAAGTACTATGATCACGTCTATGCGGTTATTGCGGTATGCGATATTTCAAAAGTTTAAATTTTGAGTGTGCTTTCAATTTTAAGTTCTTTTATGACATAGTGTATATTTTGTTACTTTGATATAAACTTCACTCCAATCAATTGGGAGCATATTCAAAATAGTGCATTTTAATGGTTGTACAATATAAGCGGCTAAAGTCAAAACTATGACAAATTTATCGGGGACTACTATACTGTGACAACCAAAGAGAACAAAAGCCAGTCGAAATCATAGCAGCTAATGGAAACCACTTGGACCATCGCGTAATAAGCACGATGGTTTCCTATCAATACAATATAATCCAGAAATATAAAAATTGGTCCGAGCCAGAATGTTACAAGCCAGATCCATACCTTTTCACTCAGAACTGTCTAGAACAAACGAAACGAAATTTTTTATCAAAAACACAATTACATACTATGGTTTTTCACTCACACATTTGGGTGGTTCGGACTTAAATTAAGCCAATTTTTTTTTGGTTGAAAAAGAGATAAAATGTTCTTGTGCATTTTTAAAACTCTGAATTTTATAATAAGTTTCTATCGGAATTTAACAAAATATCGGCTTTTAATAAAGATTTCATACTGAAAAATTATTTTCCAATTGTGGATCGAGTTGCAGTATGTCTATAAGTGGTAATTCAAGTACAATAAATCAATTTTTGGATAAAGTACATACAACTTTCGATATTTAACTGAATACATGTAATTAGCAACATTTTATTTTTCAACTCGATTGGCACATAAGATATTATGTTTAAAAAAACATATACATTACATAACAAATTTGATATTGTACAAATACAGTAATTATTAAAAAACTCAATTTTTTATTATTTTTTTTTAAATATAGAAATTTGTCAGTTAAGTGTTCAAAATGACATTTAAACACATGCAAGTTGAATGCAATTCACCTTCGCAATATCAAATATCTTTATATTTTACTAACAATAATTTGCATCTTAGCGGGTGGTAATCAAGCGTTTTAATGTTACACATTTGTGATATGTCCACGTTCAATGGGTACTCCATATTCATCGTCATGTTTAAAGCATTTTGGCGTTCAGGTGTCCTTCACACGAAATTAATGTCAAAAATCTCATAATAGTAGTTCATGATTAAGATAATGATGTAACGCATAATTTATCATTCCTTTATGGTTAAAACGATGACGAATAGTCAAACTGCAATATAATTTATTTGAATACTCAACTAACACCGCAAGCCAATCACCAAACACTATAATTAACCCCAGATCGAAAACATTAAAATCAACAAATACCTAATGTTAATGTCTAATGTAGACACAGAGCAGAGAAAGAACCGAGGCAAAAAACACAAAATAAATCATGTAGCAAAAAATAAAATATAAATGCCCTCATACCGTACACATATAACTTAATCACATTAAATTATAGGCCGTCCACTATATGTGTAATAATATGTGGAAGGCATTTTGGATACACCGCAAACCGCGATACGGTTATTCAAGTCCCAATCAATATAAATTATAATTTGGTGAGTGTCCTGTTGCGCGATGAATTCAACAAAAAAAAACTCAAGCGATGGGTATTTTGCGTGCTCTTACATTTTATATATCCATACTTATCATTTAACCACCTTCTGTGTGTGTAAAATTTAAAATAAGTTGTTGTTTTATATTTTTGATATCGTGGCGTCAAAGTGAAATGATAATTCTTGGTAGAGTCCCACGTTGTTTTGTCTTTAATGTTGTTGTTGTACACACGAGTTTGTATATGTTAAACTGTGTGCGCTAGACTAGACTTTTTATAATTGATATAAAATTTATTAATTTGGAATAAATTTTTTTTTATGTTGTTTTAATAGAATATAATATAGACCTACTCGTTTCTTGTAAAATGTTTATAATAATGTACTCGAAGTGCAGATTTATGGAAAACAATACGTGTAACGATATTGTTTAGTGATGGTTAAAGTGTTTTCTATATTGTTTTATGAAATGTGTGGTAAAGTGGATTTTTGTTCGTGAAACACGTTTTCCGATTAAGAACTGGGTTAATTATTAATTTTGTTGGAGAATGGGTAGAATTCGAACGAGGTGGAAACCTATATCCCAGGCATGTCAGTATATACTTCTTCCTGTAGATCAGGGAACTGGCTAGGATTCAAAATACTTATCACTCATTAATTCAAAATAAAATTGGTCATTGAAACCTCGTTAACGCAACCAAATCGTTTAATGAGATGCAGCTCGAATTAGAATAATTTATGTTTTCTATACTGATGATTGTTAAGTCTTCTAAAATTAAGTCATTTACAATTTGATCAATAAATTTTTACAACCTTTGGCTTAAAATATAAAACCCGTTCGGTGTAAACACATTTTTAATAACCAGATTAATGAACGTATATATATTATCATTTTTTAAGGAAGTGTTTATAAATCATCCATTAGGGTCTTCGTTACGTTAATCAATCCATTCCTCCTTATCACTACAAGTTCCAGAAACCGGAAAGATGCAAAGTGCAACAAGAGCTGTTTGAGTGTAAACATTTAAACAATGCTTGGAAGAGCAATCTCAAATTCAAACTCAGACATAATATTTGTGTTTTGAATTAAGATAATTCACAGTTATTTAAAAGCGAAAAATTTAAAATCCATCCACCACAAACAACCGTTTCTTAGTTAATACGGGAACACCGATATTCAATAATATTATTCTAATACATTTGGTTTACTGAAATAGAAAATGGTACGAGAAGCCATTCAACTATCCACGACATAACAAAACGTTTCTATATACATCAAAACAAATTAAATTTAACCAAAAAAAAACGCACGAGAAATTTTTTACTGACACAGATGACGGCGGATTGTCCAGCATATTTAAACATTTTCTTTTAAGTGGTCCTAAAACTAGCTGTTGAAGCTGAAAAATTTCTTCATGAAAGAGCCAATCCCAAAACCATCCGAAATATTTTGCAGAAGCATAATTTTAATGGTCGAGTAGCTTAGCTTGCAATAAACCATTTATAAGCAAAATCAATCGCATCAAAAGGAAGAGTTGGAAATCTGTATTATTTAAAGATGAAAGTAAATATATTATATTTCGGACTTACGTATGGAGAAAGCCTAATACAAAACTACATGAACAAAATTTACGTTCAACAGGCAAACATGGCGGAGATACCCGACCATTCATGGTTTTATATTAAAAAATTGGGTAGAAACGAAAATGTTTCTTTCTATCAAGATAACGACTCTAATCATAAGATCGTTAGCTCTTGTACAACTGTCTTAAGGTATTCAATCTCTTCCACAGTCTCCATACTTAATCGAACATTTATGGAGCGATTTAGCACAAAAATTAAAAAAACACAATATTAGTAACAAGGACCAACTAAAACGCGAATTGTGGGGAAAATTTCTACACAAATGTGTGAGTAAAAAAACATACTATGTAATTGCGTTTCTCATAAAAGATTTCGCTTGATTTGAACTACAACCAACACAATTGTGTGTATAGTTGTAGTGTTTTTTCGGACGAAAATAAGTTTAAAAGTAACACACAAATGTGTAAGTTGGTTCAAAACACAACCAAAATAAATTTTTGACATGATTCTTTTGCCTTACCCACACAATTGTGTGGGCATGCCGGTATAGGGATATAAATAAAAAGGTAAACAAATGATTTTTTTCGATTTCATCATTTCGTTCCATAAAACCGACAAAAAACTCAAATTGTTCTCCAGTTGTTGTCGTCCTAATAAATTCAAAATAAATAATTTAATTATAAGTATCATTTAAATATGAATATTTTTTATTTAAATATATTATACTTACATTTTAAAGATGGTTTAATTTAATTTTTTTAGTTTTTTATATTTCGTAAAAATGATATATTGATTGAAATAGTTGAAGGAACACACACATTCGTTAACAAAGAATGAAATTCATCAACTAAATAGCAGTCGGATTTTGACATTCGATTTTCGGAAAAACTGATTTCGTTTTGTCTTTTTAATTTCATAATAGCGGATTTTTCGATATCGGATTTTCATAATAGCAAAATCCGCTTTCGTATCCGATATCGAATTTTTCATAATAGCCCCCCGGTAAATAATGTCTAGATAAAAATATAGTAAGCCTTTGGTGTCACTGTATGCTCGTAGAGTAGTATTCAGCGAATATTTAGTTAATTGACCTTTTTCTTGTAAACATTTAACCAAGCAGGGTTAATTAGTCTACTTTTATTGTCTTAAAAATGGTTTTCCAAATTGATAATAGATTAACAATTCTTCCAAGATAAATTTGTCAATTAAAATAGTTTTTCAGAACTTATTCTTAGAATTAGAGAGTGTTGCAGTTTTCGTTTTTAATACAATTATTGCTTAGATTTTATTAAAAAATGGAATGTCATACGCTTGTTGTCACCACATTTTTTGTACCAATGTATGGTGCTATTTACACGAGTTGCAACTGCAACACAACATTTCCTCCTTTTATTCGATTTATAAAATTAATTGGAGGGGAAATATTCACTTTTTCAACATACATTTTAGTTGAGCAACGAGTTGCAATTTACATATACAAAGACAAAACAATAACAAAATTTATTGGGGTTCGATTTTTGTTTGTCAAAATTCAATACGAATGAAAATAAATTTACACACACATAGATAAGTATCAACAATTTTCGTATTTTGTCTAAACGTGAGAATATTTGCCAAACATAAAATACACCAACGTGGGGCGATATTTGCATTCGTGTGGCTGCAGCTTAAACAGCACCTGTGAAAATCACAATTACACCGCACTCGGCTACTAAGTCGATTAAAATAAAACTACAGAAGAAGATCACAAATATCGAAATTATACAGCAACGGTTCTATATCAACCTCTTTCTCTTTCGTGTTTGCTAGATTTATTTTCTCTACAGTAATGGTGAAAAAGAACCAATTTCATATTTCGCTTAGATAATATCCTGATTGAATGGTTGTGCCATGTGTTGTACCTGCATGTTTGCGTATGTTTCACAATGTGTTATTTGTAAATAACAATGTGTTGCACAAATGTGTTGCAAATTTAAATTTTCGTAAATGTAAAACAATTTATATAAAAAAAATTGTGTGCAGTTCACACGCAGTAGAAGTGAAACTTTCCGGAATCTAAGCAGCGAGAGAATGAGACGAATGCAATATCAAGGCGGCCGCATAAAATTTGTCTCGAGCTAGACAAAGTTGAAAATGTGTGATCTCAAAACGGTGGTACAACAACAATTGCATTACTACAATAATAATTTACAATAACAATTTGCATTATATACCACACATTTTCAACTTTGTCTAGCTCGAGACAAATTTTGTACGGCCGCCTTCAGGAGTGGGATAATTAGAGGGTTTATTCAGCATAATTCAAAGCAACAAACACAATTTCGAAGTTTTTTTAACATTTTTTATTCCGACTTCATGTTTTCGTTTCCGTACGACTGCTGCACATTTTTATTTAATTCTGTACTGAGGAATTGATCAAACGGAGCGCCGTATCTAATGTAAAATCCACATTGAAATCCCCACTCAAAATCATTGGAATTTTATCATAATTTTTTTTCAGAAGTCGCGATACTTTTGGCGTATACTTTATCAAATTCTCGTGGACAAATTGAATAATATTTTCCGTCGATTGGTTGGGAGAAATGTACATCGCCACAATAATTACAAATGTGTCATGGTCTAATCTGCTTTCGCAAGCACATATTTCTCCCACTTTAGAAGCCTGAACCGACAAAGTTTCCAGTTGAAGTACATTGGTGTCAATTTGTGGGGTGACAACACGGGTTCCATCATTTACATTATGATAGATGACAACGCCACCTACCCGCATATTTGGCCTTTTATATTGAACGACAATATCGAAATTTTGAATCTCTACAATGTTGTCATTATCCATCCACGTCTCCGAAAAAATAAGAAAGTTCGACGACGATGATATTTTGTCTAATTGAAGATCTTCTACATGAGCACGTAAACTTCGCCAGTTGAAAGTAAATAGTGACAGTCCTTTCCTCGTATTTATGAAATCAAATAATAATTTCTCAACGTCTCAAGTCTCAGCTTCAGCCTTTGAAATTCAGCTTGCAATTCCAGTGTGGATACTGTTGCTCTTGGATGTGGATACTGTTGCTATTCGACCATGATAAAATTTTTTATCATTTTTTTCGGAACAATATGTGACCCTTGAATCGATGTTACTCGTGATAGTGCGATGTACAGGAGTTGTTGAGCATGTGTTTTATCATATTCATATACAATTTCATCAAATATACCTTCCTGGGACTTATGACTTTTTATTGCAAACGCAGAGATTAGTGGAAAATGATTACGTTTTACGATCATTCTTTTATTAGGCACTAATGGTATATAGGATGTTCTCCGATCGATTGGTACTGCCAGTCGACTAAGAGTGTGCCTTTGTATTGATGCCGCTGCCTTTCTTAGGATTTTTTCAACAGTATTGGGAGAGCCAGGGAATGCCAGCCATAAAGGATCTAGCTCTCCTTTGTCGTTATGTTCGATATAAATCAATTTTCCTGTCGCGCCATTCACCAATCCATCTGATACGTCGATATTAGTTGTTATGTTGTATGGTTTATTTGTAACCAATGTAATTTCAAAAGGCAAACCTCCTGTATCAATTTTTGACATTTTGTGTAATTTTTGACGCATGAAAGTGTGCTTTTCAACACGCTGGCAACCAATATATACACATCCGTTGCTTGTGAAATTACTATTTCGACTGCAGAATTTAAAACTTTATTATTGTATTCAGTAACTGGATGGTTATCGAAGAACAAGGTATACCGTGTGGGTAAATTCTATCAGCCTCCTCTTCGGAGTAAAATCGTGGTTCAATTGTTAATATTGTTGAAAAAGTTCGGTTCGCTTGTCGGCTCACTTCGCTGAGTTCAAAGAATTTCAATCCTCGCCATTGTGTTGGACCTGCTATTCGTCGCTTGATTTGTTTGTAAACCGGAGTAGCGCGAGCCGGTTATAGTTGGCGTAGATCGCCAATCAAAATTAAATCTAATCCTCTAAAATTGTTATGAAAAGTTACCGATGATGTGATTTAATCTCCAATCTATTTGAGACAACAACTCGGGTTTCAATCGATATGAAATGTGTCAATACATATACATACTTCTATGTACACACTTTTTTCTGTATACAGAAACAAAACAAAACAGAACAGAATAAAACTGAAAATAAGTAACAACAACAAAATTTATTTTTTTTTTCAAACGAGTATGAAAAAAAAATAAAAGAAAACTGTCGCATTTCCGTTTCATATCGCTTTTTCGTTTTTTGCCTGAAATTTTTCGTTTTGTTTCATCGATTTTAAAATCACCCCGGTACTAACGAAGTTTCACTTCAAAAATTTCTAAACGTTTTAATAAGTTTCTATGGAAACCGCCACTCCATGTACACTGATTTATAACAAAATTCTTCGAAGGTGCTTAAAAATTCGAAATTTGGTCTTCCCATTTGTGGAGCAGCGGTATGCTCTTTAACATTTTGTTTGTTGGTGAAGCGGTGAGAAACGAAGAAACCGACACGCTGTTGCAGTACTGTCTAAACCAGCACATTGTGCGATTCCCATATTATTTGAAAAAATTTAATTAGGAATTAGTCATGAAATGAATCAACGAGATTTATCAGCAGTGAGGGGTCAATTTCCCCCCAACTCTGCTTGATGCACAATTTTATTTCCGCCACGCTCTCATAATGATGTCCATTGGTATAAACATTGCCAGAAAGCACACTCCACAAATTCTCAATAGGATTAAGATCTGGTGAGCATGCTGGCCAGTTAAGAAGTTGAACTTTTTTTTTGTGCAAACCACTCTCTCGAAAGTTTTGACACGCTGATCGAAGCGTTAACCTGTTGAATTATCCAATTTTGGTCCTAGTCATCATAGAAACTGAGTAGAACTTCTTCCAAAAGATCAATGTAATTGTTGGAATTCATCCGTGTGGAATGAAACATATCGGACGTCTGCCGCAAACAAAACACTAACAATGGTAAAACTAACAAAGGTGCACAAGGAGGCTCGGTTGACTTTCACAAAAACTTATATGACCTGGACATGGATTCTGTTCGCTCTTCACAATCAATTCAAGTTGATAACTGTACAATACATTCTGATTTTTACTTACTTCTCTAATAATTTTATGTAAATTCAATATTTTTATGATATACAAACACAGCAAATTTTATTTGCAACGCGAGATTATGTCAATAATCAGGAGTGTCGCCGTCAAATTTGATAGCATATAAGCGGCGAAAAGTCAACAGATTGTGTAAGGTGTGAAAGTAGGAACTTAGTTCTGAAGTTGGTTGCATTAAAAAATATACTTCAACGCATTCAAGAGATGGACGGATGTCGATAAGCAACATTTACGTCATTGCATTGTATTCTGTTTTCAAATGAAAAAAAAAATTATTCTCAACCATTTGAATTAACTAATTTGATTTTGAGTAAACATTCTGTGAGTCTTCAACAGTAAAAAAAGTGGTTTGCAAGATTTCGTGATGGCAATTTTAGTCTTGCGGACAATCCACGTCCAGAAACAGTAAAACAATTTGAAGACGAAGAACTTAAAGTTTTACTGGATGAAAATCAGTGTCAAACTCTAAAAGAGCTTGTACAACAGGTAGGAGTTACCCACCAAGCAATGTCATTTCGATTGCATGCAATGGGAAAATACAGAAAGAAGGAAACTCACTTGCTCATAAACCGACAGAAGGAAACAAAACCGAAAAGTTGACATCTGAATAAATTTGCTTCCTCGGAACAAAAGAAAGAATTTTTTGCACAAAAGCATTACGGGTATGAATTTTGTACGATAATTCTAAACGCAGGAAATCATGGGTTGGTTCAGGCCACCCACCAAAATCAGTTGCAAAAATGAAAATTCATACCAAGAAAGCGTTACTGTGTGTCTGGTGGGATGGGAAAGGGGTGATTTAATACGAGATTCTGGAACGTAATCAAACAAACTGTTACAGCTGAACGTTGCCAGGCCCAATTGATCAAATAAGCAAAAAATAATTGATGCTCTGGAGGAATAAAGGAATAAATAATTTACTCATATAATTGGGCGCGTGCCATCATGAAGAGATAAGTGGTCGTTGGGATATATACTATTACGTAGTCGGTGTTTATCAAAAGTGTATTTTACACCATTGCTGAAAGTTTTTTTAATATTAGTTCGAACATCAATTAGAATAAGTAAAAAATCGTTGCAAGCTCCCTTGAGCTTAGTACTCGTGTTTGCTCCCAAATTGACTATAATCGTCTTATATTTTTGAATTTCTCTTCTATACCGCTATGATTATTAATCGTCCCCCATTATATAATTGTGCAAGCCGCGTAAAAAAATTTGTCTGAAGAAATTAATGAGCTTACTAATTAAATATCAACGAATTATGCCCACGCTTGTATATGCGCGATGTTATAAAATGCCACTCGCCCCATTTGATTAATTTAATAATAGAAACATGCTATAAGTCAATATATCATATTTCAATAATAGTCATAACAAAAAGAAAAAATCAAAATTAAAACACATCCGTGTGAAAATTTCATAATTATTTTGATGACATAACGTTCCCACTGCGCGCGAGAGTACCTTGAACGCGCCAGATTTTGAATAATTGAAATCATCAAAATATACAACGGTGTAAATAAAATAAATGAGTTGTGAACAAATTATTTTTTATTTTATTTTATTTATTGATTGTTTCGATTTTTGATTTTTGTTTTTTTTTTGTTGTTTTATGGAAAACTATTAATTCTCACACATCATTCATATATGGTAATTTACCTATTAGATTTCACTTAACTCTTGTGGTGGACGATTGTAAAACAGCATGAATGAAAACGATTTAAATTTAGCGATTTAGGTTTTTAGAATTTAGATTTACACAATGGGTTGCATACACTAGAAAAATTTCGTTTTTGTATGAACTACAAAATATCATCGTCATCGAGTACAATCATCATTCATATTATCATTTTGGGTTTATTTCACGATTTGAATTAAAATGGAGATTAATTAATTGGTTTTTCTTAAGAAATCGCCTTTTTATTAAAATTTTAAATAAAAATTTTGATAATTAATTACCATCGACTTTTTTTTCGTATATAATTTGGTGGAGTTTGTGGCTCCACAATATTTCTTTGTAATTAAGTAGTATATTGAGGGAACCTACACATAAACTATTTCTTTGTATAACAATTTTTTATTTTACTCGCTAGTTCCTATCAACGCGCACGGTACGGCACACAAGGTTGATCAATGATTTTGATTATCATTATTTATCGATCGTATCGATCTATATATTATTAGTATTATTTATTTAAATATGTAGCTACATAACTTTATATAAACGCCGTAAAATATGATTTATCACCAATTAGTTTTACTATTGTGTGTATATACGTCATCCCAAAAGAACCAGTATATATGTATAAAAATAAATATAATTTTACATAAAACAAACAAGTTGCTAATTCAAATTTGGGTTAAAATAATTTGTCTCCGATAAAATATAAGAAACACAAGAAATAATTTTTTTTTATCATGATAATCAAATCGAAAGCGCCCACCAAAGACGAAAAAACTTATACAGTTTTTATGATCACATTTTTGTTTTTGTGCGCTTTCTTGATCTCTAGAAACAAAAAACACAAAAACACATTTTCGCGATCAAATCTTTGGAAAATATTTTTTATAAAATATATTAAGCAACGACAAGTAATTTTTTTAAAGCGTCGTGTTGTTTGTGTAATTCAACACACAACCGTGTTGATTTTCGCGTATGTCTCCTACTAACTATTATAAGAGGTAGTTGTGGAGTTATGTGGACTATGTTGATCATATGGTTTTGATTTAATCTCGAAGTTAAATTAATAGTTAATATTTTATATTAATAGGCATGTATTTTAGAAGTGAAGTAGTATAGCTATAGGTTTCCGTTAGAGGGATAATTGAATTATGTATTTTAATCTGTTTTAATTGTACAACAAATAACCTCCTACGCCACAACTACCAACTAATTTATCTTATGTAGTTTGTATTATGTAGTTCAATTCTAATGATTTTATCTTGTTATAAATTTAGCGGAAACAAATAAAAATGTAAACGTTTAATTATTATTAGATACATTTAAATGATGGTATGATATTAGGAGGTTTTCCATTCTCAATACCAACATAAATAAAGTACGTGTCAAAATGATACAGGTCATGGTGGGACCTGTTTATCTTTTACTTTATAACTTATAAACGTTGGCATGCATTCAAAAAGCCAATTTTTTAGCGAATTCTTTTATACGTAGCATAAAGCTTCCAGCCAGCAGTAAGACAGAGTAGATAACAAAGAAAAATCAGATTAGCCAAAAGTACGGATAACAATAAAAAAATCGGGATATTACAATTAATTGAACCATGTAATTTATTTCTCCTTTACAGTAACAATAATTGAATTTTATTTTTAAATAACGATTTCCAAGGATTTTCGTGGAGCCAACGACGATGACAAAATTGTGAAAATGGATTTGGTTGAAGCGGTTGCCTCCAACAAGAGCTCAAGAGATTTTAAAGGCAACAGCAGAAGCGTTAAACACGACAAGACTTGCCGAGTTAGCCGATTGTTTAGTGGAAACTATTTTCGCAGAATCACGTAATGCTTTTATCCACGATCGATCAAGCAAATAAAATTGAGTCGTCAATATTAACACAATTTAACGAAATTACTCGTCGATTAGACCAAATGGAGCAACAAAGATCTCAAAATTTTTCTCGTACGAAATCGCGTTCGCCTAGAAAATTATGCGACAGAATTTCACAGTACCTAAGGATTCTGATTCATCTGAGTGTTATTTCCATAAGCATTTTAAGCAAAGTGTTATTTCCATAGGCTAAAATAGTGTTATTCGCATATAGGATAAAAATTAAAAACCGAATTGCTCCCATTGGAGCGAATTCAAAGCAAAATCTAGATTCATCCTCACAAATGACGACGTGTGGGGGAAAGTTAATCAGTTGTTGCCCACAAAGTATTGATCCTTCATCACAAATTACTTTTTTAATTGATACTGGAGCTGATGTCTCCGTTATTCCTGCGCTAACACTCAAAACATTCGGTTCCTATCTGTTTGAGTTAAACCTCAGTCTGTGAAAACTTTTCATTTGGACTTTCGTTTTCCGGATATTACGTTGCCAATCATAGGCGCCGATTTTCTAAAATATTCAGGTTTGCTGATCGACATCCAAAACGGTCATCTGGTCGATCCATTAACTTCTCTACAACCATGAGCAATAACTATCAAATCCGATGTCCCTATACTAAGAGTAATTGGCACTATTACGATTGACGTTAGAAGTTTTATCTCTTCTGGGACAATTTATCGAGATAAGACGCGACCTCCAAGGAAATACACCCACTAAATATCAAGTTACACATCATATTAATACCCGTGGTCCACCAATTGCATGCAAAACCAGACGGTTAAGTACCGAAAAATTGGCAATCGCAAAAAGGAATTCGAATACATGGTAGCCCATGGTATCTGTAGACCATCCAAGAGTCCTTGGTGTAGCTCACTACACTTGAATACAAAAAGAATGGTAAATGGAGACCGTTCAGCTGTTGTTACTGTACCCGACAGATACTCGATACCGTATCTACAAGATTTCACACATAAATTGCGCAGTTATCCATTTTTTTTCAACTATTGATCTAGTTCGTGCTTATCATCAAATACCAATCGAGGAAGTAGGTATTCCCAAAACAGCTATATCCACACCTTTCGGTTGGTTCGAGTTTATTCGAATGACTTTCGGACTACGGAATGCTTCTACTCGATAGTTAATCACTCGATTCATCCACTCGATAGTTAACAATCTGAGTTTCTGTTTCTCGTATTTAGGCGATTTATTAATCGTTTCACGATCGTTTGAAGAACATTTACAACATTTAGAAATTACCTTTACGAAACTAAAGGAAGCAGGTTTAGTGATCAACATTACAAAGTCTCAACCGAACGCATTAATGATATATTAAATTTCAACAAACCAAAGAATGTTAAGCAACAATAAGAATTGGGCATGTTGAATTTTTATAGAATTTGTAATCCTAACGCTGGCGGCAATCAAGCCATCTTCTGCAATTATTTAAGAGGCAGTAAGAAGAATGAATCACGAATCATTAACCGGTTAGACGAAACCGTAGCTGCATTCGAGCTCAGAAAACAGCAACTCAGCGAAGTTGCTATGTTGGCACATCTAGCAGTTATCCAACAAAAAATCGAGTACGCTTGGCAACCCTTGCAGTTTTATGCATTAAAGTTAAACTACACTCAATAACACTACAGTGTATTTAACAGAGAACTGTTAGTAGCTTATTGTGCCACAAAACAATTTCGGCATTTAATCGAAGGCCGCAAAGTTACATCAATGTTCACAGATCACAAACCATTAATATATGCGTTTCATCAGAAACCAGAAAAGGGCTCACAGCATATTTCCAGTATTGAGAATGTAGTAGCAGACGCACTTTCAAGAATTGAAGTCATATCATTGCCAGAATCCATCGATTACCAAGCCATAGCAAGCCATTAAACCAACCAATCGAAAATAATAAATCGCTAAAATTCGAAAAAGTTCCATTAGCATTTAATTCCCCAATAACATTATATTGTGGGACTTCAACAAGAAAAAATCGAAGAGATATTCGTAGATTAGCAGTACACAATCTAGGTCATCCAGGTATTCAAGCTACTATCAAATCTATGACAGATAAATTCATTTGGTTAAATATTAAAAGCGACGTTAAAAAATGGCTCAACGCTTTGTTTGGCATGTCAAAAAGCCAAAGTACATCGTCATAATAAAACTCTATTAATAAGTTACACTCCAGTTGTAAAGATTTGCCGAAGTCCATCTAGACATTATTGGTCCAGATTCTGAAGAACAACGTTACTGTGTCACTTTGATAGTTCTTTTTACTCGTTAACAGAAGCAGCACCAGTTCCAGATATCAAAACCGAGACTTTCGCTTCAGCCATTTTCAACACCTGGATTTCATGGTTCACCATTCCAATTTCAATAGTAACTGATCAAGGTTCACAATTTGAATCGGAACTATTTACAGAATTCTCAAAATTGTTGGGTTTTGAACGAAAAAGGACAACACGATATCATCCACAGTGCAATGGTTTTATTGAAAGATGGTGCAGACTCCATACGACGGACCGTTTTTGGTCATCGAACGTCACGAAAAATATTTCACTCTGGATATTCGGAGCAAGCATTATACGTCTCGATTGATAAACTCAAGGAAAGTTTTATGGAAGAGAACGCGACGGATGTTTTGCCAAGTGAGCCGATAGAAGACGTCAATAAGACGCAATCGAAATCTGTCAAAACTCACCGAAAAGTCAAATTTAACTTCGAACATAATGAAAGTAGTCCGATTGTTCGAATCAATGAACCAAATACGACTAGAGTTGGTCGGATTATTAAAATTCCTGGTAGCTACGCGCAATCTTTCTAGGAAGGGGGTAATGTGGTTTTGTGATATTCACAAAAAAGCGAAGTAATATTTAATGAAAAATGATTAAAAATTCAGCCACACAAGCACTTTGTATTTACTGCGATTTTAGCATATCTATTACTACCACTTGCTGAGTAAATTTTATTATTTTTACTTCACGGTCGATAAGCAATATTTGCTATTGCTTTGATATATTTACTCTGCAGTTTGTAAAATAATTTAGAAATTCTTTACAGAGCGCATGGTAAATAATGACAGCAAGGTGGATAATGGTTTAGAATGCATTTTAAAATTTACGGATCGAGATTTACTCTGCACAGAAGCAAACACTCGAAACTTCTAGGTTGGAGGAGACAGAATTTAATATTTAACATATTAAAAACAATTTTTAATGAAACACATTTTTTATAATTAATTTTTTTTATTCAATTTCCACAAAAGGCCATCGTTTTTCTTAAAATAAAGGTTATAACTAATTACATCTCCGGATTGATAATAAACTTACGTGTGATCAAACAAATGTTATTCCTTTACAGCCTTGAAAAATATTGAATTGTTGTTATGTTGCTAATAATTAAATTCTCCTCATATAAGCAACAATTTAATGTTCAGGGAACTGAATTGGTCCGGTCCTCTAAATTTGCTTTATAAAATTCTGAAATTAATACACATAAAGTTTTGTAAATTTAATTTGTGTTTACAATATATCGTTTCAGCACTTTTATGGTTAAATTTTTTGGTTTAATTCTGACGGTTAGCGGCAATTTCTTGCGACGCGAAGTAAGGTTACAAAAAAAAAACTGCAAATGAGGGATAAAAATAAATATGTATAATTTATATTTTATTTTGAAATGATTACCATTTTCCCAACAAATTCGGAAACTAGGCGAACTGGCATTTTTGTGGCAAATTGTGTACTGCTTTAAATTCACTTTAAGACTAATTTTTGTTTGAAATTTTAAATAAAATTTGGAGAACAAAATGCAAAATAGGATAGAATAAATGATTTGATTGGTTATAATCTCCCCGTAAAAATTGTTTTACAAATTACAAAGTAAATTTTGAAAAGTATTTGAACATTTTAAAAACACTTTGCAATTTATTCTCAACGAAAAAAACAAAATGTTTTCATTTCTAATATGTTTGCATTGAAAATGTGGTATATTCAAATTGCACAGTTTTAATTGACCTAGCACCAACACAATATCATTAATCTAATTTGTCATCAGTTAATATACAGCACTGTAAATATTGCACTGCAAAGTTTACAAGGCTCGTAGATACTTTATTACACAGCAAAATGTGTAAATATCTCCGCGCGATTTCTTTCAGTGTATCTTTATATTTATTATTTCTGTGTTCTAGAATTAAAAGGGCGTAAGTCGAATTCATTATGACGGAAAGTATGAAAAAATTGATTAGGGCATAAGTCGACTTACGCCCTTTTAATTCTAGAACACAGATTTGTTGTCGAAGCACACTATATCACTGAGGAAAAAAACCAGTAAAAATAAAAAAATGTGCATACACTGGCGAGCAAAACTGAGTGCATGTTTTTCATATTTCTACTTACAGGGTCATAAAATGATTAATAATAAAGTGAATTTTATGAAACTTTCAACTTTATTGAACTCTTTATTTTTTATTCTTTTAACAAAAAAATATATTGTAGTATTCAGTAGAATGAGAATATAACAAAAACAAAATAAAATTTATACGCAAAAGGCAACACAACTCAGTTTTGCACGTTTCTATGGTGCAACTATTTGTTAAGTATTAGCATAGAAAAAATCAGTTTACCATAGATTTCTCATTTTTATAAATTTAGAAACAAAAATAAGTTGAGTAAAAAAGTTCTGATAATTCCAATGTCATGATTGTATTTGTGACTTTACATTGCGCGCAATGTAAAATTACAAATACAATCATGACATTGGAATTGTTAGAACTTTTTTACTCAATTCATTTTTATCTGTCGATTTATCAAAATGAGAAATCTATGGTAAACTTTTTTTTCTGTGGTATTAGTATGGTATCCATAATCCCTTGTTTTTAATAACATTTTTCATACGTCTCAGCATACTTTCCACCAAATTTTCTTTAATTTCACTTGGACTATTTCCCCATTCAAACTTCACCCTGTTCCAAAGTTCCTCCATGTTTCTAGGCGCTCGATTGTGTTGTCATATTCGTCTCTTCAATATTGCCCACATATTTTCGATTGGGTTAAGATCTGGACTTTGTGCAGGCAAATAATGAAGACTCCATCCTGTTGAAAAATGACTTCTTCCTCGGAATACGCGAAATGATCCACAAAATCGGGTAAATGGGTTTGAAGAATTTGGAGATAATCCTCTTTCTTCATTATTCCACTGATTTTTACAAGTTGGCAAAATGCCACCAAGTGAAGCAACCCCACACCATCAAACTACTTCCACCATGTTTGATAGTTTGTTTCACATGATGTTTTTGAATAATTGCATGAAGTCTACTCCAGAAATATTACTTCCCATCTGATTAGAATCGAATAATTTTTGTCTCATCAGACCAAATAACCCGTTTCCAATCCTCTACTGTCCAATGCTCATGTTTTTTGCAGAATTTCAGACGCGCTTTACATTCTTATCGGACAGAGCTGGACTTTATTTGTTAACTGCTGCTACTAAGCCGATCCTATGGAGGCTCTATGAGCAATCCATCCACTTACATGTTTATTTACAGCATTGGCAGCTTGCTTAGGTATTTTTAAACCTCTATTTTTCATCTCTCGTACCATTAATCGCAATTCTGAATCTTTTTATAATCTTAGACGACCTCCAGTATTCGGCATAGAAGTTATATTTCGTCGTTTTTGTACAACAATCACAATTTTCCTGGATGTGTTTCCACTTTGAGTCATATCTATAATATTATTTTCTGTGTCTAAGGTAATTTTCCTTATTTTTTCTTTATTTTATTACACTTAATAAACACATTTTATTAAACACTCGTTTTTTATTTCGCAAAATTCTGCTTCTGTTTATTAAGTGTAAGTGTGTTTCGCCAAGTTCCTACGGCAAATAGTGTGAAAAATATTTATTTTATTATGTAAAAATACCAAACTGATTAAAAACGACCCCACTTAATACTACTTAAAAAACTGAGTTAATTGAGTTGCTTTTTGTTAATATTTTTACGTTTTTGCTATATTATCGTTCTACTGAATACTACATTTTTTTGTTAAAAGAAATAATTGTTGAAAGTTTCATAAAATTTACTTTATTGTTTATCATTTTATGACCCTGTGGTCCTATTCTGGCTTTCCCTGGGAATAGGGAATTGGGAAAAATATGTTCATAGTATTTTTGTTAAAATTATAGTTTTCTGGCCTACTGAAATAATAAGTTTAGTGTAAAAATTATCAAAACAAAGTGATTTGGGAAACTTTTGTTCCACAAAATTTTTGTAGGGAAAAATATTTTCCCATTTAACTTTGTTTCGAAAATATTAACACCAATCATGTTCCCTCAGTAGGCCAGAAAAATACAATTTAGACAAAAATGCTATGAAAATATTTTTCCCAATTCCCTATTCCCAGGGAAAGCCAGAATAGGGCCACTGTAAGTAGAAATATGAAAAACATGCACTCAGTTTTGCTCGCCAGTCTATATTTTTTAGGCGAAAATTCTCGTTTTTAAAATCGAAAGGATAATCTTTTTATTTTTAAATACATTTTTTCGCCAATTTTGTTTATAAAAACAAAAAAATAATACTTTCCTTACCTATGTCAAATAGTTTTCTTAAATTTTAAGAGATTGTTTTTTAAGAATAAAAAACTATTGGCTAGTTTTAAAAGAGTTATTTTAATTTTTAAAAAAATATTTTTTAACAATGTCACACAATTTTATTACATCAAAGTAATCCGTAACCGTAATACACTTTACAAATACAATGACATTCACAATGTTTGCGATTGCGACTGTTCAAGTCAGTAAAAACAAAACGACCATCTACTCATAACATAATATATCTAACACAAAAAGTAAAAAATTAGCTCCTCCTCCCAATCTCTAACCCTCAAGGGCCATTGTGTAAAATACACACAACACAACCCTTAAGCTCAAAACAGAACAAGAACGAAGGCGGCGAGCAAAATCGCCTGTCATATTACAAAACACAGAAAACATGCAATACAAACACAACCATCGACGCAGGCGACGACGATTTTTTCGTTGAAATAAATTTAGAGTCTATTTCTATTTTTGTCGCCGGCGAAACAATGTTGCTAACTGTTTTATATATATGTATATATAATATATATACATATTATATAAAAGTTGGTATCATTTAACCGTCATACTATTAATCATTTTTTTCAATTGAGTAGCCTAAAGCCTCAACTAGTGAGGAATAAGAAAATAAAAAATACGAATTTTAACGAATTTTAACCAATTGTTTTTCTTTTTTTTTGACATTCGAACCAGCCAAAAATAATAATTTTAAGTAACAGCTGTTGGTTTACAAACAGCTGTTTTTTATTGTGAAATGTCTTTTAGAGAAATTTCATATTTTTTCATGTTGTTATATATTTTTATATATAAATTTCGTATTTGAAAATGTACACATACACGAGATGCTTTTACATCACAATGAAAAAAGGAAATAAACTAAACAAAATTAAAATATTATAGTTGTAATATAGCGTTTACACTACGACAAAAATATCATACCATTAACAAATTAATTTTTAACAAAATTCACTAAAACACCATTTTTACTTCATCGCACATTATTAAAATTAATCACATAATATGAAAAAAAATTAAATTAATTTTATTTAATAAATAAAATAGTAAACAAACAAATGTACACAAAATAAATATGGCTTCCACCCCCCGCATCACAAATTTATCTTCTTTTGCTGTGTATAAAACACAACAACAAATCGTATTTTTAAGTATTTCTTATTTTCGAGCGAGAAATAGCGCGCACTATTATTTTAATAAGTGACAGCTAAAATTTTACGAAGGGGAAATTCGGCTTCTTAATGAACATTAAGTTTGATTGGGTAATAACATTGAAATGCCATTTATCGCATTGTTATTCTATTATTTTTTTATTTTCTTACTCCTGACTGGTTCCGCTTTAACGCCCCAACGTCATGTGCCCAAAACAGAAGGTTATGTCGTTTGTGGTTGTTTTTTATTACCATACGCTAACGCTTTTATTCTATTAGCTACAGCGCAGCGATATCGCCGCGATATTTTTTTTAAATTCGTCGACGCTCGTTGTTGTCGCTCTTGTTCTATTTCGAGCTTTAACAAAATATAATAAGAAACTCCTCAAGTTCTTTCTTGGCTTCGTACTGAGTGATTTGGTTTGGTATAAAAAGTTGGTCTATTCATCAATGCAACGACCAACCAAACTGCACAAATTCAACACTTCATACCTTTAGTATAACTTATAACACAAGAACATATCGATTTGGCGAATTATATAAATAGCCGAAAAAACTTTAATATAGACGAATTGAAAAATAAAACAATGGTATTGTTTTTTTTTTTCATAAGCAGTTGTAAAAGTCAGTGCTTTCTGGGCAGTCATTACCAAACGCTCTAGTTATAAAAAATTAGCTGCTTCTAATTTAATTGATTAATATTAATATATAATTGTTAATAAAATAAACCTTTTAAAGACTATGTGTGACAACTTTATTTATGAATTAATATATGTATAATCTAACTTGAAGATTATTATAGCTTTGTAAGAACCAAACCAACCTCTTCTATAATTAAAATCTAAATCTATTTAATTAGCAATTCGAAATTTTCCAGAAAATAACATAAAACAAATGGTTTAAGCTTTATCAGGAAGCAGCTACATATAGCCACATTCATCAGCTACATATATACTTCTTTAAATACCATAGACATAGACAAAATGCGATAAATTTTGTTGTTATTTCTTAACACTTCTTAAAACAATGTAACTTATACTGTGCAAGTAGTTAAAGCAGTTGAAACAGTAGTATGAATTTTCTTAATCGATTACTATCGAAACTCAACTATGATCCTCTATTGTACAGCTGAACTCAGTAGAGTCTTATCTTTCACGGATTGGTATGCACCTTGTAACGTGCAGATGGATACTGTGATTGTAAGCGTAGGTCAATGGGTAACAAGTGCGAGAATGAAAAAGAAAGTATTTTTAAATTCCCATATTTTTCAACAGTTCAACAACCTACTGAAATTTTCAAATAAGTTGGGATATCTAGCATACGCTATAAAAACTTACCACCACTTACCAATACAGTAAAATACTAGTAATTGGAGAATTTTGAAGACTTTTTTTCAAAGATATGATAGTATCCACCGCACCCTCAGAGGATATCAAAAAGCAACGTGTTTTATTAGAGGAAACCAAAGAATCACTTCTGAACGGATTAACATACCAACCCGGGATCCCTTCTCGACAGTCGTTAAAACATAATTATTCCTTTTAAAATTAAGTAACAAACAATAGATTCGAAAAAAATTCTACTAACGTGTTCAAGATAAATTTAAATATTTATCACACCTCATTCTTAATAATGACTAGTCTAAAGCTTTGACAATGTCACATCTAATGTTTTTATGTATTACCTAATGCAAAAATTGTTCAATGGCATCAATGTTTTGTTTGCATAATTTCGTAAGATGCACCTACTCACTTTCATATAGTCCTGTAAAATGGCAAAAACATAAAACCCCGAAATAACTTTCACTTTCTGTTGCAGTTACATCTTACATATGTAGTAAATCATCTCAATCTGTCTTATAACTCGTAGTTCACCATGTAACAGTATTTTTTAAATATCAAAATTAACAACCAAATAAAAATACCAACAGAAAAATATTAAACCTTAAAATGTGGGTTTGTTGTATGAATTCAATTTTCTTCTTAGACCTGCGAGAGAGTTGATTGGATTTATTTTGTGTTTTTGTTTTTTGTAAATTTATTTATTTTTGTCTTTAAATCTTTTATAATGCAGAACAAAAAAAACTAATTGATTTTATAAGTTCAAAAAAGATTTTTATCATAAAAATAAAACAAACATATTTTAAATTTATTTATTTTTGTTAAAATTTAAGATTTGTTTGTAATTTATTGGATTTTTTTTGTATGCTTTGGTAAAGATTTGTATCGGAATTAAATTAATTCATTCCTTCTTCTTGTATCGCAACAGAAAACATACAACCCAAATTAGTAAATAAAACAAATAATAGTAACATTATACTAATGAATGATACAGGAGTGTATTATAAATTTCCAATACTAAGATGTAAAGACGATTAAAATATGTTTTCCAAGTGTTTGATGCGCCTGTGTATATCATTTCCCTTTTGGTCGATTTAAAAATAAATCGTAACCAAATTGGTTCGACAGGTCAAACACTGATGCAAAGTTATAAGATATTTTAAACATCTTGATAATGAGAAAAAATATCGTATATTTTATTACAAACGAGCATAATATTGAAAGAAAAAACCTCGAAGGCATTAAAGTAGAATCTGGCACCTGGTTGAGTTTTGATTTTGGATCGATAATTTTAATAAAAATGTGTGATTAAATGGCATGGTTTCTTTCGTTGTTATATATCGGCGCGAGTAAAGCTTTTTGTGGTTCGGCGTTTTCGCAATTGACTAGGTGTACTCGGCTACCTTGAAACATTAAATAATATGTAACTATGGAATGATGCAACAGTCATCTATGATTTTAAAGAGCCGTAATATTAAAATGAGAGCCATAAATAGAGGGGAAGCTTTTATTGTGTTACTATATGAAACCGGGGTAATTGGAAAATTTTTGAAAATAATTTATGAATGAAAAATCTAATAAATCATCTAAATTTTAATATTATATTTTTACTAAAATATTCAAAAAACGCATATTTGAAAATCAGCCATCATAGTGTAATAGTGTAATATTTAATTATTATTATTTTAACTAAAGCGGAGCATACATTTATTAATTTTCTATAAAAATGAGCATTCCGTTTAATTGTGTAAGTTAGTAAAGTAAGTTAATATAGGGTGATGCCACAGATTTCTCTAACATCCGACGATAAATTTAATAGCAATTTCGATCACATTTATAACAAAATTTAAGAGAACACGTGAGCTGAAACGAGATTTTATGAATCACCATGTAGAAACAATAATTATTATTCTTATAATAAAAAAATTTCATTCAAATTTATTTACTGAAAATGTATACAACACCGTTGACATCGTTGATTTTCACGTCCCTTAAGGTAGCAGAACCCATACATCAGAACATTGCAAGATAGTATGGATAATTAATCGCTAATTAAATGCCGCTTTAAAAATCCCTTCCAACGAAAACGCTGGTTCTGCTAGCTTTAAAAAAAGTATGCAGAATCCCATATGTAAAACTGATTTAAAAACAATTGGACAATTAAAGGTTAATTTTAGAATAATTAAATGCTCTATTTAATTTTTTTTATTCTAATCGATCTAGCAAATGCAAAAGGCTTTATCATTTCAAAGCTAGCAGAACCCAAATTGAAAAACGGACCAACGCCGAAATTAGAACGCAAAACAAGATCTATTGATTAACAAATAATTTTAGGCTCACTATGGGCTATTCAAATGCCCCATTAAAAATGTTTGGGCTCACAAAGCATCATTTTAGAAATCAAAATTGAAACAAAATCGAAATTTTGTTAAGTGCGTTTTTTAATAACACGACTTACTTAGCGGGTCAACGTTCTGTAGTACATTCTTTTCCCGCTGGCGTCCCTTAAACATCAACATAAAATTTTGGGAAACAAAAGAAGTTTTAAAAACAAGTTTTTATTTGATTGAAGATAATGCAGCTTATAAAAATGATTTTATTGGAAAGGCACACTCTTCTAGATCGTATTAAAAAAGGAAATAAACAAAAGAACTCTTCGTTTCTTTTAAATTTATTTTTTGGTGGGTGCGCATGCGATTTTACTAAAAAACACTAAAAGTGGAATAACTTTTGCACCATCAACAATTCGAAAAAACTTTATTTGGCTGTTTTTATATGAGCTCCCCTACCATCCTGCTTCGTTTGATTGGCCAATATTAGTACACCCTGTATACACTGAGAAAAATTTTGATTTGTAAAAATTGGAAATTCTTTTTGAATTTAAAAATTATTTGTTTGTTATTTAGCTAAAGCTGAGCTATTTAACTAAAGTACAATGCCAAAACGGAGGATTTGTGAAATAGATTGATGCAACGATAAGCCACATATTGCATCGGAATGTTAAAAAATGTTTCTGTTTTCAGCGCCATAATAGTAATTTGGATTGCATTTTAGCACTTGGTGCTAATGCCAGCTCTATTTGTGATCTTCCTCAATTTTTTTGTATTATATGCATCAACAACTGTTATTATAATAAGATGCTTCAGCAAATTTACGACATTCTTTAGAACGTTTTCAACGAAAAGTATATATGTTAATAAACATAAAATTTGCTACCAGCATCAAACTGGTTCATTTATCAACTAATGTGGTATCGTCAGAGTTTTTGCCCGATTCACGACCTTTCAAACGATATACTACACAAATAAATGAATTTACAAAATTCGAATCACACAAGCCATTTTTGAGATATCATCATTTAATTTGTTCACCCTAAAATAAATTTTAAAAAATGAAAAAAACATAACCTATAAAATATGACATTTCGTTATAATTATCATGATAATTTTTGAGAAAATATCAGCCTGATAATTTGCTTCTAGTAAAAGAAATGTATAATATACTCACACATATATTAACAAAATTACTAGCATGCTAGTAAAAAACAGCATTTTTGCATAGTGGAGACCGCAGGTTAGCAAAGAAATCACAGCTCTAAACCAAAAAACAGGTGGTGCATTTTTCATCATACGATCGGTGATAAAAATAAAACTATCGAATTATGCTCGGTCTTCACTCGCAAAATTTTGCCCGTGAAGATAGAATGTCATGACAGAATTGTATTTTCACGCTCACAATTATTAACACCAAAATGTATGTAAAATCATTTTATGTTCTCTGTTTTGTTTAATTGAGAGTAAAATACAAATTTTCTACTCATTTTGTCACTGTGACATAAAAACATTAGCAATTTTAATAAATTTGCTGTTTGTCAAGGTGTAATGCGCATTCTAATGTCAAGACAAAAGTAGGCGAACCGGTGTGAAGTTCTTGGACAAAAGTTTTCGGACAACAATTTACGCGAGTGTTCTTTGTGAAGTTTTTGGACACAATTTTATTTCTTGGGCAAAAATTTTTGGAAGTGTGCAATTTTAACAGTGTATTTATTTTATATTAAAACCGAAACAATATTTATAATAAATATTGATAAAACAAAAAAAATTGTTTAACGTTAAAAAATCTATAATGCTCATTATTATAAAATTTTCAATAAATCACGTACCATACTGTATAAAAAGATACACCAAATAGCAAAAATCTCATAGATTGGCTCGCATAGTGATTATATACGTTCGAAGGGGCATACTTTGAGCTATTTAAATCAGTTATCCCCATCGTATGTAGTCACTATGCGAGCCAATCTCTGAGATTTTTGTTATTTGGCTTAGAGTAGTAGAACATCCGTGGACACGCAGACTCGCTGTATTGGTAAAACTTTAAACATTCAATACATAATCCTAGTTCATCATTTCGAGATGGGGCTAACTGATTTAAATATCTCAAAGTATCCCCTTTCGAACGTATATAGTCACTATGCGAGCCAGTCTCTGAGATTTTTGTTATTTGATGTATCATTTTATACATTTATGGTACGTGATTTATTGAAAAATTTATAATAATGAACATTTTAGGTTTTTTAATGTTAAACAATTTCTTTTGTTTTAACAATTTTTATTATAAATAAGGTTTGGATTTAAATATAAAAATAAATACACTGTTAAAATTCACACTTCCAGAAATTTTTGTCCAAGAAATAAAATTGTGTCCAAAAACTTCACAAAGAACACTCGCGTAAATTTTTGTCCAAAAACTTTGTCCAAGAACTTCACACCGGTTAGGCGAAATGCGTGAATTACGTTACTTTACTTGTCCACAATTTATTTGGCCTAAATATTTGGATTTTATTCTAGCGAAGATGTCTCGGCTGCAATTGGTTAATAAAATGATAATATCTAAACAATCATGTCGATTCAATGAATTTTTCTATTCTTCTTGAAAAATCTTCTTCACTCAAACAGAAGAAATCAATAATAGAAGAATCTTCTATTTTGCTATTCAGTGTAGCAGTGGGATCCTAATCTTCTATTTTTATTATTGAAAGTTCCAAATCGATTTTTTTTCTTCTATTTGCTCTTGCTATAATGTCAAAAATGTATTATTACACAAAACCAAAACTGTGCCCTAATTCTCTAAACAGTAAGATAATTTGTAAACGTGTAAATGATAATTTATCTTGCCTTTTTTTTGCAATATTCGCATTCTCTAATTGCACTCCCAGATAAAATTTAAAACGGTTACGATAAATAAATGTCAAAACTTCACACTCTTCGTGGGTTCATATTTAGACTTTGATAGCCCATATCTTGTGCTCCCATTTAAATTTCAACATTAATCTTATGAATATAAGTTATTCTAAATAGCATCTGTTCCCAAACTATATTTCAACTTGTTACGGGTTGTGGTAAGGGTAATTTTAAAGGTACAAATTTTATACAAAATATTTAATTTGATTCAATATAGATCTTCTATTCTCAATATCTTCTATTCTTCTATACTTGTGTATGAAAATTATTAAATGTCGAAATAGAAGGAAAAAATAGAAGAATTGCTATTCCATATTAAAAATAAACAATTATTTTGATTTTTTCGTTTGAAGGTTTTGACTGAAAATAGAAGATATAAAAATGAGACTTTTATGACAAGAAGAAATAGATTTTTTTCGATTGTTATCAAAAGCGGGTTGTGTTCTGATTAAATCTTCACAATTTAAAAATGAATTTTTGTTTAATGCAAGTGAAAGAATTAGTCAAAAGCGTATTGGTTCGTAAGTAAATTTATTAATTATTTAATAAAAATGAATTAAATAAATTTTTTTAGACAAAAACCAAAAATGAGATTGAAGGATATAAGAATAAACAAGGATCCGTTTCAGCTTATTGATAGTGTATTCCACAAGTACTTTTGATTGCAAAAGGGAATTGTTGTGTGTGATATTTGTAACCGATTTAGTAGCAAAATCCAGCTTCAACTCAATACCATTTAAATTACAAGTATGTATTAATTATTTGGAAATGCAATCAGGGTACATAAATGAGTCTTATTACTTAGGTGCTTGCTACTTTGCATTTTTTGTGGGCAAGGAAGCTATCAAGCTTCCGTTGGTAGCAACAATGTGTTGGGCCTGTAACAACCTAGTGTGTCAAGATGTATTCACAATGTAACTTGCCTTATAAACAAATATTTGGTGCCAAAGCACAGAACATTGCCTACAACTATTTTAGAAAAAACTAGAAACAAATCAAGGTATGAAAAAAATGTATCATATTTATTAATTTATAAAATTTCGTAATGTTCCATTAACAGGTTTCAGGATAAATATGGAATGAGGAATATAATCAGTGCTATTGACGGTGTCCAAATAACCATCGCCCCACCAGAAAATTCTGTTAAGACACCTGGCAATTTATACATTTGCAGAAAAAGATATCACAGCATAAATGCGCTGGTAAAGTTGGGGATGTGACATCTACTAGCGCATTAAAAATAAGCTCATTGTGCATATCCATACTACGGTAACTTGAATCCGGTAACTACTTCGTTTCTTTCCCCTTTACCTATAAAATAAAAAACATTTATAGATAAAGGGGAAAGAAACTAAGTAGTTACCGGATTCAAGTTACCGTAGTATGGATATGCACATTGAGTTTTTTTCCATGAAATTTTAGCACGGCATACTTTATGAAAATAAAAATAGAAGAAAACAATTCGATTTGGAACTTTCAATAATAAAAATAGAAGATTACAATCCCACTGCTACACTGAATAGCAAAATAGAAGATTCTTCTATTTTTGATTTCTTCTGTTTTAGTGAAGAAGATTTTTCAAGAAGAATAGAAGAATTCATTGTATCGACGTGAACATTAAATGTCAAAACGAAATTTTAATTATTTTTTATCCTTAACAACTCAAAAAATATAATTGCTAGAAACGTAAATTGTTGCATATACATCAAAGCCATCTAGAATCACACATAGCCCTCAAAATCATATTGAAAAATATTCGGAGTCGGTAGTTATTTGAAATTCAAATCAAGATACGGTTAGATAACTTATAAAACAAACCAAATGTTTGAAAAGAACATTACAACAGTCAAAAATTTCTTTATTTCGTATGGTCGCATTATTTTTAGTAAAAACCTTCTAAGAGAAAAAATCAAAAAATTTGTTTTATTTTTAATATGAATAGCAATTCTTCTATTTTTCCTTCTATTTCAACATTTAATAATTTTCATATACAAATATAGAAGAAGAGAAGATATTGAGAATAGAAGATCTATATTGAATCGACCTGATTATTCCATTTTTGCGAAGTTACGTAAAAGGTGCATACAAACACTGAAATTAATTTTACTTAAATGAAGAAGTATTATATTTATTACCAGACTTCAACATATAATGGCCACAAGTGAATTGTGGCATCAAGGATGGGAAGATGCAGATTGTGTTGTCACTCAAGTGAGGATATTGAAACCCGGGGCCGAAGGCCAACCGATTTTTTTTTTTTTTGAAACTAAATTTTATGAATCACCATGTAGAAACAATAATATTATTCATATAATAAAATTTGTACATCAAAATCTATTTATGAAAATTATTTTTGTCATGAAAATTATTTTTGTCAACGATGTCATGATTTCCTTAATTAAATATTATTACAAAACAGAACAAAACGTAAAAAACTTCAATTTTATCCGATTGCAAAACCGAGCTTTCTGTAATTTGAAAATCCGTTTACAGATGTCTCTGTAATAAATTTACTTGAAATTACAGAAAAGCGTAAAATAATTAAATAACTATTTATGAAAATAAACCATTATTATTGTAAGTTAAGTTTTAATATAATAATTTAACATAATTAATAAAACTCAAAACAATTATAATTTTTATTTATAATACGGTTGGCATAAATAAAGCTTTTCATCGCAAAATATTTACCATCGTAGTTGCTGTGCGCTGAAAAATAATAATAGAAAAATGTCACATTTTTCCAAATTTTTTCTTTTCTTATTTCAATTCGCTCGTATTCGGTTATTTTCAGTTCCAGGAGATCTCAATAATCTATCGAACCAGGCAGTATACATAATAAATTGTTAAATTTTAGTTAACAAACATTTAAGTAGTGTTGCTTTCGCTAATCCGCTTAGCTCAGCTAAGAAATGTGAAAGCAACAACTTTTGGATTTAATTTTTTAATGCGTTTTAATTTTTTTGTGTTGGTTCATTTTTTTAATATTTATTTTATTTTTTTTTTATTTTAAGAAATAGAATAAACTAAATTCGGTATTTTGCTATCAAATAAAAAATGCTAAATTATTCTACAAGATAAATTTTTCGAGAAAAATAGAAAAAATAACGCCTTGCGGTAAACACCATAACCATAAAATGATTTTATTTCCCCTAATCCTAAAAATTTTTTTCTTAACATTTTAAAACAATCGGCTTGAATACAATGCAATTGTTAAGCTCCGGTTTGTTTATACTACAGGATGAAACAGATGCGATGAAATTTTTAACAAATAACGAAAAAACAGTTTTCGAAGTTTGTTCATCAACAATGTTGTAATAGAATCCAGAACACAATAACCCCCATATTACATAGCAACTCGAAAAGCAGTTTTGGGAAAGAAATGCTGAAATTTTTGATGGAACACTCTATACTATTTCTTACATACACATATAAACAAATTCTTATTTTTACAATAAAATAAAAAAATTTGTGGTAGACTAATTTAAATATTTTTGCGTTAATTCGACATGATATGACTAAATTTTAAAATATGCTTTTCCTGAAAATTGAACTAACCATTCAAATTAAAAATTGAAACGAAGCATTAATGTTTTTATCTACAAAAAAGCTTCTAAAAAATATTAAAATACACTGATTGGTATGAAAAAGAACAAAAAGCTTCCCCTCTATGGAAAGCTCATGGAAAAAAATGGCGGAATCTTACGGCTCTTATATTTAGGAGGCTCTGATAATACCTAAAAAAAACTAAAAGCAAATTCAATTCCGCATGCGGAAATTTCCACTGATTTCCAGAATACGCGCAATTATGCATTTTGCTTTCGAATTTTGAACTAATGAGGTGCTGCTTTGGATCGAAAGAAATGGAAAAATTATATATTAGCTAAATAGAGCTGACTATCTTTGTCAAGGAGGTTCATTATTGCAGCATTGTCAAATGAATAACGTTTTTTTCATAAATACAAATTTTAGTGTGAGGGAATCAGGTTATTTAATTGTTATCTGATTATCTTATTAACATTATTTATAGAACTGCAAATTAATAAATTATTAGTTAAAAGTTTTATATTTTTACCTTAGGACTTCAACAGCCAATCAGTATTTCCTGACGTGAACTAGACGTGTTTAACAAAGAAATTAATTACCAAATAATAAGTTCTAAGTTTAAGTTTGTTATGAATTCTACTTTTACACTATTAAGTAAAAGTTGATTTCATTTGCATAACCTCGAGCTAGGTTCAGGTAATCATATATTGTAAAACTTTTCAATGTGTCATGGTTTACGGCATACTAATTAATTTAATTTAAATATTCTTTATTTCAGGAAATTCACTTGTGGTGGGATTATTATTTCAATAAATGTGAACAATGTACATTATGGATTTTTGAGTAACAAACAGGGAATTATTAAACTATAAAATTGTATAATGTTTAACAAGCCGAATCTTTACATGGATGTGAAGCAATAATATTTTTTCTTATATGCTGATTTAATGGAGCAATTGTTAAAGTCAAATATCATCCTTAACCATTAAACCTATTAAATCTTTATCCTAATTTTTAGTAGATTAGAATTATATTTTATTTTCTTGTGCCATATGATCACCTTTTCTATCCTTCTTTCATCTAATGTGTGAAAAACCTGTAGAAATAGGACTGCAATTTTTCAACTTCTCAACCGCTGGTACGACACAGCAGTTTCTATGAAACTTTTCACAACACATTATTCTTTCCTCTATATATTTATCACTACAAGTACATAAGGAAAGAGAATGATATGTTCTACTACTACTACCAAGTTCTACATTGGGCAAACCGGAAGATCTTTTTTAACATGTTTTAAAGAACACATCAGCGACATAAACAAAATAGATCCCAAATCAAATTTCGCACAACACATCAAATTCGAACAACATAATTATACAGACTTCGAAACCAACTTAACGGTTTTACAAAAAGCTAGAAAGGGACACACACTCAATAGATTAGAAGAACTAGAAATAAAAATATACAAGAATAAGGACAATGGCCAACTCTTGAATGACAAACTCAACACCAAAATTAATAAAATTTTGATGTAATAATAGGAGGAGCATACCCAATAAGAAACACACAGTATATAAGGAGACTAACTTTAGATAATTTATAATAGTTTGTAATTAGGAACTAAGAATGAAAATTATATATTTTTCGAAATCGATATTCCATATTAAAATTATATTGTTACTATACGGAAAACAATTACAAGTGTTTTATTTTAATCAGAACGATATAGTCCAATCAATCAACAAGATTTTATTGAATGTATTGTCGTGAAGAAAAGTCAAAGAATAGTTCAAGAATAAACAGTCAACAATCAGTGAATATGAACTAAACTTTTTACAGTACAACACCAAGGAGCGTCGAATCATTTTTGTAGTACAAGTAATTATTCAAAAAGTTGCGTTTACTCAGTAAAGGCTGGAACTTAACACTTAACATCTCTAATTTTCTTAAAAGCGCTACAGACGATCCGACGGTTAGTCCGACCGACTTGTAGTTTTCATGTTAATGTTAATCTATTGTCTCATTTTATATTACAAAAACGATTTTATGTTTTTTTACACACCGAATAATTTTAATTTTTTATTTTCTCTGTTGTTTTCTCTGTTGGTTGATTATTATAAAATTTATGAATTTCCTTTTTGTAACATAAAACGAGACAATAGATTAACATTAACATGAAAACGACAAATCGGTCGGACGATCGGTCGGATCGTCTGTAGCGCTCTTTACGAAAAGAACTAGCTTCGACATTTTACAACCGGAACTTCAGAAATATCATGTTTTTATTTAAAGAAAAGGCTACAATGTTAAAATATGCCACTAACATTTTTGAAACTGGTTGTCAGCCGTTGTTGTTCTTGCATCTTAAAGCAACATATATTAATGAAATTTACTCATAAAAAAGCATCTAGAATTAATTAAACTTGAATAATGCCAAATTATGTGTAAATAACATTTCCAAGTGGTTTACGTTTGACACGTTTGACATACAGAAATCATGTGCAAGCAAAAAAATTTGTCACAGCTGTGATCAACCGAGAACTGGGCACTATATAAATTAGCTTGAATCATTCAGTGGAGAAAGCTATTTAAATATTTCACACTCAATTTTACAAAGGGAGTCTTTACGATACCACGCAAAATAACTATAAACAAGTGCGCAATTCTATGGCCTCTATTATTGATGTACAATTATTGCGTGTACCATTTATGTTCAAAATAAAAAAACACTTGTCATTACTTTCTTTACACAACTAAGAATTTTATGAAAAATGTTACAACATCTAAAGACCGTTTGTAATTTTCGCAAGACATGACTAATCTATAGACAGCATTGCGTTAAGCACGCTAATATCTAATCTTGTAAAAATCGACACCAAACCTTATAACAATTTTCTAAAGGTGTGCGCGATAAAACAACAATTTGTTCTGTTATTAATCGAATTTACATGACTGTAGAATTTGGTACGCGCGGTTATGTTATTATACTCGTACATTATCATATTTTACTTTAAGATCAAATTTTTTTGATAAAACTGACATACAATAAATCATAAATTTTGGTTGCTTCAAGTTTTGTGTATATTTGTACATGTGATGAGATAATGGCCAACAAAAAGATGTCAGAAAGATAAGATGAATTTTTAGTTTCGTTGGTTATGCACGTACATGTACAACGCAGTTTATATGTATGTATATTTAAAACCTGCTTCTTATTAATTGGATATTTAAATTATATTTTCATTTGATGGAATGTCCAATTATATTCTTGTTTAAGACATTTTTCGACGTTTGGCCATTTAAATTTTTAAGGAAGATGTGCGGCGATTTTTGTACAAAGTTTAAATAATTTGATGGATATCGGGCAATATACTTTCACCATGTGCGCTATAAACTTTTTATATGGTCTGATTGACCATGAACGTGCCCAGTCCACTCCACATTTGACACTTTGTTATTGATGATTTTTATACATAAATTAATTAGGACGTTTTGTCGTGTAAAGCGAATATTAAGAGTACCTTTTTCTTGTGTGTGGGAAATTTATAAAGTGTGTTCTGATAAAATCGATTTTATGTGGCGTGTCTTGCCACCATCATCACAGACACGTCAAAATATATAACGTATCAATTTTATTTTATATAACAATAAATCCAATCAGCAATATTATAAATTTATACGTTTTTAGATTTGTGTAATGTCTCTATATTGAGCTCTCGCAGAAACGCGTCAAAAGTAGCTAAACGAAATGGTAGTAAAAACAAAATTCAAAACAAAACTAAAAATTATTTATTACATAAAAAAAACGACACGACTACGGCAATCTAACACATTGCGCTATTGCGTGGGCCCCATCAAATGTTATGAATTTATGTAGAAGAATAAATAACAAAAAAAACTGTAAGAAGCGGCATGGCTTATAAGAAAAATATACCGAAAGCAGAAAAACGTAAGCTTTTGCAATTAATTTCTAATTAAAAAATTAATAAACAAAAATGTTTGTTGTTTAACTATATAACTGAGAATATAACACAACAAAGACGATATAAAATGATTAGCACCTTTTAACATTTTCAGTTTGTGAGCACATAAGAAAACCGATGCCGCATACACGTATCGTAATTTGCTGTATAATAATAATATTTCCCACCTCCAATAAAAAAATTGGGACAATACAACTCCTCGAACAATACTTTTTCTCTGTATTAGTAGGGTCCCACCTAAACATTTGCAGATATAAACGGAAATGATTATGTTTATTTTATGATTAAGAAATTTTGTGTTAAGCCATTACTCTGTGAAATTTTCTATTTTTCCAATTGGATTTTCAGAGGAAAATTAACCATAGATCTATTTCTACGATTAACTAAAGGTACTGTTTTGGAATGCGTTCTATAATAAATGTTATTTAGAAACTGAGCATTTTGTGTAATGCTCAAGCTAATTATAGCGGGTGATTTTTTAAAGCTGAAATTTTCAAATATCTCGAAAAATAAGCACTCTTTAAAAAAAATCCATTATCCAATCAAATGTCCATTATCCAAATTTTAATCATTCCCGGGGGACATACATTAGTGCTAAAATTAGTACCTCTCCTCCCCTTCTTGTAGATGGGGTGGCCTATTATTTATTGTTGATTCGGATTCTACGGCTTACAGTACGTAGGATTTAGGAGAACCTATGCATACGATTCCGCAATACGTTGAATTAAAATTTCATGTTTTCAATGTAAATACTCGAAATTAGTCTTAAACAAAAATGGCTTGTCAAGAAACTTCTATTATCGTAACCCAGGAACATGCGATTAAATCATTAAATCTGGTTCCAAATAAATGATTTTTTTGTATTTTGTTTTAAAAATATCTGAATAACTGGGAAATTGTTACCTGTAGAAAAGTAATTGGCTCGTGAATAAACTACTTTCAGCATAACCCATGAACAACGACGTGGACGTAGTAGTGTTCATGTCCCTTCGGGATTCTTGATTAACGTGCGAATGTACACAATTTCGACACAAGCATTTCTGATTCGCTCAATCATATTCTCACGTGTTTTTGGTGTTTGTTGGTAAACTTTATCTTTGAGATAGCCCCACAAAAAGATATCTGGCGATCTGGTAGGCTAGTTTACCGGACTAGCTCTACCGATCCAGCGACCATTGAAATCACGATCAAGTACTTCTCGTGCTACCGACGAAAAGTGTGCTGAAGAACCATCATAAGAAACCACATGTTCTGTCCCAATTCTAAGCTCAAGTCTTCAAATAAAGTTGGCAGTTTATTTTCCAAAATGTACCAGTTTATTTGACCAATCAAGTTGCCTCCAATAATGTGGGGGTCTATGAGTATGTTACCAATTATTCCACACCACACGTTGACAGTCCAAGGCACACGTTGACACTCCAGTAATGCGTTTTGTGTCGATTAACCGTTCCATGGATTGTAAAAGACGACTCGTCTGGGAATAATAGGAATCGAAAAAAAGTGGGATTTTCCTGTATTTATTCACGTGTCTACTGACAAAAAGTTACCCGATTTTGGAAATCAACACCATAAAGATCTTGGTGTAGCGACACATGATACGGATGCTACTTATGACGTTTTAAAATTTTCCAAATACTGATTTGCGCCAATCCGGAATCGCTATTTATTTCTCGTGTATTAATATGAGGATTATGAGTTACTGCAGCCAATACAGCAATTTCATTACTTTCCTCAGTGAACGTTGCTCGACGAGCCGTTTTTACGGTTGAACACTTCCATCAGTATAGTAAATTGTTTCTGGTAAAATGTAGTCAGGTAGAATGAAGCACGTGACCGAATCCTATATATAAAAGGCGAAGCGTAGAAAGTGACAGCATTATCAAGACTACGGCCAGCTTCTCCATAAACCAGGACCATTTCAATTTTTTCTTTTACAGTTAAATTTTCCATTTTGTATTGTATTAATAGCCGTTTAACGCAAACATGTCTGTTTGTTTTCGAAATAGACTTCAAACTGAATCGATATTTTTAAAACAAAATACAAAACAAAATCCATTATTTGAAAGCAGATTTAATCGCATGTTCCTGGGTTACGGAAATAATTAATTTTAAGTCAAACGTATTGTAGAATCGTATGCATGGGTTCTGCAGAATCTATGTATAGGTACAAATTGAATTTTGAATTATTTAGACTGCTGTGTGCCTCATGTCGATTTTTTGTCTAAATTTCCAACTAACTAAATTGATGGTTAGTTCATACCATTCGTTCAAAGATGGCACAAAACAAACCGCATCTGATTTTTAATTAAAATCTGCTTAAAAATCTTAAATTTAACATTCTACGAAACATTTTTAATCGGCAATTGATAATTCAGAATTAAGTTTGCAGTTTAGAATTTAATATCGGGTAGATTTAGGTTTATCCTGTTTAGGTACATCCCGTGGCGAGCTGCAGCTATCGGGGGGGTCACAGGTGGTGGATAGTGAACGGCCTATCGATAGGTAGGTTAGCGGTGAATTAAATAAGCCGTCCCCAACCGCAGCTCTGCTGGGAGGAGAGTCTCAGAGAACGGGGGAGTGGTTAACCTCTGTTCACCAAATTCTGAGTGCCTAGGATACCCAGTAGGGAAAGGCGAACTGATGGCGCCATAAAACCATCGACCATAACCACGGTGAACTGAGCATCACGTGTCCTTGTGCTCCCGGGCCTCGATGTAGTGAGTGGGGAACCCTATAAACGGTAATCCCATGAATGAAGTGGGTCCCATTTGTTTGGGATATCCATATGAATGGGTGAATGAGTGAGTGAATGTGGGAGGAGGGCGAGAGTGCGGGAGGTGGGGTGCTCGGTAAGCCAATGGGCTGGATTAAAGTGTTACGCGACCCGTGCTGATGATCGGCTAGGCTGGGGGCCCATTTACAAAGCCCAGTCGTGAACGGATACCCTCTGGATACCTGGCGACCCCCAGTTGTATTTAGCCTTGCTTGCGTACACGGATCTCTGCGCAGGTTGACCTATATTTCTCCGATACTCGTGGGAGAAACATGGAAGAAACAAAACAAACTAAAATTAAAGGGACCGGCACCCTTCAAAAGCCGGAAGAAGTTAGCAACTCTAACCGTAAAGGAGGGGCTTCATCATCAGAGTTAAGCGACACTTTGGCATCGAAGCCAGGTGGAAGCGGAACCGCTAAAGGAAGTAAGGGGGAATTGAGAGAGATCCCTCAGTCGAAGCGTCGATACAGGGAGAGACGGTTTGTGTATAGAATTTTAGAAAAACTGGCTGCGACCCCTGAGGGGCACCTTACAGTAGAACAACGAGGATTTGTGGCATGGGCTAAAAAACTCTCAGCCGTGACAGCTCGGAAAGGGCCCTTGTGTCTAAAAGACAGAGGTCTCAGGAAGAGCTGGAAACGGGCGAGAGTAAGCGAGCCAAGGTTCAGGTAGAAAAGACGTCGGGTGCTCCTAGGGATCAAAAACTGAAGCTATTCAGTGAGATCCTAAAGGAGCTCGTGCTGGTGCTAGCCGTCATTGACAGAAGTCAGGAAGATGGGAGCATCACGTCAGAGAAATGGAGAGTAGTGTTTAATGCACTAAACTCCATTTTTCTGCGGATCCTGAGAGAAAATCCGGGATCCCCCCCGTCCTGCAGAGATGCGGGATGGTACCAGGGGCGCGTGAAGTTGACTGCGTGCTCAGATCAGAGATCGGTCGACCTTTACAAAAGGGCAATTGCCGAAGAAGGCGAGGTGTGGCCGGGCGCGAGGCTTGAGGCAGTCTGCAGGGAGGAAATCCCAAGCAGGCCGAGGGCACGTGTTTGGCTGCCAACCGAGCCGGATAAAATAGAAGAGATCCTCGAGATCATTCAGGCCAGTAATCCCGATCTTCCAACGGAAGACTGGATGATTATAAAGCGAGAGGAAGCTAAGGGAGGCTTTAGATTGGCAATCATGCTGATCAATAAAGAAGCCCTGGCTTCCCTTGCAAAATTAAAGGGAGTGATCAACTTCGGGTTCGGGTCGATCACTCTCAAAGTATATAAAAAGGACGAGACCGACGCAACTGCGAAAGACCAGCCTGGGGGTGACGGCGAACGGACCCAGCAGGAGACGGTCAAGCGGGCTGAGGACGGCCAGGAAAGTAATGCTTTGGCTCTGGGGAGCATAGTTAGGGGAGGTAGCGTCCTCTCTCTGGAGTCTGATGGGGACATCCTGTCAGGCTCTCGACGAAAGGAAGACAGCGTCCGGAACAAAGAGATAGATGGCACTATCCTGATGCAGGGAGTGCAGGAAGAGGTGAGTAAGGTCGACTACAATGGTTAGCATTGTACAAATAAACCTACATCACACGAAGGGTGCCTCGGCAGCTCTCGTTCTCAGACTGACTAAGTCAGATGAGGATTTAGTGTTAATCCAAGAACCTTGGATTAACAATAACAGGATCTGTGGCCTCAGAATGAAAGGGTATAAATTACTATACTCAAGCAACTCTGAGAAGATCAGATCGTGTATTTTAGCGAAAAATAATTTGAATATTTTTCTTCTTCCACAATTTAGTAGCGGAGACGTTACAGTGGTGATCGCTGAGGTTGGCTGTGGGAAGCTATGGCTAGCCACAGCCTATATGGATCGCGAGAAGGAGGTTCCACCGGACAATCTGGGGGAACTTATCCGGGAAGCAGATCAAAGAAGGGTAGGTGTTGTACTCGGATGTGATGTAAATGCGCATCACACAATCTGGGGAAGCACAGACATCAACGAGAGGGGTGAGTTATTTTTTGATTATTTATTAAATACCAACCTTTTAGTTTGCAATATTGGACGAGAACCGACATTTATTGTTAAAAATCGACAGTAGGTTTTAGATGTCACCTTTGTGTCAGAAACGATCTTTCATATGATCAGACGGTGGAGAGTGGCGAAAGAGCACCCATTCTCTGATCATCGATATGTAATTTATAGCCTCGACATTAAACCTGTTACCCGGAAATCCTTCAGGAATCCCAGAAGGACAAACTGGAACAAATATGGAGAGGTGTTGAAAGAACTACTGCCGCTGGAGGTTCCTGGACTTCCGGCGACAGTAGAGGAATTAGATGGCATGGTTGATATTGTCACAAAGGCATGCAATCTTTCATTTAATGCTGCGTGCCCCCTAATAAAGCCTAGGGGTAGGCAGAAAACGATATGGTGGACCAAGGAATTGGGAACATATCGGAGTGTGTGTAGGAGAGCTTTTAATAAAGCTAAGAACACAAGGGAGGTTCGGGATTGGGACTCCTGTAAGGAGGAACTCAGAAAGTACAAAAAAGAGTTGAGGAAGGCATAAAGGGGGTCTTGGAGACTCTTCTGTGGTAGAATGGAAGAGGTCTCTGAGACTGCTCGCCTTAGGAAAATTTTAGCTACTAACCCAACCAGTCCTAGTTATTTAATTATACCAGACGGGTCATGGACAACTTCAAGTGCGGAATCATTGGAGCTCCTCATCGAGACCCATTTTCCGGGAAGCTTTGAAGACTCGACAGAGCCTGGAGCTAATCGAGTAACACCTTCAATAGAGATGGAGGGCATCGCGGATAAGGAGCAAATCCGTTGGGCGCTGAACGGGTTTAAACCTTATAAATCGGCGGGCCCGGATCGGATTATACCAGCAGAGATCCAGAGAAACTCAGCAGTCATCCTCCCCTGGCTGGAAGGTATCTTCATGGGATGTCTGAAACTGGTATATATTCCTAAAAAATGGACGGAGGTCAGAGTGGTCTTTATCCCGAAATCGGGAAAAAGCTCGCATGCCTATCCAAAGGATCTGAGACCTATAACTCTATCATCCTTTCTGTTGAAAACCTTGGAAAGGTTGGTAGATATAGGTATTCGATCAAAAATTAAGCCCAGGAGTTGGGCAATGTCTCAGCATTCGTACTGTAAAGGAAAGTCGGTGGGCACAGCTCTGCACGATCTAGTACGCATGATTGAGAAGTCAATTTACTCGCAAGAGTTCTGTATGGTAGCATTTCTCGACATTGAGGGTGCCTTTAATAATGTTAAAACGATCATGGAAGGATTGCTATTTTTGAACGTGGACTACCCCATATGTAGGTTGATAAATCAGATGCTGGTAAGCAGGATTATTACCTCGAAACTGGGAGAGGCCACCATCAGAAGGCGGGTAGTTAGAGGAACCCCGCAAGGAGGTGTAATGTCCCCCTTTCTTTGGAGTGTTGTGATGAATGGATTGCTCTTGGAACTGGAGGGAGAGGGGATAGGGGTTGTAGCGTATGCGGATGATGTAGCGATGGCTGTCTCAGGCAAATATCTGGATACGATTAGAAATGTTATGCAGAATGCACTCCTAATCGTTACGAAATGGGCCAGCAAATGTGGATTAGGGATTAACCCCTCCAAGACAGAGCTGGTACTATTTACTAAGAAATATAAAATTCCGGAAGTTAGTCCTCCTACCGTGAACGGCACTAGACTGGCTTTTGCTGACAGAGCGAGATTTCTGGGCATAATCTTGGACAGTAAGCTAAGCTGGAAGCCTAACATTGTAGAAAGGGTGAATAAGGCTAATGTAGCAATTTACTTGTGTAAGAACGCCATAGGGAAGAGATGGGGTTTGAAACCAGAGCTGGTACACTGGCTCTATACCGCAGTGGTAAGGCCTGTGCTGGTGTACGTGGTGGGCGTGTGGTGGCCAGCTCTGGAAAAGGTAACCTACATAAGGATGTTGGAGAAGGTGCAAAGAACGGCCTGCATGATTATTAGCGGGGCGCTTAGGTCAACACCTACACGCGCTTTAGAGGTTATGTTCCACCTTATTCCAATTGAATTTTTTGGTAAGCAGATGGCAGCCAATGTGGCTACAAGGCTCTCGACTGTCTCTCAGTGGAAGTGTCTTCAGGCGGGACACTCAACGATAGTTAGATCGCTAAGGGAAGAACTGGCGAATCTAGATTATATTAAACCAACGTTGTGCTTCTATAAAGTTTTCCGGACCCTCTTGTCTGGAAAACGAGGCACTGCAATTTTTCACGGACGGTTCTAAGCTAGACGGCAAAGTAGGAGCCGGAGTCTTCTGTGAGAAGCTTAATGTTAATATTTCCGTTCGTCTCCCTGACTACTGCAGCGTGTAGCAGGCTGAAGTGGTGGCGATAGGCGAAGTCGGGATATGGTTGAAGCATAACGTGGTATCCGTTAGGAATATCGCGATTTATGTGGACAGTCAGGCGGCGGTCAGATCGCTAGAGGCGGTTTGTCTGAAGTCACGGGTGGCGCTGGATTGCCGATCATCTCTTAAGGAGATGAGTGAGTATTTCAGTATCCAGATAATCTGGGTCCCTGGTCACTCGGACATCACGGGAAACTGCAGGGCGGACGAACTAGCTAGGTACGGTACGACTCTCCAGATGCAACCGGAAAGGGCAGGTCTGGGGAGGGCTATAGCAGCGCTTAGATCGGCGCTCAGTAAAAAGGCAATCGCCTTGACAAATGAGAGGTTGACCAACACCCTCACGTGCAGAGTAGCAAAACAGGTTTGGCCAAAACTGGACTTGCGGCGCTCCAAAGTACTAGTATCCCTGGGAAAACGAGAGTTAGGATTGGTCGTAGGGATACTGACAGGACACTGTCTTTTTGGGGAACATGCAAGAAGGCTGGGTCTACAGACGAATGACTTCTGTAGAAGTTGTTTAGACGAAGAGGATGAAGAGACGCTAGATCACTTCCTATGCTCGTGTCCGGCACTATCATACAGAAGGCATAAGTATTTAGGTGTGTACGGTATGGATAGCCTTTCGGAATTTGCGGGCTGTGGAATACGAGATATTTTACGCTACATAAGTAGCTCTGGATGGTTTCAGCAGGAGTAAAGGGGAGATAGGATCCTGTGGTATCACAATGGGCCAATACTGGCCTAAGTGTGCGATAGCAGCCACTCTAACCTATCCTAACCTAACCTAGGTTTATAAATATTAGAGACATGCAACAATATCTGGGTGAACTAACGATCAATTTAGTTAGTCGGAAATTTAGTCAAAAAAATCGTCGTCAGGCACACAGCATTAGTTCGTTGTGGTATAGTCTTTCTTATTAATTCACTAAAGTATTATTTCTGGTTACCATACGGAGAAATATTGGTTGTCAATTTGCAAGTCGGTCCACGCATATCATATATTTAAGCTTCTGCTACGTTCATTGATTGAACGTACCTTGAACATATCTGTCAATCTCAAGTTGATTTTACTAAGAAGAAAAAAAAAATTACAGAAAACTCACAGTTATTGAAAAGCTGGAAGAATCCGTACATTTTTGAGAAAAAGAGTACAAAAATGGAATTTATATATGTGCTATGCTTTCCTATACCATACTTCCCTTCTTCCTTTTTTTAATTTTTTCAGCTGTATGAGTTTAGGAAAGGGGTTGTTTTAAATAAGTGATATGCGCTATCTAATGGGTCCATTTCCTGGATCAAAAAAATCCTTCTTATAAGTTTCCTTACCATTCATAAAGGTGAATTCTAGTTTGGCATATGTATTTCATATTAAAATAAGCAGGATTTCGTAATATTTTTCAATGGGTTGGACAACTGGCTCCCATACAATTTTTCCCCTCTATTTGTTCCGTAATCCAACCTTACGATAATTTTGAAGGGGTTCCATTAGGCCACAGTACAATTTTTTTCTAAAATTTCAATTTTATTATATGTTTTCTCGGGAATGAATTTCAGAGTCAGAGGTGGTCCGTTCCCTACATCAAAACACCCTCTTGTTTACATACCATTCATCCAATCTGATTCAAACTTTGCATGGGGAATTAATACCAAAAAGAGCCGGTTTTCGTAATATTCATGAAGGGGTCGGTTTCTCTAAATCTAGCTTCTCCCATAAATTTTTTCCATAAAGTCGAATTATTTAAAACTTGTTTTTGTATTAATCGCAGAAATTCCTTCTTGCCATGGTAGCCAAGCCATCCGCAAAAATTGCATTACCAATTAATCAAAGCATATTTTAAGATACTGTTTTTATAGTAATTTGATTCTTCGATACTTCTCTTCTATCTTAATTTACGTTGGCCATTCTGTTTTTTCAAATTTTTGATATTTCATCACATTTCGTCAGGATGCGTAAGGTTTTGAGTTATTTTCTACTTGAGACTTTTTTATGCGGTCCCTATTCACTGCATAAAAATGGGTTTGAGTGTATATGCAAACATGTTATCAAGGAAAGTGAATCAAACAATGTAAGGATGGAATCGTCAGCAACTGGGAATTAAATCGTCTCATTGAACATAAGGGAATACAGTTGACTCTGAAATATTGTTAGAAACGAATTGCATTATCAATCATTTGAATCGATTCGTCATCTTCTTCCAGCGCTGCTGAAACAAATGAACTGTCTACACGGCATGAAAACCGAGAAATTCATACAAGACATATGTTAGTTGCTGCTCCGATTTCTTCGGATGAAATAACAGAACTTTTGTTAACTGGAGAATCATAATTAGAACGTCATGATATTTCCGTACCTCTGTTCAAACAAAAATTGAAATCTTTAATGGATTTTATTGTGAAGCGTCATGTTTTGGGACCACAAGCTCGTCTTGGATGTATATAATTGAATGGCAAAAAAGAGGATTGCCACGTGCACATATTATGATTTAGGTGATCGAAAAAAACCGGCAAATTGCTCCAGTCAAAAATATGATTCATGGTCCATGTAGTTTACTCAACAACAACTCAACAGACCATCTTCCCGAGACTATCACTGGCAACGGCGGATATCTACTCTATCGTCGACGATCAACTAAAAATGGAGACAAATCTTTCACTTTAAAAGTACGAAACAATGATGTTGAAGTCGATAATCGTTGGGTTGTACTGTATTCACCATTACACTCGAAAACTTACAAAGCAAACGTTAATGTTGAGTATTGCGCAATTCGGTAAACAATGTAAAGCAGTCGAAGGACATCTAAATTTTTTACCAGCCGACGCGTTAGGCCGTTTGTACACTGTACATCCAAACAATGCATAATGTTTTTACGGTCAATCAACATTCGTGGATCAACATTCATCCAATAATTGAGAACTGTTAACGGTCTTGTATGTGCCACTTATCGATAAGCTTGCCAAGAATTAAATCTTCTTGAAAACGATGCACATTGGGAAACTTTACTCGCTAATGCATTAAATACTTCACAACCACAGCAAATACGCATGTTATTTGCAGTCACATTGACGACGTGCTTCCCATCCAATTCAAAAGATCGGAAGACATCCCACACCTTTTGTGTAGGATGAATCAAAATCAGGACATTCAACTCACACCAAACGTCTATATGAGGCATTTTTTCGATTGATGACATATGTCTGGCAATCGCTAACGAAGCATTGGTTCAATTGGAAATTACTGGGCCTAATCCATTTGCAAATGACATTTTCGATCGTGGTTTGCAATGAGCAACATTATTATTATTATTATTTTTTTTTTTTTTGAAGAATTGGGTACATTTGTACAGAACAGCGCTTAGCGTATGACAGATGTATGCAAATACAAGCCAAAGTGGCCGGTTGAATTTTCTAGATACGCCCGGTAACACAGGCAAAACTTTTCTCATTTCACTTATTTTGCCAAATCGCATCATCTGGAATTGTAGCAAATCTATTGGATGGTAATGAAATAGCGCATGCAGCACTTAAATTTCCGTTATAATGCAAACCACTGAGAAACCAATATGGAATATCATCAAAAATTCTGGAATGTGTAAAGTACTGTAATTACGTCAATATTATATGAAGCGCTTTATTATCCACTAAAAGATTCGAGAGGAAATAGACAGCTCTTCGGTTTCGCACTCATTTTATTATCTGGTGATTCTCGTCAAACTCTATCAGTTGTACCATGTTCAACAGCCGCTGACGAACTTAATGCATGACTCAAATCATCAGTTTTATGGGGATACATAAAGAAACAGACTTTGAAAACCAATATGGGTGTACAACTACAACATGATGCTTTCGCTGAACGTTTCGCAAAACAATTGTTGGATTGTGGGAATGTTAAAATTTCAATCGATGAATCCACATAATCTCGTATCACATTGCCAACAAAGTTCTGTAAAATTACAGCAACCAATGACAAATTACAACAATTATTACTGCACATCCTATGTCAATGCCATATATATCATAACTGAACACAAAATACCAAGCGAAACGACAAAATTTAAATTCATATCGATACTGTAACGAGTCTAGTCGAAGTTGTATATTATCCAACTGATTTCTTGAATTCACTTGATTTGCCAGGCACACATTTTAACATTGCAAATTGGCATGCCTATCATTCTTCTCCGAAACATCAGTCCACCACGCCTAGACTTTTAGTGAAAAAGATAATGAATAATATTCATCGGAGCTATAATTTTATTTGAGAAATTTAAAAAAGAATAGTACTAGTGTTTTTTTATTCAACCTGAGTAATTTTACTCTGCACATTGTGTTTTTATTTGTGAACTGTGCTTACAACGAAGATACTTGGTTCTTTAAATTTTACACTGAACATAATGCCAGTGTACGAAGAGTATGCAAAGTAAAAAACAAATTATTACTCTATGCACACTGGATTATTTGGCACTGCACAGCCTGTGCTCGGTGTATAATACCAGAGCCTCCTTAATATAAGAGCCGTAAGATTCCGCCATGTGCTTTCCATGTGCTTTCCATAGAGGGGAAGCTTTTTGTACTTTTTCATACCAACCAGTGTATTTTAGTATTTTTTTAGAAGCTTTTTTGTAAATAAAAACATAAATTCTTTGTTTGAATTTTCAATGTGAATGGTTAATTCAATATTCAGGAAAAGCATATTTTAATATTGAGTCATATTATGTTGAGTTAACGCAAAAACATTTAAATTAGTTTAACACATTTTTTTTTTTTGTAGAAACAAGAATTTGTTTATGTGTATGTACAGAAAATTAGAAATTAGTATAGAGTGTTCCATAAAAAAGTCAGCATTATTTTTCCAAAATAAAAGTTCGTTAAAAAATACTTTTGGAGTAGCAATGTAATATGGGGATTATTGTGCTTTGGGTTCTATTTCAACATTGTTGATGACAGACTTCGAAAACTGTTTTTTCGTTACTTGTTAAAAGTTTGATTTTTCATCGCAACAAATTCGCAGCCTATATTGTTTCATCCTGTAGTATAAACAAAACAGAGCTTCACCAAATAAAAATATTATAATTTGATAAAGCTTTCCGCAATTACTAAACCTGTTAAAAGATATCGCTTTCAAATTAATAAATTAATTCAAATTACCCGTATAGAAATTGTTACACAAATTGAAAGGGGGTCTCCAGGTAAGGACGGTTGTAACGGGCGTGTCTTATAGCAGGCAGCTCGTTGTATAAACGAGTTCAAAGTACGACTTGTGCTTTAAGATTTTGTATCCGTATATGAGCCAACCATGCAAAAAATGGGTAGAGCCACGGGCCATTTATATACTCACAAAAACCATTAAGTTATTAACAGTATACAAAGGCCTTGGGTTATTTTATTAAATTCCACACAACAACGATCCCAGAAAACGTGCACGAACGAAGCTATAAAAATGAAACATGAAACATGCATAGCCTTTCAAGACCAGTAGATCTGCATAATCTATTGAACCAGCGGGGAATTACTACAATGTATACGAACTGTCTGTCATACACCTTACCCAAGTATAACAAGATTCGACTTTTTTGTCATATTTCGAAGTAAAAACTTATATTTAGTTTCGACTTTGACATAGTTTTGCTTTCGACTTAGAATAAGATCCTATATGAAAAGTGTCGCGATTATTCGAAACTGGACGAAACTCAATAAATAGAATTGTATACATGTATGTGTGAACAATAACAACAAAAAACAATATGGTGGGAACGATTTTGTGCAACGCCATATGTAAAAGGCTATAATTGAAAATACATTTTAGAGGAAAAAGATGGCATCCAAATGTAGAGCAAAACAAAAAATTTAGGTTTAGAACAATGAATATTTTATTTATAAAAAATATATATACATATATACACATCTAAATTATATTATATTTAATTTTTTTATTATTAAACAATGATTTGATGATATTATTCCCTGATTGTAATATTAAAAGTTTAAATATTTTCCATATAGCTCATATCAAGTTTATTATTTCGCATTTGTTTTCCACTTAATAATTTAAAACTTAACTAGAAATTAATTAATTTATAGAACAAAAAAATTTTAATAGATATAAAAATATATTTTGGTGTAATTTTATTTAAATTAACGCACATCTTTAAATTTTTTTAAGAAAATCACTTTTATAAAATTACCAAACTCATGTCGTGAACATGTAAAATAAATACGATACGCGCAGCTCTATTTTGTTTCGACTTTTTATACTTGGGACAGTATACATATACGCACCAATACTAAAGTATTGATTCTTCGACTTTTTTCTAATATTTCGAAGGCAAATACGATAGCTCAATTTTGAGTTTAGTCTTGTTATACTTGGGTAGCCGAGGGCCTTTAGCATCAAAAATACTCAATAAATCCTTGTATTAACAAATTCGTGTACATTGTAAGAATTCCCGCCTGGGAGTCAATTCGCGTTCCGTGAAATAATGAAAATGAAACTATTTTTTCGTTGGCAATCTAGTAGTTTGATTTATTCGCACGTAAATTTTAAATTTTACTGTGTGAAATCAAAATTTCTTATGGGGAATGCAAACCTACTCGATTGCTAATGAAAAAAACTTTTCATTTTCATTATTTCATGGAACGCGAATTGACTCCCTGGATTGGATCGAAATAAAAAAAAACAAAAATTTGGAAAAATTGTGACATTTTTCTATTATTGTTTTACAGCGCGCATCAACTATGATGGTGAATATTTTACGACGGAAAATTTTATTTACGCCAACCGAATAATAAATAAAATTTATAATTGTTTTGAGTTTTATTAATTATGTTAAATTATTGTATTAAAGATTTCGCACTTAACTTACAATAATAATGGTTTATTTTCGTAAATAGTTATTTAATTATTTTACACTTTTCTGTAATTTCAAGTAAATTTATTACAGAGACATCTGTAAACGGATTTTCAAATTACAGAAAGCTCGGTTTTGCAATCGAATAAAATTGAAGTTTTTTACGTTTTGTTCTGTTTTGTAATAATATTTAATTAAGAAAACCATGACAACGTTGGTTTTTTGTAAACAAAAATAATAATAGATTTTGATGTCAGAATTTTATTATATAAATAATATTATTGTTTCTACATGGTGATTCATAAAATTTCGTTTCAGCTCACGTTTTCTCTTTAATTTTGTTATAAATGGAGAATGTTTAGATTGCTATTAAGTGCATCGTTCATCTCAAAAATTCTGAGGTGCATGTGACCAGAATTTACCAAATAAGTTACATTTTTATAAAACTAAATTTTAAATTGGGTGTAAGAGGAGTCCGCGGCACCACCCTTTATTATCTTACTTTATAAACCTACACAACTAAACGGAAAGCTCATTTTTATAGAAAATTAATAAATGTATGCTCCGCTTTAGTTTAAATTTACCAAATAAATACTACATTATGATGGCTGATTTTCAAATATGTGATCTTTGAATAGTTTATTAAAAATATAAAATTAAAATTTAGATGATTTGTTTAATTTTTTATTCATAAATTCATGTTCAAAAATTTTCCAATTACCACGGTTTCTTATAGTAATTTAATAAAAGCTTCCCCTCTACTGAAAGCTCTCCTTTTAATATTATGGCTCTTCAAAATCATAGATGGCTCTGATAATACCCCCGGCAAGCCTGCTTACTCGGGTTTAATTAAAAAATAGCCCCAGACAGTGATACGAGGGCAAATCAAAAAGTCTTGCAATATCATATGAAAAAAAAGAGTGAGAGAGACAGCAATATTTTTATTTTTCGACATAATCTCCTTTAAGGTTTATACATTTGTCACATCGATCAATTAACTTACCTAAACCCTCTAAAAAAAAAGATTTCTTTTGCTCCATAAAATATTCATTTACAACAGACTGTACTTCATAGTCACTGGAAAATTTCCGGCCCCTTAGTGTTTTTTTCAAACTGGGAAAGAGAAGTAGTCACTGGGTGCCAAGTCTAGACTGTACGGTGGATGCGGAATTTCCACGAAGCCGCAGTCCTTTAATGCAGCTTGAGCAATATTAGCCTTGCGCACTGGTGTATTGTCGTGAAGAAGCAAGATTTTTTTCCTAACTTTCCTTGGCCGTTTTTCCCGGATCGCTTTTTTCAATTTTCGCAAAACCTCTGCGTAATATATGCCTGTGATTGTGGTTTTCGGTGGCATATAATCGATTATCAAAATTCATTCAGCATCCCAAAAAATTGTTGCCAAAACCTTACCAGCAGACGGTTGAGTTTTGAATTTCTTTGGTGGTGGTTCACTACGTTTAATCCATTGCATCGATTCTTGTTTGGATTCCAGATCCCAGTGATGAAGCCATGTTTCATCGCCTGTTATTATGTTACCCAAGAAATTTTCTGGATCTGCTTTGTACATATCTAAAATCGCCTTTGAAGTTTAAACACGCATTTTTTTTTGTTCAGCATTCAACAAACGGGGAACCCATCGCGCACTTACTTTCGACATGTGAAGGTGGTCATGTAATATAGTATATGTGATACCGTATGAAAGAGAAAGTCTCCACGCTAACCGCGGAACAGAAATACGCCGGTCCTCCAATACAATTGAATCAGCCAAAATTACGTTTTCATGGCTAATAGCATCTGCTGGCCGACCCGAGCGGTTATCGTCTTATAATGACTCCCAACCACTTTTGAATAATTTTACCCACTTTGTTACTGTGGCATATGATGGTGCAGATTCGCCGTAAACTTTTGATATATAGTTGAATATATAAATTGCATTTCGTCCATCTTTATAGAAAAATTTAGTAACGGCGCGATATTCAATTTCATTCATTTTAAGAAAAATTCAAAACACATGTTACTAAATTGACAAAAACAAACGAACCGTAAAATTTACATCGAAATGTTCTTCTAGAAGTTTCATCGTGACAAAAAATGGTTTTGAAAAATATATTGTTGTCTCACTCACTCGTTTTTTTCATATGATATTGCAAGACTTTTTGATATACCCTCGTATATGGCCTACTCACGTTTCGAAAAAAATTCTGATTTATTTGTATATACACCAGGCGCACGCAAATGAAGTATTTTTTAATATTTTGGTATTTTGAGTTTATAAAAAATTGGTAAAAAAGCTTCTTGCCATAAAATTGAGGCGAAATTGAACATATACGCAAAGCAATTGGTTAGATCGGTTAACATTGAAATGGGAAAGCCAAGCATTTTCAACGTTTTACTTAGCTCGCTTTGTATTTGTTTGTCTGTCCTCGGTATTTTGCAATTGAATTTTCAACTTCTTGACTTGTTAGAGCGCCTAAACTTACACAACAGCTTAATGCTCGATGACAATGCAATATCGAATCATTTATATCCCGGTATGCGTAGTAATTGTCAATGAATTTTAAACGTGCCTGAGCACTAGATAACATTAAAGTGTGCCATAATCTAAAATTTCTAGCAGATTTAAAATGCTAGTTATAAAGAAAGGATATTATCTAAATTGTAACATATCGGTGGTTAAGACAAAAAGTGATCCCTCATTATGTTACATTGGGTTTTAACATTGCATTTTTCGTTTGATTGATCCATGATTTCAATTACTTCAGTCTTGGATTGAGATTCTTGTTTTGTTCTTTATGTAAATAAAGATTATAAAAAATAACTACTGTGTCAATAATTGAAGATAACCACAGGACCATAAACTATTCCGTATACTAAATTTTCTCGATCTGTTGAAAAAATGAGGGTTTAACAAATCTATATAAGAACAATGACAATATTGATTCATCAAAACCAGAAAGATTTAATTAGCAGAAAAACATAAAAATATGAGATGCTTTGCGATTACAATACTTACTCCACATGACTTTCGTTATGGGGGAAACTAAAACATGGTAAAAACCTTTTGTATCGCGAAAAAATAAAGCAAAGCAATAAAAATGCTTTTGATCTTGAAACAAGTTTTCTTGTGAAATTGTAATTTTAATGATTAGTAGAAAACAATATTTAAAAAAAAAAATCTTTTAACGTTGATTGACTGACAATTAGCTAAATTGAAAATTACCTTTGGTTTTATTGATTTATTTTTTAATTACGTAAAGTACAGTTGCAGACAAATAACCAAACTACCTTATAAAACCACTTATAAAATATTTTATATGGTCGCAATGTAAAAAATATTATTTTTTTATTTTTTTTAATTTAATAATTAACTTGTTAATAAATTTTTATTACTGATCTGGTTAATACAGCAAATTGTTATTGGTTTATGACCAATTTGAATTATATTTTAATGGGGTGGTCTCCAATAAAAATTAAAATACAATTGAAATAAAAATATTTTTATCAATAAATGTGGGATTAAATTTATTTTTTAAATTCAACTTTATGGATTTCAGCAAAATTTTTCAATGCGGCGTTATTACTTGCAATAATAATACTTATGCTGAGTGGCGCTTATTCTTCGTCGAATGCCGGGGTTTTTGAACCTATAAAATTGTAATAGCTTTAAAGTGGACATAATAACTCTATGAAATTTCTAACATTTTAATTGTATAGGATTATTCATATTTATTATGGCTATTTATAGTGGTACTATAATTAACCTCAAATCTCGGATTTGAGGCAAATATAAATGCAGTTCGTTTTCGATTTTGCTTGTTTAAAAAAAAAATTAAGGTAGGCTCTGTACGGTGACATAGCCGCAGGGGTTGTAAGGCGTAGAACTACTCTACTCATATAAAGGTAAGTATTTTTTGGCGATAAAAAGATAGTTTTTGAAACATTTTTGAAACATTTTATTATTTTACATTACGTAACAAACCGATGAAAGAAGTTCTGGAGTTATTTTTCTAGTGAATGACAAATCTATGTAAATATTTCCTAATGTTCTTGGATAATTGGTCGGAACCATATCTAGATTGAAATGATGCTTCATAAACTCAAACGCTCCTTCATTCCGTTTAACATCTAAATTAAAATTACCCATTAAAATTATTGGAACATCTTTATCCACTGTAAAACGTTTATCAATTAATTTTGAACTTTCTGTGTATTCCATTAATGCCGCAAGGAAGAACATAATTGAAATCGACCTCTTTAGCATGTGGATGAATGTAAATGGAACCAAGTGTAAATTTTGACGAACCATTCAAAGTAACATTACTAGATAAATATCACCAACTGAATCGATCAACTGGCTTCTAACATTAATATCAAATTGCCGTTCAATAAAATCAATCTGCCATTTACCGTTCCAGCGCAAATTTGAGGTTCATAAAAATCTCGTGAACACTTTGTGACCCTTGTTGAGGAATTTAATTAGCTATTTAACGGTGACTGGGATTATGGCCACAATTTACCATTCCAAGAAAATGTTACCTCCGTCCTCAAAAAGATGTACGGATTACAAAATAGTTTTGAAAACATGTAGACATCAAAATCGCGCTTGAGTTTTCTTAGATTGCATACTTGATGGACGTACATAGTTCTACGTCAAAATGAGTTTTCGAAAAAATTAATTAATTAATCGTTGAATAAAAAAATGTTCGTTAGTGTGTTTATTCAAATTTACGTTACGTTCTTCATGACGATAATATAAAGTTTGCTCCTCATGGCTTTTGTGCGAAATTATGGTACTTTTTTAGGTTTTAAAATTTGGATGGTGCCTGGGAAGTTTATTTATTTATTTATTTAAATATTAAAGGAAATCGATTCAGTACATTGCAATTATGATTTCAAATTAACAAAAGTAAAATATAAAATATATTAACAAAAAAGAGAACAAAAAAAATTAAATCTAAAAATAGAATTTTAAAAATAGAAAATAAAAAAAATTAATCTATTCACACTTAGATTGTAAATAAATAAGAATTATAAATAAAACAATTACATATTTAAATTAACAATTAGTACTTCAAATATGAAACTGTCAAAGGACTTATTAAAAATTTAGAAAATACGATTTTAACTTTTTTTTAAAACTGGTTTTTGATAAATTAAAATCAAATTGATCAATTACGGCATTGAAAAATTTTGCAGATCGATTAATGGGATTGTTATCGCCATAGTTGGTTGGATGGTGTTCAAGCGCCAAAAATTGATGATTACGCAAAGTCCTGCTTGGGACATTTATGGATATGTTTTCCAGGATGAAGGATAAATCAATGTGGCCGAGAAGGACATTTCCGATAAAAGCGGCATCCAGAAGTAGACGCCTGTTTTCAAGCGTGCACATGTTATATTCTTTGCACCTTGAAGTGAAAGGAGGTAAACGAGCCACATTTTCGTAGAATGGTATATTGTAATCATAATTCCAGCCAGTTTTCTTCAACAGGAATATAAGAAATTTTTTTTGTATGATTTCGATTCTGTTCAAGTGCACAGCGTAAGAGGGGCTCCAAACCGTTACAGCATACTCTACTTGACATCTTACATAAGCGTAATATAATGTGCGTATAGTATGTATATCTGTGAATTCCCCAGTCCACCGCTTGACAAAGCCAAACATGGAGTTAGCTTTAGCAATACAATTATCTATATGACGGTTAAAACTAACATTTTCAACAAATGTGACTCCTAGATCAATAATCTCACGTACTCTTGGAACTTTCGCACCATTTATTTTATATGCCGAAGTTATTGGATATTTTTTCCGATGAAACGACATAATTTTACATTTGGTAATATTGAGGTGTAATGAATTTCGGACACACCACTCACTAAGTCTGTTGAGGTCATCCTGCAGTTTATCAACATCATGCTCATGTTTAATTGTGTGGAAATTTTTTACATCATCAGCAAATATTAGAACATTTGAGTGTTTGATTATCTTGGCTATTCTATCGATGAACACAATAAAAATCCAGGGTCCAATATGCGATCCTTGAGGGAGACCAGAGGTCACTTTGATAACATTGGATTTCTCATTCCCAATTAATACATATTGCAGTCGGTTTGTCAGATACGATTTGAACCAATTAATAAATTCTGTTGAAAACCCGAATTCGCGCAGACTTTGGAGTGCTTTGAGGTGGCATATAGAGTCGAACGCCTTGCTAAAATCTGTATACGCTACATCTACTTGATGATGATTTTCTACCTCATTTAACACTTTGTAGGTAAATTCGACCAGATTGGTAGATGTCGATCTTCCAGGCATGAACCCGTGTTGGTAAATAGAGATGTGACGTATCAATGTAGATTTAAAAGCATTGCACACAATCAGCTCAAATAATTTAATAATTTAGGAATTGACGAAGATGTTGAAATTCCTCTATAACATGAGACATCCTCTCTCTTACCCGATTTAAAGATAGGTGTTATTTTCGAAATTTTCCATTTATCAGGAAACACGGCTGTGGTTATCGATTGGTTGAAGAGTTTGCAGAGTGGATTTGTGAAGCTTCTCGCAAACCTTTTTAATATAAAGGCGGGTATATCATCCGGTCCACATCCATCTCCAAATTCTTTTAAGGCAATGTTATATCAGCCTTAAAAGAATTTGTCATGTATGACAGGGGTAATAATAGAAGTATTGCTGTTGCCTATTTTATCAGTGTATTCTATATTATCACAAGGGCTATATTTTGATTGGAAAAATGCTGCAAACATGTCTGCTATCACTTTTGCGTCCGAAGAGCTGGTATTATTATAAGTCATATTGGATGGATATCCCTCGATTTCCCGTTTGGATCGAAAGTATTTCCAAAATTCTTTAGGATTTGATTTAATTTTTGCTTCAATACTTGCAAGGTAAGACCTGTACTTAAAATTGAAATAGACGTCAAATTCATCACTGCGCTGTAAAAAAGCTAGCTTGTCGGGTTCCAATCGAGATTTCATCATTTTAGTATATGCTTTACGTTTTCGGATTTTTAAATTGGTTAGCAGGTCATCGAACCACGGATGATGAGTTTTCGGTGCTTTATTGTAAAAAGGCACATGGAGTTCAAAGCCTTGGTAAATAAAGTCATAAAATTTATCAACATTTTCGTTAACATTGTCAAGATTTAAAGTTAGATCCTAATTTGCTGCTTCTAAATAATTCTGCAGACCGGCGTAATTTGCCTTCTTGAAGTTGAATTTCATTCTTGGAAGGTGCTCAGATTTCTTCCGGTTACAGTAGGTTGTATCAAATACAATGTCCAAAGGTTTGTGATTGATATCGTTTACAACAAATGGATTCATTGATTCAGTTACTTTGAAAGCATCCTCCTCAGTAGTGAATACCAGATCCAGAAACCTATCGATGCTATTAGCAATCATATTAATTTGGTTGAGGTTAAAACCAAGCATGGCATTGACCAATAGGGACTCTGCATCGCTATTGATATTACATGGAAGAATGCAGTTAAACTCCATGTCATGTTTCCAGTTGATATTCGGAAGATTGAAGTCGCCCAGTATAAGAACAAGATCCGATGAATTAGATGTTTTAAAGACTTCATCAATTGCATCGATGCAGCTGGCGTAGCAGTCGCAATTTGACCGAGGCGGTATATACACTGTATATATAAATAGATATCGTTTGCCTATTTTTATCTTCGCACAAATCTGCTCAAGTCTTGATGGAACTAATGTAACAGGAGAACTTTCTAGATTAGAATGTACAGCTATCAATACGCCACCTCCTGCCTCCTTGAAGAGGATGAATACCTGGGTTGAGATTACTTTCCCCAATTACATATATAGGGTAGTTTGTTTGATGAACAAATTGATAGAATTTGGACACTTTTGATGCCATTTTATTTACATTCTGATAATAAATTGTATTCACATCTTTGCCTGAATTTTTACAAGGTTTTGTAGATGGTTTGGTAGTATTTGGTGATTCATAAATAGCAGGACAACTGTTGTTAAAATGGCGCGCCTTCATCACTAACGAATGGAGTAAATCATCTGCTACAGGTGCGAAATATTTAAATAAACACGTGTGCCTCGATATTGCAACTATTGCGTGTGGTAAACTACTGAAAAGTTTAATCGGATGAGTGTTTGTTCTGACGCATATAACATTTGGTGACGTTAGTCCTTGTGCCTCATGAATAGTTAAAACTTTACTAGAAGATGGTAAGGTAAGCCGGTCCATTAATAAGCGCTTATCTGCCTTGGTAAAAGTTAGATAATATGTATTATCAATTACAAGCAAGGATGATAAATCAGGTGGTAGTTTGAAGAATCCCATTGATACCTCTATAGGGTTTTTGGTACTAATATCAGGATAATATTCTTTTAGTCCTAATGTAACATCAACAGGATATCTAAATGTAATGTTTAGCTGATCTGAATTCGTAATAAATTTATTAGCATCGTAAAATTGAATATTAACATGGTGCAATCTGTCGATGAATGGAATTTGATTTTTATCCCCAAGAAGATATATTTTTGAACATTTACTGAGCATGGCCACCAGTCCAATATAACCTGCATGTATCATCATATATTCATCAATAAACACTGAGTCATAACGTCGGGTTCCATTAATTAGGTATGAAGCAATCGTTTTATAGTTAAGTTCAATTTTGTTGAAATCCATCTTCTCCTTAATACAACGGGTGGCAACTTTAGATTTGAGATCAGCAAGACCTTCCTTAGTGGCACATAAGACCAGATCATAGCCTAGTTTGTGATTGTTTATGATCCATGTAGATTTTCCACAGCCTGGAACACCCTGGACACCAGTAACGATAGGTCGCATGATGTTGTCTATTGCATAGATATGTTGTAAATTTGAGTATGTCAGGAGATCGAGCATAATTTCAGTGCCAGCGGAGCAGAAAATATATCTTTGAGATGTCAAAAAAGAGTTTGTGGACTCACAATATTTAACTAGGTGATCGCCATCAAAACCAAACTGATGAATAATTGTAGGTTCCTCAAGATATTTGTTGTTTAGATTGTCAAATACGAAGATGTGCAATGATAATAAAGATGAGGAGGCGAACGGCATCAAATGGATGTATTTGCTGTAGTAGTGTTGGAGGTGAGTTTTAATGATACTGTCAGAATGTTTAATATAAAACATTATTTCCATAACAGAGTTCTTATAGTAGGAATCTGCGCTAGTATCAGTATAGTATGAAGGAGATGAAACTGGCACATTGTTCTTAATGGCAGACTTCAAAAATCTGGAAGGCTCACCAGTGATCCAACGAGACGACAAAGCTCTTTCAAAAGATGTTGACATGTTAAACGATATATTTAGAACCCATTTGATATTGGAGCATGAACAGTTGGAGATGTAATCCAGAGCCAGTTTAAGTTTATCTACGAAGCAATTGATGTCAAGCGTGATGACAAATGATTCCTGCTTATGTTGTAAATATGACTTTAATGTATCTAACACATAGATTAAGTCAGTGCAGTTGGTTTTATCTTATATTATTTATCTTATCTTTTATTTTTACAGATCTCTCTTTTATAGTGTAAATAACATAGTTTTGCCATATTAATTTGCACCAGTATTCTCTGTTTTGCTTTGTACTTTCCCAGTTTAAAATACTTAACTTCAGTGATTCTAAATTTTTAGTTCAACCTCTGTACTGCTCCTAGAAGAATTGATACCGAAATACTACCTAACGAGTCGTCTCGTATTTAACAATGAAATAAACAGCAACGTGCTGAACTTTGCGATAGTAAGAGATTGTTTTGCATTTGTGAAGATGTGGAATTAAAAATTTTCTTCTTTGAGGATAATCGTAAAATCACTTTAGTTCTTAATTCCCGTGAATTTCAAACTTGTTTATTTTTTAAAGGTAAAATTGTGATATCGTTGGATAAAATTCATTTTACAATTTAAAAACAAACGCAATCTCTATCTTCTGATTACTACTTACTAAATCTGACTGAGTCTCAATGTTCGAATTAAGGCAGTTTCACAATAATGAAATATAATAAATCCTCTATGATTTTTTATTTCTCTTCACGATCCCGATCGCATGAGATTATTTAGCAGGACTTTTTTGCCAACGAGGATTTTAAATTTTTCACCAGTAACTGACTTGTGAATCATACTTACAAATATTCATCGTCGAGGTTTTATAGCTGTAAGTGTATTGAGAGCATTTCACCAAGACAATGCATCAAAATGGAATGAATTGCACATTGAATTGCCCCCAGCGATTTTATTAATTGTATGCAGAATTAAAAAAAGCTATTAGGAAAAAGATTAAGTTCCAATGAAGAAGTGATTGCCGAAACTGCAGCTTATTTTGAAGACAAAGATAAACCGTTCTACAAAAAAGGCATAAATGTTAGAGAGGCGTTGAACTGATTTTATCGCTCTAGAAGAAAATTATGTTAGACTGGGAAGTTTTCAGGCGATGTGTGATTTATCATGATGAGTGAGTAAAGTATTAATTGACGAGAAGTGAGATGAGTTGAGGTGAGTAAGATTAAGTGGGCGTGGCTATTAGTTTCTTCGCTACATATACTTATTTGGTAGGTTTCAGTGGTTGACGCTTAGGCCATTTTTGGCCCATTGTGATACCACGCATTCACGCCACATCATTAACCCATTCACCTATTCACCTACTCACGCAACTACAGTATACCACCTGCACCATGCAAGCTCCATGTCAACCTGTACATTGACATGGAAGGTGGGTCGGCGCTGAATTCCGCACTCCATCAGAGGGTCTTAGTTGTGTTTATTAACATCACTGATTGTAATCGATGATGAAAATTCAATTTGCATCTAGCCTCTGATGGGATTCGAACCCAGTACCCCCCGGTCCAAGTGCCGAAGCTTTAACTACTGCACCACTTGCCCGGTTACTTATTTGGTAACTACAAGTCGAATACAATATCCGCGACCTACTTACTACCTATACCCCTGACTCCCTGAGCATAGCGACATAAATAAAGAATACAATAGAATCACATCCGGGTTTCCTTCTTAAAATGTCTTAAAATTTTTTTTTGAAAACGCCGGCCCATTAACGCTGACTTACCGGAAATGACGAGATTTGATATACAAAATCGGCATATCTACAGTCCAGGCGCAAACTAATCTTTATAAATATAATTCTTCTGTACGTGTGTAAGGCACTGAGCTTCTACTAAACGGCGGACCGATTTTAAGAGAATTTTGTGTGTGTGTGTGTTTGAGTGGGTTTTTGGATGGTTAAGATTCACAATTGGACCCAATAAGCGGCACTGCCATCGGGTTCTAGCAAATTTTTTGTTTTGTTTTTTGACGAATTTTTTTTAAATTTTTTTTTAGATTTTTCGCATATCAGAACATATAACCCAAAATTATCAAGCCCCCCCCCCCCCTCCCCCACCACCACCACACTCCAATCTTTATATATATAATTCTTTTGTATGTTTGTTTGTAATTGAATTCCTCCTAATCGGCTGGAGTGATTTTAATGAAATTTTGTGTATGTATTTGAGTGGGTTCGTGGATGGACCCGATAGGTGACACTGCGATCAAGCGCTAGGGATTTTATGTTTTTATTTTTTAACGTTTTTTAAATATTCTCACATAACAGAACATACAGCCTTGGCCAAAAGTATTGAGCACCCTATAATTTTCGGGCGTAAACGATAAGTATAACAGAAAACAACAACTTTGGTTTGTTTATTATTTTTTCGACGTCTAAAAAGGACTAGAAACAGTGAATCACACCGCAGGTGTGGCAATAAACCATCTCTTGCAATAAAATTTGTTATTTTTCCATTTTGTATTTATTCGTCAGTTGGCTACTTCCGCTCAGTGTGTACACATCCAGTGATCTAGTCAGCTTTTGGTGTTTTTATTTGTTAAATTTACTGATATTATTGCAATATGCCAAAACAAAAAGAGTTAAGTTTAGAACAACGTGTGCGGATACAGCTTCTGTATGAGCAAGAGAAATCACAAGTAGAGATTTCTATAACTGTGAAATGTTCACGCCGATCTTTGCAATATACTATTGAGCGATTCACCGCTAGTGGATCATACAGTAATAGGTACAGAACCGAGCGCAAACGCATGACCACATACCGTGACGACCGAAAGTTAGTGAGAGAAGCTTTAAAAAATAAGAAAAAAACTTCTTCAAACCTTGCTGCTGGTTTGTCAGTAGAAATTAAGAAACCAATCTCTGCTCGCACCACTTGCAGAAGGCTTCAGGACGCTGGTTTGAAAGGCTGTAAAACCAGGACGAAATCCTGGCTCTCTGAAAAAACAAGAAGGCGCTCTATAAATGGGCCCTTAAATACCAAATTTTCACCGAAGAAGATTTGTCAAATATCGTGTGGGTCAGACGAATCAAACTTTAAAGTAAGTTGACAATTCTATGCACTAATAATATTAAATAATATGATTTTAAAATAAAATTCATCGATACAAATATTTTAGTTTTCCGAAGTCTCTACAGTTTCTTTATTTCAGATTTGAGACACACCTGGTGTGCCTTTTATGCGTCGCCAGATAGTCGAAGCATTTAGTCCAAAGTGTGTGGTACCAACCGCAAAACAAGGCGGGGCAGCATAATGGTCTTGGACTGCATGACTAATTTTGGAGTTACCGAAATGTTCGTGTGTGGGGCCACTTGAACTCTTCAAAATACATAAACGTTCCAGAATCTGGATTGCTGCCCTCATTTTTAACACTTTCTGATGATACAAACATGGATAGCGTTAAATTCTAGCGGGATAACGTGCCATGTTATAAATCTGCCCGCAAAATGGCATGGTTTCGAGAAAATGGCATTGAGGTTCTGGAGTGGTCCCCGGGGTTCAGCCATAGGACATTTATGGAGTTTATTAAGACGCATAGTCAGGCGCTACACAATAAATAACAAAGAAGAACTAAATACTGTCTGCACCAAGAATGGAGCGCCATACATCCTGCAGAATGTAAAAAAACTTGTGCGCTCTCTACCCAAAAGAATTTCTGCCGTAATTAAGGCAAAGGGTGGACCCACAAAATATTAATTTTATATAAATAAATAGTAATGTGAACCTAGAAAAATTGTTTCAATTTATTTCAAATTGATACTCCCAAAAAAAATGTAATATGTCATGGGTGCTCAATACTTTTGGCCAAGGCTGTATAACCCCAAAATTTCAGCACCCCCATCACCCCCAATCTTTACATTCCTCTGTACGTGTGTATGTAATTGAACTCCTTCTAAACGGCTGCACCGATTTTAATGAAATTTCGTGTATGTGTTTGCCCGGTAGGTGGCTCTGCGATCGGGTTCTAGGAATTTTTTCTTTTGTTTTTTGACGAAATATTTATTTTTTGATTTTTTTTAGATTTTTCACATATCAGAACATATAACCCCAAAATTTCAAAAGAATTCTGAGTAGTTCATGAGAACTTCTGTGAATAATTCATATAGCTATGTTTGTGTACCATTGGTGGCACTGATGTCAAATTCTGTAGTATTTGCCGTACGTATCAACAAACATGCGCAAGTACCATGGGCTTGATCTGCTACGTATTTGCTGTATTTGCTGTTCACAATGTAAATGGTAACGGTGAAATAAAACGGTTATCAAATAGGCCAATTCATTAGCAGCAATGAAGTAGTTTGGTGCATTTTGAGTTTTCTCATAAACGACAGAGACCCTGCTGTTATACATTTGGCCGTACACCTTGAAAATGGGCAGCGTGTTTATTTCATTGAAGAGACTATACTCTACAACAAGCATTATCTGCCCCAAAAACACCCTAACTGAGTTTTTTTGAACAATGCAACCGAATAAGTATTTTCGGTCAATTCGCAAAGCCATTAATATATACATGTGTCACGATTTTCCACAAGGAAAAATGTTAGCCCAACCCACGAGAGCGATGCATGTCGCGAACTGTATTTGCTGGAAGATGACAACCTTTGGCATCTCATACTTGCAGATGCAGTATCGAGTTCCTCTCCTGACGACAACTCTGTCGCAAGATTCTGTTCTCTACAAATAAAAAGATTCAATGATTGACGACACTATGCATCGCATTCGGATCACTGATCATGATTCCAATATCGATTTTTCGCCAAAAATATACAAAGAAGCATTATTAAAGATTGAGGATATTTTGCATTCTCATTTCGAATATGACACTCATTCATTTCGGTACGCCATTGCCTAACCACCCAGCCACAGACATCATTAACAGCGATGTTTCATCCCGGCATGGATAAAGTTTTGCAAAATTGGAAAATTGTTATCTAGGATGAATGTACTATGGCCCAAAAGCAATCAGTTGAAGCTCTCGATAGAACGATGATAGATCTCAATACCAGACTTTTTTGCTGGCGCACTACTGTTGCTGTCTGGTGATTTCAGAGAGACATTGCCAAATTAACGCACGTTTGAAACAATCATACCTGTGGCGAAATGTCAATACATTACACCTTAACATAAATATACGTGTTCAACTACAAATGATCCATAGGCACTGCCATTTTCCGAACAGTTCCTTAACATTGGCAATGGAAAAATTCGATTGCATGGAAATACACTGCATGCAATTTTTGCAACATGGTAGCCACGAAGGATGCTTTGATTGGAAGCATATTCCCCAGATTTGTACGCTAAATACATTATATGCCACAAATGTTGTGACTTACGATTAAAAATTAAATAATCAAAATGAAAATCATCCAAATTTGAATAACAATAATATGGTAAGGCGCCACATTCCTATATGCTACTCGCAGTAAATCTTCGGTGAACATATGGTTCGGTGGATCCACAGCACAGAACTGTCTATTTTCATGAGTCGCCACATCTTCAGTCACCTGTAGATTCATTATGGGCTCACAGACCACCTGAGTTTCACACAGTCTTCTCCACACAGCTAATACATATATGAAAAATCACATCTGTCAGACATATACATCAGCAATATCTTTTTTGCAATCAAATTATTATACTTTCCACCAATCTCACGAAAAGTACCGCCTCGTTCGCCAAATGTGCCAATGACCAGCACCAAATAACGTTCGACTATGGCACGAGAATTGAACGGCGCAGGATAACGAGAAATTTCACTTATTTTCTTATTTTGTTTTGCGCAACAACAAATCACACAATGCACTTGATAAGATACGCTCCAGCATTTTTTTAGATGGAGCTCAAGCTTTCGGCAAAGTGTGGTGCCAAGAGCTTTAATTTAACCTGCATTGAAACCTGCCTAAGCAATTTTTTCAAATTCTTAAATCCTACAATGCATAACGACACTTTCGAGGTGGCATGAAGCTATGCAATGTGCAGATGGTGATATCGGACCTATAGCCGTATGTCCTCGAATTGGCTAGCATAACGGCGTAAAAGTAAGGACGGTTTGCACCAGAACAGATTGCAAAGAAAATAAAATTTAAAAAAACAGCAAAATTGAATTTCAAGTATCATGTACAAATCTACGACGTATACTTTTGATACTGACGCTTTTCATATGTTTATTTTTTCAATGTCAAATGTCACTTAGTATATAGTTAACGAGAATTCGAATATCAAGAAAACGTTTACTGAACCCGCTAATAGCAGGCAAGCCAACGTTCGGGCAGGACAACGTTTTTCGGGTCCGCTAGTTTAATATACAATTTGTCGTTTCCTCGATATTTATTTTAAGTCCATGAAACTAAACGTCACTCTGAAAATGTACATAAATGGGTTAATAATGACCACTAATCGTTTAACAAACATCCCGTATAAACAAAAAGTTAATAGCACCGCGCAACCATTCGCGTGTTTTAAAACATTTTATCATACAATTTACCCATACTTGTATACAGGTTCTTAACTTAAACCATAAACTACACAATAATTAATCAATTTAATATTGGATTGTTAAATACGATGTCTTGTGTTTGTATATAGTAATGAAAAATTAAAAGACAAACAATCATTAATCATACAGAAAATTATCTATTGTAACAAAACTATTTAACAGTTTTCAAGATTGTTGACACAATTAAGATGTTAAAATGTGAACAGAGTGAAATAAAAGACTATCTACATACCTATTTTATTTGTTTTCGTTCATAACATCTTAACTTTTACACATACCTAATATATTATAGAGGATAATGCAAATGCATGTACCTATCGTTAGTGTCGTATTTTCATACATCTCATGGGATGGAGGGCATGCCTTTTAAAATATTTTTTTTCTGCTCGCTGACAATTGAATAGGCTGGATAAATAATAAAATAATTTTTTTTTTGTTTCATATAATATTTATGTAGATGAAAAGCAAAATCCATAAAATGTGTGTACAATCATAAATTTCGATGTCTGTTATTTATTCTTTCTTGTACAAGATGTTAACTTGTTGTAATAAATTGGTCTTAATTAAAACGAGCTTTTTCCAAAAAAAAAAAAATTATCATGGAAACATAGCAAAAAGAGGTGGAATCATAAATTCTCTTTATTGTATTGTGTATGTGAAGAGCGTGGCAAAATGTACAAATCAAAATATAATTTGTAATGGTTTATCAATTTAATGAATAAATAATTCAAGTTATTTGAAATACACAAATATAAATACACTTGGGTGTAAAAAATTCGCACAGTTGCATTTTTGCTTTTTTTTTAATTTTCTCAAGTTTTGAATTTTTTTTGATTCAAAGTACGGGTGTGAAGTATGTCCTAACTTTGTCCTAACCTTTTGAAATCAGTATGTATCGGTTAAAATCTCGTTATAACGAATTTTAAAATTTAAATTAATGTTATATGAAAATTGGGTATAAAGGTATAGTGATAAAATCGTATATTACCTTTTTAATTGCAGAGAAATATGTAATGACCAAAAGATGGTATTGTGCGTAAAATTAAATTAATATACAAATAAATTTCGTGATTCAACAAATATAGAAACTATTGATGTTGAACGAATAAGAACTTTCTACAAATAAAATTTAGGGCATTGCCAAAGATTTTAAGCGAAATTCGAAGACGTAATCTTTCCAACACACAAAAACGATTAATGGTACCGGGATGTATATCGTTAGACTCATTAGAGTGTCCTCTATCATCCGATCAACATACAGAGAATTTCTTTATTGTTTTACGAAAATATCTCATTTTCAGTAATACCTTCCGTGTGATTTACGTGTATAGATCGAACGGCTTGCAGTTGGTGCTAATATTAATGTTAAAAGCGATTTTTGAAACTGAAACCGAACGCAATTTATTTTTGGTGCTCGAAAGTGCGCATTCGGCAATTAAAAGAAAATTTAAATGGAACTAGGGTTCCGACGGAGCACCCTGTAGATTAGTTTTCCCGAAACTGAGACCCAATGCAATTGGTTCCTGGTACTCGAAACCTTTTTAGCAATTTTTATTAGCAATTTTTATTAAAACCGTTCGACGATGATAAAATTTAAAACGGAAAATAGGCCCCGACGGTGAACCTTATAAACAAGTTTACCCGAAATTGAGACTAATCGCAATCGATTAGTGGTCCACGAAAACCCTCTTTCAGCAATTCCGTCGTCTGACTTCGAAAAAATTAAAAAAGGAACTAAACGCGCCCAGTAAAGTTGAAAAACAGCGCAAGCAATTCCACGTGCTCGAAAACATAGATGCGGCAATTTTTATCGAAAATGTTTGAGCTTAAAAAATTAATATTCTCCTGACGGAGAACCCTGTAAATGTTTTCTCCCAAAATTGGGACAGCACAATCAATTCCTAGTACTTAACCCATTGCCGCACACTTTTTAATTGACGACCGTGCTCAGAAACACACTTTTTATTTTTCAATTGTTTATATGACTGCCATATGAAATTGAGCGTCATTTAAATGTTTGGAAGTGAAAATTATCACATTTTCTCACAGTTTTGCCATGTAAACACTCGACGGCTATAGCCGTCATTTGCTCATCACATCATTTTTTCTATATATTTCCGCCTACAGAAACAAATGACGGCTATAGCCGTCCGATTTTTTCGTGATAAATAGCCAAATGACGGCTATAGCCGTCATTTGTTTTTGTGGGCGGAAGTATATCGAATTGCTAATCATGAAAAATCGCATAAAAAAACTATTGATATGTTATCTGGAATGTTACATCTTTTTTTCTTTGATGTATTATTGAATAATTAATAAAATAATGCATTAGTACACTTCGTAAGAATGATGTTCCTTTTTTTATTAATTAAATATGCATTACGGCTATAGCCGTCATTTGCCTATATATCACCAAAAATATGACGGCTATAGCCGTCATTTGCGGGAATGGGTCAAAAACAGCCTGTCGACAATTTTTATCGAAAACGTTTAGACTTAGAAAAAATTTAAAAACGGAACCTGAGCCCCAACGGAGGACCCTGTAAACAAAATTTCCTTAAGCTGAGACCCAACACAATCGATCTCTGGTACTCGAAAACATTATTAGGGCTATTTTTATCGAAAGTGGGACCCGCGTCCCGACGAGGGACTCTGTACATTTTGTTTCCCGAAATTTAGACCTAGCACAATCAATTCGGTACTTAAAAATCCCCTTTCAATATTTTTTTTACCAAAAATGTTCGGAATTAGAAAAAAATAAAAACGGAACATGGGCCCCGACGGAGGACTTGGTAAACAATATTTCCTTAAGCTGAAACATCCTTTGGGATATTTTTTATCGAAAACGTTTGATCTTAAAAAAATAAAGTAAAACCCGGGTCCCGACGGAGGGCCCTGTACAACTTATTTCCTGAAATTTAGACCCAACACAATCGATTCCTGGTACTTAAAAACCTACTTTCAATATTTTTTTACCAAAAATTTTCAAATTTAGAAAAAAATTAAAAACGGAACCTGGCCCAAACGGAGGACCCTCTAAACAAAATTTTCTTAATCTGAGACCCAATCCAACCTATTCCTGGAACTCGAAACATTCTTTAGGCAATTTTTATCGAAAACGTTTGAACTTGACCCTCTTTCTTTAATTTGAAGACGAATATTCACAACTCAAGAAGCATGCAATCGCAATGGGAAAAATACAGAAGAAAGGAAAATAGGTTCACCATACACAGACCGAAGAAAACAAAAACCGAAGGGTGCAGATGCATCTGGGTTCATGCAGATGTCATGAATTTCCTTGCTCGGTAGTGGATTTTGTACGATAATCCTAAACGCGGAAAACAATGGGTTGATCCAGGCATAAACATCAGTTGCAAAAATGAATATAAATGCCAAGAAAGTGTTACTGTGTGATTGGTTTTTGTAACAATCATATTTTCAATAAAGGTGAATTTGACTACAAAAAACACAGTTTCTACGTGCACACCTAATACATAAAAATAAATATAAGGGTGGGGAAAACGAATCTATTATTTTTATTTTATTTCGGGACTTTATTTAACATGGCTCATCCATTTTGGCTCAAATATGAGCTGTTTTTTCGATAACTCGTTGCTATTTAGAAAGCAATTTCATTATGCAGCTTTTCCGAAATGATTTGCCCCTATTAGCGAAAGACTGAGATAGCCAGATTCTACAAGCCTCTCTTGAAGCCATTTTTACACCTCAAAGAACGCTTGCCATGGACAAAAAGAGGTGATAATCGCTTAGTGTCAGGTCCGGTGGATGCATAATAACTTCCCAACTTTGCTTTCGGAGCTTCTGGCGGATCATCATGGACGTGTGATAATTGGCGTTTTCCCAGTGGAACGAGACACCTCTCCTATTGGCTGATTATGGCCGCTTCTAGTCGTTTGCTGCCTTCACTCGGTGCAGTTCATTCCTTGTTTGGCCACCGTTTGGGCCACTTAGCTGGCCTTCGAACATGATCGTTTCCGCTTGATATTATCTTACATGACCTATTTCTCGTCGCCAGTTACCACTCGCTTTAGAAATGGCTCGATTTCCTTCCGTTTGGCGAAGTATTCGCAGATAGAATCAAGACCCATCAAGTTTTTTGCATCAACTCGTCAGCATCCAAACATCGAGGTTCCTTTTAAAGAACAACCTTCTGCTTCTGAGCGACGCTACGACAGCTGGCATGCCGGTCTACTTATAATCAAATCTAAACTCAAGACTCTTGTCTCCTGAAGAAAAGTTTGTCACGAACGTCATTCTATACCAAGTAGATCGATTAATAGTAAGCCTAATCTTTAAACCATCACCTCTAACTTTGAATAACTCTTTATATCTATTGGCATTCAACGAGTGTGGGGAATTGAAGCTGCTTTGTTCTGATTGCAAATTTAAGGAACAAGATGGAAAATAGTTCTATTTGCCACATAGTGGAGTGCTTAGGCATTCCAGCTCCGCCACAAAATTGAATGTAGTTTTGAAAGGTCGACAAGACGACTTCTGGTATTTCGTTAAATTATTGTTAGCAATTCGTCCAACAGTTAAATCAAAACTATTTGCTATCATTTTAAGGATTCGAGAGCATAGGTACATTCATCCTGATCGCCGGTTTGGAAATTTTTGGCAATTCTAGATTGACGCAGAAAATGGTTTCTTCATAACCAATATGCCATTTTCGACTAACTACCGTAACTTATGGCTAACACAGCCATCATTTCTTGCTACAGGGGTTCTATAAATGACAACTGACGATAACCAAGACAGCCATCCATTTACATCCATTTGTTATAACGACGACATTTATGTGGATCACCTAATGACTAGGTCCACTACAGAAACTGAACTAATAAAATTGAAAGATGCTGAGAACTATTTGTTGTCTCAACACGGGCTCAATTTCCGAAAGTGGATGTCATATTCAGTAATATTCGAGGCAAGCCAGTGTAACAAAACCAAACAGAAAAACGCCCAAGATGATTTAAAATTTGTAAAGGTACTTGATTTTATTTGAGATATGACTATACAGATTACTTCACCTTCACATTTGAGCTACCAGTCAAACTAGTATTTCCAAAAGAAAAGGCAGTATCGGAAGCCAGCCGACTCTTTGACTATAGGCTTGATTACTCCAGTTATTATACAAATATCTGAGCGAATAATTTCGGCTAGGATAAACCGCTCTCTCAAATCTATTCATACACTTGCAGAAAGTATTAATGAAAAACTAATTTTAAATGATAATTTGATAATTTTTATTTATTTTTTATTTTATATTTTGGACTAGTTTCGAGAATTCTCTCTTCGTTAGCTGAAGCAATCAAACCTACCAGTTCACTCTGTAGTCATCCAAAAGGTAAAAGTCACCTCTTCTTATGCATGCCACGAATTACCACCAAAAGAACGGGAACCGCATTTATGTGTCTGTAGCGGAAAAGTTCTGATTGGTTCCAATAATTCCTGGAATCCTGTCCTCCACAACAAATCAATTATAGTTCAGTTGAAGAAATGAATAGAAAATATTCACCTTTGCTACAACAATTAGTTCCCTTTGGTTCAATGAAATAATGTCAGAATATTCGTCTCCTAAAAATCTCAGAGAATATTTAAGTATATACAAAAATTCACCACAAATATAAAATCGAAAAATGAATTGAAAAGAAGTGGAGTGTATCTAACGACAGAAGATTTGTTTTATACATTGTATGAATTCTGTAAACACGAGTAAAACAAATTTTGCAAGTAAAAGGTTTCTAGCTCTTATTCTCGACGACGTTTGGAAGCACAGTTTTCTACCAGACATTCAATAACTCTATACAGAAAAACCGAAATCACAATCTTCATATTTGAAGAACTTTGAACTTTAAGCTTAGCAATAGCAAAGACATTGGATTGCAAACGGATGTAACCCGGTTCGTCGAGTAATGTATGGATGTGAGATCTGTACTAAATTTAAAACGCAGAGAAACAAACAAATAATGGCCAAGCTGCCTAGTGGAATTCATTTTTTAAAGTAGGTATTGATAAAGCAGGCTCAATATCAAACCATACGCAAAAGAATTGAGCGCAAAAAGTGTACAACTCACAGACAAGCTTGTTTATTTGAATAATCAGGAAGTCGATTCACTTAGAATTGGATGGTGATATGGTGATATGACAGTAACGGGCAATTATACCAGAATTTTTAATAATATTTATCTTACATTAACAATACACCAATACCTCAGTTTGTGCTGTTTCGTTTTGCGATGTTTCACTCTGCGTTCATATATTTTTGATGACAACATTTTTTTTCACTTTGCGTTTTTTTTAATTTGTTTTGCGTTGAATTATAAAAAAAAATTCACTTTGCGTTTTATTTTTACGTCATTTGCGATTTTTGGTAAAAAAAAAGTAAAGCAAAGGAAAATATGTATAGATAAAACAGTAATTCCCCTTTATATTATATGTATGTATTGCTTGTGTAGAATTTGTCATTTGTAATAGTGGTCATTTTATGTTTGTTTTAGCAAACGTTAGTATCTATATGTATAAAGAAATTTAACGTTTAATTAAATTTGTGTGTACATTACGTTTAATTAAGTGCATTGTTATAAGTTTTAACTTTTCGAGTGTATGGTACATATTTACTTTTGTATTTAGATAATAATAATGGGTAAGCCTAAGAAAACTGAAATTTCAGTTTCTGGAATAAAAAAAATGAAAATTACTATCGAAATGAAATTAGATGTTCTTAAACGATATCATAAAGGTGAAAAGTTGGCTTTCATAGGAAAAACTTTGAATTTAGCCCCATCGATTGTGCGAACCATTTGTGAACGGGATGCTGAAAAAATTAAAACTGCTGCGAATGCCTCATCAAGTTCTGGTTGTAAAACATTGACTCGAAGCAGAAATCCTTTGTTAATGAAAATGGAATTATTACTTACTAACTGGATTGAAATTGAAACTCAACGAAAAAATCCTTTAAGTCAAAATATTTTACAAGCAAAAGCCAAAAGTTTATACCAAGACTTGGCTAAAAAATTACCGAGTAGTGAAAATGCTTCGACGAATGATGTGTCTAACTTCGAAATCTTCGAGGCAAGTCGAGGATGGTTTCAACGGTTCAAAGCCCGGGCAAACCTTCACAACATTTCCTTGAAAGGGAAATCTGGTAGCGCAGACTTTATTGGTGCCGAGCGCTTTAAGGATGATTTAAAAGTTTTAATATCGGACGGAAATTACATCGCCAAGCAGGTGTTCAACGTTGACGAAACCGGCTTGTTCTGGAAGCGGTTGCCAACTAGGCAATTTATTTCAAAGGCTGAAAAATCAGCTCAAGGCTATAAAACTTGTAAACAACGGTTTACCTTACTACTTGGGTGGGGGTAATTCACATGGAGATTTTAAATTCAAACCGCTATTGATCAATCATTCGGAAAACCCGAGAGCATTGACAAATATTTAGAAACATAATCTTTCGGATTATTGGCGACCCAATAAAAAATATGGCTGACGGCGACTTTATTCGACGATTGGGCTAAAAACTATTGTATTCCAGAGATAGAGAAGTATTGTACGAAGGAAAACATACATTTTAAAGCCTTAGTACTATTCGATAATGCCCCCGGCCATCCCATTTACATCAATGAATTATGACAAAGTGAAATTCGTATTTATGCCACCGAATACAACCTCTTTAATACAGCCAATGGATCAAGGAGTTATTTCAACATTTAAAAGTTTCTATTTAAGGCGAACATTCAAACAACTGCTTGATACCACCGATTCAGATGATAATGTGACGATGAAAGAATTTTGGAAAAGCTACAACATCGTGAATGCTGTCGAAAATATAGCCTCTTCTTGGGATGAAGTAAAACCATCGTGTATGAACGGAGTTTGGAAAACGTTATGGCCAGAGTGTCGGAATAAAAGTGTGCTAGGAACGGATACTGAAATAGACGAAAGTTACGATATTTGTCAGGATGTGGCTGAACTGGCTTCTGCTGCAAATTTCGAAGGCATGGAAATTCTAGACATCGAAGAAATAATTTACGACCCCGAAGAAATGTCTAATGAAGATTTAATTGAAATGTCAGAAATGGCAATGATCGTAAATGAAGATGAAGAGAAAGATAACATAGAGGTAGTTGCAGAGGAACAGTTGCCAATTTCAAAAAAAAAATCGGAAGGTTTGAAACTCATTAATAGAGCTATTGAAATTTTTGCTGAGGTGGATGACAATCATGCCGAATTTTCTAAATTTCGCAGAGAAATGTCTTTTAATCTCCAAAGATATGCCGAAATGTACCTTCGTAATAAGTCTGTTCCAGTTCAAACTACATAAGAACAATACTTTTCTCCAAGTACCAGTCAAAATGACAAATAAATGTATCTATAATTTATGTAGTTGTAAGATATGTGATTTATTTGAACTAATCAATAAAAAAAATTTGAATTAACGATATATTGTTCACTTATATAACTTAATTAAACTTTATTTTATGTGTTTTATTGAAAATAATGAAAAAATTTCGTATTTTTAGCAATTTATATACATTTTTTGATTAGATTCAGAACCGATCTAAGTATTTTCCATACATTTATATGAACAAATTTGTTTCGATTTGTGTCGTTTCACTTTGCGAGCAATTTTTCCAGAACCAAAAACCGACGCAAACCGAGGTATAGGTGTAATTGTAAATTTACTTATAATACAATTAGTTTGTAGATATTATCATTTCTTATAGTGATTTGTTGATTTCACAAAAACGACAAATTTCTTGTAGAAATTACTATGATTATACAGTGAAACCTCTTTTATCCGGAACGACTGGGGCAAACAATTCCAGATAAAATATTTTTCCGGATAAAAGATTTTTTTAAATAATTTCATAGTAAACAGCTTATTTTAATATTTTTTAAACTTCAATGTCATTTATTAAGATTTTAAATTTATTTTAGTAAAAATTATAAAAAATTATTTCATTTATTTTAGTAAAAAATTATTTCATTTTTGGAAAATAAGATAAATAAAAGAGAAAATGAAAGGATACGAAAAAAACTTTTTCCGGATATTAAATGTTATTCCGGATAATAGATTTCCGGATAAAAGACGTTTGTATGTAATTTGTTTGTAAATATTATCATTTGTAATATTTATTTGTTGAGAATACAAGAATACAAGTTTCTTGTAGAATTTACTAAAAGTACAAATTATTTGTAAATACAACCATTTCTAACATTTATTTATTGACTTTACAAGCATGACAATTTACTTGTAGTACTTGTTAATATTACAATTTCATTGTATGTTTTACGATTTCCATTTATTTGTTGATTTTACAAGAACTGAAAAAAAAAAATTGCAAATGTGACAATCTATTTGTTTACTTTGCTAATTTTACAATATGTAGTCATAAATTATTTGTAAAATAAACAATTATTACAATTTAAATATTGAAATTACAATAAATAAAAAAATTAATTTTAACCATAATTTCAGTAAATATTATAATTTTTTGGTTATGGTTGGCTCAAATCAACCCCGGAAATTGTTGAATTTATCGGTTTTTTTGTAGATTCAATCAATTTTTTTTCTTAGTGAAGAGAGTGGTTTTTGGGATAGTTGACACGATTTGTCTCCAGACGTCAACATTTAATAAATTAATATTAGTTTCACTAATCATTTCTGATCGTCTGATCACCTAGCGTATTGCATTTTAGCGGTACTTGCACTGAGAAAAATTTTAGTTTGTAAAATTAAAAAACGAAGTTTTTAATTTCTCAAAGTTATAAATTTTTTTGAATTTCAAAAGTATTTTTTTGAAATTAAATGAAATTTCTGCAAACTAATAAAAAGGTTTTTTTATTTTAAAAACATATTTTGTAAAATGATTTATAAAATACTTTTTAAATTTAAAAAGTTTATTTATTTAAAAATAATAATTTATTTCAAAAGAAGTGTTTAGCATTTAAAAACAATTGTTTTGATAATAATGACAACTTACGAAAGTGTTTATATTTATTGTTTTGCCAGAAATCCCGTTGTATTATTTTTCAATTCGTCTATATTTTTTTTTTTTTAAGTTTTTTCGGCTATTTATATAATTCGCCAAATCGATATGTTCTTGTGTTATACTAAAGGTATGAAGGTTTGAATTTTTCCAGCTTGGTCGTTGCAACTTAATGAGTACTGACTGAATAGAACAACTTTTTATCAGTACGAAATGAAATCAAGCTGCCAAGAAAGAACTTTATGAGGTTCTCATTATATTTTTTAAGGGTTGTATTTTTACACAATGGCCCTGGGGGTAAAAAATTGGGGAGGATGAGGTAATGTTCTAATTTACGTGATAGATATGTTTTGTTCTTATGAGTAGATGACCCTTTGGTTTTGTTAGCTTGAACAGTCGTAAACATTGATTTAAAAATATTGTGACATTTGTTAAAAAATAATTATTTAAAAATTAAAATAAATCTTTTAAAACTAACCAATAGTTTTTTATTCTTAAAAAACAATCTCTTAAAATTTAAGAAAATTACTTGACATAAGTAAGGAAAGTATTTTTGAAAATAAAAACAATTTTTTTATTTTTATAAACAAATTTGGCGAAAAAATTTATTTTAAAAATAAAAAGATTATCCTTTTGATTTTAAAAACGAGACTTTTCGATTAAAAAATATATGTATATTTTTTTGATTTTATATGTATATTTTTTTATTTTTACTGGTTTTTTTTTCTCAGTGTGTAAGCTGCGGGATCAAAAAAATGTTATCTTAAAAGTGCACGAAAACACCATACTTTACATTAGAAGAAATGAAGACCTTCACTGAGATACATTTTAATTTGTAAAATTGAAAAACAATGATTTTAATTTCTAAAAATTTGAAAATCTTTTTGAATTTGAAAAATATTTTTTTGCTATTAAATGAAATTTTTAAAAATTAATAAAAAGTTTTTTGATTTTAATAAAACATTTTGTAAAATTGTTTAAGAAAATACATTTTAATACCTTTCAAATTTAAGGAAAATATTTATTTGACGAAAATAATAAATTTTAAAAAGAGCGAATCTTTGCATTTAAAAACCATTTGTTTGATAATAATGGTACATTATTTAATGTTTTACGTTTAACTATGTTTTGTGAAAAAAAAAAGAATTATTAAGTCCTGTTGTTTATTTTTTTATAGTGACACAGGAAAATTCCTGTCGCAAATTTAGACAAAGTGTTCTCGTGCGCGTGATATGTTAGATTTTATTAAATTTAATTTTTGTGCAAGATCAAATTTAATTATTTAAATAGTGTTTAAATAAAAAAATTATGTAGCGCATGTGATACGGTAAATAAACAAATTAAATACAAGTGTATTGAATTAAAATAAAACTGTATTTTTGTATATCTGGAAATCTAATGACAATCGAAGAGCAAGAACTCGAGCGTGGTAAATATCATGACACAGGTTAGGTATCGTTAACATCGTGAGAGTTTCTAGAAATCATCATTTCGAGCACTAACATGAATTTTCGGATTATTTTATTTATCAAAAATATTAATATGTAAAAACAATTGTGACATTTAATAAAAAAATATTGTGAAATGAAAAAAAAAAAATTTTTCAAAACTAGAAAATCTTCTTTTATTATTAAAAAAATATCTTTTATAATTATAAATATTTATTCCATATATCTGAGAAATATATTTTTAAAAATTAAAAATTAAATTTGTAAACAAAATTGCCTAAAAAATTTATTTTAAAATTAAAAAGATTTTCTGTTTAGTTTTAAAAACAACATTATATTTTTACATTTTTACAAGTATTTTTTTTTCTCAGTGTTACTAACGAAGACTGAAATCATCTTAAACTCTAGGCTGGTTGTGTGCTACACTTCACCGACGTAGACGTCCTAACACCATCGCAATTTTTAATTGGTCATTCGGTTACAAAAGTACTAGAAAACGACTTCACTAATATTGAACCAACTTGTTTAACGAGATCACAAATGATTCAAAAATCTGTGCAGAATTTCTCAAAACAGTGCATGTGGTGTACCACACATAGCTGCAACCAAAACATAAATGGAGAGGTACCCTTAGCCAATTTACAGTTGGTGGTATAGCTATTATTAACGAAGATAACAAGGCGGTGAAACAACCAGGCGGTTCAGCTGGAATTACCAGGTCTGTCACATTGTCACATTAAAAACCGAATCAGGAAAAATGAAACGATGTACTAGTAAGTTGTGCATACTTTCAGTTTCACCCTGAGATGATTCTAATGAGCAACAATATCAGTCATCTAGTGGCAACAGACTACATTCATTTGATTAGACTACGCATGCAATTTTTTCTTGTACGAAATAGTGTCGCATTTCAAGCCGTGTACAGTGGCTCTATTAGTGACGCTGTATCTCTGGAACAAACTAAAGTTGAATATTTTTCAAATAAACTAAATGAGGATTTGCTTGGATTTCAGCTCTTCAATAACTAGCAATTTTCGTTTATGACTTCACGAAATATTAATTCATGATTGTGCTACAAGTACTAGTGCTGCATTAGAGTCATAATTAATTCAGTAAAGCATTGAAATACAATCCATGGCTTTTTAAAACTTGATAATGCCACGGATTTATAAACGGCCCAGTTTAAGCCAACACAACAGAAACATTGTTTTGAGACGAAAACGACAAATACAAAACACAGAAAAAAAACATTTTAACGCGCCTTTATAGTTGGTGTTCGTTCGTTCGGTCATTTTTTTGACCAATCATCTCTTGTGGAAAAATCCAGAAGAGAAAAATCGTAATTTTTAGCAATATGATTGATCGAAAAAATTGTCAGAACGAACGAACGAACACCAACCATAAAGGCGCGTTTAGAGTCAATTCAAAACATCCGCTTGGAATGGAATATTCAAAAAATCATAAAATCTATAAAAGCAAAATGGAAGACAACTGAAAAGCGTGAAAACGTTTTTCCAAATGTCTCGGAAAAGTCGCGAAACACTGCGTTTCTGTTTTATCACTTTAGTAAAATCCGGCATAACGAACATTTGGATGTACGAGGGCGGCTGTAAAAGTTTTGATAAAATGGTAATACTAGTGTTTTCCGATGCAAATCTCTATATGTGAGTCAAAAAGTGTAACATTTTTGGAGGTTATGTTTCTCAGAAGTCATCTGTCAGTTCGCATCGCAACATTGTTCATAATTTACTTGAAAAATTGAATTCAGTGAAAAAATCAAAAAATAAAAATTATCGCTTCAAAATTTTCGTGTGATGATTGAACGTTGATAGCAGTATGAAACAGATTGAACCATTTGCACACGTCGAAGTGAGAAAACAAATATATTTACTTCGGTTTCTTTTATTATGCATACAGATACACTGCATATTTACCCCCACTTAATTTCTTGTTTATCAATTTCATTTAGAAAAATTTCTATTTCATTTTTATCAGTCTGGCGATTTCATTTGAGGTGTGAGTTGATGCAGAATCTACTTAAATATATATTTAAGTAGATTCTGGTTGATGTGTAAAATATTCATTGTACATGGTATGGTGTTTAGTTTTTGATGTGTTTTCAGATGGAGAATACATGGACAACATATAAAATGAGTATACAAAATTAAAAATATGTAGTTGTATCTGCGAGTGTGTGAACTTGGTATATACAACAAAACATAAAAATAAAAAAATATTGTTTCTAGTTAAACCGTTAAGTTAACGTAGGGGAAACAAAACCGATGTTACGGTCGGCAAAAATACAAAAAGCATGGAATTAGGTGCATCAATTTGAAGTAAAAATTGAGCGCTCTAATTATATGCTGTTTAATGAATTTAAACGCGAATGATGTTTCAAAGACGAGCCTCGTGAAAGTCGTCCAAAAAGAGCTGTTGTGCCAGAAAATATCGATGCTGTGAGAAAACTGATTGAAGAGGATTGTCATGTGACTGAAATCGAGTCATGCCTATATTAACACCAGCGTACATACGATCTCACATGAAGGACACATGGCGGAAGCTATGTGCACGTTGGATTCCACATTTATTGACAGATGCACAAAAAAAGGTTCATGTCGATTGGTGCCGCCAAATGCTTGGAAAACTCGTTGGAGGTACTTTTAAAAACGTGTACAAGATCGTGACAGGTGACGAGTCATGGATATATGCGTATGAGCGTGAAAGAAAAGGGCAATTGACTGTTTGGGTCTTACAATTCGAAGAAAAACCAACCAAATTTGAGCAAGCTCGGGACGTTGGAAGCAAATGGTAGTGTGTTTCTTCACGAAAAGCGGTCATGTGGCTACTGTGGCTCTTGAAAATCAAAAGTCAGTCAATTCAGCTTCGTATACGACCATTTGTTTGCCCATGGTTTTCAACAAATTGAGAGAAAACAAGCCAAAAAGCGAATCATTTTGCATCACGATAATGTGAGTTCACATACATCACACCAAACAAGCGAATATTTGAACCCTCAAACGATCGAATTGATGGGACATCCCTGACTTGGTACCCAATGACTTCTTTCTGTTACCAACAATCAAAGATAAGATGAGTGAACAACGATTTTTATCGCCTGAAGAAGCGATTGAAGCGTTTAAAAACCATGTTTTGGGACTATCATCTTCGGACTGGCAAAAGTGTTTCGATAAATAGTTTAAGCGTATGCAAATGTATATAGATCTTAAAGGCGAAAATTTTGAAAAGATATAAAGCAACTTTTTGATGAAAATTTTTAATTTTTTATTACTTTTTCTAAAAAATTTTACGGCAGCTCTACTAGTAAGTAATAGTAGGTCTATTTCCTCAGCAATAAAAATATTATCAGGACTAAAACGTGTGTGATAAGTCCATTAGACTAGTCTTTCTCCATGAACCCCTCGCCATAAACTTTTTCAATTTTATGGCATGTCTATGGCTTTCCAACGCGATTGCTAAGCTTCTGTGACTTTAACGCTAATATGCCCGAGTTTTTTAGCGTTATTTTCTTTCTCGGCATTTCGACAAGAATCACAATAACAATCATAGATTGTAAAACGTTAAGAAGGTTAACATAGTTTTCGTTAAAAATAAATAAAATCTCTTTATTATTACACAAAAAACTGTTGGTTATTTGACATTTGTCATAAGAATTACCAAAAACCAGAAATTCCAAAAAGTAAATTGTTACATTGTATAATTTTACATTTTCTTTTGATTAAAAGCTAGTGACACGAGTTTAATGTTTGATTGGGCGCTTTCAGGTCACTCAACAGTTGACAACATGTTGAGTAAAATCACGGCCAATGTTATAGAAACTTTGAACTCTATGAAATTTTCAAGTTAACTTGGCTATGATTTCACTAATCATGATGCCAACAGTTGGTGGACCTGAAAGCGCCCATTCCAATCAACAAACAAATCTGAAGGGAATCGAATTTTGATGAAAACATTTGTTTTATCAAAAAACGCTTCGATTAAAATTTTGGATTAATTTTTTAAATATTACTGAAAAAGTAATTTAGAACCATTATTTGCAAAAAACTAGGAAAAACGAGAAATCGCATAGACAGCTTCCACTCACTCAATTTTAAAATTATTTAGAGCCACAGTAGCCAGAGTTAGTATTCAAAGCAACTCTGTGGGATGCTAATTGGTTAAGTGAGTATGATATTTTAACTTCGTGAACTGCATTGTGTTGAATACAAAGATTGAATGTTGTACCAAAGATTGAAACTGCAAAGAAATTGCAATAAAATCAGATGTTTTAACTTATATTTTGATTTCGACTAAATTTAAAATTTCAGTGTCATTATAAGGACCACTTTTTGACGTAACCGTATTTGACCAGCATTGATCTATATCTTTAAATTTATTCAGTAAGTCATTAAATTCAGAAGCACCTTCTACCAGTGCTTGATCTAACAGCTTAACAGTTTATTGATAATCCGCAAAATGTTTATTAATCAGTTTTGTTAAATTTGTCTATAACGCGCGTATAAATTACATCATTTTTGACCTGATCGAATTGAATAATATAAATTTAAAGTCAAAGCTGCCCAAAACGGAAATTATTACAAAATATATAAATAAATCACCCGGAAATTATATTCATATGAAGCAAATACAAAACAAAAAATTAATAATAATAAAAATAATAATTTTTATCTGAAAATCAATTTATTAAAAGAAATAACAAAGTAATGAACTTAAATAATCTCCTCCTCTTCATCATACATTCATATTTAGTCGTATATCCGAGTATGTATGTACAAACATACCACATATTAAAAAGAAAAGAAGACTTTTTGTTGTGTTTATTTCCAATCTTAAAAATATCAATAAGAAATACATTTTTTTTTTATTTCTTATAACAAAAAACAGCAAACACAAATAAATAATGAAAACAAATAAAACATGCAATAAGACAAATGACTAAACAATAAATTTGGATTATAAGCATACAAACAAAAAAATAATAATATAAAATAAAAAATTGAAAATAAGAAATAAAGATCAATAATAAGACGGTTATTTTATCTCTTCTTATAACTTAATTTTAGTTGTATAAATAAAATATAAATTTAATATTAAAATGAATAAATTGTTACGAAAAAGTTTTTCAAATTCCTTTTTAAGGTAAGAGGTGTTGAGTATTTTATACGGTTGCTACCAAATTTTACCAAACGATTTTTAAATTATTTTATTTTGGAGAATTATTGGGTGTCGTATCAAGATTTTAGATCGTTATCTTTATACAATTTTCTCAAGCTTTCGTTAAACAATAAATTTTCAATGCATTTATAAGTTTAATTGCGGGTTCAGCAGTTTTATGTAGTTGGAGGTGTAGTATGAATGAACGCTGATATAATCATTATTTTAATATTCACCTGTAGCTTCAACCGCTATGATGTATTAAGCAGTAAAGTGAATCTATGTATAGATTTATGTTTTGTCTATTTTCAGGAAGTAGTATATATGCGAAAATCGATAGTCATTTTTATAATGCTTGAATGAAACGGATACCGGCGTTGTTATTTATGTAGTGTGTATTTAAAAAATGTTGCATAAAATGGTTCCTGCTTGTTACTGTTACTGCAAATGCCGAGTGCAGTACAAAATCCTTATTCAAATAGTCTCGATATTTGACGGTCGAAATTAATACTAAACGTCGGTGACACAGAAATAGAAAAAGGAAAAAATAGATTTCCATTTTTTCTATACTTAATCAATGGAAATAAAACAGTTTTTCCGTAAAACGGTACAAAAATGTAGACCAAAAATATTTTGCAAATTGTTGTTGTCTTTCTATAATTTTTCGTAAAAACATCGTTTAGTATTTTTTATGGCAACCAAAAGGAAAAAACAATCCAAACTCCTTTTTAATTTTTTTTTTTTTAATAATTTTATGGCATAAACGTTGTGCTGACGCATTTTATCGTTTCATATATATGCGCAAAAATTGTTTGAAGTCAAAAAACTTACTTCAGATAATGAAATTTGTTAAAATTCGTATCTATGACACGAATGGTTTTTATAAAATTCAAAGTCAAAAATTAAAAAATAAAAAATTTTCATACTTATTAAATAGTTACATTTTGTTGATGTCAAAATTTCTTCAACTTGTTGTACCATAAAATAAAATTGTTGTGTCTCAGTGGCTCTAATGTAAATTTTAGTTCTTTCCATTGTCACATGCTCAGTAACATTTTTCTGTTTTCTCCATGGAATATCCCAATACGCAATGCCGACGGAATTTCATTTAAATTCGCGTGGAAATACCACACTGTTTCTATGGAAAGAACCATGGAAAGTACATGGAAATCCATACTACTCGCCAAAGTAGAAAAGAGAAAAAATCGTATTGGAAATATAGTGAAATTTTGTAGAAAAATCAGGTTTATTCCATGTACATGTCCGTACTAAGTTAACACACTTTACCGCATGTAAATAGAGCAGTTATCCATAGTACTTTTCAATGAAATAATGTACTAATAATTTTCATTGGAAATTAAATTTTTTTTATCGTAATTTTTTTTAACATGTTTTTATTTTTTAATTTTAACATCATTTATATTTAATAGAATAAAATTTTTTTTTTTAAATAAATTAAATAGATTCCGGTTATGTATGAAGTAAAACACAAGGAAATTGTAAAAATCACAAGTTTGCGCCATCATAAATATGTACATGACGGTGCCGTTATATTGAATTTTGTTAAAAATTTATTTCGATGTTCTTAATCGGGATGCCGTTATTAATTATTTTATACTTATTATGAATAAAATAAATTGTAACTTAAAAAATTTTAATTAAATACAAAATTCCACACGGCTTGTTACATGAAACTGAAGGTACAAAAAAAACGTATAAGAATAAAACAGAATCGTGAAAGAAAAAGAGAAACAAAAATTATTTTTGTCTACCCTTGACAGGCTAGCGATTAGCTAAACGCGTTTAATCATTTTTTCGAGTTTATCTCTTAATGTGTCAATTTCGAGATTAGCTAAACGGGTTTTGTTTTAGGTTTAGTAACTAAACCGGTTTAGTGCACTAATCTCTCAATATTTTGAAGTTTATCGCATAAAAATGGGTTTCACGAGAGCGCCATCTAACAATGAAGGTTACAATTTATAAATAGGACAATGCCATTTAGTGCTGTGATCAATGATAGATGCCTCTTACTTTTTGAGTTATTCCTTTCGAGTTCAATTTTTTTTGCTTTAATTTAAGTTCAACATACACAAATGTGTATGTAAATAATGACAGGTTTTAATGTCTTCCGTATTTTAACAGATCTTAGTTAAATGTGACTTCTTAAAAAAGAGCATAATAATTTGATAACACATAAATTATATAAAATACTAAATATTTGTTTTTGATAACATTAATTATTTTATTATTGTTATAGTTAGTGTTATTTTTCTGAACAAAACAAAATTAAATGGTATGCATAAATCTGTATTCTGTATTCTAAAATTTGCATTGTATATGCTGGGAGTCAATTCGCGTTCCGTGAAATAATGAAAATGAAAAGTTTTTTTCATTAGCAATCGAGTAGGTTTGCATTCCCCATAAGAAATTTTGATTTCACTCAGTAAAATTTAAAATTTACGTGCGAATAATTCCACCTACTAGATTGCCAATGAAAAAACTTTTCATTTTCATTATTTCACGAAACGCGAATTGACTCCCTGGCCGGGTAAGGTTAAATCCCTTTTCCTGCCTGCTATCACAATTGTGTGGATAACGAAAACGAATCATGTCCAAAATTAATTTTTGTATGTGATATGGACCAACATACACATTTGTGCATTCCTCTTACCGTAGAGTGCGTATTATAATACCATGACAAATAAAAGCTTTTTTTTTTTAAAACAATCGAGTAGAGTTCGCGATAGCTATTTTCAAATTGATCCAATTTAAAATTTAAAATTTAACTTTTTTTAAATTAAATAATTTTGATTTAATATAAATCTATGTACATATAACCAAAAAAATCCATCATAAAAGTTGTATGGTTTTCTTGTAATATAGTTGTTCTATATAGTTCTGTCAATGACATTTGTTTAATACCGATTCCGGACAAACATAGCGCTACCTTATTTTATTATTGAAACAGGGTTTGCTAAGCCTCATAGTGTGTCAACCTAATTGGTTTTGTAGTAGATTAACTAAACTAGTTTAGCTAAACGCGTTTAGCTAAACCCTAGTCTGTCAAGGGTAAGGTCGTGTTTCAATTGGTTTAAATGCCGCATAAAAAGTTAAAAATTTATTCGTGGTAAATATTTTTTAACTTTTTAACATTTTATATGTTTTAATTGGGTAAAATTTTGACAATAACATGGTTATTTTATATGTAATTGTGAACAATTTAAATAAGAAAACATGTAAAATAAATACTTTTTAAATATATATTAGACAATTATGGTCAGTTTACATATATATCATTGCAATTTTTCACAAAAAATTTTCGCTACAAAGCCATAAAACTTTGTACTGTTTTTGTAAAGTCTTCCATTTCGAATCAACTTGAGTCCAACTTACCCCAATTGCATTTTTGTTGCATTCTTCGGCAATTCTCAGATACTGTTTTTTTATAATCTTTTAAAAGATTATTGAACAGCGTTTTTGTTTCATTTAATAAAAATAATATATTTGTTTATAGTCCATTTAATGTGGATGTCTACCACGAACAAATAATAAATTAGCGTATTATTAATTTGACAGTTAATTTATTAGAAATATGATAAAAATAATTACGAATTAATTTATACCATTTTCCATAACGTCCGCCATATTTACTGTTTAAATATTTCAAATACGTTTTTTCTCTGAACTATCTGAAAACAAATTCAGATAGAAAAATGACGATCTGAGATTGATCAGAGAAAATAAAAAAACGAAAAAAAACTTATCGGATCGATCAGATTAAATAAAAAAAGTGAAAAGGCTTTCCTTTTATCTCTCTGATCTCTCCGATGTAATAAAAAAGGCAGGCCAGGCTAATAGATGTATCCGGAGCACCCAATTTTCTATGTTAAAACTTATATTTAGCGCGTCATTTTTGCATATAAATAATGTTTCTATTCTAGAAACTTAATCTTACAATAAAAATTTAAAACGCTGCAAGATGAATTCTGTTTATACCGTCATGTCAAAATAAATGTCAATTAGTATATTTCAGGTGATAAATGTTTGTTTTGTGGATGCATTTATTTTTCATTTTTATGGTATAGCGACACCAGTGAATATATAATAGTTGCAGTTTCAGTAGAAATTTCCTATTCAACGCCGGATAGTACTCGAATAATTGTGTTTTCACACAAATCATTTTGGTAACTTTTTCAGTCTGGCTGTTACAAATAGCGATTTTGACTTTTGAACCCGATGGGGATTATTTTTCCAAAACGGTGCCTTTCCAAAAGTCGGTTTCGCTCGAAAAGTTCTTTTCGATCCATAAGAATGGGTACAAATCGCGAGCAGTTTTACCACAGATCGATTGTAAAATTGTTTTGTATTCAAGCGTCTCAAAATACCGTGTAAGATTCACTGTACTTTTATTGTAGACCATCGTTTTCTGGTAACCAGCACGGTTTTATCAAAGTATTATGCACGACCCCAAACCTTAATAAGTTCACTTCACAAATATTTAATACCATGGAGGCAAGGAATGGCCTGAGTTTAGGACTCTTGGTTTCCCACACCAAATGTTCAAATGAGTTGATGCAAGCCAAATCCCCAATATAACAACGATAAATCACCACAAGCCATATGTGTGTAGAAAGCGCTTTCACTCAGTGGTGCTCCAACCAACCAGCAACAAACATTTAGAATTCATCATTATTTATACTGGAGAATGCTGATCAATTCATGATGCGCGAGTTCGTTCAAAATCTAACCTGCCAAATCGAAGTGCATCCGATTAGCAAAAACAGCTGTCAACCACTAAGTAAATTTTTTATCTCAATTGAACACTTACTTGGGGATTGCGCTTACCCACTTAGAACTTTGCTGATGTCACCGTTTAAAAATAATGGTCAATTGCCTGATGGTCATATCAATGATATCGATTCCTATGATGAGGATGATGATTTATCATCTAATGAGGCTTCTATTAAATGATTTGATTTTAATAACCTATTGGAAATAGAACAACACATTTACAAAAATAATAATCCATATGTTTAATAAAAATAATATAGTCGTTGCAGCTTAATCGGGACACCGGTGAGTCGGAAAAGCCGCTTAATTGGGACAAATTATAAAGAACGGAAAACAGATGTAACACAAATTTCGCTTAATCGGGACAATCTCGATGTGTTCCGATTAAGCGGAATCAACTGCAATTTAAATAAAGTAAAAAATCAGTTTTATTTCTCAAACTCATATCGTACGTAGTGTGTCTTCCCAAGAAATCTAACTTCGTTTTTCTGTATTTTATATCTAGCCATGTGGATCAATATATAGTGAAGTACCAGTACATGTAGTGACCCCTCCAATATTTCATATTGTTGCCGGTTGTATCGTTGTGTAATTTGCTTTTCATATTACCGAACTAATCCTTGTTACCTGATTGGTCCCACGAAAGGTTCATTGTCCATTTACTATTCAGCGGTTCCACAAAATTTTGGTACATATTTTTTAATCCTCGAAATCAGTTTATATAGCCTATCACCGATTAAATTAATTAAACAAATGTTAAATTAAGCGTCTCATTGAAAGTTAAACTAAAAGTTATAGCACCCTAATTTCAGCACTGCATCTGGTTTGGAACACGAAAATACTAACGGTTCTCACCTACCAACACTAACTCATTGATTTCTGAAAAATTAAATTAAAATTTCCAAAAAAGATAATCGCACTCCGTGAGAATATGATAATGAAGTCTTTTTCTTTGCGCTCTTTACTTAGATAGTGAAATTAAATTACGACAGGTAATCAAAGCTAATAGATTGCAATTGAATGATATTTTCTTGTCCATACTTTCAAGAATCGAGAATTCACCCAGTGGAACATTTCACTGACAAAATTATTTTTGTTATGTTTTAAAAAGATTCATTATATGTTTTGATTAGGATCATATTACAATTTTTGTTAAATCTTTGATTGGCAAAATATTAATCGTTAAATTGTTATTGACAATTTTCAGCAGACAATCGACTACGTCTTAAATGAAACGTAACAAAATTGTCAATGTCACTTATGATGAAAACAACTTATGATCACTGGAATTAAGTTGCTCATTCTGTATACAAAATTATGTCGTTAGTTTATTAACAATAATTCTAAATGCTAAAATTAATTTAGTGTCGTTATCTAATCATGTTACGTATTAAACTACTTTGCGTACAATTTTAATATTCCCAATTAGAATAATCCCTCTATATGATTTAGATAACATTGTAAAAAAAATTTAAACCAATTTCAATAATTACAACACCCATAAATATTTTCATTAGTGCCAATTTATATGCTGATCCAATAATCCAATTAAGAAATTTGGTATAGAGTTGTCCGAAAACGGAAAGAAATAAACCTGAGATGCTTTAAAAAAATATTTAAGTTGACATTAATCTTAGGATTATAACCATAAATAATAAATAATTTATACAAAATTTGTGATACGAATTAAATGTTTTTATCAACACCAAAAATAATAATAATATATTGTGGAACGTGCGATGTCCTAAAAACTATAAAAAGCCGATTTGTTGAAATATGTACATATTATTAAGATCAACATACTGACAAATGAATATCAATCTTCATAAATCTCGTTCTTTTAACTACTCGTTTATTCTTATTTATTGTCGTTTCTTAACCACCAATCAATCAAATACAGATCGGATCATAAAAGGTGTTTGATATATTTATGTACTTATAGTAAGAATATAAGTGATTAATTGGTTGGTTTTATATAAAATCTTGATACATGGATTACCAGAAGCAATATACTTAACGTATTATGAAATAATCAGTAAAATAAATAAAAAATTGTCCTTCTGGGTATAAGTAGTTGCATACGAGTCTTCGTACTAAATTAACCCATAAATAAATGTGTTGGCGCGCACGCTTGTTAATAATAAAATTGTAATACATATTTTTAAATTAACATCACAAAAAAAAACTCACCTACGATTACAACATGTCCAAATACATCTTTTTTCCATACTTGTGAACAATTCCATCGGTAACCTGTATATGGTGATGGTAAAACATTAAATTGGGATTAATTTTGATTAGGGTGCTGACATTAAAACGGATAATGTTTCACATTGAAAAGTTGTGTATTTACCTTTGAATTGATATTGACATTCTTGTGAACCTAATAAATGGCCAGCGCCTAATGCTACAAATGCATCAGGCGAATCTGTACATAAACTACGTTGGAATTGTGATAATCCTGGTATTCGATTGCAAAGTATGATGAAGCGAAACTGTAGACTAATCTGAAAGAAATTGAAAAGAAACTGGTTTAGTATATATTTTGTTTTTATAAAAATTACAGAATTGGCGGAAGATAGTTATCAAGAGCTCTATTTCTAAAGTGTTTATCAAGTAGCGGTTTAAAACCTTATTTATGGATTACATATATTTGTATACTACTATTAAAAAGGTTCCAAGAGGTCAGATAATTTGCGATAAACATAATAATTCACTAAACATGGTGTTTTTACTTTGAATATACATTGAAAGTATGTCTTTATAACATTTCTTTAGTTCGATCACTGCGCAATCTGAGCAGACGACCAAATTTTTTATATAAAAAGTGCTAAAATTCTCATTAGTACGAAAAAATAAAAAT